>OW804096.1:111220193-112420193 GCA_942159475.1 Sthenelais limicola
TTTCATCTTAGGAACACCTCATGCTCTGTTATATTTCTTTCTAACCTTCCATGCTGCGTATTATCTATCTTTACGTCCCTTTTTGCTGTCGACCGCCTCATATTTAAATAATTTTTCATAAAAACTCCTGCCTTCTTCTAGTATTTCCTCTCTGTCATTACTTAGTTTTCCTCTTATGAACAAGTTGTTAATTGATTTTTTTTTCCCCATTACCTTTCTCAATATTAAGGAAATATTTCGTTGGCTTTTCTCCAGCCCTTGCCCAATTAGCTTTAGATCTAAACAAGGCTCCCTCTGCCTTCAGAAGCTCGCTTGTCATTTAGTTATTCTTGATCTCTTTCATTTTGTCTATTTCTATCTCTTCTAACAAAAGTTTTTCGTCTAACTCAGCCAGTCTCTCTCTATTACTCTTTCCTCTTTCTCGTCTCACTCTAGCATCCCTCACACTGATCTTCACAGCCAGGCTTTTACATTCATTTTTGACAATGTGCCACCTGAGACTGTCACTAATACCACTAGCATCTTTGTATTCTGCTATGATTTCTCTTACTCCCTCAGTATATTCTTCCCTCTCAAGCAATCGACTATTAAATTTCCAGAACCCCTTCCCTCTACCCCCCTCCCCCCCCCCCGAGCAAGATATGTTCACCTCTTTGTGATCTGAGAGCGTACTAATTTTTACTTCAGCTGCGACCAGTCTAACTAGCAAGTTATCCTGTATAAATATATAATCAAGCCTAGATCTTTGGTGTTTTCTTCTCCATGTATGTTGAGACTTATTAACCGAGGCCAACGCATCATTAAGTTCAAATTCATGAATTAACTCTGACCATGCAATTCTGGCTTTGTCCCTTGGTTCCCCCTCTATTTCCAGATTAAAGTCACCCATTAATATAAGGCTATCATAAGACATATTATTGACAGTATTTTTAACCTCTGTAAACATCTCAATTTGCTTTTTGGCAAAACATGCATTGGGTACGTACATCGAGCATACACACAGTTTGGCTCCTTCTATCTCGAGAATTACATATACAAATCTCCCGTCCCTATCCCTCCCATGATCACTTCCACATCAAAATCTGGCGTTAACAGTATCATTGATCCCCTTTTACTCGGAGAGCCATGGCTGTAGAACATCCTACCAGGCCACTGACTTCTCCATATTACCTCGGATTCAGCCGAACTATGAGTTTCCTGGAGCGCGAAAATAGATCTTTTTTGACATAAAAGGTTGCTAAACATAGCTTTTCTTTTTTTGATCTGCCCTAAACCGTTAACATTTATCGATATAAAATTTATATTATTGTTTTTGGGTTCTCCCCTTGCCTGCAGGACTGATGATGTTGTTACTTGATGCTGTTCCTCGACCCGTTTGTTGTTGTTATCCTCCATTTTGAATTTGTCAAAGAGAGGCTAAGTCCGGTCATGGTCCGTTTATGAGTCTTTTGGCACCACCTTCTTCGCTCTTGCCTTGTTGATACTTTCCCTTACTTTGGTCCAGGCAGCTCCCATGATATTTCCGTTCTTTGGCCATTTTGTCTGGTCAAACAGGTCAGGGCTTCTGAGCCCCAAACCTATTCTCCAAACAGAGTCACTTGGCGATGCCTCTGCTAGAGCCGTGTCTCCTGTATCCACCAGGTATTGCACAATGTCAATGTTATCCTTGACTTTGGCCCGAAGCCCTTCTACAACGATATCATTAATCTTAGAGAACCATTCTATGTACAGCTTTGACGCTGTGTTCCTCTCTGCATTCAGGGTTCTCTTTAACATTACCACGTCGTGAAGCCCCAGCATGGCATATGCCCTTATAAATTCTCCTGTAGCCTTCAGACAAGAAAAGGTGATGTATTGTTCCATGGAACTGAACGACACCCCATTTGTCTGAAATCTAGCCATGAAATGATTCGACAGTGGTGAGTCTTGGCGGAAAAACGCAAACACATACTCATTTTCTGCTTTGGAGAAGGACATCGGATTCAAATCTTTGGGGAGAAGATCATACCTGTCACAGGGTATCACCCTGGCAAAGTCTCCTGTGCCCAGGTAAATGTTACCTTCGTGCTGCATAACTCTGCCATACACACCAAAAGCCCTCGCTTTCCTTACCACGAACTCGGCTCTCGCCACTCTTTCTCTGAGTATTTTTGGTAAATCCCTCTTTACCCAGACCTTTTTGGGTCCTCCAGCCTCTAGAAAGAGGTCTTTTAAGTCGAATCTTGCGTCGTATAGGTAATCAGCTTCTGTCTCCTCTTTGAATACCACTTTGACGTTCTGCCCTACCCTGTAGTATTTTAAACCTTTTGGTACGGGCATCTTGGCACCTTTTACAAAGATGGTCTCGATCGCAGTTGGTAGGAAAGTTTTGTCTTCCTCTGGGGTTCTTTTTGGGATCCCTTAAAAAATTAGGCATCTTTTCAGGGCGTCCTTGTCTTTTAGCAATCTATCGTTCTCTGATTTCTCTGCTTGTTCCGCAATTTGGACGAATACTTTGTCCTCTTTGCGTACCATAACTTTCTCCATGGCCACCTGTTTTCCTTCCAGTTTTTGCACCTTTTTGCTAAGTGCCTCAAACTCTGTCCTTATCTTACTCCCAGCCGCCCTGTTTTCTTTTATAACAGTTGATTGTGCTCTCATCATGGTTGCATGTTTTGCATGTCTTTAGTGAGTTTTTAGTCACCTTTACCGCTCCTAGGCACTCCTTCATCTTAGCATTCATGTTAAGCATTAGCTGCCTCATGGAAACCGAGTTCACAACATTCGCTTCTTCCTCCTCAAATTCTTCTTCCATTTCTACTTTTTCCTCTTCATCCTGTGATTCGCTAGAGTCTAGCAAATCCAAGGGGTCATATTCTGAAGCATCAGCCATTTTTTCCTCTTATTTGGTCCAGTGTCTTGCTCGTCGTCTCTTTCGTCGTCTGATAAAGCTCTCTTTGAGCTGTGGCTTACTCCACTCATGCGTCTGTTCACAAGAGACGGCCATGTCAAGGCTGTTATGCCAATGTCAAGGTCGTTCTTGTTGACAAAGTTTTCTGACGAGGAACTAACTGGCCAGTTATTTTGCTTATTTTGTCCTCCCGACATTTATGGTAGGCACACGTTATTATTTTTCTATACAAAGTCTTGACCCACGATGAAATTGATCATTAAACTGTCTTACTTTCTGTCATATGAGTCCCCAGTCAAGTTTTACTGATACCGCTGAGCGATAATACCAGTATTTCTCCGTACGCCGTGCTCGGTCGACTGACACTGTCTATTCTCCTTTTCTATGATTTCTACCTTTTTCTCTCATCTAGTTTTTCTCTTTTCAGTCTCTATGTAGCTACCTATTGTCTATTCCTATCCTATGACTGTCCACCTTAATCCTTTACTCCTACTCTTTCTGTCTACCTTGTCCGTTAATGGTGGCACCTCCTGGGTGGGGATTAGGCGACCGTTAATCCACACGTGTTATATGGCGGGCTTTTCACACTACACAGTCTTACTTAGTCCTTTTTTTTTTTACAGCTCCACTTATTTTTGTCACCTCACAAACTTGGTAGAATAGCAATTGCTTGCGTTTTGTCTCTTTATACCTTGTCACCTTGTCCTGTGGACAGCTATTTCACACACCTTTCCTGGCGTTTGTGGGCGATAATCCCAGCCTTGTAGGATTAATGGCGGGGATCTTGTGGCGCCTTTCTGTAATTATCACTACTCCGGAATATAGAGTCTATAGTCCATTCAACAATTTCAAGTGCACTTTTTCGCCTTCCCTAGTTGTTTATGAGCAACTCTGGGTATTTGAGTTAATCCGATTATCACTGAATCCTGAAAAAAAAGAAGAAATTAGTAGCCGAAGCCTAGCAGTCTCCTTGTCTCTCCAAAACTCAACCGGAAGTTTTCAATAATGATGTTATTAAATTCAGGAGAGCTTGTGTACCAATGTCGCTGTTACACCATAGTGTCACCATTATGCCATCATGAGAGAACAACAACGGGCCTCCCTCTTCCAAATTACCCACTCAATCATATTACATAACTCTCTCATATATAAACCCTTGCTGCCCTCCATACAACCACACTTTCGAACTTTGCTTTGCTGTCGCCACCTTGCCTACCTCTCCGGCTCCTGTTGCCTATAGACTGGCCTTTGAACTGCATGCAGCGCAATGGCAAGGTTTTTTTTGTTAGCAGTATGCCCTTTGGTACAAGGATTAGCTCGTTGTATATGCAGCGTATGGCCAACTTCATATCTCGTGGTTTACACGCAAAAGGAGTAGAAAGTATTATCTATTTAGATGACGCCCTCCTCATTTGCCCATCTAATGACAATCCACAAAACAAGTTTGACATAGCCCGCTGTGTCATCCGAGCATTAGGCCTCCCAATCGCCTGGGAAAAGATTATCTCTCCAAACCCCTCAAATGAGAAATTCGCTCGGCTTCTTACACTCGCCGTCAAGTTAGTGTCAAACACATGATATCTAAGAAGACATTACAATCAATCATAGGCCATATTGTTATAACTCATTGTGTCATATATTAGTGTACCTAAAATTTTAATTATGAATGGTCATATGCCTATACCTTCACCGTAGCTCCTACATCCATGGAGGCTACCTCTATAATGAGTAATCCCTCATCCCCATTGGTCTGGCCACGCCCTCCAATGAGGGTGGAAGGCTGACCTGATGGTAAGCCTCCCCTATAGGATATAAGGGGCTCTCTGACCCCTTACTCATCAGTTGCCTGCCTGATTAACACCAAGGTTATACCATCACTCTGTATACCTTTACCAGGAATAAATACACTTCAATACTTCGTTACCTTTTGTGTTACACTAGTTGTAACATGTTGGTGGACAACCCTTAAGATTCCAATTCCTTAACACACTGCTTATAAGGAGAAAACACCTAAAATATCCTGGACTTTTCTCATCATAAATTGAGAACATATAAGAAGACTGCACGATTGGTAACTCTGGATTTTCAGTCATATTGGACAGGTGGTAAAACTGGCCCATCTATTTATGAACAGACTATTGCAAACACTCAGAGAGTCCCCATATTCCACATTTTCTAGCATGTTCGTGCACCAATCAAACATATCATCCTAAAAATACATTATACTATAATATTATATTGTTGTATAATAATGTAAATATAAATGCAATACAGCCATAATTTAATAACTGGCAACTCATTTTCCCACAACACATCGCATCTTCCAGACATTTATCTCTAACTTTTATGATGTATCTCATTTTCCTGTGACACATAACTGCACAAATATTGCCCCGCACATCAAGTAAATTGTGATCGGTAATAACTCACCGGAATAACAGAAGCTAATGGAGTCTCCGCTGTTTGAATCAGTTCCTCCTAAAAATAATAAAGAGGGAGAATGTTGATAACCTCCATGTAAAACTATTCATTCCAAGACTAAAGAAAGGCTCACTTATTAAAAATATGTATCTCATTCTTCCTGTAACACATAACTGCACAAATATTGCCCCGCTCATCGAGTAAATTGAGATCGCTAATAACTTACTGGAATGACAGGAATCTCAGCTGCCTGAATCACTTCCTCCTAAAAATAATTTAATAGTATTTAAAATATTTTCTAATAATGTATATAATATAGTTATATATATCAGCAAATCCATATAATAATTCACAAATAACAAAAAATCTTACCAAAGTTAAAGGAGTTGTTATAATTTGCGCTAGCTGTGAATTGTCATACGCGGACTGAATAGACTTTTCAATCAGTCTATTTCTCATTGATATCGGACGTTCCTCACCAGTAGCATTCTATATAATAAAAAATATAAACTTTAACTTGTTGTATTTAAAAAAATAAATGATAAATGATAATTCATACTATAAACGTTTATAAATATTTAAACTTACCTCCAATTCTAATATTCGCTTCTTGACATCTGTTCGCCTTGTAATTCCAAAATTCTCAGCAAAAGAAATAACTGATTCTACATCACAAAAGTGATGCAAAATATTCTCAAGACGAACAAAAGTACCAAACGTCACTTGTAGCGTCTTGTATACAATCTTTTTTAATACAAAATCCTTATAAGGAGCAACTCACAATAACGGAGAAAAGAAAAAATTGGAATACTGCCAACTCTCAGTACATTTCCATACTCATCCTCATTATCCAGCATTAATTTATAAACCTCAATTAATAGTAAACCCTACTCGATTAAAACTACATCATGATAATTGCAGTAATTAAATATAATTAAAAATGCTTTAACAAAGGATATACTTAAATAAAGATGAAAGTATTTTAGTTTATTTCCTTCTTTTTGATTTTATTTCACCGTTCTACCTCCCGTTCTACCTGTGTTGAAAGCGAATCAGTCCTATGGCGTGATTCCCCGCAGTTGGGCCTACTTTTGGCGGGCCCACTGTCATAAGCGCATTCGGTGTGTGTGGTTAATCTACCTTAAATCATCAACTTGATATTTAATTTAGATATATTCAAAATAACTTCAAACATTTCTCTATAAGCATGGTTTGCTTGTAGATATAATTTGGTTAATTTGTGTTCCTTTTAAACAGTACAAGACGGCCTAAAACAGCACCTCAGAACTGTTGTTGTAGGTCAACTTAGTACTGCACATTGGCCACTCAGAGCGTGGAGTTGTATACAGCACAACTCAGAGCGTGGAGTTGTATACGTGCACAACGTATACAACTCTACAATACGTTGTTTCAACACGAACGCGTATATAATAAATATATCTCAGGTCAAAAGAGGGGACAGTTACTTATGGGGTACCTCAGGGGACAATTCTGGGACCCATTTTATTTACGATGTATATCAATGATCTGTATAGTGCTGTCAATCTGAAATACTTCTTATACAACCAACAATGGTGAATAATATTTATATCTGAAATAGCTTATCTTAATGTCTACTGACTTATGTCTCTGTCAACCTTTAAAAATGTCTTGCACGTATTAACGGCAGACTATTTGTCGGGTAATTTACATGTGACGTAGTCATGTTATTATAACGCATTGTATCATTGAAACTTGTTGGATGTATTCCACTGACTGGGTTCAGAAACTGGGGCAACTTGTTTTAGTGTTCCAGTCTTCTGAACTCACTTAGGAACATAGTGTTATCATAGTGACAATCTTCAAGCCATGCAGTGACAGTCGGCAAACTGTTGCTAACCAACAACTTGCTTAACATCTATATCTCGACTTTGAACCTTAGATTTGGAGCAACCGCATTGTATTATACCATCTACAATAAAAGGATTTTTGAATTGAATTGAATTGAATACAAAATATATTATATCAAATTCACTCAAATGCTTAGACTATAGTATCGGCTCGTGACATAATAGGTAAAAAAGAAACTCGTATATCAAATGGTAACAACAACCTCTATGGTATCAAAACATAGTTAAAGGTCAAGTGTAATGAAAATTCTAAAATTCGAGATAAGGGCCGATTTACATTTGTGGTGGCGCTATCGATGACATCTGAGGTTGAAAAAATATAAAAAAAACTTTTAATGCCCATTTTTCACAGCTTTCTTATGAGTACACAAATGGGGCTCAGTTTGCCTTAGTAGAGGGTGTGTATTCGCGCCCCACCGCTGTGATGTCATCTGCATCCAAGCTAAGGCCTGCTTTAGTCTGGCTAAGCATTGTCTCATAGCATGTAGGTGTTAGTTGGTCTTGTACGGCTCAATTTATGGATGGCATTCATGCAGATATTCTAAATTTTGACAATTCCTTCTATTTTCGGTAGTGGCCAGTGTGAAGGGAGGTCACAGAGGTGTTAGGTAGCTTCACCTTATCCCCATCCTTGCTAGTGTTCGTGCCTGGGGAGCGTTCGCACATAGGGTCCCATAAGACCTGGGTATTCTTCTCAGGAAAACTGTTAAACATGATTAGGAATAAGTAATTATATGAGAGGATCGACCTTAGTATGCCCCACTGGTTCTATTATTCCTGAGAACATATAATTATCCTTAGTAACATATTATTATCAGAGTACGAAATTAACTTTTTTCTTCGCCCGCCAACCTGGCGGGTGAAGTAAGAGATTTACCCGCCCACATAGAAATTTATCTGCCTGCAAATTACCCTAAATTAAAGAAGTTTAAATTATGAAATATCATCCTTTCTTTTGATGGAGCTTTTGTCTTAATCTAAGTTAATGTCTAACAGATGATCGAGTTCCATAAATGCAGAGCTAATATATACTTTATACATAGGTCTTAGTCCAGTAGACAAACCCCCAAATATGGAGGAAGCGTGACTTGGAGTACTACTACGATTTTTTTGCTGAAATGGATTCAGCAGGTGGTCAGGTTCAAGAAACTGATCCATGCCAAGCTGGCATGGTTGAGCATTTTTAATAAAATCCGTTTCCATGGCAACCAACCATGAAAATGGGGATTTTAGAATTTTGCATATCTCTGGAAATAAAAATGATATAAACTTGATTCAAGTGACCACACATATGTAACCTGGTACATGCTATCAGATGAACACCTGATGAAGGTCATTTAAGGTCAAGGTCAAGGTCATTTGAAGGTCAAACACCAAAAATTGGCATTTTTAGACATATGAAGTTGTGTTGTTACATGCTGAATGTTCCATTGTGGTTATTTTTACAAGTCAGACTCCAGCAACCTTGTACATGACATATGACAGACCCCCAGTCATTCAAAAACTTTGTTAGATGCATGTTGCCATGACAACAGCCTTTGATAAATTGATACTTCTTGTGGGGCAGATAAAGTGGGTTTTTTGGGGCAATCATTAAAATGATGAGGCAAGCACCAAATTTGGCACAAATGTTTCTCATACATAACCTTTCAAACAATGCCTGTTGGCCACCTGACATTTCAAGATGGCCACCATTTTTTTCAAGATGGCCGCCATTTGAGGCCTGAAAATGCTATTTTTGACACAGAATTGGCTAGAAGAGTCCGATTTGAATGATCTTTACACTGAATCATACTTTTTTACCATTGTAGAGGTCATATTTGTATTCTTGAGCCACCTTAAATTTCAAAATGGCCACCATTTTCCAAGATGGCCGCCTTTTTGCCCTGAAAATGCTATTTTTGCCATAGAATTGGCTACAATAGTCCGATTTGAATGATCTTGACATTGAATCATACATTTTTACTAATGAAGTGGCCATATTTGTATTCCTGGGCCACTTGAAATTTCAAGATGGCCACCATTTTCCAAGATGGCCGCCTTTTTGCCCTGAAAATGCTATTTTTGCCATAGATTTGGCTACAATAGTCCGATTTGAATGATCTTGACATTGAATCATACTTTTTTACTAATGTAGTGGCCATATTTGTATTCTTGGGCCACTTGAAATTTCAAGATGGCCACCGTTTTCCAAGATGGCCTCCTTTATTGCCATGAAAATGCTATTTTTGCCATAAAATTGGCTAGAATAGTCAATTTAAGTGATTTTGACATTGAATCATATACTTCTCACCACCAGGTAGAATATTATATCCAGGGGGCGCCACTTGAACTCACACTAGAGGGCGTACATATCTGTCATATATATTGGCTGACCAGGGCCTCGCTCGGCCACTTCTGTTCCAAGGACTGAGCAAATTTTGTTTTGGACCCGTGAGTCCCGCTCAAGTCATGCTTGGTTGCTTCCATGTGTAGTGACACTTGGCTGTCACCAATACTGTCAGTATGGTTAAAAGAAGCTGTTGGAAATGTGGTTGTGTCAGGCACGACCCACCAACTGGTCAGAAGTGTACAAAATCTATTGAGAGAAAGCTTAGTATCTCTTCATTAGAAAATATCGATTGGGAAGATTGGAGGCCCACTCGTACCATTGGCAAGAAGAAGAAACAAGCCACTTAGGGCTCAAAAGTTTGTGAATCCATTCCTAAGGGCACATGGTTTAAACGTGAAAAGTCAGACTTTTTACGCCATCCTGACGACTCTTCTGTCCCGAAGCAGGACGCCACGAAACTGGTAAGGTTATCGAACATGGGGGTGACTGATAATGAGAATGATTTAAAGCTTGATATAAACGACTGGCCGCCGCTTGGCCAGCCTGTATGAGAATTGGCTAGAATAATCTGTTTTTAATGATCTTGAAGTCATATCATATGTATTTGCCTATGTAGAGGCCATATTTGTATTCCATAGCTACTCAATGCACCAAGATGGCTACCAATTTTTGCCATAAAATTTGATAAGTTTATATCACTTGACTCATTTGATTGATCATAATGTAGTCAAATCTATATTCCTGATCTACTTACAGTGAGAAGGTAGTTGCTGTTTTTCAAAATGTATGATATTTTCCCAAATGTCCACTATTTTTTAAAAAAAGATCCTATTTTCTTAGAACAGATTTGTATGAATCATTTTCGTATTCATATTCATCAGCAAGATGACAGATTGAAAGTATGCTTTCAGGCTTGCTAATATCAGATCTGACCTATCTAAATACCTCAAACATGTATCCCCCTTGCACTTAAACCTACAGAACAGTTTTGAGAATATGTGATACTAGACATACTGGAAAATGAGGATTAATGATGATTACAATAACCATTCCCAAAACAATTATCTATAAGCAGAACACTAGGTAAGATCCCCTGTGCACTATGTTCTCAAATCAAATTGCCTAAACTACAGGTGGTAGTGATGTCCAAAGGACTTGCCACTGACCATCAGCATCCATTCACCCCCAATCATTAAGGCTTGGCATTTCTGGTAGGCAATCTAAATTGGCCCAAATGTAGCCTCCCTGGTAGGTGGCACGTTTCAGATTCTCAAGGATGCTTGAGTGGGTGATATTGTCTGAAAGCATATTTAAATATGGTTCCTCTTCCCCTGAGGGCAGATATAACTATTACAACCTGGGAAGGCATGGAAGAACAGGATGTCTTTTGTTTTCTCCGGCCCAAGAGCCTGACTGAGAGCCCAGACTCTCCCAAGAGCCTGTACAGGAATATAGCTTAGATGTTTCCCATGACTAAAAGTCATCCACAGCTTGTGCACACCAAGCCTTTTGACTTACAGCAAGACACTGACCCCAATGATCATGGCACTTATTTTCCCTTCTAAGGCTGCATGTTTTGCATATACAAATATGTGTCTGTCTGCCTCTTCATACATACCTTGACAAATAAGTTGTTGTGGACAGTATGTTCTCTCTTGGTTCCTGATGTACACATTTCAACGATCTATTCAGCTAGGAAGATGTACAACTCTTACTTATCATCCATGTCTTTGAAAAAGCTCTGCCAGTTGTTGGGAATTTTGGGAATCTTCTCAAACTGCATCCAAGATGATATCTGTTCTCTGGAATATAGACAAATACACCTGGATGGAGGGCAGCAATTTATTCTTGCATATTTCCTAAGGGTCTTAGCAGTGTGTGAGACAATGATCTCAGTGAAGCAGAACCATCCACAAAAATGACATCAGCCTCTGGTTCAATTTCTGGCAGGTAGACGTTAGTCTTGAGAATGAGAGCAAGTTGGACATCAAAGAGAAGTAGAGACTGTTCTAATGCATATGTACATGGTGAGGGAATAGTGTTTTACCCATTTATCGCATTCAGCCTTTTCTTTGGCTCCTAGGTGGGCTCTGCTCAGCGCATCGGCCACATTATTGATGGCCCCCGCGATGTGGCCATAGCTGAGTATGATGTTGAATTTGGCCTGGATCATCCAGGCCATTCGGGTAGCAGAGGTCATCACAGGATTCTTGCCCTTGCCACTGGTAAATATGTGCACGCTGGCGAGATTGTCACACAGTATGTGGATGTGGGTGCCTCGATCATCTTCAGTCACAAACGTGTGTAGGGCTCCTGCAATGTTGAGGGCCTCAACTTCTGATATGTTGTCTGACTGCATGCTGATGGGGCATATCTGGTGGGCATAGGCGTGTTGTCCATCAGTGGCACCTATCCCCGATAGGCAGGCGTCAACTAGGTATACCTTGGTGGCATGGATGGCTGGTATGAGGGCTATGCCATTCCAATCACTGCAGAATGCCTCAAACCAACGAATGTCCTTTCTCATCTCAGAGTTTATGTTGCTATGTGCACCATTGAATCCCCTCAATGCCTCCAGCAGTCTAGAGACAAATAGCCTGGCCGGTTGCACGCACTTGCTGTCATGTATTAAGGACCCTATGAGGGATTGTAGTTCCCTTTTGGAGATTGATCTCTTCTTGAGGTATTTCTGCGCGATCCTCACTATTTTGTCGACCTTGTCTTGTAGTATTGATAGTCTCATTAGTCTGGCATCGATGTTGATTCCCAGCCAAGTTACCTTCTGGCTGGGGGGTTGCAACTTGTCGGTGGCTTCTACTAGTTCTAGTTCTTTTAAGATAGACCTGGCGCATGAATATGCGTCCCTGGCCTCATCGAAACTGTTGCTGATGAGTGCCAAGTCATCTAGATACATGAATGCTGTGTGGCTGTGGCATTGAAGCATGGCCACGATCGAGTTCGCCACACATTGCATGTGCGCACTGGATCATACCTTGAACATGAACACTAGGTCCTCAACTGTAGGCAGAGAGTGTTCCCTTTGTATTCCCCAGACTGAATTTTTGATGATGTATTTATTCACAGATGATTCGTCTGGGAATGTGAGGTCTATAATCACACGTCTTGCGTCAAAGTGTTTCTTTGCACGTGACATCATTGGCGATGTATGCGACCACTGTTTAAACGGTGGAGAATTAAATGGTCCTACCAGTCCATTCAGTTTGAGTTCCTTACTTATGAAGTGGTCGATCTTATCCTGGTACTTAGTGGCGCTCGAGTGGTTCATAGTGCCAGTGTTGTCGGATGTTGGACTAGGTAGCCCATGGGGAAGCCGTATGATACAAAGGAGAGGATTTCTCGATCCTCGGCCGAGTCTGAGAGCAACCTCCTCCAGCCTGTGCTGTTGAGCATGCTGGGTATTGGTATTTTAGCGCCAATGGCGTTTGGGAGGCCACTGTCCTTTACTTGTTTGTATATGTGACCAAGCGCCCCCCACGTCAGCTGACAGCTGGTGTCGGGCCAGTGTGTAGATCGGTGTGTGGCTAGCGATGTGGGGTCAGTGTTTACATGTGATGGGTCTGCCCTTCCCGCACAGACATCGATAACTGTGTTGAAATAGCTGTCAGGGACGTGATGTCTCTTATATGGATCACTCACCCTCTTGTCACTTAATCCTAATCGGGGGATGAACTCCTTAGCATTTGGGTTAAGCCCAGAGTCACACTTGCTAACTGTGGAGTGGTGGTTATCGTTCCTGGAGCCGCCATCTTTGTTGTGCTTCCTGGTCTCCCGCGCTGCATTACCTTGCGCGAGACTAGACAAGACAGGTCCCTGGGAGACCCCTGGATAGATAAGTGGGTCATTTTTACAAGTGGCGAGGGGGCGTGGCGCATCGATGGACACAATGCGCCAGCTATTCGTTTTTTGAATTATGGGGAGCCTTATAATCAGAACTGTTATTTCCCTTGCTTCTAGATGTATTTTGATTGGAAGAGGTGCCTGCCCTGGGGGTGTATAGTCCATCCGACTGTTGTTGTTGGTGCTTCAAACGCTTCTGGCATTCTTTGATGCTATGGTGTGTGCGCCTGCCTACAGATTCACAGTAGGCGCAGGCGTGCAACAGCATAATGTTTGAATCCTTGTGGTCCCCAGAATGATTACAGCCGTCCCTCGAGTTGAACTTTCGTTGGAGGGCAGCAATTTATTCTTGCATATTTCCTAAGGGTCTTAGCTGTGTGTGAGACAATGATTTCAGTAAAGCAGAACCATCCACAAAATGACATCAGCCTTAAGGTCAAGTTGTGGCAGGCAGGCTACATGATCAGTTAAGCAGCCAAGTTAAGGAGGAAGAGGATTCTTCTAGATGAACAACACAGGGGAAATGTTTATATATCCATCCGGAAATCTGAGTCTTGATTAGCCTTAATAGGGGTGGGTCATGTCTTCCAACAGCATTATCTGGAGTGGGATGTTGGTACATAGAAATGCTGGCTCCATACAAAGATGTTGTGGCTTTTGAGGGAAAAAAAACAGCCATTTTGGAAAATGGTGGTCATCGTGAAATATCAAGTGCCAAGATAATACATATGGCCTCGTAAAAAAATGATCCAATGTCAAAGTCATTCAAACTAAACTATTCCATATGACATTTCCAGGGCAAATCAGGCATCCTTCTTAGTAAAAGGTGGCCATCTTGAAATTTCAAGTGTGTAGTTGACGTAGGGAGTAAGTGTCAGACCTTTTCCATCCATCTATTAAATCAACCTAAAAAAACCAGTCCATCCCGGGTTCATCCACCAATATGTAAGTTCTGTTTGTGATTATATAATATTATGTAATTATTAAATTATGTAATAATCATACACATTAATATGGGGAGATATGCAAATAGGATATGATATGATGACGTAATAATAACTAATGGCTCATTTCCTACCAATTATACACATGTCATTGTACTCTGCAAGAATAGATTGTATATTGTCATATTATTTTGTGTATCGATTAATAAACGTTTCTAATAAAAATAAAAATAATGGTAATAGAGACTAATACCAATAGATATATAAATATGATATTCAAGGATGATAACAATGATAATGATAGATATTCTAAATAAGCAATAAAACGAAATAATATATCCTAATAGTCTCAGTTGCTGTTTGATAATATTACATAATATGCTGATAAGATCTAATGATATAATATAGGGGTAGCTTAGCTCTCTAGGTAGTATATATATTTCAATATAGACTATATTAATTAACCCAACTCTTACTCATTACATAATAATGCAATATAAATCAATATATCACCAATGAATATTCAATACCTGATTATATAAGCAGAAAAGTAGACCTGTGTCATATATAGCTGAATATACTGGATATATTAAAGTAACCCACAATACCTGACTCAATGTGTAAGGAAACCAAACTATAATTACCAAAAGAAGGCAAGAGATGTACTTTCTCTCACAAATAAACACAAATATCAATAATAATCATTCAATACTTCTTCCTCTCTTGGGGAAGGAACTTTCTTCTCCCTCTCTACTGGGGGAGGCAAATATTCAGCACTAGAGCGCCTGGTCTAGGCTATACACAATATACACACATAAAATCACAATCACAATAATTCCTGAAATAAAGTACAAATAATGCAATACAATTGGTAAAATAAATGGAACTCACAGTACCCCAGGCTGTAGAAAAGGACGGGAAGAATACAGCAGAAAATAAAGAATCAAACCAATTGTTCTATTGGACTTCCAGGGACCAACCCATCCGATAGCAACAATTCCTGTTCAGTTCTTCACTCTCCACTGGAATCTCAATGTCTGATTTCCTTACCATCCTTCCCTGCCTTTTATACCCACCCTCATGAATAATAAAGAAATAACCTTGTGATTGGTTTAGAAAGGGTCTAGCAATGAGTTTAAAACAATTTACCTTGGCTGGGATAAAGGGAGAATGCTAAAAAGTCGCCCAGCATTGATAAGCATCCAGCTGGTAGCCTTACCTTGTCTAGCATCTAAATTAATCCCGTCTGGGAACAACAATGCGTCGGCAGACAAGGCATTTTAGTAATCTTTAACCATCAAAACATCTGTCAGAAGTTATAATGAATGCTGTAATTACATTGACGCACTGCAATGGCTGCGGCCACATTGTTATATTTTAAGAAATCTTCACAAATAACTAACACCACTACATTGGTAAAAAGGTATGATTCAATGTCAAAATTATTCAAATGGGTCTATTCTAGCCAATTCTAAGGCAAAAAATAGCATTTTCAGGGCAATAAAAGTGGCCATCTTGGAAAATGGTGGCCATCTTGAAATTTCAAGTGGCTCAGGAATACATATAGGGCCACTACATTAGTAAAAATGTATGATTCAATATCAAGATCGTTCAAATCGGACTATTGTAGCCAATTCTATGGCAAAAATAGCATTTTCAGGGCAAAAAAGGTGGCCATCTTGGAAAATGGCGGCCATCTTGAATTTTAAGTGGTTCAGAAATACAAATATGCCCTCTACAATGGTAAAAAAGCATGATTCAGTGTAAAGATCATTCAAATCGGACTCTTCTAGCCAATTCTGTGTCAAAAATAGCATTTTCAGGCCTCAAATGGCGGCCATCTTGAAAAAATGGTGGCCATCTTGAAATTTAAGGTGGCCAACAGGCATTTGTTTGAAAGGTTATGTGTGAGAAACATTTGTGCCAATTTTGGTGCTTGCCTCATCATTTGAATGATTACCCAAAAAAACCCACTTTATCTGCCCCACTAGAAGTATCAATTTCTCAAAGGCTGTTGTCATAGCAACATGTATCTAGCAAAGTTTTTAAATGACTGGGGGTCTGTTATATGTCATGTACAAGGTTGCTGGAGTCTGACTTGTAAAAATAACCACATTGGAACATTCAGCATGTAACAACACAACTTCAAATGTCTAAAAATGCCAATTTTTGGTGTTTGACCTTGAACTGACCTTGACCTTGACCTCAAATGACCTTGGTCAGGTGTTCATCTGATAGCACGTACCAGGTTACATATGTGTGGTCACTTGAATCAAGTTTATATCATTTTTATTTCCAGAGATATGCAAAATTCTAAAATCCCCATTTTCATGGTTGGTTGCCATGGAAACGGATTTTATTAAAAATGCTCAACCATGCCAGCTTGGCATGGATCAGTTTCTTAAACCTGACCACCTGCTGGATCCATTTCAGCAAAAAAATCGTAGTAGTACTCCAAGTCACGCTTTTTCCAAGTTCTACTGGACTATCTGATAAATGTAACAAATAGGAAAGACAGGAATCCACTGCTATCCTTCTCCCTGTTTCTGTTAGGGAATGAGGGAAGGGCGAGAAAATGAGGGAGAAAGGGAGAGGAAAGAGGGAAGAAATTTACTTCTCAATGAAATCCTCAACAGATGTATAATAATATAAGTCTCCAGAGGGGCAAAAGGATAAAAAAGAATGCAAGGATGACTCCCGCTCCATTGGACCATACATACATCTAGTGTGTGTCCTATCTACCTACCAGTCACGCAGGACATGGATGACGTCACAGGTTGCTTGACCCGTGCTAAGATGGCTTCTCACCCTTGCCGCACTAGGTTGTGGTGGCCTTACAAATGGTAGCGCTTAAACACCTCCCACTGGTTTAATTTATTAGGTATAAAGCTATAACTTTGTAGATCGTTTCAAAATATCCCTCCGAATGCATCAAACATCAAATAAAAACCTTTACACTTGACCTTTAAAAAGAAAACTCATATATCAAATAACCACCAGCACCAACTAGCAGGTTTATTTCAGTCTGAAACTCTATAGAATAATGTCATAGATAAAAAGAAATGAATGATTCATAAAAAAATAAGTCTTGAAATATCCTATAGATAAAAAAAATGCAAAAGGTCCATAAAAAAAGTATCTTGATACATAAACAAAAATTCATGTTCATAAAAAAAAAGAGTACCACTAGTGCCACCATCTTAGTATGGGAACTATTTGGTACTAAAGTACAGTCTAAAACTTTATGACAATACCCTACAGATAAAAAAGAAACAAAAGGTTCTTAAAAAAAGTCTTGGAACATAAAAAAAAAGAGAGTACCACTAGCGCCACCTGTTTAGTATGGAGAGTCCCATAGCGGCCTGTTTGGTACTAAAGTACGTTCAAAAGCGACCTGTATTACTACTGGCGTGAATCTCGCCTGAAGCGGATGGGTCCCTCTGTGAAAATGATCGAAGCTAAGGAGACTGAGGACGGGTATGAAGTAACACTTTGGAAAGCAGTGATCATCCTTCCTCGTTCAGTCACACTTGCTACGATTGACGTTTGCAGGTGCTCAGACACATCAATAGGTTTGATGTTCGAGCCCAATCAGAGACTGCTGAAGGTATTCTCACTGGGATGCCTTGACACGTATGTGTCCGTGGATGAAAAAGCAGTGATAGCCTTCACTAATCCGTCTGGAGAGTCCCTACATCAAGAGAATGATGTGGTGGTCAGAAAAGTGAGTGAGGTGACACTGCAATCATCCCCTACTACTTGTCCAGAGGGGGTAGATCCAGAGAATAGAAGAGCCATCGTTAACTCGATACAGATGGTGGAGCTACCGTCTGTAGTCGATGACAATCTGATTGCCCCTGACATTCCAGTACCACCAAGCACAGAAAGTCTGCTAGTGAAACTAGTGAGAGAAATGCACTTGACTGATCCAAGCGAAAAGTTGCAAGTTGTGAATCTCTTGAATGAGTTCTGTGGGTGCTTCGCATTACCCGGCGATGGGCCGGGCTCCACCCATGTCGTCCAATATGTGATTGACACTGGTAATGCAAACCTATAAAACTCTGCTATAGGCAGATTCCAGTAGCCAAGCGTGACCTAGCGGCGGCTGAGATATGGAGGATGTAGAAGCAGGGATGCATAGAGCATTCTAACAGTCCGTGGGGAACACCCATCATGATGGTTGGTATAAAAGATGTCTCGCAGCATTTCTGTGTTGATTATCACCAGTTAAATTCTGTGACTGTGAAGAACAGCTTCCCGCTCCCTCATATTGATGAGTGCATTGAGGCGTTGGGCGGAAACTAGTGGTTTTGCACCCTTGACTTGGAATGCGGGTATTGGCAGATTGCAATGGACGAAGAGAGCAAACAGAAAACTGCTTTTCTGTCCAGGCAGGGCTGTTCCAGTTCAAAGTGATGCGCTTTGGATTGTGTAATGCCCCTGCCACTTTTCAACGTATGATGGATTGAATGCTAGGCGATCTATGTTGGAAGTCATGCCTGGTGTATTTGGATGATATGGTAGTATTTGGGAAAGCCTCCTAAATCTATGTCTAGTGCTCAAGAAGTGCTCAATACAGGAGTTTGGATTGAAGCTGAAACCCAAGATGTGAGAACTATTCTGCAGGGAAGTGGAATACTTGTGGTCGCATTGTGTCAAACAAGGGCATCTGTGCAGATCCAAAGAAAGTGCAGAAAGTCCATGAGTGGCCACGATTGTGAACTCTGCTCAAAGGAGAAGAGATATTCTCAGCTCATAGAATGGTCTCCGGAGTGTGATGTGGCTTTCCAGGGCATAAAAGAGTTGCTAACCTCTGCTCCAATGCTGGGATATCTCCGAAGGGAAGGGAAGTTCATCCTAGACACAGACTCTAGTGAGTTTGGCATGGCAGGTGTGCTTTCGCAGATACAAGATGAGAAAGAGGTAGTACTTGGGTATGCCAGTAACAGCTTGGATAAAGCCCAACGGAATTACTGCGCCACAAAGAGAGAGCTCTTAGCAGTATTCACCGACCTGAAGAAGTTCTGGCATTACCTGTTGGGAAACTGAAACTTCATTGTGTGAACAGATCACACCTCCTTGCATTGGCTGCTGAACTTTAAAGATCCAACTGACATGCTTGCACACTGGTTGACTCAGATGCAGGAGTTCGGTCTGGATCAGAGCATGATTCTCCATCGAGCCAGAAAGAAGCATGTGAATACTGATGCCCTTTCTAGAGTTCTGACTCAGAAGTTTGGCCACGTTGACTGTGAAGACTGCGGAGCGCATGACGCAGTTGTCGCGATGGCAACAGTTAGTCTAAAGCTGCAGGAAGATGTGATCCAGAAAGCCCAGCAGAGTGACCCCATAATCCTAAGAGTTATCGATGTGTTGGAAGGTACCAAGCCGGTCCTGGAAAGCAGTCCCTGTTCGGGGAGTCGGATGAGTACTGTACCTACATCCATAACAGAGGGAGTTTGAAGAGAAACGGTGTCTTGTGCTATGAATGGATTCGGAAGAACATACTTGAGGAAAATCTGGAGGTGGTCAGTCCAAGTCCCCCAGTAGTGACCGGGTTGGCAGAGAGGGAGGACAGAGTATGGACAGGAAGCATGGACAAGAAGCAGTGGCTTTGCCCCTTGTCCGTTAACGTGGAGCGAATGGATATTGATTCGCTAGGCACGATCATGGCCTCCGCAATGACCACCGCTTGTCGGACATTCGGCTCCTCTTCCGGGCTCCCCTGCAGGTTGCTTTACTTGATTTGATAGCCTTTTCTACACTAGGTGTCAAGTGCTTTTACCTGTTATAATTCTATTGTACTATCTTCCCACATTGGTACTGATACCCTTCTTCCTTTATAATCTGTATCCTTTTATCCTTTCACTGGCTGGTGTCAGTGTTGGTTACCCAGTAGCCATCCCCAGTACAGAGAAAGAGAGTTTGTGAATAAAGAGAAAAGGCTAGCAAGGACTGAAGGATCTGGATTCTGTGCTTTGGTATTCGCATTCCGAGTGTATCACTCATAATAATGTCAAAGTGGTGATTAAAGTTGTACTATGTCATGGATGTGTGGTGAAATATCTTCTAATTTAGAAATACCTATTTTGGGTC
The DNA here is from genome assembly GCA_942159475.1 of Sthenelais limicola. Classification (NCBI taxonomy): domain Eukaryota; kingdom Metazoa; phylum Annelida; class Polychaeta; order Phyllodocida; family Sigalionidae; genus Sthenelais; species Sthenelais limicola. Next base: position 111,240,624 of record OW804096.1, read on the forward strand.
AAATTTCATGCCCAAAATAGTATGGCTCCCTTTAAGACTTGTGCAAAATTAAAAGGCCCCCCCCCTTTCTGGGTGTGTGCAAAAAAATGTGGCCCCCCCCCTCCTCCTAGCCCCCACCCTCCAGTGATTAATTATGAACAGTCCCTTAGAGGGCACCATCGCCCGACTTAATACTTAATAACTGAATAATAGAGTTGAATGCATATCTAGTCTGAAGGCAGGTCTTTGGGTTGCAAAGCTACCTCGCCTGATGCAACAGACGTAATGACTGGTCATAATGAGTGGCCGATTAATGCTTTCTCAATAACTTTTATCCAGATATCATAAAAATAAAACCCAAAATCCTTCATTAACTATCATGTTGTCAATGTAATCTGATACTAACAGCAGAAATAGCTTCACAATAACTCCGTAGCAATGCTCTCATTAAAAGGATTGATGACCTTTCTGACCCAAACCTATCTTGGGTTTCCTACCCTTCTTATATCTCTTTGAGCATCCATATAATAATAGGGAAAGAGCTTTTTCTACGAAAAGAGGTAGAAATCTATATAAGGAAAAGAGGGGTTTCTTTGTCTCACATGTTCTTGGAATTTGTCATTTTACAAACCATCTTATTCATCTGTACAGTTCTGTCCACCCTCTCTGGAGGATTATATATTATGTAGTTTGTGAAAATATCTGGGTCTAAAATGCGATTTTGAAGCTTTTTTTAAATTGCGATCTCTACACTCTATTTATAGCCTGGGAAGGTCCCTGTGAGATACTACATCATTTCCCACAACCTATGTCCAGACGTTGATACAATTCTCCAAGTTCCGTATTAAGGTCTATAGACCTAGACAAAGCGCGACTCAGTGGCAGCACCTATGTTGCCGTCGAGGTAACTCTCCTGAGAGCTTGCGCAGTCGCAACGACCTTCATAGGTCGAGACAAGGATATAGCCAGGTCGCCCCTTTATTGCATCCAACTTTTAAAAAACTCATGTGACGAACAATTCTAGTCCTGGGATCCGCTTACCCTGACTATTCCCCTACTTCTAGTCTAGGGCCGATGTCCACACAACTTGTAATAAACGATTTCGGCCACTTTTCCCCCATTCGGCATGAGTCAGCCTAGGTGTATGACTCCTAGAATGTAGACATACACTGCCAACGACGGCAGATAGCTCAATTGGTATAACGCTCACCTACAGACTGAATGGTGGGAAGTTCGAGGCTCGCCCAGGTCACACAGGATTATTTTTCATCTCTGGGTCACATAGCTGCTAACGGTATGTCATTCTACGCGAAAGGGACGGCGGGTGGGTTTGATGATTTGTGGTGATGGGAAAGGCAGGAGAAACAAAATATCCATATAATGCTTTAACCTGTGTCAACAATAATACAAAAACCTCCTAAACATGTCTAAATAACATTCGCAAGGTGCCTACTAGCAGCCGCCTACTCCCGAAGGGGTCCTGATGCCTAAATCAACAAACTGACATAGACATTTCTTATGATCGAGAACCGACATAGACCTTTTCTTAGAGGGACAAATGACATTGGGATTCCGGGGACAAGGGACAAATACTCATCCTTAGCACGACAAATCGACACAGGACCCCCCCCTCCATCAGGAGCTCTTCCCTAGACATATTTAGCACAAGTCATCAGATATGAACTTGTTTGATATGTGTTTGCTGATGAATTGTGGGCGTAAAATTGTCAATGAAACAAAGGGGGCCATTCAAACCTAAGGTCTAAATTACCGGGGCGGGGGTACATAATATGTAATTTTTACCTAATATGAGCAGTGTAGAGGGTGTAATGGGGGCCATAGAGGGTATAATGGGGGTCATGGAATAACATGGAGGGTAAAATGATGGTCATAGAGCAACATAGAGGGTATAATGGGGGTCAAGGAGCAACACAACCATTTACGACACAACCATACCCTCCATAGTGCTCCATGACCCCCATCATATCCTCTATGATGCTCCATGACCACCATTATGCTCTCGATGTTGTGCCTTGACCTCCATTATATCCCCATCCCGATGTGCATAATTGCATTTCTGACCTAGTTTTGACCTGGAACTTTTGACCTGATATTACCTGGTGCTTTACTAGTGGAAATCGTAAATGGTTGTGATGCTTAAACTTGATTTTACAATGCTATATGAACCCGATTTATAAATGTACTTTTGATGCTCTCAACGATGCACTATTGGCCAGTGTAGTTAATGCTCTTCTGATGCTCTCAATAATGCACTATTGGCCAGGTTCAAAAACACACTTATGAGGCACTCAGTGAGACACAGCACATTGTGCTGGTGCAGATGGATATTTTTGCTCACAGAAAGGTTTGAAGGATATCAATATTCCCAAAAGATGTTGGAGAGAGTTGGACAGTGCATGTGTCTCTCTCTTTATATGCATCATTTATTTTCATCAACTCTGCCATCCTCTGTGTGAGCCTGACTGCTTAGCAGTACTTATTTGATGTATTCCAGTTGTTTGTTGGCTCTGCCTCACCCAAGCCACTAGGCACAATCTATATGTACAATCATTAGGGTGTTTTGATTATTGCATTTTTCAATATCAAACAGGTATATAACACACATAAACTATAGAATTATATCACTTATAACATTCATATATACATGATGTGGAACATCTATGGTGGTATAAATGCCACACAAGTGTATTAACGGCACTTTTATTGTAAAAGAAATTGTAAATGCAACCCAGTTACCAGTTGCGCCACCTGGTGGCAACAGTACCGCCACCTGGTGAGAACAAGTGGCATAATGGTAAGCCTATGGCAAGATACACCATGAATGATTGATGGTATTATGATCAATTCTTAATTAAGGGAACACATAGGTTTGCTACAAACAAATAAATTATAATAAGTATGATATAAACTTTAGGCTCTAGTCAGTGCAAAAGCATAGCATTTTAAGAGTCTGCCACATATATCAATGTTTATAATAAAAAACAGGACAGATGAAAGAATACTTCCAGGCATCGCTTCTGCCTAAATATTGTGCCATATTGATAAACAGACAGGCTCTCACACTGAATCAGAAAAAGATCTGAAAAAGGTACAGAAGGCTATGGAAAAGTCAATGGAGAAGACTTTGGAGAAGAACATAGCTAGAATGGAAGCAACCATCAAAGCACAGCATACGCCCATAGCGACAGTCCCTGAACCAGTTATCGTGTACAATGGCAACAATGGCCAGAACCAAAGCCAAAACCAGGGCCAGAATCAGAACCAGCCTCAGCGATGGGATAATTATAACAATCAACATCCATCACAGGGCAACTACCAGAACAGACCTCAGCAGAATGGTTACCACAAGGGCAGCCAATAACAAGGGCCACAACAGAGTGGATATCAACAGTGGCCGAAATAATTATGAACATCCCTTATTGAAATGCTGAAAATAACATATCAAGCATATATATGTATATTAATGCCCTACTTGGTAGCCTGATATGCGATATGCATGGGAGTTCCATAGCATTACAACATCACTAAAAGCAAAGAATTACACAGTGTAAAATATTAATGTAAATATCAAGGGTTCGTAGATCTACGAGCCCTTGATATTTATATTAATATTTTACATTAATCAGCCAGGGTGCGCTCACTTTATTATTCTTATGCTAGTTCTTATACTATACTATTATTCTTTAACATGCAACTCATTTTCTTGTGACACATCACATATGCGTTAAGCAGTAAAGGCCCAAATATTCTTCATTAGTACAAATATCTGGTCTATTCCTACGAAATGGGCCCAGGCCCCTTTTCCCTACCTTTGGCCCCTCTATGCCTCATATCTCAGTCTAATATTCATTGATATTAAAACAAATCATACTGACACATTCCTCTTGGTATGAGAATTCCTCTGATATTATACACTATTATAGGGCTGATGGATATTTTATTACCCTTTAAAATCAACATTTTCATAGAAAATTGTCAATGATTAAACATTTGGGATTTGGAGATTCAGAAATTTACATCAATTTGTGTTTTTTATATCTGATTAAATTTGCTCAGTCACCAGGTTCGAATTTCAATGCATTTCAGTAACCCAACTTACTTTTCAAAAATATTATAGCACAAAGAAAATTAAAAAGTTTTTTATTTTTATGTCGCACATGTTGCTCACTTTGGTGGTAATGGTGGTCATGGAGTAACATAGAGGATATAATGGGTGTCATGGAATAACATAGAGGGTGTAATGGGGGTCAGCACAGAGGGTATGGGGGTGGTCATTGAGCAGCATAGAGGGTAAGATGGTGGTCATGGTGTAACATGGAGGGTATATTGGAAGAGAGTGCAGACACGGCGACTGGTATTTCATAAGAGTCAGTGAGAGGCGGGCTCTCCCTTAGCTTTTATTCAATGATTCGAGTGCTGCCCGCGTGGACGCAGCCACGCCCCAGGCCTCCCGAGCCTACCTAGAAACCCACTACTGTAACAGTGGTCATAGTAACATAGAGGGAATGATAGGGATCATTGAGGACTGTAGAGAGTATGATGGGGGCCATGGAGCACTATAGAGGATATAATGGTGGTCATGGAGCAGCATAGAGGGTATAATGGTGGTCATGGAGCAGCATAGAGGGTATAATGGGGGTCATGGAGTAACAGAGGGTATGATGTACAGAGGCCATGGAGCATTATAGTGGGTATAATGGGGGTCATGGAGCATGATAGAGTGTATGATAGGGGTCATGGAGCAATATAAAGGGTATTATGGGGGTCATGGAATAATATAGAGGATATGATGAGGGTTATGGAGCAGCATAGAGGGTATGATGGGGGTTATGAGTAACATGGAAGGTATAATGGTGGCCATGCAGTAACATAGAGGGAATGATAGGGATCATGGAGGACTATAGGGGTCATGGAGCATCATAGAGTGTGTAATTTGGGCCCTGGAGCACTATAGAGGATATAATGGTGGTCATGGAGCAGCATAGAGGGTGTAATGGTGGTCATGGAGCAGCATAGAAGGTGCAATTGGGGTCATGGAGTAACTTAGAAGGTATGATGGGGGCCATGGAGCATTATAGAGGGTATAATGGGGTCATGGAGCATGATAGAGTGTATGATAGGGGTCATGGAGCAATATAAAGGGTATTATGGGGGTCATGGAATAATATAGAGGATATGATGAGGGTTATGGAGCAGCATAGAGGGTATGATGGGGGTTATGAGTAACATGGAAGGTATAATGGTGGCCATGCAGTAACATAGAGGGAATGATAGGGATCATGGAGGACTATAGGGGTCATGGAGCATCATAGAGTGTGTAATTTGGGCCCTGGAGCACTATAGAGGATATAATGGTGGTCATGGAGCAGCATAGAGGGTGTAATGGTGGTCATGGAGCAGCATAGAAGGTGCAATTGGGGTCATGGAGTAACTTAGAAGGTATGATGGGGGCCATGGAGCATTATAGAGGGTATAATGGGGTCATGGAGCATCGTAGAGGGTATGATAGGGGTCATGGAGCAATATAAAAGGTATAATAGGGGTCATGGAATAACATAGAAGGTATAATGGGGGTCATGGAGCAGCATAGAGGGTATGATGGGGGTCATGTGGTAACATGGAGGGTATAATGGGGGTCATGGAGCAGCACAGAGGATATGATGGAGGTCATGGAATAACATAAAGGGTATAATGGGTGTTATGGAGTAACATAGGGAGGGCATAATGGTGGTCATGGAGTAACAAAGAAGGCGTAATGTTGGTCATGGAGCAGCACAGAGGGCATAATGGGGGCCATAGAGCACTATAGAGTATAATGGTGGTCATGGAGCAGCATAGAGGGTATAATGGGGGGTCATGGAGTAACATAGAGGGTATAATGGTCATGGTGGTCATGGAGCAGCACAGAGGGTATGATGGGGGCCATGGAGCAGCATAGAGGGTATGGTGGGGGCCATGGAGCAGCATAGGGGACATAATGGTCATCATTTAGCAGCATAAAAGGTATAGAGATCATCATGGAGCAACATTGAAGGTATGATGGGGGTCATGAAGCAGCATAGAGGGTATAATTATTGTCATGGAGCAGCATAGAGGGTATAACAATGGTCAATGAGCAACATCTAGAGGATGTAATGTTGGTCAATGAGCAAAATTTGCGTGAAAGAATGTGTCAGATGTTACTCATCTATGCACAATTATTATGGTACATTTTGCTGGTTTTAGTACACTAGAGAATATTGGTTATATTTGGGCCAAAATCTAGGTTTGAAGCCACAACAGGCTTACAGATGAAGACTTAGATGATTATTAGGGATTATAAGGTGGTATTATTAAAAATTCAGATAGAAATCTTACCTTTGTTCTTGATAATTGTGACCTCATCCTTCATTGATGAAGGTTATTGACAACATGTCTTATGAAAATGCTGTTAGAGCCCTATCCCATATTTTAATTGTGTATTCCAGAGATCAATAGTTCCAGAGAAACTTACCTAATAGAAGAATTTGGACCAAAACTTGATCTTTGAACTTGAAATGTTGACCTTGACTATGACATTGGTCATTGACAAGACATCTAATGCCTGTGCTCCCAGAACCTGCTCATAATGGGTAAGCTAGGGATAAATAATTCCAGAGATACATATACCTAATTCTAGAATCAAGACAAAAATGTTATGTTTGACCTTGGATATGGTGATCTTGACCTTACCAAAGGTCATTCATATGATGTCTCATGGAAGTGATGTTAGTGTCCTATCACATGCATAAATGTGTACACTAGTGATAAATAGTCCCAAAGATACATACATAATACTTAAATTTGAACCAAAATTTGATGTTTGACCTTGAAAATGGTGACCTTGACCTAAATAATGGCTTTTTGACCCTTGGCCGCTGGCCTATAAGATGGGGGGGGGGGATTTAAAACTGTTACACTGGTATACACGTACACGTGTATATACATGTATTTATGTATGTGTGGGTGGGTGCGGGGGGGGGGGGGGCGGCGGTGCTGTGCTATGCGTAGTATATTGTGATAGGCAACTATAAAGAGGGCTTATTTTATTCCAGCAGTTTTCGATGTGCATGCTCAAATATCGGCCCTCAAGGCAAAATGGATCCGTTTCTTTTTATTAGGACTGAATAGTGACTTCAATATATTAAAAAAACGTGATGAAACGAACCATGCGTGTTTAATCATGCAACTTGGATGCCCGAAGCCCTCCGGATTTGCATGTTATTCTTGTGGCTGTTACTCAATTCTAATTTCCAAAATAGCCTCCCCAAATATCGAATTTAGTTCTCTGATTGAGGGACAATGCGCAGACATTCATTGAACATACCAGATCGGGTGCATGGCGGGCGTCCACCACTTTGACTTTAACACTCCCACACAGGGTTCCAGAATGGTAACGATAAACTCAACCGATATGGTATATCTGAACCATGATGGATCCGATTGCTAATGGTAGATCGATACATAAATATGTGACCCAGAGACATCTCTCAGTCTATCACCTGCCACCGGTTAATTGTAATACACCTTCAGCCAGGGATTGTCGATTAATTGATTTAGCACTACACAAGATCATATTTATTCCGCCGACAGGTGCGAAGTCATAGTGTATCTAATGAATCTCAATTAAAATCTCTAATACTTTAGTGCAACACTCATTCATTACAGCCAAAAGAGGTGGATGGCTTATAATTATAGTTACAGCGCATATATCTTTTATATTACACTACACAATGTCAAGAACACGCACTCACTCAAAATGATCACCTATCATAACTAACTTACGACCAAAAACGCTGTATAACCCTAGTTACTAAGAAATGGAAAGAGACATGTATACATGACAGAACTAGATTACTCTTTCTTTTATCAACAGCTGTTTTATGCCATACCATGAACATATTCTGAGACTTTTCCTTCTTTTTCTTTTAATTTTTCTCTCTAACTTTTTATTCTTTGTTTTATTAGAACGTTCCACCAGCCATCTGGTTCCTTCTTTTCTATGGGAACATTTCTTTTCGCCTGACATTTAGTCATACTTCGATAGAAAGGAAGACAGTATGTAGTGAACGGCAGATTCTTAGGTGTTTGAGTAACAAATTCCGTGAAACTGAAAGAACAACAAACGAAGGTGAAGCGGACTTCAAGTTGGGGTTTGGTATCCCCCTCCCCCACGGGACTTGGCTGATTGGCTCCCGGGGGGAGGGGGCACTCAGAACCAAAGTGGGTTCCCATGCCCGTTCCTAATTTCAAGGAGAAAGGGTTGTTTTTTCAGGCACAATCAAGGACCTTGAAAATAAAAAAGGGTACCTTTTCAGGTCTCTCTCCTTTAAAATAAATACTTATTGAGGTCTCAGACACTCATGAGCAAAATATGTTCTTGCGCAATGGGAATCATGAGAAACAGGAAACAGCTGAATGATTTTTATCTTATACTTCTAAGAAAACTGTCAAAAACTGAACAAAGAATTCAGCAGATATTTGTGCTGTAGCAAGAGAAGGTGCCATATCTCTGAAATAGTAGGCCTTAATTACCCTGAACACCTTTGTTTTGATACATCACCAAGACATTCAACTCGTCAAAGGAGAAAAATCTCACTTGAGTTTACATAACTGCTTATTAGACTAATCCAATGTGCCTATGACTTTGCACAAGACAAAAACAATTTAGCCAAGAAAAATAAAGAAACTAGACACTCCAAAAACCGAAAGGACAAACCAAGAGCTCAAAATAAAACAAAATTTATAATCGATAAGTAATACGGTATTTTGAAGGAAACTTTACTTGATAACATGATAAATAAGACCCGTGATTTTGTATGAAACAACGGAATCAAATAATAAATGTTTCATTGGGGAACTACATTGGGGTAATGGGTGGGTTTATGTACTAACACCATGAAAAATGTATTTATGTCCAAATTGAATTTTAAGAAATATATAAAGAATCAAACGAAGACTATATAATAATTAATACCTCAGATAATATATACCACATTATATAATATATATTTATTAGTGCGTTGATATCTAACGCTACTATATCTTGTACAACTTATACAACTCCTTTGCTATGTAACGAAAAGCATCATTAGTTAAGATTCACCCAGGATACAAACGAAGATCAATGGCCACATTGAGATGTACCTATGAGATCAATAAAAACGTTACAACAACAACAAATTGACAATAATATTTAAACTGCTGACAAGAAAAAGATAAATTTTAAAAGTTAAGTTAAAGTTAGGTTTGAAGTACAATTTCATACTATATTCCCTGCTGGTATTTACTGTAGTGAACATTATATGAACTACTTCAGCTCATTTTTTACCAGGACTAGATCACATCGATCAATGTTGGTCTTTACACGTTTCAATAGAATTTTAGTCTGAGACAGACTATAACATAAGCCATCAATGAAAACTCACCTTTTGAGGAATCGATTATTGGTTTTCATATATATATCCCTGATATATATTCTCCTTGATTTTTCAAAAAGGGGTCCTCCTAGCCAGGTAAAATCTCCTCGTTTTAATAGAAAAAGGGTACTAATTTGAGGGAAAAGTCCTTGAAAAGGGTCTGTTTTTTTAGTTGGGGAACGAGCGCGGGAACCCACTTTGGTTCTGAGTGCCCTCCCCCGGTTTGGCTCCCTGTGGCATGACTATTCCCTGTGGCATGACTATTGGTGAAAATTCTCGGGGCTAACGCCCCCCGAATTGTCCATCAGGCAACAGACCACTTAGACCATCCAAAATCTCGGGTATTAATGCTATACTAACCCAACATCCGGATTTTTGTAATGAAGCCAAGTTATATATGAGATTGTTGGAATACAACGTATCTGTGCAAGGGTTAGAGAAATGCTATACAAAGCGGTGGAGAAAGCTGCTGGAAGAGGTTGAACTTTTGTCATCTGTTTAATGTTTTATATCTCCCTCTTGTTATTGAAGATCAAGTGGTCCTAGTCGTTAAAGGTTGAACATCCTCTCACTTATGAGTAAATATGTCTGCTGAGAAAATAGAAAATGTAGAAAATACCAAAAAAACTACAAAATATAAGGGACACAATATTAACTTTGTCTTAGAGCTGTATAAGCTGCGATGGCAGGTTATTTTTGAATAAAACCTTTAAAAAAAAACAAAAAAAACCCAACATCCGGCCCCATAAAGGCCCATTCACATTACAGCAGCTGACTGGGTGTACGCCAATCGCCAATCGCCAATCGCACGATAAGAAAAACCAACGTAGAAGATCGTGGATGTGAACACACAAACGTATCATAATGTGTGAGGTTGTTCGGCAAAGTGCGATGGTAGAAACATGTTGCCCACTTGCCCGATTTTCACGCCCGCCGCACCTTCATATTCATCGTGTGGTGAAATGAACTAATCTTGGTATTTGTTATTGTAGTTTAAGCGGAATGTACATGCAATATACATGGCTATCCACGGCATTCCACGGCAATATGGTGACCGTAGAGCCCAGTTGAACATGTTCGATTTTGCTGGATGTCAAAGAATGAATTGGAGGGAGGGAGGGAGGGAGGGATAGGAGAGAGGGAAGGAGAAAGAGAGAGAGAGTAGGAAAGAGAGGGAGAGAGAGGGAGAGAGAGAGAGAGAGGGAGAGAGAGAGTTGAGGGAGGAGAGAGAGGTGAGGGAGGAGAGAGAGGTGAGGGAGGAGAGAGAGGTGAGGGAGGAGAGAGAGGGAGAGATAGAGGGAAAGAGAGAGAGGAAAAGAGAGAGGAAAAGAGAGCGGGAAAGAGAGAGGGAAAGAGAGGGAAAGAGAGAGGGAAAGAGATAGTCTAGTCAATCTAAGGAAATATTTGGGGCGACCTAAAACAAATTGCAAAAGAATTTCTTTTTGCAGGAATCTCTTCTTTATATCCCTTGTTGAAGCCAAAGAAAATTTACCTCTCTAGTCATAGGGGTAGTTGCTAAAATGTCCGCTAGGTGGCCCGATTTTCATGTTTTCGCTTATAACTCCAGAAATACACCTTATAAAGATTAGCTTATATTAAATCAATAAAACTAGACAGAATTTCTGATTTTATGAGCTATTGTATAGGCCTCTACCATCATATGCATCGCAAAGATATGGTAATTTTAATATTAGGGAAAATACAGGATTATGCAATCATAAAAATTCAAATGTGAAAATCATAAATTCATGTAAGGTCTGAGCTAACATTACAAAGTTTATTGTCCATAGAGTTTGCTTTCATTTGAGATGAATAGTATTGCTCTGTTTCTACATACATGATTTTTCATGAAACCCCCAACCCCTCCCCACGACCCCACAGTCGATTGTCAACCTTACTCTTATGTATCATTGAATGACTCATCCATGTGACTGTCAACTTTAAGAAATAAAGATTTTGCAAAAACAAAAAAAAAACAATTATAAGGAATTCATGGCTGTATAGTTTTGATGGAGGTGAAGACACACCGGACACTTCTCACTCACCTGGCATTCACACTCAATGTCGCACAATTGACACTTGCCCCTGTCTTGACGCTCAGGGTCATATAAGAGCCTATAGCCTGAACTAAATGATGTATACCTACTGCCATATTTTTCTTAAATCAGTTTTCAACTTCTCTCCCCCCCCCCCCCCTTTTTTTTTTTTTTTTTTTTTTTTTTTTTTTACAATTCAAAAAGTTTTATTCAGTCTATCAACAAAACGAACTTGGACAGTTCACATCTAGAAATACATTCCATCCACTGCTCTCACCTTGTGATGTTTCTGTTAAATAAATACACTTATATCAGCTGCATCGCTTGTTTCATTTGTGACCTCTTCCCTTCCACCCGTCCTGCAAAGGCAGGTGGTATAATACCAGATCCGAAAACTCCTCGGCAACGTGTTTATCTCGCCGAGTTGCTTGTGTACCCAGGTTGTTCGTTTTTTAACATATCCCACCTTGTCAGCTGCTTCTTCTTATTTATCAATATTTACTAAAAACTACAGTTCATTGTAAAAGCCCTCCCACAATTTAAATTCCCTTCATTGACCGGCCCATATCTCGTGCAGTCTTTTAAAGCTCTCAGGGCAACCTTAATTTCCCTCAAGAACACGAAAAAACATGCATTATTGTCATGGAACAATCTATTTTTATAAATATAAAATTTGGCTTTCAATATAATATAATTCAATCTTTTGTGTTTTGTTTCTTGGGACACTTCTCCCCTTTTTTAATTACTCCATTTATAATTCCCAGCCGCTCTTCTTGAATTATCACAAAGAAGATTACGCGCTGTCCCCGATCACACACTTGATATTATGCTGAGGTACATATATGAATTGAATAGCCTCATTGTCCCGAATCCGAGCTTCATTTCGATAATAAGCACTTCGTATTTAAGTCAATTTGAAGGGTGATACTTAATGTTTTAGGAGTAAGAGTTCTTAGCCTATAAATTGGCATGCCAAGGTTGAATCAGTTTCATAAATTGTCGATATATAACTGAGTCTGTGTAGCATAAGGGTTAGAGCATTCGCCTGACAACGAGAGTTCGAACCCAGGCTGGGGAGGCGTTTTTACATGACGCTAAATGTGTACTTCCAAGGACGCTAAACGTCACACAGTAAATGCCACACACGTGACGTTTAGCGTTTTTGGAAGACGGTAAAAGACATGACATGCTAAACGTCACACCAAAAGAACGTATTAAAAGTGAGGACAAGAAAAACGTCTTGTTTTGTGTATCATGGTAAGACGTTTGACTTTACAGTGTATAAATTTAGTAAATCCACTAAATGAAGCTGAAAAATTGTTTTAGATCTTCATTTGGGTTTTGGGTTTTCAGAGGTGTCACTACTGGGCCTAAAAAGCTTTGCCTCCAGTGTCTATGTTTTTGCCTGACTTGATGAAATAGTCAAACCGTTCGGTCTAGTAACAGCTAGGTTAATCATAGTAAAGGGATTTGCGTCAGAATACTCTGAGTTTAGTGACGTTAATAGTGGGGAAATGTATCACAACAGACAAATCAATTTTCCATGATAGAGCATTATATACCTCATTTCAATTTGTGTCCCATTGTAAATAAGATTTATGACACGAAATTCCAGAGCAGAATTGTCACATTTTAATAATTATTTTGATGGAATGCACGGATATATTTGGATTACGTCATGATCAATATATATTACATTCCGATGGAATATCTCTTTTTTGGTGTTACTGAAAGAGATTATTAATTAGGTGCCGCCAATGATCGATGTAGAGCAAATTAAATATTCCTTGCGCAAAAGGGTTATCCAGGGTATCTTAAAGTAACATGTGTAGTGATGTATTGACCACCCTCATGCCCTGGCTGACTAATCTGTATTTCATGAGGACATCCAAGCACAGCCCCGTTACTATCAGAACAGTCGTGTGACATGCTATGGATGTGAAATCATGGCATGATCTTTCCACCAGTAAAAACAAACTCGATCAAAGTGTCCCTCTGTGACCAGGTGTCATGATAGTGACATATGCTGTGGTTATTTAGGGGTGCCACATTGAAATACCTGTGGCTAGCTACTTAAATAACTAGCCGTGTGGTGCTCCTCCAACTTATGTCATTCAGCTACCAACGAGTGAACAGATCACACGTTCTTGTGACTACAGACTAGGAAGTTTACTAAGGATGTTGCGTTTGATTCTAATTTTAGCCGTAGTCGGAGCGGGCCTGGCCTCATACCCACCAAAATACCAAAAGAGAAGTAAGTAATAATTAAGGAAATCTATAATATATCTTTTTTAACCTTTCCAAAATTAGTTGAAAACTCTTTTGTTTAAAAATCGGTTATAAATGTTGTTCAAGTTTCACCAACCAATTTAAATCTTAGCTATCTATTAACGTTGGCTTTCTAAATTGGACGTATCACTAACGGAGACACCTGGCGGAGACATTCTTAATCCAACTTATATCATATATATCATATTTTTATTCTGAATCATCACATTACATCATTTCAGAAGAGGATGCCTACCTCTCCTGGGAGGTCTTCCAGGTGGATCCTTATACTTAATATTAGTTAATCGATTTAACTAGATATCGCGATGCTTAGTAATTTACCAGAATTGAGTATAATATACGTTATTAACCCCAATCATTACGATGGAAGTCAAAGGCTCATGTAATTAAATAGTTAATCTTATAAGTGTTCGTGTGAATCTTTCCGACTTTTTTAATTAGAAGTTTTCAAAAGTTCAGTGTCAGTGTCCAGTCGGTTTTGTAATACTGATTCATAAGATGAGCCGCCCCTCTTTACCTCCCCAATTCATTAACTGTCAAATCCCAGCAACATACAAATAGCAGTTTTAAAATAATTCAATCATGGAAATAATTTCCAGTGTAAAACAAATCAGAGATTGCCGATGTAGCGACCATACAACAAGGGCTTACATGCCTTTTATAGTTTTGTGTCTATTTCAATAAACGCCTCTTTTGCTCCTGTTATAACTTTGAAATATACAACAAACTTTTGCTTTATTACTCTCTCCCTAATTTGACGATAAGTACTCGTCGTATTCACTCAAATAAGTCGTTCTAAGATACGACCTAAATTTAACTCTAGTTTTAGTTTCTTGGACGTCATCCGAGAGGCCGTTCCAAAGAGTCGTCAATACATAGACATATGATTTTCTAAATAATTCATTTCTTGGCTGCGGCACAATTAACTTCTTTCCTTTTGCTAATCTCCTCATCTTACGTTACTTCGCGGACATATTCATGACAATATAGTGTGCGCAGATTGTCGATATGTATTATAGTTAGGTATCTTAAAATGGAACGTTCGTTGACAGAATTGAAATATTGGCATAGTAGTGCTCCACTATAATGCGTTATCGACCATAAATTATAATTTCATATGGCAGGATGCTACCAGTGCGAATATGTACCGCCCAAGAACATCACAACGACAGTGTATGAAGTTGAGGAGGTGGAGGAGGAGGTGAGTAAATTATATTATCGAAGTCCCAAGTATATACGGTACGGCCACAGCGATGGGGATGGGATTCCCTCCTTCTTGAAGAGTATATGTAATTACGGTCTGTATTCCTCCTACGTGTTCTGGGAATTACAAATAAAGGGAGACAGCTATATTAGGATTGGCACAAGACCATTGCTTCAAAATGGCAAGCGGAATGAATGTTGGGACCAGCTGTATATATATGGGGAAAGGAATTCTGGAAGAATTTCATGCAGTGCGCATGTTGACTTCTATTCTGACAGTTCCTCTCGCCAGGTCCGAAATGGTCCTAATATCATTAGAACACATTAATATATGCTGAGCGTTGCATGGTTCCTACCATGAAACATTAGCGACATTCTAAAAAACTTTTTATATTCAAACTATTCCTTCAATATAAATAGGATATGCCTGTAGAGTATGTATATCCATGTGTTATCTATAGTTCATTTTCCACCATGGTTAAACCTGAAAGCATTTCCCTTTATACTTTTCACAATGTGTTTTACATTCCACACGAAGCGGCTAGCTGAAGTTAATCAAGTGTGACTTATTCCCTGGCACATTGCTTTTTAGATGACAGAGCAACTGTAACTAAATATAGGGCAAAATACAGCAATGCATATCACCGTAGCACTCAATCCAGCATGGACAGACAGATTTTATTTGAACCAAATGCTTTCACATTAATGCAATGTCTTGAGAATATAAGCTTTGCAATGATAACGAGTCATTATATTTAGAATCTGTTACTACCAATGTCAATCAATTGATACACATGTATTACCTTTTAGCACCCTCAAACCAAAGTGAAGTGTACGTACGAATTTGAATTCTATGGTGACGCAAGCGAAATTGATGACCGTCCAGAAAATGACTGCAAGGAGCCTACATGCATTCACGAGACAGTATATAAGACCGTCAAAACAACTCGTAATGTTCCAAAGGTTTTAACCGTGGGTAGAATTTATTCTTACATTTGCACTTCAATTAAATGGTACTAAAACAAAACATTCGCTTTAAGCAGCTGAAGATGGCATCACTTTATTGTGAATAATATCAGTATTCTAATTATAGACAATATACTGTAAACGTATTTACTGTAGCGTAGATAAATTTTTGCGCACTAAGTACTTTGACACCTTTTCGCGCTGATTTAAATTCGCGCAGCAAGGAAGTCTCACACCTTGTTTATGCAATAATTATACCTTTCGCCCAGGATTTATTGCCACGAACAAAGGTGGATACGCGAAAATAAATACTGCGCGACATTAGTAAGTTTACAGTAATCAATATAACATCACTATATCTTCAGGAGCTTACACGTGCAGGAGGTTTCGAAGCTTGCAAAGGTCCAATAACCCCAGTATCAGCCAAGATCTATGGTGTTGATGATTGGGAATGCCATGATAACTGTTACGTACGGAAAGACGCGTATGGCCGTAAGTACGATTATAATCATACATAGTTTGAAATGTTGAAATATTCTTGCTTGTATAATATACACATATATATTATATATATATATATGTGTGTGCATGCATACACGGTATATTGTATGTGTGTATATTTATGCGTGTATACATACATGTTGTATGTCTGATACATCTATGTATACTATATAAATGAATATGAATAATTATTGTTTTAATAACTACTTATGGAAGCCTATGAGTTCGAAGCGCAGAGAGTAATGAAGAACTAGTTTGGAGGCACAGCCGGAAAACGAGATCTTCAAGTACCATATATATGTGTATTAGTATTTTTGACGTTTCCACTATTTTTTCTGTTAATAATCAACACAAATGAACAATGTTTATTTGAAAATGTTCTGCGACAGATATTACATCAAAGACGTTATTCTCAGTGAGAGCAGACAATAGGTATTTAAGTGAGATATAAATAATAGCGGTTGAAAATATAAAGTAACATCCAAAAGAATAATATTACAAATATAATATATATTTACAATATATTTAAATATTTCCACTTATTCTTAGTTTCTCAGCGTCGTAATATTTAATGCATTTTACAGTCACCTTTGACCCTTGTGCATTGAATATATGAATCCTGGGTGATTCTGTCTCATACTTCTGGGTAATAACTTTACTAAACATGAAAGAAAAAGAGAGATGCGCCATGTTGATTAATCAATATTTCTTTTTTTAAGGCATATCAAGAGGCTGTTACAAGGATGAGTTGGATGTAGACCCCAACTTGTTAGGCTGTAACAAACAGGGAGGATATACCTATTGCTTCTGCGACGGATCAAACTGCAACGGAGGCAATCCTAATTAGACAGAATACACATACTTTATACAGAATACTTTAACATAATTTGAAATGAATGTGAATTCCAAATGGTTCTTTCAAGAGACTTACGATTTCCACAATTTTGCAATGGTTCTAAAAGAATCAGAGATATCTGGGTAACCAGTGTAAGCCATCTCTGTCTGTATGTTTGTCTGTCTGTCTCTCTATATTATATACATGTATATATTATTCTAATATATATAAAACTATATATATATTACATGCAGAACTTAGGAATGTAAATCTGATGTAATTTATTGATTCATTGTAAAAAGAAAAGAAAAAGACAGTTTTATTATATTTGACGTTTAGCACCCTTGGCATGCTACTACAAAGGGTAAAATGTATGGATTTTGATTCATGACTTATCATAATTCTATTAAATCTGCACTCGTTGACATGGGTAAAAAACTAAAGAGTTTCTAATGTTTGTTCCGTTGCTTTCTTTCTTGCGGTTTGGGGAAAGCTTTTGCCTTGCCCGTTCATTTCTGAATCATACC
Organism: Sthenelais limicola; assembly: GCA_942159475.1. Lineage (NCBI taxonomy): Eukaryota > Metazoa > Annelida > Polychaeta > Phyllodocida > Sigalionidae > Sthenelais > Sthenelais limicola. The sequence continues at coordinate 111,258,418 of OW804096.1, forward strand.
AACATTATAGAATTTAATTTCCCCAAACAATATTAACAATTACACATTACACATCCCAGGAATGTGGCGGGCAATCAGTTGAACGTTACGGGAGGTACATAACCAGAAGGTGTCCCTGAGGAGAGCCATACATAGCGGATTAGCCCCAACCCCTTTATTTAGCATAGCCATCGCTTGAGTGTTGTCAGAATAAATTGTAATAATACCTTGGTGCAACCGATCCTCCTCACGTATACTGACAGTTCTGCAGGCCGCTGAAATGTCAATAGAAGTCATATAACATCCTGGAGTAATTAATCAGCTGACTGGCAAGGTCAGATGAACGATAGCAAAACACATCACAAGTAGTAGCCATATAATTGTTAATAGAAGTGCCCAGTGGTCTTTTGCAATCAGTGATCGGCCTGTATTTATTCCCCGGTTTTGGCACAGCACCAATAGAATGGATGCAGGTGGGTTTCTCCAGCGAAGGAATATACTTCCAGAATCTCCTCTTAGAGAAGATTAGAAATGAATCGATATGGATCAGGATCAGTCACAGAAGAGTAATTGCGTCGATCGTAAGGCTCAACATCAACATCATCAACAATTTGAAAACCATAGGAGACACCGTTCCAAATGAATTCTCTTAGGGTAATATCGCTTTCATACATTATAGTTCGTGCTGGCGAGGGGCCTGAGTTGGGAGGGCAAGCCTCCAATTAGGTGTTCAACATAAATGGTGTGAGGGAACAGTGGCAAGTCAGCAACATAGGAGCACAGGGAATACTCTGAATAGCTCTGAATAATCATTATACATACGCAGCCAATAGTTATAGTCCTTGATCAAATCTGGTTGCTCAGGCAGATATAGTTGCGGTACAAGAGGGCAATAGGGGCTAGCTGAGTGTCTAACAGGTGTAGCGAATGAGGCACCCGAGTCCGAACTGAGATCCGACCAGTCCAGTGAGTGGCAGCGGCTAGTCGGCGCTTTGCGAATGTTATTTGGATATATTTAGGCCGTTTTTCTTAGCACAATGAAACATTATTATGGATATTTTGTTTTTCAAATCACCAGCCTTCCCCGTCCCCCAGCACCCAGTGCAAACCCACCATCCGTCCCCGCCTCCGTCCCGTCCAGGCCGTGTAAAGACAGCTCTACACGGCCCAACAAGTAGAGGATGATAAAAAAAAGCTGACGGACCAGGGCAAGGTTTGAACACTCAACCTTCACGCTTGCAGTCCAGTGCTCTAGCCGCTGAGCTACGGAATTGGTAGTGGTAGTGAGGCTGAAGTTTGCTAGTGATATGAGTAGGGCCAACCCATGCGTAGTGTTGAAAAGTGGCCGAAATCGTTTATTCTACAGCTCTGTGGACAACGGCCTTGTATGAGCAGTAGGGTTATAGGAGGGGGAGTCTGAATCCGGGTCTGGAATTGTTCGTCACATGTGTTTTTAAAAAGTTAAATGCGATATGCCTGGAAGCCCTCTCCTACCTTGTCCCAACCCTTTGGGTCTGGCGCGCCTGCGCGAAATCTCAGGGGAGTTACCGAGACGGCAACTAGTGCTGCCATCTGTTGGGCGCTTTTGGTCCAGAAAGTCAGGTGAATAACAAGGTGTGGCATGCTGAGAAGGTTTCCAACTGGCGAGAGGAGACACATCTAGTAGGCTTCCATAGATTCACAAGGCTCCTGTGGGGCAAATAAGGCAGATGCGGAATGTGTGGCACCAACATTCAACAATTCAAGTGTCAACTCGGAGGGCAAAACAGTGTTTTGGTCGCCATTTTGGAGAGAAGTCTCGTTACACTTCTTATAATGATGTCACTCGCCACCCATCAATACGACACACATGATCTTTGGGGCAGTCAGTGTGGTATGGGAGCAATTCTTGTAGTTATAGAAGTAGCAATTCGTTTCTGGGTAATCGTCAGGCACTCTGAATCCTTTACCTTTATTCTGATTATTCGATCCAGGGGTGTGTGTGGCACCAGATTAGAACTATCGTCACAATTTGATGGGAATGAAGGGATGTCTTGGGCTATTTACTTTCATAAGTATGGAATGTTTTTGTACATTGACATTGCCCACCATCCCGCCCATCAACAAACGCATTAAAATCGTTTGGTTTGTGTTTAATTAAATGTGCAAAACGATCGCCGCGATGACGGGCGATGTTTTGCACATCATACGGTGGCTGCTATGACGTCACTACGAGCATGTTACCGAGTATGGCCAAGTGCGAGGAAGAAGGCTTAAGCACTGGAGATAGCTAGACATGTGTTGGGAAATCAGGGTATGTGCATTACGAGTACAATATAGACACTATGAACCCCAACGTTTTGCTTCTTAAAAATGTTGAGGATGTCAAATCTGGCATTGGCTTTTCACCTGGATGACGAAAACATAGGATATCGGGACATCAAGCCAACTTTGCTAGACTAAACTCGTCGCTCCAGGGGGCTGGTGGCGCGCTCTTGTGCCTATGGGAGAATCAGGATTCCCAATTAAGGGAATGCCACTGCGCCATTTCGTCTAGCACTAGGGGAATCCTGGGATTTCCTACCCGATCTTTGGGTCATGTTAGCTGCATATGGATTGATCGGCAGCAAGCATATGATCATAGGAAAACTGCAGCGCTTCGCCAAGCACAACTCTGTCTACCACCGAATGATTATAGTCAATATAGGCAGAGTCATGATACAATTCTTTCTGACCATGCTTGGCGACAAACAACAAGTGCTCTAAATAGCTAGCTGATCTGTCATCACCAGCGGCAATAAGGGACATAAACACACAAATCATACTGTAAAACAAATTTCTATAAGAGAGCTTTTTGGGATCTAGGTGCCTGAGCTGTACAGAATTATCTCTGTACTGAACAAAAAACTCGGGTCTGAGCAAAATACCTTGCGAGCATTTTTGGCTGTCCGGGTCGATAGTAGATGCCAAGTTGGAGAGAACATTGGTGATAAGCAGGCTAGTAGTGGAGGTGTCCAGGCTCCCAGGGCCTGACCCAGCCCGGCCAAAGGCACTATTGTAATCGGTGCCCAAGTGAACCCAAGACGGTATACCACTGCCCACTGGAATGGGGTTGACAGTAGGGGTGACAGTGGACGTAGCAGTGGTGTTGGTAGTGGAGGTGACAGTTGTAGTAGTATGGGTGATGGTAGCAGTAGTAGTCATAGTGGAAGAGGTAGCATTAGACCCTTTGGGCCTAGTCCCGGTAGGACCCGTAGTGACTGTAGTAGTGTACCAGTAACCGGTTTGGTAGGTTGCGGGCCAGCCCCACCCAAGGCACGAGACTGCTGCTGACCGGTAACAATGTCCAGTCTAGCGATTAAATCCGTATGCTGCACAGAAAGTGTATTAAACTTGTCCAGAACCATCTGTAAATCCAACGACTGTTTGGCATTAAGAGCAACTAACTTCTGAATGTCCTCAGGCAAAGTGGCTGGAGTGGCACTTTTAGACTCCAATTTAACAGAAGTAGAGTCCTTATCTTGAGACAAGGCGTCCATGTCCATATACATTTTCCAGTCGTCAGGACCTTTAGCTCCTGCTGCAGCTGCAGCCTTGATAGCAGCATCTTTAAACTTACAGCTAACCATACCTGTACGGGTATGTTCAAAACCACACGCTGCACAAGTCTCCATAACTCACAAATTTCCCTACAAAAATTGAACAACAAGTAGGAGTGTGAAGTGACCCGCAGTGGTCAAGTGAGTGACTGGATATATACAATATTACAATATATACAATACATACAATATTATTGAGTGGATAATGAAACCTTAGGCTACCCACCACCCTCCCGATGCTGTCCCTCCCTCCTCCCGTGGCCAGTCGCATTGAAATCGTTTCGTTTTAGTGTTAAATTCATGTGCACACCATCGCTGATGTCTGGCAATGCTGTTGCACATTATATGCTCTATGGTGGTGCTACTGGTGAGAGAGTGGGAAACCATTACTCTGAGTTCACCCGAACTTCCACAAGTACGGCCAAGTATCTTCCAATGTAAGAGAGTGATGGCTGTGATGGATACACATTCCTGGTATAGATAGTACCACATGCGGTCTCATGTGCAGTTATTTACTAGTAAGAGCTTAAAAACCTTCTAATAGGGAGATTAGAACAGTCTAATAGGGAGAATAAGGTAGGTCTGGAGGCCGGGGATATGGGAAATAGGGCTATATTTGGATATCTCGGAAGATGCACTGGAGGAGCTAGTAAATGTGGTATGGAATGAGGTACATGAAGGGATACTGGAGGAGGTAGTGGAGGAGGCACTTCAGAAGGTGCTGCTAGGGGTATTTGAGGAGGCACTGGAGGAGGTACTTAATCGCCATTTCGGTCCTTTTCTTTACCCATCTTTTCCTGGTACCATGTGTAATGACTAGTCTTAATGAGGTTGTATATACATCTCCACCGGGGAGGATACCCTATAGACTCATCTTAGTGTTAAACAGAGACTCTTAATTTTCTTGTCGAATTAAGTCTCTGTTTAACACTAAGATGAGTCTATAGGGTATCCTCCCCAGTGGAGATGTTCACCACTCCGTTGATGTATGGCTGTAGGAACAGAGTCTTGAATGATATGGAAACGTAATTAGACATAGCAGAGTGTCATAATGTCATTTTCAAGTGAATCACACAAAAGTATAGCTTTAAATCGAGAGAGTGCACATGATGAATAAAATATAAAGGGAATAATTATAAGTAGAATGGGGAAATTCAAAGTTTGGTCAAAATATAGAGTTGACCCATAAATGAGATACATGTATATGTATAATATCTATCAGGTAATAGTCATGTCCCTTAGTACAAAATACATCCTTGACACTTGACACCCAAATAGTAAAATATTTCATGAATAGGCAAGAACCGAAACGCTCTCTTTAGGTGGGATAGCAACAGCTAGCACTGATTTCATACCGGCACCGGGGCCTATCTGAGGGTGGGTGGGGCACTGACCACAGCTGTAGGTACACACCCGCTCACATACAGTGCGGGTGCATGTATCATGCACTCAACCTGCACCTACACACAACATTTGTTCTGTTATTTGTTTTCCATAATTATCAAAGGAACATTAAGTAAGGTGAAGATAGGGCATGGTGTTGTCTCATATATCCTCAATTTGGTGGCAGTATTAAATGTTTTTCTGTCTCTAAAATTACATTTAATGAAGGGCCCTCTCTGTGTCCATTGGAACCTGCGCCCTCATAATGTAAACACAGGTGGCTTGACCCCTCTTCCGGTCAAAATTACCCATCCTGCTCTACTCTGGCCCCAGTCTACCAGTCAGCATATCCCATTCTGAATCTTGTCTATTGAGGGTCAAAATGAAATCCACTTCACTGTGGTCATTTTAGGAAGACTCCTTTTCGGAGAAAGTCACGCCATAATTTTGGCGTGAGAATAAACCTTGCATTAGTAAAACTAACACAACTAATCAAGACCAAGCATATGCTGAAACCCAAATTTATAAATACTTATGAATCATGGCTCTCTAAGTCAAAACAATATGAAAGGTAGGACAAATCAAAGTCGCAATAAATACAAACATGTTCAGAATAGACAGTGGTCAGCTATAAGTATCCAGGATTCTGCTGATGCTTACCCTATATTTTCCATGATCACGTCTCTCTCTACATGCCTGTTTTGTGACGCCTACTAAGCCAAGGCATGAGGAAGGGAAAGCTTGTTAGGTGTGGGAGGACTGCAGCTATCGTCAAAGTAAGCAGCACCTTTCCGGCTAGCCAATCATTCTACTAACCGCCCCACCTAGATCTCACGCTCCCTGGCCTTCACCTTACTTCCCAGCTTCAAAATTTTTACTTGGTCACTTCCTTCCTAGACTCTGGAGTGACTACACCTACTCATACTCTACTAAACACTACTAAACACTGGATTTTTGGTCTAAGGTTCTTCTGCTGCCAAAACAGTGCAACGTGATCATATTGTTTTGCACATAATGGCAGCGCCAATGATTGACCCTCTGCACATATACACATATAATCCAATATATTTATAATTAACTAAAATATATAACATTCTTCCCCTCGTTTTCCTGTTAAGATGACTTGAGTACTTGTATTGGTTGTTTATGAAGGTAAATATGAGTTCGATTTAAGTATAGAGGCAAAATTATTATGGAAATGTTCTCTATACATGTGTCCATACAATGCATGTATATGATGTCACATAATTATATCATGTCACATAATTTATGTCACCATAACATACAGGTGTAGCAGTTCTAATGTACCCCCCATCAGATGTACCCCCCCGGTATAACTAACCTAGGTCTAATGTACCGGGGGTACATTTGACCTAGGTCCAATGTACCCCCGGGGGTACTTTAGACCTAGGTTGGATATACCCCCTCCAGTTTTAATGTACCCCCGGGGGTAAAATAGACCTAGGTCAAATGTACCCCCACCAGGTTCAAAGTACCCCATAGGGGGAAACTAAACATAGGTCTAATATACCCCAAATATTTGAAAATAACCAAGTACTGATCGAAACATTAATTCTTTAAATTATGACAATAAAAGTAATAGTACATACCTAATAGTCAGAACTGAATAGATTTTAGTAATAAATTATTGTGATCTGAGAAAAGTATTTAATTCAGGATATGAATTACGCAGAGTGCTGTTCTCATCACATCCTGCAGCATTTTATTAGATATTAAATTATTGACATAATATTATAATAGTGACAATTCCACTTATAGGCATTACATGGAGCAAAAATCGTAAATTCCAATCTACAATAGTCCAATTCAATTTTAAATGTGGGGTTGTAGCATAATCTTAATTTGAGGCAGGTAATGGAATCAATAGAATTTACAAAATTCAAGATTATCAAAGAAACAAAGGGGGGTAATTTGAACCTAGAGGGGGTCATTTAAACCTGAGGTCTAAATTACCGGGGGGGGGGGGGTACATTAGATCGGGGGGTAATTTAGAACTGTTACACCGGCATGTTACGGTGACATCAGGTTTTAGCCCTCTTGAGGTGCACTAATAATGCACTGCAGTGGGATAATGTGGCTTTATATGTTTGAGCTATTTGCTGACTTACTTTCCACCATACTTTAATTTTTTCAACTCTAAATATTTATTTTTTCATTAATTAAAATGTCCGACATGTTATGGGGACATAAAACCTTCCCAAATATATGAGTAATTCTCCCAATCGGGCAGCATTTGGTTTTCCAGCCTAGGGTATCTACAACCTGTATTTAGGATGATCACACATGATTATAACCATTTTATTTGAATTCCTTGGCATAAATGAGGCCGTGGGAACCCCACTTTCAAAGTTCTTATGCTAAAATCTTCGCCGCTATTGGGATAAAAGAGCGTTTTCAGGATAGAAAATATATAATAGTTATAGAATTTGAATATAATACACAGCCTAATTTAGAAAATATATTACTTCTGCTGAACAGAAACGGTTTCTACACATGCATACACGTTCATTATCGTGAAAAAACTCAACATTCATGTATTCATCTGATCTAGACTCGGAAAATATTGTTTTGGAATAACTGTGTCGCCGTTACGACATGTATTAGCTTCAAATGAATGGACTTTCCCTAAAATAATCATTTATAATATATAGCATTATGTTTTGGAGGAGGGAAGATGCATATATGTATTTATATTTCAGTAAATATAAAAGTTATTGGCCCATCACGTTTATGAATCCTTTTATTCCCTCAAATAAGATTCATTCTATTGAGTCGACGTCCACTATTAATTCTAAGCTTCCCCATCACTGGTTACACTTATTTTCTTCCTGTCTGATGCAGGAGTCAGTTCACGTTTAGAAATTTTCTTCTTTCTTATTTCGGCCTTAGTTGCACTTTCATTTCCAGACTCAGCTTCAATTTCGGTGGCTGATTCTGGCGCCGAACTAAGCTGGTTCTTAGGTTTTGGCTTCCAGCTCTTCTTTACATAATTAGTCGACGCACATTTGCATCCACAAGCTTTTGGGATTGACTTAGCTGACGCCGCTTCAGCACTACTGTCTCTCTTGACGAACTTCTTTTTAAAGGGCTTCTTGAAGCTGGAGTTTTTGAAAGATATCTTTTTCTCTTCATCCTCCGATGTTTCATATCCAGCCATGCTCTTTATAAGATTAATGACTGAACTGGCCGATCCCTTCTGTTCGTCCTCCTTGGCCTCATCACTTATGGCGTGTTTGTTGGCTGCCTCCATGGCTTCTTCTAATGTTTTGCAGTTATCTGCCATGACTCTCTTTGCCAAACTTGACTTTAAATTGGTTATGTAAAACTTCATCTGAGTTTTATCATCCACGCCCGACTTAGCCAACAGCAAGTCCATCTCTGCATCATATTCTTGCAGAGATTCATCCTGACCTTGCTTACGGCTGCTATAATCCTTCATTCTCTCATGGTATGTAAGTTTCTTGAATTTCTCCAAGAATTTTCGCTTGAAGGTTTCATACCCTGAGTTAGGATTACGCAACCTATGTTGTTTGTAGAAATCAAGGGGTTTGCCCTTCAAAAATGTCTTAATTCCCTGTGCTTTGAGAGAACTAGACGCCCCCAGAGAATCTGTATATTCCTCGTAGTCAGCGAGGAACTGCGCCGCCGACATTAGCGTCGTTGGCGCCGAGAACTTATCGGGCGGTGCTGCCAAAGTTTTGGCGACTGAAGCGCTGTCTTTATTTACCTGTTTCAGAACTCTGTTACTTAGAGTTCTCAAGTGACCTTTGCCTGACTTCTCGTCATCCTCTGAGGACAAAGAATCTGTCATCCAGTCATCTTCCCACTCGTCCGAGTCATCCTCTACAAGTTTCTTTCTCTGGCGCGACCTTCTATGTGTCCCCATAGGCATTTGGCGTGAGTGCCTGACCTTCGCCCTTCTAAATTCTTCCATTTTGGCGTCTGTTGTATCCCAGTGGCGTTGGACTCTAGATTCCCTCTCTTCCTGACGCACACAAGACCCACCATGGTCGTATTCCCTGTATGGTGGGCTCTCACCATTAGTAACCCGACTATATATAGGTATCGGTCTAATTGGACTTATTCCCTGGATTGGGAACAGGTCTCTCGTGTCGTCCTGTCTAAGAGACTGAGGTGGAACATAGATACTGTGCCTCACTCCCTGAAATCCATTGAACCTAATTGGTGCCGTAGGTCTTATTACATCACTCCCATGGTTCCTATTATACACCGGTGGTGGCGTATTCTGTGGCATCCCTGATCTTTGGGAAGCTCCCCTCATCGGTGAAGCTGGTATAGCAGTTCTGTATATTATACTGCCATAAGAATCATCCATATTATAGTTCTGATTTGTGTTAATGACGCCCCTCTGCTGCATTATATTCCAGGGGAGTATCCGCGCGAGAATTCGTGTACGATAACTGCTTGGCTGGTTAGTTTAGTAAGATTATTGTCATCTCTCTCTATTTGTTATATCGATAGGAATAATCAAAGCTTTTAAAATTATGGTTTCGGCGACTGCAGAGCCGGGGGACCCGGCTAAACTGAAACGAGGGTTGCCTGGACTCGGTGTTTTTGACGAGGTCTGCAGGCGTCTTTATGGCAGCGCCATGATACACCTGCACACATTAATATTTTAGCAAAAGAATATATATTTCGTTACCTTTTTAATGGAATAAATGATAATCCCGGAGTTTCTAGCTTTGTTTATCTGTTAGAGCTAGGCCTAGGGCTTCCCCGACCTGGCGCTATATATGACGTCATTGTGCCCATGGTCATGTGATCGTATCTGATTACTGATTGGCTTAGAGTCGCAGTGGCTCTTTCTTCCATTCTTCCAACCTTCTGTTTTGGCGGCCATTTTGAATTCTCCGGCTCCGCTTCAAGTACGCGGTTAGCGAGAACTTTTTAATTATCGCTCAAATCAAAACTTTTTTCGAGGCCATTGTTATCTAATTTTTGCAAGCCAGCTTTTGAGACTACTTAAGGAGGTTCGACCTATGACGAAAAGTGGAGTTTGAGGCCAAAAGGTAGGGGAGCCGCTATGTAGGATCGACCTTTTAATGGCGGCGTGACAGACCTTAGATTTCGTATAAGCCTTTGGCTTTTTTTTCAAAAAAGCGCGGGGGTCACATTTCGTCAAGTCGCACTGAGTCATGGTCTGTGTTTGCCTATCCATCTTAGGCCTGGCTGGAACCGATACCTGTACCGCTTGCACCTGCAATAATTTATTTTGAATCTCTAACTGCCTTATGCTTTCTTTCAAGTTGTTGACTTCTTGCAAATGCTCCACTTCCATTCGGTCCAATTCCATGGTGCAAGTATAGACTATTTCATCTCCCTTAAACTTACACTTATCTACTTCATCTCTCAAGGCGTTGTTTTGGGCTTCTAAATCTCTTCTTTCACCCCTATATTGTTGTAACTCATACTCCAAATCCTGCGCACGCCTTTGCTCATTTAGAAACAGTTCACCCTGCGCTTTAGTTCTTGAATATATTTCTTTTGCGGATCCATAGCATCTCCTGAACCTGTACCTTCCAAATGCATTGTAGCATAGGTTCTGAACCTGTCTGACGACGATTGAGCCATAGGCGGTCCTCCTGACGCACCCAACCGGTCCGAACTTATATCCAGTCCGGCGGTATTGATAGGTTCCTCTTTAGATGCCATAGTCGCACCATAAGTCACAGCTTCCTTGTTTACTTTTAAAGTCCCATCACCATTTACATTGGTTAGGACCAAGATTTCTAATTAAAAATGAAAAAATCTATTTTAAAGTCATATGTCGACCAATTGGTGGAATTACTCATATACGAGTGAGTGGGAAGAAATATGTTTCATTCCTCCCTAGGGATGAAACAGATGACCCAGTTCATCCTTCTGTGTTTTCATTGGTTACTCTGAAAGTAGGTCAGCTTTGTCATAGTTACACATCATGCCATGACGCTACGTCGTCTGCTAGGCATTGAAACTGCAGTGGTCATCCTTAACATTACGACGGCCGTCATAAATTCAATCGTCAATAACTTAATGGAACCATGCCATGCCCTCGCTGGGTTTCTCTCGCAACAAGTTACCGTAATTAAGACCATTCCAGCGTTATTCAAAATCATTTGGGAGAGGTCAAATAAATTGACACATCATGGTGTCAGGCTGTAGGTCTATAGGCATTGAGCCAAGACTCAGTGGGCCTGGTACACCACCACTCCACCTATACACTAACACAACTTACTAATATATAAATAAACGATTCTCTCAGTATACACTGAGGCTTCACGCCGAATACAAGTGTCTTCAGTGTCTCTCTCTTTATCAAGGATTATTACTGATTAATATAGTCTCTATTCCTGAGATATCATCTACTTCCCTATCTGATAATGGTGGAGAATCGGGCTACGATTTCAGGAGTATAGTGATCCGAATTTAAGGAGAATATGTGATTTTATTGTACAAATTGTGTGACATGGCTTGAGAAAGGAGTAAGGCTGCTCCTCCTTCCCATAGCTACCAGAGGGGCAGCAGCCATGCAGTACAGTTGGGAGGCTCTCCCAACCCCCCCTGCTCAGCACCCAGGCAGGATTAATGAAGATAGCTGAGCAGGAGGGACAAGCAAATACTTAGCTACTGGCCCCTGGAGATGGTGACATACCTGCCCTTATGTGAAAGGTGTGGTCTTCAGGTGCCCAAGTAACTATATGTAATGAGTGTGCTCCAACATCTGCAGCTCACAGCAGATGTATTAGAAACTAAGGAGCAGTGTGTGTGAGCTTGTGATAGTGATACATATATATAGGAGAAGCACATTGGTGAGATGGTGGCACTTGGTAATGGCAGAGGGTTGGTATCAACACTTGCCCAAAACTTTGAGGAATAGGACATAGTATTTGCTTTGAGGAATAGGACTACAGTACCACCTATTCCTCCAGAGAGGTTGAAGAAAGCTGCAAAACAACAACAAAGGGCAAAAGAAATACAAGAACAACAGGCACAGTTAAATCCCCAACCACAATATTTGTATCCAGTAGGGGATTTGAATGTTCTTAGGTTGCTGCCTGAAGTGACATTATCTTCCAGTGAGGAGCACCTCTTCATTGATTATAACTTTGGTAAGCAGGATACATCAGCTGCTTATTCAGAGTTAGAGGCAATGGCAGAGGGGGTGTGAGACCACAACATGTGCACCCATCCCAGGTGAGACCACAACATGTGCATCCACCCCAGGTGAGACCGCAACAGGGGCAACAACAACAAGAGGGGCAACTCTTTGACCAGCACATGAGGCTTGTCCTAGGGCCACTCCTGGGGGCCGACATGCCTGCAGCTCCACCGCCACCACCAATAGGATATGTACCACCGGTGGCACCTGTAAACACGGCTCCTGTACCACAGCCAAGGGGGCAGCAACAACAGGGCCAGGATGTAAATGGTGCTAATAATAATGGTAATAATGTGCATCTCAATCAATATAATAATACACAGGGGGATGAGCCTGGTGCAAGGAGGGCCGATACCCCTAGAAGTAAATGTAAACCTCCCCTGCTGTGGCTGTTGATGATTTTGTTGGTTTATCACTTCATGTTGCTGGGGCTCAGGCACTATAGGTTGGACAGGGTCAGGGCACATGAACCTCACAGGGTTGGGGTGTATACTTGCAACATTATTATTGATCACTTGTGGCACAAACTCATGACACCTCTCTTGATCCTCTAATCTATACACAGGCAAGGAGAGATTATGCAGATCTATCCTGCCACGCTCACCCTCATATTCCCTTTCCTGTTGTAGAGAGTCCCAACCACTTCTCATTCTATACCTTCCTTCTTGTGGCTGTTCTTTTGACTGTGTGCCAACTATGGGCGTCAGCTGTATGCCCTGGAGTTGTTCCCTAATGGCACCCTCCTCAAGGGAATCAAAGGGAGCTTGATAAGGAGGACGTCATGCTTCCTCCTCCTGTCTCTCCCTGTCCTGTCTATTCCTGTCTGCACACACTCCTTCCAGTGTTTTCAATCTTGCTTCTACAGCTCTGGTTTCTAATTCATGTGCATGTTGTAGCCGGTCTACATGTTGCCTGTACCCTTCAGCTGTTCTTTGTCTTTGTTCTATTTCCTCCCTCATTCTATCCTCTGTCTCTCTCAACTGGCGCTGGTAATCATCAGCTCTCTGCTCCATGTCATGCAAATGCTGTCTGCTTTGTCTGGCCGCATTCTCCATGGCATCCCTCTCTCTTCTCAACCTGTCAACCAAGTCATTAGGGGGATTTGGCAGTGGGCGCTGATGAAGGGCATAGCCATAGTGTTGGCCCCCATACCCCCATCCCATGGCCGGTAGAGGTAGTCATCTTGATAGTAGTCCTCTCCTTCAGAGATCTAGGTCCCACTGGAGAGGGAGTATGTTCTGACTGCAATGGTTGTACTATACTGGCAGTGCCCAAGCTGTCAGTATCATATGGCCCGGGATATGGCCCATTAAACATAAGCAGAAGTTTTGGGCCCAATGATGGGATATATAGAGCTGCAGACAAGCAGCCAAGACTCCCCCAGTATAGGGAAGTCCGCCCCGACGGGACCGCCGACAACGGGACCAGCGACAACAGGACCGCCGCCGCCGGGACTGCCGACGAGGGGACAAAGTCAGCACAGACAGCCATCCCAACGTCCATCCCAACAATGTCATGTGAAGGAGGACATTCCATATACAGTAGCACCAGTCCCAAAGAAAAGATCAAACCCATCATCAAAGGGGAAGGACTCATCGGACAGGGACAGTTCCCCTGATTCCTCAGAGGACAAGTTTGAAGATTATTTTTCATCAGAGGAGTCAGAAGAGGAACAGGAGGAAGAAGAAGAAAGAGATGAGTTGAGGGTGCTGCATAAAAAGGCTGAATACAGGCACAAAGAGGAGGAAGAAAAAATTAGTCCCACAGTGGCAAAGGCTTTAGCCACAGCCTCACAAGGTTTTTATGAACCTACAGCAAAAATGCCAGCGGAAAAATTCCTCACAGAATTTGAGGCCTACTGCACACACATTGATGCAACTGATTACATGTTATTGCCAGGGGTGAAGAAATTCCTACGGGGACCAGCCTTAAGCTGGTATGATGGGCATACAACAGAAAACCCATCTGCTGGATACTTTACCTTTAAGAGGCTGTTTTTGAAAGAGTTTAGGAACCTTTCATACAGTCAGAGGATGAAGGCACACAACAGAAGAAAACAAGAAGAACATGAGACAGTTGAGGAATATGATATGGACATGACAACATTACTGTCCCGTTCTGGCCTCAATAAGAAACAACAGATGGAGGTATACATAACAAATCTTAAGCCTTCAATCTCTAAGAGGGTGTCAGCAGAAGATCCAAAAACACTGAGACAAGCGAGGTCGGCCACTGTAAAGTGGGAGGTGGCTGACACCTACTGACACCATTGCACAGTGTGAAAAGAAAACAATAAGTGCACTACAAGCTTTTAGGCCTGCTGGAAGGCCAATGTCACCAGGAAGGAATGTAGTGTTTAATAATAGTAGGACGTCGTCCCCGGGACGTCCATTATATGCAAATAATTATGGGCCACAACAACAGTGGTACCCAGACCCACAGATGGGGGCACAGCCAAGTAATTGGCAGGGATATGGTGCACCACAGAGTGGTGGATATGTGCAACAAAGGCATAGAAGCCAGTCAGCTGAGAGGTGTCAGCAGTACAGGGGATCTGGAAATTACACAGGTCCCCCCCCCAGACAGGTTATAATATGATGCCTGAGCAATATGGTGGATATGCCACAAATCAACAGTGGCAAATGAATATGCCTGCACCATATATGTGCCCCCCACAGTCCCCAAATGTAAATAATAACCAACAAAGTAACTACCAAAGTGTTCCCCCAATGTACTACCAGTATCCTGCACCTTGGATGTGTTTTCCTGGCATTCCTGGTCACAATAACACCAGGAATGGAGGGAATGGGACCCCAAAAGCCGCTCGGCGCTCGTCCATGGACAGGACAGATGCCAGTGAAGGAGGGGCTGGGAATCAATCCCGTCAGAATGCACAGATGAGGCAGAATAACGTTAGAGGACGGTCGCCGACTCCCTTTCCGAACAACCAGAGTCAGCCAAATGTGAATGTAATAAGTGATGGCTCAGGACTCTCAGAATAACATGAAAGAGGAGATCGGTAGGCTTACAAGGGTGAATGGTGATGGGACAATCATTGATCCCTTGGATGAGAGTGTGTTGGATCAAACAGAGGACTTCTATAATATGCAAGAGGATTCTTATGATCTGGTCACCTTATTAAGAGAACAGGAGGATGGAGTGGAGCGTGTGAGGTTGCCCATGGAGAAGGGATTCGTCAGGGTCACTGTGGGTAAGTTCACAGATGTTCCATTTCTAATTGATACTGGGGCTACTTGTACCTGTATGAGTGAAGTAATGTACAAGGGAATTAGGGCCTGAATAGGGGAAGTACAGACAAGAAAAATCAGAAAAAAGGTATACCTGGCTGACAACACTGCCAGACAGGTGACGTTCAAAGCACTTATTAAGTTGGTATTAAGGGGAAGAAAGTTCTCTCATTGGTTTGACGTTTTGCCTACACTATCTTATCCTTTAATAATGGGGGTAGATTTTATGCAAAAATTTAAGGCACAAATCAATTTTGCTTTAGAAAAACAAACTGTATATACCATTAGGGCAGATAGGGCAATACGTTTGCCACCCAGAATGGAATATCAGTTTACAAATTCAATCACATCCCCAATGGATTTAACTGATACTGTTGGTGTTACTGATAATATTAAGGTGAAAAGTCCTTTACCCTATCTGGTAAAGAGGGCGTTGGTAAAGCCAGAAGGAGGGAGGAACAGAATAACTATGTGTTTATGTAACACCAGCGAAAATTGGCATGTGATCAAAAGAAATGCACTTTTGGCTATATATTCAGTAGAAAATGAGGACGATTTCGTCCCTATTGATGCAGATATACAGGCAAATAATGTCAACAAAAAAATGAGGGATCTATTGATGGACGAAAAAATAAATGTATTGACAGGAGAGTCAAAAGATGGCGACTCTTTTGAGTATAAAAAATATCAGATGGGAGTCAATCTAGACACTTTTCAGAGGGAGGAGCTCTTGAATTTGCTGGAGTCAAACACTGACATAGAATAGACTTGAAAAACGATTATGTTCCTAGGGCTATGCATCCATACCGAATGAATCCCAAAATGAAACAGGAAATGAGGAAAATTTTAAAAGAACAGGTTGAGCAGGGGGTCATAAATAGGGGGAAAAAATAGATGAAATGGTGGAACAGGCCTCTCCGGCATTTCTGGTACAGAAGCCAACTGTAGCAGGAATTCCTGCCTGGCGATTAGTAGTCGATTTCAGGGCGATCAACTCGCAGATAAAATCGCAGGCTAGGACGTTTCCCAGTGCCGAGGAGACAATAGAAGCTGTTGGGGAACTGCAGGGCAGATTTTTCAGCAAGCTCGACAGTTTCTCTGGTTTTCACCAGGTGCCTATTAGACCTAAGGATAAAAAACACACAGCCTTCTCAACCTGTGATGGTATATATGTATATAAAACAATGCCTATGGGCCTTAAAACAGCGCCCAAGGCATTCCATGCAGTCATTGAGAAAATAATCAGCTCAATTCCATCAGCGTTGCCATATGTAGATGACATTCTACTGGCAAGTCAGACTTGGGAGGATCATCTCCAGCAGTTGTCCAATATATTTGAGGCATTTCGAAAAGCTAACATCAAATTTATTAGACAGAAATGTTTCTTTGGCTTAGATTCAGTCCCGTTTTGGGGATTCAAAATTACATCAGAGGGGATAAGTCCAAATCCTGATAAAGTAGAGGCTTTGGAGACGTTCCCTGTCCCTAAAACAGTAAAACA
Organism: Sthenelais limicola; assembly: GCA_942159475.1. Taxonomy (NCBI): domain Eukaryota; kingdom Metazoa; phylum Annelida; class Polychaeta; order Phyllodocida; family Sigalionidae; genus Sthenelais; species Sthenelais limicola. The sequence continues at coordinate 111,275,287 of OW804096.1, forward strand.
AGTCAGGGGATTTAATGGACTAGCCAATTATTACAGGGCGTTTATTGCTGATTTTAGTAATATAATGACACCCCTGTACGAAATTACAAAAAAAGATGTAAAATTTGATTGGACATCTGATTGTCAGAGGGCTTTTGATAAGATCAAAAAGACCATATGTGAGGACGTTTTGCTTAGATATCCTGACTATTCAAAGCCTTTCATTATTTCTAGCGACGCGAGTTTGACAGCTGTCGGGGCCGTAATTTCTCAACATGATAATGAGGGTGACCTCAGGCCAATAGCCTTTGCAGGACGCTCATTAACAGGGCCTGAGCAACATTATGCAGTCACGGACCGCGAGTTACTGGCTTTATTATACTCAATGACTAAGTTTGGGCATTATTTACTGGGAAATAAATGTGTGATATATACAGATCACGCCCCTTTAGTGGCCTTAAATGCAAAAAGGGATTTGTCAGGGAGGATGTATAGGTCACTGGAGAAGATCATGGAGTATGACTGTGAGATTAAATATGTTTCAGGAAAATTAAATGTAATTGCTGATGTTCTGAGTAGGAGGGACTACCCCCTTACAGTGAAACAGCAAAAAGAAATTGCACTACTTCCCATACGGCGTGGGGTGACATTTAATCCGGTAAGCATGGTCAAGACCTTCTCTGAAGAAGACCTGTGTGAGAACTATCCCATACTAAAATATAAAAGGTGCTCAATTTTGAAGGGTGTGAAGGATACTAAGCCTTTTCCACAGGAGGCAGCTAGGATAAACAGTCTGTCAGTGGATCAGATACCACAACAACAGATGGCTGGCCTCCTGATGATACCTGCTCAGAGATTATACATGGCTGCAGAATCTGTACAGTTTGACTCATGCAGCTCTAGAGCAGCTGTGGCAGAACCCACCTTTCAAGTGTTTGGGCCCCTGAATACTAACAAAAATGATGATAATACCATTACAGCAGTCCAGACTAGAAGGACGACCAAACACCAGACAGATAAATTTATTAAGAACAAAAAAATGAGGGAAACGGCGGTCAAATCTAAGGCTGAATTCAGTCCTAAGCAGAGCAAAATATCTAAGAAAACTAACCCCACCCAATCACCCTCTAAACAAACGAAATTAAGAAGGGCAGCAGTGACTGCTGCCATCCCAGATTTTGAAAGGGAGTTTTTCGGGAATTTGGATAAAGATTTTGGGATGAAATTAACTAGACAGGAATTTATGGACGATCAAAATTCTGATACATTTTGTGCAGAATACATGAATTTCCTGAGGGGTAATAAATTACCTATAGATGATGCTCGAGCTAGGCAGGTGTTGTTGAGAGGTGACCAATTTTTCCTTCATAGAAGCATGTTGTGTAGATTACCGCATGGTGAGAGAGTGAGTCAGGCAGCACAGCATTTCCAGATAGTGTTGCCTGAAAAACATGTGTTGACAGTTCTAAAGTTGTTGCATGACAGTCCAATGGCAGGGCACATGGGGACTGTAAAGATGCTTACAATGATTAAATCCAGGTTTTTCTGGCACAACATGACTAGGGATATAGTAGATTATGTATCCACATGCCATGAGTGTTTACAGTCAAAAAGAAACAAGAAGCCATATAAATTACCTATGGCTAATAAGGGAACCAGCTCCAGCCCCTATGAGTTGCCTCATAATAGATTCAATGTATGAATAATAGATTCATAACAACTGCTAGGGGAGCAAAATATATACAGGTCATTACAGACATCTATTCCAGATATTTAATATGCTGGAGTACTCCTGCGATAGACTCAGTGACATTAAAGAGGGAATTTTTTGAGAAGGTTCTCTGTGTTGTAGGAGTACCATTACGTCTCTATTCTGATAATGGCCCAAGTTTCTGTACCAAAACGTTTAAGAATTTCTGTTCTGCCTTTGGGATACAACAGATATTTACATCCTATCATAGACCCACTACACAAGGCCAGACAGAACGCTTTAATCAATCGGTAATCCAGTCAATAAGAACCTATGTCAGCAAAGGACAAAGGGACTGGGATTTATTTTTACCAGCTGTATAGTATGTTTTGCACTAAATATATCAGAAACAGCAGGAGTTGGAATATCACCCTTTACCCTCATCTTTGGGAAAAACGCAGTTACCCCTGCATTCTGGGTGTAGATGAGGAGGTTAAGCCAGTAGTAGCACATCTGCTGGATATAGTAAACACTCAGGCACAGGTCATGGCTGCAGCTGAGAAGAATCTGGAGGCATCTAAATCCAAAATGAAGGATAGGCATGATAGTAAAAATGCAAAAGAACATGATGTACATCCAGGGGATATAGTGTATATAACTATCCATGGGTTACTTGTCAAACATACAACAAAAAAATTACAGCCAAATTTTAAGGGCCCATATCTGTGTTTGAGTAATCCGTCCAGATACACAGTAAAAGTGAAGGATCTGAGCACTGGGAAAGTGGTACAGAAACCTGTACATGTATCCCATGTCAAGAAACTTCGTAGTGGATTCACTAACAAGTATTTGCCATGTCTACTGGGAAAGTTTCAGGCAGACCCAGATCTACAGGCACTGGCTAAGAAAACGAATCCTATGCTATGCTGCACTACACACCTCAGGATTCCTTCAGCCTTGAACTTGGTGAAGAATGATCGCACAGACAGCACTGCGGTTACTTCTGTCTATATCTTAGATGAGCTAGTCAAGTTGTAAGAATAACTCTAAGTGGAGATGTGCTGAATAGCTGGTCTTTATTCAATGTATGTAGAACATCAAGGTGTACAGTACAATAAGTCTTTTACAGAGCATAGGTTTCCCAGGATTCCAGTTAGTATAGGTTCCAGTCCGTCCTCCTAATTGGTGGATAGTGGTGTTACAGCTTATAGGTCCAGGTAGTGGATAGTAGTCCTACTCACTGACTGGGAGAAGGTACCATTTATACTATAGGCCCATGACTGGATTACACATATTCGTATAGAAAACGTTTGCCTAGTAGGCAGAATTATTGCTGACATGTTTCAGGTTTATTAGAGTACATGATGAAATAATTCCTAATAGAACCTTAATTACACCCATTGGTACAATCCCTGGGAACTTTGTAGTGTGAGTAATAGCTCCAGGTTGTTTCACAATATAAATCATTGCCTCAGCTTAAATCATTGCGTCAGCATAAATCATTGTGCCAGACTATTCAAACAAACTTGATATCAAGTTTATGAATCAAAACAATTATTCAATTTCATTTTAATATGATTTTAGACCTGACCTTTTTGAACTCAATTGATCTTTTTTGACATTTTGAACCATAGGGGAGGTATATAGATATGTAATTCTAGGATAATAGTATATTAGAAAGGCTGTTGACCATTTAAATAGTTTAATTCTATTGCATGTTTTTTTAAAAATTAAAATCATATTTTTCACCATTTTTACAAAAACTTTGATAATTCACAAAATAGGATTCGGTGCAAATGGCAGCATCCATTTTCTGATTGCTGACTTTCTGATGTTTCCAAAGATATATAGTTTTACTAAGCTCTGAATTATTTGGAAATTGTTTTCGATTAAAACTATATTTTTCACCTCGTTTTTACAAAATCATCGATAATTCTTAAAATAGGCTTTGGGACAAATGACATCATCTATTTTCTTATTTACTAATCTCTGAGTGATTTAGAATTTTATTCAAAGATAATTCGCAAAATAGGCTTCGGCGCAAATGGCATCATCCATTTTCTGATTGCTGACGTTCTGACATTTCGAAAAAACTAATTTAATCTAAAAAAAACGCCAGCGAAAGTTGAATACTGAACATAGTGAACCGGACTAACTCTCTGGACCATTGTTGTGACTCTTGCCTATGTTCTTTCCAATGTCTGAGTGGCCATCGTTGCACATCTGTGTTTCAGCTCCGGCTTAATATTAATCGATATTTAAATAATGATATTTTGTGATCGTATAGGTTAACTTCCGCGAGGATAAATATATTATGAATATCGATAGCAGGAGATGGGAGAAAAGGAACTATAGTGGCCGGATTATATTAAAGTTCCAAGGACCAAGGGTTGAAATATTCTATGTTTCAAATGCAGCTCTGAGATATAACATCAAGAGTGAAATACTTCTGTCATATATTCTCTTTATTCCTCCTTGTGTGCTGGGTTGAAGACCTTGCTCCTCAACCCGATTAATGAACAGGTACATTGGGTATATCAACAATAATCAACACAAGAGAACATTATGTTTGTAATACAAATCAGGAATAACTAAATAAATATAATGATGAAATAAGTACAAACTTTAACATAAATAGAGAAATATGTAATAACCATCATGGTTAAAGTCCCGATGAAATCATATGAATGATTAATTAATAATAAAATAATCGCATAATATAGACTGAAAATATCGTCATGGGTTGCAATGTAGACTCCTAGTGGCGTCCGGAGGTACTACCCGGAGGTGCCCGGATCCGGAGGTGTCCGGATCTGGAGCTACCCGGAGCTCAATGGAAATGTTCATATCTTCACATACTGGAATCGTTACACCATCACATTTTGAGAAGCCAAGGGAGTTACACTTCCTGAAGGGGCAGGATCTTCTAGTGTCCTCAGCAGGTGATTAAAAGCAGTAGACAATTTACAGATGAAAGGAAGAGTAATTAACCAGCAGTGAGAAGGATGTCTATGAGATGTGCCAAGAGAGTAATGTTAAACAAGTTTGCATGCAGTATACAGAGGAGAGAACGAGATTGATGTGTTTCTCTTCTGTACCTCTCTCTCTCTTTGCCTGCTTGGCAGAGGGGAGGGTACACTATGTTATATAGCCCTACACTGGCGCAAGGTAGGACTATTACAGTCTGCCACGAAAAAAGTTGGCTTTCCACTATTGTGGACCTGTTGACAAAAACAGTTAGCCAATAGTAAGGCTAAGTCAAAGATCACATGATACAGCCTGTAATAGTCTCTATGCATGGGTATGTGATGATGCACACACCCGACCCACAATAACAAGCTTTAGTGGCCTTTGTACCTGATTGTTGGGATGGCGGGGACAGTTGTAGGTGTACAGACTAAGCCAACTAGTGTTGGACGTCTGGTTCCGGCCGACTGCTTACATCAACGAAAAATAAAAAACAATATTTACTACTCCAAACGGCTTTCCCCTAGTTCATTATGCTTCCAAATCATTCATAATTTGTTATTGATGTCAGTAACATCCCAACAATTGGCAACTAAAGCCATTAGGTCATTCAGTTGTGTTGCTTCAGCCGGATCTACAAGACTGAGGTGAAGCGGAGGTCTTGTTTCATGGGCCCCTAGACCAGCCTCAGCAACACAACCGCATGATCTAATCGCCCAGTAAAATAATTTTGTTATTCGACCTTGAATATTTTGAACGCCAATGGCAGAGCATATGTGATGTGTTCCAGGAAAATGAGTCACAAGTCGCAAATTATTTTTTCAAAGCGTTTTTATCACATGATGTCTTTATTGGAATGTTCTGATTTTTAGAGAGTTGAATGATTATAGTCATATAAATCTGTGTAACAAATTTCGGGACATTGCATTAAATACATCCTTGCGTTTTGAAGGCATTCGTATGGAGTATATTTAGTTATTTTACTGGTGATTACTCATTCAGAAACATTGCAAACTGTTCTTTTTCAAAAATAAAGATATCGAACTTAAAATAATATCATAGAAACACATATTAGGTGCCCTAGTGTTTACTATCATTAGAATCGGCTTGATCTCCTCGTTTCAAATATGGTGATATCTCAAGATCCTTATTTTGCGACTTATGACTTATTTTCCTAAAACGGATTACATATATATGGTAAACTATATGGTTACTATAATGCATTTCGTATTCCACTTGTTTTTATATGAATGGAGATTAAATTATAAGATAATGCTTGGTATAGTAAATATTTTGAGAAAGAGAAAAGTAGTCACATATGCCTTGACTAACTAATAATAGCAAAATTAATATGTGAATTACTAAAACAGTATAGAAGAGCAGGACTATGATTAGTTTAGTACAAGTAAAACCATACATGAATTAGTATTCATTACAATTGACAAGAAGTGAGCTATTATGTACACTTATTATTAGGATGTACTTTTCTTCACTTCCTAGTTAGGAGACAAAGTATATAGGCCTACATGTGTGTATACATATCTCAAATGATTATAGACAGGCAGTTTGGGGCTTCAAAGCCGGGGAATTGAAACTATAGAGTTACTGTAGTGTTAATTTACTCAATATTTCAATTGAAATGAACGAAAATCAAACTGATTCTGTGTGAATTATTCGAGTGCATGTGTTGATACCCTACTAAATACTGTAGTCGGATCCCTTAAAGGGTATCAAGCAAGATTATTACACATCATTTTTATTTTAATTTCTTCATCTACTTATATTTCCATATGTATGTCCCAGTCTAAAAAAACACAATTTATATAAGCAGATATGAGCAGAAAGCCAACGCCCCCTCACCCTCACCCATCCAAATCTGTGGTGTCATGAGAGGTATAACACCATTTTGCTCAGAGACAGAGTGACCTCACTAATTAATAGGGAGGCTTCGATGGACCGCGTTTCACTGAACGCTAGCAATAACGCGGCCTGTGGTTTAGGGGAACCCCCTGATGACTCATCATATGTCCTTGTGCCTACGTTGTACATCAGTTCTTACGGACGTAAACAACGCTAACTAAGTGTGTCCTGCGTTGCCCATTTACGTAAGCCTATATCTTCATTTTGAATGTTATATTTACCCGGAATTAACTTGTATAAGAAAGATAAACCATTTTTCCATGTATACAAAGTACAAAGAGTTGAAATCTTAATTGGAAAGTTATGTTTTGAGAGGTTTCTTACTGGAGGGTTGTGATAGTGTGTGTTGGGTCATGGAGGGCAGCTTTATACATCTATAAGTGGCAGGAATCACAGAGTAAACACCTCCCTCCTGTGTGGATATACATCTTGACCAATCAATATAAGTGTCTCCAATACATGCTAAGAGAGTCTGGAAGATGGTTTGCATGTAAATTTATGTTTCGCCAAACTTTATCCATGTGTTTTCAACAGAATAGAATACAAGGTATTCCTGCGTCACCCTGTAGTAGCCCTCCATCGAAGGGTCTTTCTGCCTCCTGGACGCGGTGAGAAACCTCCGCTAGCTAAGGAGGGGAATCCCCCAAATTTCTATCCCGCGTTGAGCTAACGTTTTCTAGCAACGCGGTACATCGAAGCCTCCCTAATAACATAATAGGGAGCTTATCAAAGTCAAGAGCATCACCCCTTCAAGTCACTCACTTCCCCCTTTACAGAGGGATGTTGTGGTTTCACCCCCCACTGAGCTCAGCTCCTGGGACAGACCAACAGCTGCTGCTAATCTATATGCTTTGAAGACCCAACTGGACATTGAGATTAGGGGGTGTGGGCATGTGGCTCCATGCAGAACTGTCACATAATTGTGGTTAGTCCCAATTAAGATAGAATTCCATATGTTGAGGACTGGCTTGAAAGCTGTGAGTGAAAATGTAAATAATTTTTTCTTTGCCCTAGAAATCATGTCTAAAATTCGATTATGAATTACCCATTCATATGAGAGGAAGCTACACTTGTGCTTACAATACTGTAGGTATTAGAGATTGAAAGATGAAGGCTTTCCTTGGGAAATGAAGGGTTTTGCAATCCTCACTGGCATCTCAGTGTATCTAGCACTGGACCTATGCTGGACCAGCTGTACCAGTCCCTCTCCTGACGTCACAAACCACCATGTTTTGCCTGAATATAACTCCAGTGGCACCCTGCTGTGATTTTTCTCCCTCACCACTTTAATCGGCTATTTTTATAATAAAATATCAAATAAACTTTTAAGTTGTGAGAGGAAGTTAATCACATTAATAGGAACTAATAGAAAGTGGAAAGTTGCCCTAAACTTGCTTGATACCCTTTAAAGTCGGTCAGTTCATATATGTTCCATTGATAACGAAAACCCAAATAAACTTTTATGCATCATTATTAAATATGGTATCAAATATTCTTATCCACACCTTTTGTACGGTATCAGTTTTCAATTAAATATCGGACTGTAATTATAAAACAACTATAACCGTTGTGTGGGGCTATGGGATTATTTAAATTTCCTTCTCGGCACTATACATTTATTGAGGCAATGCGAAAATGACATATAATATCAATCGTCTTTTGACCAATAACATGTTTCGAAAATGGCCTCACTATATAAACTACCGTACCAATAATGTGGTCATCATTATTATAAGTCCTCGTCAAGTATGCCCTATGCAATCACATGTGTATAATTATTGGGAACCTTTTTTTGGCATATAACGAACAAACTATTGGAAGAGTTTTTACAAACATTAGATTAGCATTCCCAACATGCAAGCATTGGTCAGGTCTAAAGGGTATTCTTGTTTTTATTTCCTGATTTTATGTTTAAAAAATGATTTTACGAAAAACAGGACTAGTTCCCATACTAGTGGCGTATAAACCAACAATACGTCACTGGTCGCGAGAGTGAAAATCAGGGACCTCGTGTATACTATATGGTATTCTTACTATAGTACCTGGTGGAATGGGATGTGTTTAGATCTAACCTTGTCCTTGATTGAGAGGATTTAAACAATTGGTCTGTGGAAAAGGTATTTAAAATTTCGGCTGAATTGGAGGGTATTGATCATGAATCGAATTAGTTTTCTGTTTTTGTATCGAATTGGCTCTTCAAATATGATAAAACATAAGCTGCGCCATTTTTCATTCCGAGCTAATTGAATTGCTTGTGAAGACTGTAAATCTTGACAAGAAACACCCTTTGAGCACATTCGCCTTATGTACATTTTTATTTCGTCCTATACTCATGTATTCTGTGTATGTTGAGAGGTGCTGGTGTTATTGGCACTGTTGGCACTGCTGGCGTTTTGGTTGTTGACGTGAGTTGCCATTGCTGATTGTTCCATGAGACCACTTTGTCTTGCTTTTTCTGCCTGCGCCGATGGAAGAGTCATGCCCATTCTCTTTAACATCATAAACCTTGATATGGCTTGTCTGATGTGTAACTGTCGCCTCATAACCCTCTTTTCCTTGTCATTTCTTGGCTTCAACATTTCATCTATTTGCTTGACGATATCTTTCCGGCCGACCGTTGTGAGCCCTGTCTTGATATCATTAATTGACGCCCGTGAATGCATACGTCGCCACCTAGCGAGAGCTTCCCGACATGTTAGCTCCGCTTCCGATCGATAATGCACTTTGATGAGCTGATCAATATCATAGTCTAATGTTGCCTCCCCGCGGCGTGGAAAGAAATTTAATGCCCTGTACAGCCTGGGCCACTCAGATCCAACGTGCTTCGCGACAAGACGACATACTCTTTCTAGAGGATCTATGATAAAGAAAATATAATTGTTCATCATTGATTTCTATAAATATAATATTATAGGGTAAAGCGGGGTAATATGGGCACAGTATTGAAGTCTTATTTGGGACCCTTTTTTCAAATATGAGATAATCTTTAAATATTATGAGTTGTTCCGTTTATTTTTTAGTTTTCACAGTTCCTATGCACTCCTCTTCAGAGAATTTGAGCTTTTTTCATAATTATTTTGATAATATTTTTAATAGGCTGAAAGTAATAAAAAAAACATAGATGGTGTACCCATATTCCCCCATATGTGTGGGTAATATGGGCAGGCCCATATCCCCCCATCCCCACCCCCCAGATAGGCTTGATTTTGAGGCTCTGAGGCATATTTCCTTATTTATATAATCATTATGCATTTTATATAAGTACTTAATTTGGCGGTTGGGTCAGTAATGGTGATTGTAAAACAGTTCTTTTGTTTTATATAATGCATATAGAAACATTGGTGTTTAGAATGGTATGTGGTGCCCATATTTTAATAAGGGGCCTTATGGTACCCATATTACCCCTTATGGGGCCTTATGGTACCAATATTACCCCTTATGGTACGGCTAAATCCACTGTTAAACTATGATGAAACAACATATGGTATACACAGCTGTAGACGCAGAGGATGATGCTAGGTGACAGCATCAGAAATGCTTATTTCGGTCTAATATCTTAAGGTGCCCATATTCCCCACATGCCCATTATGACCCCGCTTTACCCTTTATTCTTTTAGGAATATATTTTACTGCACATGCTCTAATTGTAGGACCGATGAGTCCATTACAATGATTATTTCATGGAATACCCCTAAGTTTATCGATTAAACATATACTCTACAATTTCGAGTGATTATTTATGTTCCATGTTCTACCTCAATAATGATCATAGTACTAACGTCAGCAATGCATATCCTTGCAGGCTGATCACCGGACGGCTTTTCTGCCCAGAATATTACGGTATGCCTAATACAACAATACTACCGGTATGTCTTAATCCTCAAATAAAATCGTATAACTCTATAACAATCAATGGTGTTGGACTCTACGAATATACAATGATAGAGTATTTAAGTACTCTGAGAAAAAAGGAAATGAGTCCTACCCAATTTTGGCTTGGTAGACTTTGGATGGTCACCCTCTGCGGATTTACTCGACTTTATTCTGACGTTCGTAGGGGAACGGCTCGTTGGACTCTGTTTAGCAGATGCACTTCTAGTCACAATTGGCATATCATGGAAGATCTTCCTAGTAATATTTGGACAGGTCCTTTTTATATGAATGTCCTTCAGTTGACCAAGGCATCTCTCAATCTTCTCCATCTCTCTAACAGCCAGCACGACTTCAGTTTTTGAAACCATGGACATTTTGCCATATCTTACTGTTTCTTTTCGCAATGCCTCAAGTTCATACTCCTTGTCTTGAATGAGCCTCAACTTTGCTCTTTTTGAATCTATTTGGCGATTTATCATGAACGTTGCTAATCTAAGTCTGCCTACCTCTCCTTGAATTGCCTCAAGTTTTTCCGTCATCTCAATATTGTTACCCGAGCCACTGTGCACACTCCCAGTGGCACTTCTGACCCGCACTTTGATGTCCTCAGTGTCATCTTCCTTCATACTCATATCAATTTTTATTTCCTTCAGCTTAACCTCTTGTTTTGTTATTTCATTCTCCAGAGCTCTCTTTTGTGTTTTAAGCCTTAAACACCTTCCTTCATTTTCAGTAATCTCTTTCTGTAATGCTTTGTACCTATGTTCAACTAACACATTGTTTTCTCGAGCCTCTCGTACAATATTTATCTGTTCAGTACGCATTGCTTCCAAACTTGATATATCATTTTTAATAATCTCAGGATAGTGTTTGTCACTCTGGATCCACTTGACTATCTTTTCACAAGCCTGTCTAATGCTATAACACGCCTCGGGGAATATGAGCAAGAGAGTGATATAACTACATCCAGTTTTCCTGCCTAATTGACTGATGGTTTGGGATAATATCCTTTGAGTTACCCCTCTATCTTTATATTCACTGGCCATTAATTTTATTTTTGACACTTTTTCTTCAACGGTGTCCAGCATGTCCCGTTTATCCGTCTCATATCGGGTGGCAATATCAATAAGGGGGTCTTTCTTGCCTTTGAAGAAGCTCCTACAGTACTTCTTCAAATGGAATATTATGTTTCTTATGTCACCAATAACTTCGTTAAACTGCTCTGGGAAGAAATCGCTGAGTCGTTCGCCAAACTCTTTAAACCTTGACAGAGAAGCGCGGTCCACCTCACATTGATCTCCGAACTTATTATATCGTTTTGAGACATCACGAATTTGCCATGCTGCATGGAGGAATGTCACCTAAAATAAAATAAAATTCTTATTTTACCTAGATATATTGATGATAGAGATTTAGAATTTCTTCCCGAAGTGGAAAGATGCTTTAACATAACTATAAACATTTATAACAAGCAACCAGACACATCTGTTATTGTATAGTTGTAAGTGTGATTCGGTAATGTACATTCATAAACATCACCTGTCATATATTAAGCGATTTGAACTATTTTCTAATTGACTGGAAGCGACACTTTTGCCAACTTCGTATGAATTTTGAAATTGCTTTGTTTCAAGCTCATCTGAGTCAACAGCTATTCTATTTGAATTCATTTAGTGCCACATTTCGAAGTTTTAAAAGCTTGATGAATTTGAATGTGCTTAACCCCTGGTTACACATATATCGAGCTGGTAGTGTATAGGTATAGTATAGACTTTGGGATGCTGGATACATGATAGAAAGCATTTTAACAGTGTAATGTATGCTCACCTGGAATTTGTTCATGACATGTTGGAAGATGGGGCCCAGATAGAGCAGATAATCTTCGCATTTCATACCATGATACACGTTTCGCTCTATCTTCCGTAACTTTGATTCCACGTCGCCCACTGCCCGTAACATCAAGGAATGTAATGCCTCAATAGATTTGGGCCTTTCCTTGTGCAGGTTTTCCAATGTTTGGGAACGTCGGTAAAATGCTAAACCTGTGTGAGCCATGCTTGTTTCGTTCAATCAGTCATGCCTCACACACAGCAAGGTACCTCGAAATCCAACTTATTTATTATTGGATTGCATGAATTAGGTCCGCTAAAATTATATATCTTGAGATTGTCTTTGCTTCCTATGTAGTATATGATATCCGACGGCTTGAGCTCGTCTAAGAATCAACTGAAGATCAAATTATTTCCGAAATCGTGTAATATGCGAAGACGTATCTTCTACCAATCGAGACCTGAAATGGTCTTTTTTTACTGCCAACTCACACCTCGGGACAATCTAGTTTTAACAGAGAAAATCTCGTTATTTGAAATCCATTTGTGGAATATGAATTATGTCCCTGAGTCTTGGATCACATAAACTCATTCTGGCATCAAGTATTAAGGGATACAAGTTATTTCATGACTTCATGATCCCAATTAAGCACTTGGTCCATGATATATCTTGGATCTGAAAAAAGAAGAAAATTTTAATTAGTTCGATCAATACTTTGCACTCAGGGGATGACTCGTATAACCGATCTGTAAGAATATTTAGTTATATATTAAATAGGCCACCTCGAGCTCTTAACTTGTTATATATAGGCCTAAAGCTTCAATGAAATAGATAGTTGAAAACAAGGCTAACGAATTGCGCTGTTAATCATTAAGCTATAGATTTTTTTTGATTTTTTTTTTGATTTATAAAATATCTTTATTCAGGACTTAAGACATTACATCGATGATGCTGTTCTCAGAAACGCCTGATGTTACAAAAAAAGTTACAATACTATGGAACATATTCCGCGAGATGACAAATGCAGAAGTTATTATGATAAGAAGAGATAATCTCAGTAATATAAATGATACACCATTTGAAGGAATATATGTAATTAAGTTACGTAAAGACAGTAGTACACAACATCAATTTGCGGGCATACACATGTTATCGAGACATACAATAGTAAACAGGTTGTAACCTGGGCAGAAATAATATAACCATGCATGTGTTCAGCAATAATATATCAATATTGTTGGAATACAGTTTGAATACATTTCAACAGAGCCTTATGGGTAGTTTACAGGTTACTACCAGAAATCTCTTTCATGTCTTTATAAAATCTTCGGTTTAATTCATTTCAAGTAAAATGATAAATCTATGAGTCACAAATCGTTATAATTTCCACCAGCTTACGTATTTTAAGGTTAAACATACGATGCAAGGTTGATATTTGTCACCGTGGTTGAGATCTGTGTTGGAACCGATGAACCATGAAGGCGAGAAATGTTAAATACACGCTTATTAAGGTACCAAGAAAGAGAAAGGGATGGAGAAAATCTCAAATCGTATTACAGAAGGCACTTTACACCCGTGATCCAGAATTTACAGGAGAAAATACACCGGCTGCAGTCGGGGATTAGTCGCTTTCTCCGAGGAAAGGCAGCTATTAAAGATATATCTTCAAACCAATCACCGACTTTAATATACGGTACGCTACTTGTTTATTGTCTACCATAAACCCACATGCACACTTTTTAATAACTAAAACCCACATGTTTAAAATGAAACGTTACATTCGGACCACGTCCTTAGATTGCAAAGCTGAGTTAACATTGTGAATGAAGGATATATTTAACTATGAACATAGTAGAACACCCAACATAAAAATCGTTGATTTCACTATTTTCTAAGAACTTGTATCCTTCTCCTGGGACTGCTAATGCAGATTATGCATCTAGAATGCTCTAATATCAATTGCAACTAGGCTGAGGACTATTTTCATTCTGAACAGCTCTGTCAGTTAACGTGCAACAGAGAGAGGTCCAATATAAGTAGAGAAGGCTTAATTCAGATTAATTGTATGTTCAAGAAGCCCAAAAGATCAAGATCCAATATGATCAAGAGTGTTCTCCAATTTAAAGAAATCCTCTCAATTATTAGAATCCTGCTTCCATTTATTACTGGTCATAATGTGTCTAAACCTAGAGCCTGACATTAGGTATAAACAATATGAGCTCAGCGAAGATCAATATCTACTAGAACTTCGAGTAGGCGGAGTAGAGAGTAAGAGAGGCAGGGGTGATTTAATCCACTTATCAAATGCAAATCGAATAGTTTCTTCTTTCTGGTTAAGGACGTGGCGGTAAGAAAATACCATTAACTTGAGTGGTACTGAGTGTGTTTTTAATCTGTGAGCGCTTCGAACAAGATGTTCAAAGAAAAGGTGTGAGGCGCTAGGATAAGCCGGCAAATGACTGCGCTTGACGCCACATGTCCCTAAATACACACATACTTATAGCGCCAACAGAAAAAAACATTTCCAAGAGAAATTAAACAAATACCCTTAAACATGTTTAGAGATGTAGAGGCCAAGATGGCAGGCAATATGAATAAAAAGTTGTCGCAAAAACAAAAAAAAACAAAACAAATACCCTTAGGTTAAGAGAAATCTATAGACATGTATTCAGCAAGGAATCAAATATAAATATTCATAGAAATTCGATGTCAGTAATCAGATGATTTTACCTAAAATAGCCTTGGGGCATCAGCTTTTCTAGGTAATAGGTGCGAGGTATTTTACCGGAGAAGTAATTGCCAGAGATAGTATAGTGTTATAGAACGTGACGAACAATGAAAAGTCATTGGACTTGAAAAGCCTAATGATATTTTTCGATGGGTCGCGTTTGGTGTCCTTTTGCAAAGAATGTTTGATTATTGAATTGTTGTTCTACTCTGTGCCATCAATTAGACCACCACATTTTTAGCTGTTGCTCTTTTTTATTATGACCCGACAAATGGAGTCTTCTTCACATCTTTTAAGTGGTGGGGTTAGACAATTCTTTAAATTAATTCTGATTTTGACTTCAACATAATATTTTATATGACGTTCTTAGTATGTTGCGACAGTTCAGAGTATGAACACAGTTAAGGGCATTACCATTATGATATGAACACTCCTCGAATCATATTCTTGAGTTTGACAAGATGTTTGAATATGAGAAATATTTCTGCCTTGCACAGTATTGACCTATATATGTACATATATATATATATATATTTATGTGCTTAACTCCTCGTGATTACCAAGGATCGAGTCAAAACACGTTTTTTTTTATATTTTCTTTGATCAATATTTTATCCTCTCGTTCGATGCAATGACCCCTTTGGTCATTTATAAACTTGTTGTGTGAAATTACCCCTAGTAACTGTTGACAAATACATTAATGCTTCGCGATTATGGAACGAATATTTATGGACAAAATAAGACGTATGAAAAAAGTCCCAAAGGAGGTAGAGCATGAGGGCAACATAAATGCAAACCGTATATTCCATGTGGTAGGAAGGCTTGTATATCAAACATGAATTGCAATTAATTTCTTGCTAAATGTGTTCATGTTAAAGTGCATATAATATAGCATCTTAAAAAGACATTATTTTAAGGCGTGGGAGTATCAATATTTTATCGGTTTACCTATAAAGGCGGATAAAAAACATACCAGACCAAATATTTATGTTTATACTACCCCTGTTGGCCCGGGTTTGTCTTTCAGTATACAGCATTCAATCGGTAGTATGAATAGAAGTTTCAAACATACTTTAGTTAATCTATCCTGATCACGAGCAATGTCAATCACTAGGCTATCACTGAACATGTCAAGAAGCGAATATTCTGGATGCAAATGCTCTTACCTGATCTGACCCGAGGTATCGATACTATCCGAAAGTAAAGAAGTGTCCGAAAGAAACTAATGTTTCACGAAAGGCACCTCCCCACATAGTGTCAATGATAGGTAGTTGCAAAAGGTGTTAGGTAGGCCTATTGATATGTGGGAAGGTGGGTGATCTTGGGTTAGTACTTGATCCCTGGCAGTGAACGTGTAACACCTTTTTATGGACCGACGTTATGGCATTTTAGGTGGACCCTCGCTCATTTTGTTCTTATATTTATCCATATATGCTTCTTTCAATTATTCATATAAAATTAATAGCACGTACTTATCTCGTGAACTCTGGTTCTGACGAATAACGTCTTGCTGTATAGAAATGTTGAATTACAAAAATGTAAGAACAATGAAAGAAAGAACAATGAAAGAACAATTCTGTTTTCAATAACCACAATTTGCAATTAGAAAGAATGTGGAATATGTTGTTTGCTGTGGAATGTGGAAGTTCATTACCAATTCTAGTTCTCGGTACCTTTATGTATTCATGACTATTTTATTGTAGCGAAATATCAGCAAAAGAAAATTGTAATTGCAAACCCCACCCACACACTCCCGGCTATAATTTTTCCATGATTGATTATTTCATAATTCTTCTCTAATTGATTGTTCTGTTTTCGGATGCTGTATCAATATTGACCCCGTTCTAATAAAAATAAAATTTTGACCGAGCACACAATTCTGTCACACAGAAAACTCATATATAATCCATCCTTTAGTACACTTAATCAGCCGTGAAAAATCGCATGACCATTAATAACAACCTAGGTTTGGAAATAGCTTAGTTGGTTAAGTTGATATAAATATGCCGTTGCTAGTTTGTTGGCCTATTTATAAAATATCGCTTTTTTATATAAAAAAATGAAATTGCCATCTTAAAAAGATTATCAAATTTAAAGAATGTCCCAAGAGCTTCACCGACACTGTGTTAATAAACAATGGCCCAAACAAGAGAAAATCTCATTAATTTTGTCCAGCCGTTTGGGAGGAAATTAATAAAAAAAAAATCTGTCCGTGCCCTTATGATCCCTATAACATTATTATTTGGTCACCGAAATTTCTAGAGGGTGATTCTGAGAATCCTCTGGTGATATACCATTTGTTTCGCACCTGTCCTTCACTAGTATGACTAATCGATGTGCGTATACTTCGGGCGTGTTTTGTTGTTCTTTAATAGAAAAGAAAAGAGAAAGGATGGACAAATGGTGTTCTTGGGAGGGAAAACCATAATATCCATCCTACTTTCGATTGCACGGCGTTGTAGTTCTACGGTAATAGAGACAATGATAAACCATTTCTAAATTTCAAGGTATAATAAGCTTCAAGGTATCAGAAGATCTTTTCAACTGCAAGGTGCGGTAGAAACTCACCTCTGAAAACTAGAATGGTGGTCTGTCCATGAATTTAGTCCTCCTCCGCGATGAAACTATAATGGGTCCCCTCATATGCACAACCTGATTACTACTTAATATCCACAGCAAATGTATTGGGATTTTCATCCGTGGAAACCAGGAAAGCTCCTCCTCTGCCTTACTTGCACACCTTAAGTATTTTGTATGAATGAAGCCCTGCATGGCCACTTCTTTGTGATTGTATTAGCTTTCCGAAATGGATGTGTCTAGGAGGATTAAGTGTCGCTCAATAACATGGATTACAATAGAGCCTCGAAATAGATTGGGGCCCTAATTCGTAATGAGCAATAACTTTATATCGAAATTTCTTTGTAGGTTCATAAACTGGGTGACTATGCGCTATTTCACTTTGATTATTCGGATGGAAGTGACACCAGGAGGCTAATAATGACGTGTCATTATGGGGCATTGAATGGGTGGCGCCACCTTCACGACTTAGAACTGAACTCTGGGCCAAAGTCTGTCAGACACGCCACTTGGACCTTCGCTCGCACCCTAGTCAGAAGCGAAATCCTTGTTGTGATAACCTCCGCTATGCCTCCCAAACCTACCGCTACCACAAAAGCCGCTAAAAAGGCAGAGAAGGCCGAGAAACTAAGACAGCAGGAGGAGGAAAGGCTTCTGAAACAAACGCAAATAATAGTCGACGACCGTAAAGACGAGGAGGAAACTTATGAAGAACAAGACTTCACGCCAGAGGAGAGGGCCGAGCACGCCAATATGGCGGAATCCGCGGACGAGCATGCTTTACGGGAATCTGCCGGCGGGGAAGATGATGTACCGCCTCAGACGCCCAACAAAGTATTGCCCAGACGTGGTTTACGTGCCAAACGAAAGACTATCGTTACTCCTAAAAGGCGTGGAAGGCCAAAGAACGCCCCAGTAGTTTGTGCTAATCCGATGCAGCAAATGTCAGATATGCTACAACAGATCTGCACGACAGCCATTCAGACTGCGTCAGCCAGTGTCAGTCATCGTGACAGCTACACGAGGCAGCGGCAGTCACCGCCGGCGTCGCACCAAGTATACCGCACGCCTAAACGGTCTAGAGTGGATGTTTCACAAATTGACTTTGAGCAAACCCAAACTGAGGACTCGGACGATACTATAGTGACATTTAAACGCCCCCGGGAAAGGCAATTTACGAGAGATAGCCACCGTCACCATCACGGACGGAGGAAGAAGAAGCATAGTGACTATAGTGACAGCCCGCCTCTACGCAGCCGGCACCCGGCATACTCTTATAGATCACGCCAGCCCGCAGACAGTTCGGAGGAGTCAGCTTCGGATAGTGACTCGCTCCCTTCTCCTCGTCGCTTAACAGCAAGACATCGCTCTTCGAAGGTTGTTAAGCGAGCCCTTGACGCACAGTACAGGTCGACAGGAAGACGAGGTAGGGTTGAAATTTTCAATGCGCCTGAAACTTCTCTACCGCCAGATATGGCGGCACGTATCAAAAAACAGAAGAGAGAGTTGTCCCTTGCTGAATATACCTGCGGCTTCGCACGCATGACCATGAATAATGTAAGATACGGGTCGACATCGTGGTTTATGCTCCACCATCTCGCAACTCTAGCTGAGGATACAGCTCTCCGCACTTGGGATTCGGCGCATGCATGGTCTCAGGCGTGCCTGGATCTTATCCTGGAGGAGCAAAATGAGTGGTCCCACACTGATGTATTTAATGATTACCGTGTAAAAATGGCCTGGGACACACAAGGTGCAAGAAGCGTGGATACTAATACGAAGGCAAACAACCAAGCAATCTGTAGAGACTTTAATTTTGACAACTGTGCCCACAAGAACAGCCACACGGATGGCAATACCAGGTTTCTACATGTGTGTGGTTATTGTTTTTTCGCAATGAAAGAGAGAGAGAACGCCCATGCCGTCAAGGATTGCCAAAATAAAAGAACAGCTCAAGCCAATTTACATAGCGGCGACGGCGCTGGCCGAAGGAATAACCAACCATTTCACAAGAAACCAGCATCTCAGGCTTCAAAAAACTCTTAAACTCCTGTTCCATCATACAATCCCAAACGATCGGTGAGTTGACCAACTTTCAAGACAATCTAAACTGTGCAATTAACTCTGAATCTAATGAATATGTCGGCGTCAGATCATATGTGCCACGCCCCATCCAAGATGGCGGCGCCCATACTAGCGAGAGCGGGCAAGCCAACATGGCAGCCGCTTCTCGTGTAAAATCTCGTGTCCCACGCGATTCTCGCAAGGAACGAGAACACAACCAAAATGGCCGACATAAACACGAACAATCCGACAGAAGCCATTCTGCCGTAGACAAATCTATCTCTAGAGTTAATATCAACAAAGTTGGGTCAATTCAAACCATTAAAAATGTGAACAGGAGAAACAGTGAAGCAATCGATGGCGCAATGTGTAATTCTAATGACAATTTCGTACAATTCCAGGCAGAAACTCACGCCCACGACCGAGAACTTGACTCCAAAATACAAGCGAGTGACGGCGAACAAGCCACGAGAGAGGTGCCTACCTTTCTTCAAAATGTACAGTATCCACATTACGAACAGGTGTTTAATGAACAGGAACTAGTGACCAATGACTTAGACGTCTGTGAGTATGAATTAAATCAAACTTCACTCAACAAATGTGACAGTGATAGCCCACAGAACATTGCCTTTGATGCATATACGAACTGGCCTTACCCTGATCTTTATATGGACTCTAAAATGGCTGGCATTTATGAAAAGGTTAAAATCTACAATGTTCCCAACTATAAAGGTGCAAAAATACCACTCGAGTCGACGCTTAATATTGAAAAATGGTCAGACATAGCTACAGGACATAAAGGTGACAAAATGGTGTTAGAAGGCGTGAATTTTGGTTTTCCGATGCAATATGTCGGCGGGCCTCGCTACTATGCACAGTCAGTGGTGAATCATCCGTCAGCACAGCAGCATATGGCGCATGTTCGAGATTATGTAAAGGAAGAAATGGAACATAACGCCATATCCGGACCGTACAAACGGCCACCTTTCACCCCATGGTTAAATGTCAGTCCGCTTATGACTCGTCCAAAATCTGATACAACCTCCAGGAGGATTATAGTGGACTACTCCTTCCCGGAGGGGGGCGTCAATGATAAAATATACAAAAATCGATATAATTGTGCGCCAGCATATCACCAACTACCCACTATAAATTGTGCAGTCGAGATTATTCGAAAAATGGGCGTGGCTCCTGCTATGGCTGTGATTGACTTGAGCCGCGCATATAGACACTTTCCTCTCTGCCCGTTAGACTGGCCGCTGACGGCAATCATGGTAGATGACGCCTATTACATCGATAAGGTGCTCCCCTTCGGGGCTCGTAGTTCTGCCTTTGTAATGCAGTCTGTGGCGGAGTTTATAGTGCGTGCTTTGCAGAAGAAAGGCGTAACAGCAAAGCAGTATTTGGACGATTTACTTATAATCGGTGAATCTGTTGAGGCAGTAAAATGTCAAATGCAACTAACAATCGAACTTTTTACAGATTTGGGATTACAGGTCGCACGCAAAAAGCTCCAAGGCCCTAGCCACGCAGTAAGGTGGCTGGGAATTGACATTAATACAAAAGAAAATCGCCTCTCAATACCTCTTTCTAAACTTGCAGAAACAAGTTCCTGCTTGGCAAATACACTGCGTCAACACCAAATAACAACAGGCGCCATGCAATCTCTGGTTGGTAAGATCGCACACGTCGCCAAAATTATCGCGCCTGCACGCCTATTCATGCAACGACTTCTGGCTGGCCTCCGTGCAGCCGCAGGAGACAAGGTCACCATCTCCCCCTACATAAAGTCGGACTTGAAGTGGTTTCTAAAATACACAGAAGCCTTCAACGGAAAAGCCATAATTCCGCGTCAACAAGTAGTGGAACACATATGGGCCGACGCTTGTCTAAAGGGAGGGGGTGCTACCAACGGTCACCACGCCTATATGTACACATTCACGCCTGAAATGTTGTCTGAGAAATCCATCAACCACTTGGAGGCAATCAATTGCCTGGCAGCTGCTCGGTTCTTTACAAAATCCAGGCACGCCGGGGGCATAATAAGGATCCACTGTGACAATACTGCGGCGGTGTTTGCTTATAGAGATGGTAGAGCTAGAGACCCGACTCTGGGTGCTTGCGCCAGGGCGCTCTGGTATCATTCAATGAAATTTCAAGTCCGATATGAGTTTGTCCATGTCCCGGGCGTACAAATGGTCATCGCTGACGCACTCTCTCGGGCAGCTCTCTCTTCTGAAGAATTATTCAAAGCTAAAGACATTGCAAAAGAAAATGACATTTATATTTCCTGTGCTCATGATAATATGTTCAACATTCATATGTTCTATTAGGCAGGCAACCTAGGCACCTCGTGGAAGCTGCTCAGGCCAGACAACGCCAAGCACATCGCCCGGGGACAGTCGCAAATAGGCATGCGGCCGTCAGGAAGTATATCGCATTCTGCAAAGCTGTGGGCCACAATTTCAAGCAACCTTTTCCGGAGCTAATATGCTGGTTCATCGAATATTTAGCTAAGTATACCAAAGTCCCTGCTACTATCATAAACACTATTACAGGCGTCAGGACGTTCTTCAAGCTGACGGGGTATGCCTCGGCATCTCTCTACCATCCGCGGGTCGCCTACGCCATAAGGGGCCTGCAACTGACGCTCAGGCATGTCCCAAAGCCGAAGCTTCCTGTCACGCCACAGATCTTGAAGAAAATACTGTTGAATATACACCTCCTCGACTTTCCTACGCACATCAGAGTTGCTATCCTCGTCATGTATATGGGCATGTTGCGTCAGAGCAATCTCGCCCCCAGATCTGGTGCCATCTTTGACGCCACTAGACACCTGACGCGGGGAGACTGCAGAATAGCATCGGATGGCTCATATATCTCCATAAAGTGGTCGAAATCAATGCAATCATCGCGCCAGGCCACGATCTTATTTGTCCCGACGACAGATGATCCAGTGTTCTGCCTCCGCAGAGCCCTTCTACGCCTCGACAAACAGGCGCCGACAAGAGAGTCGAGCTCCCCGCTACTACAATTCCCTAACGCCCGACACATGACCATTAACTATATAGTGACTCAATGGAAGCGACTTCTCAAAGCTGCGCACCTTGATTCACGCCTTTTCTCCTTACACAGCCTTCGCCGAGGGTCGGCGTCATACACTTACAACACTGCCGGAGCCTCTCTCCAAGATGTCAAATCTCACGGGACGTGGGCGTCCGACGCGGTGGCGTCGTATATACGCCCCTTCTCTTCCACAAGAACATCTGTCCATCACGCCCTTAAGCGACTCGCCTAGCGAATCCCCCTGGTTATCTCTTTTAATCTTCAACTATTTATTACCCAGCAATTTCAACAGACAATGTGATATTTATGTGATATAATACACCATTTATTTTATTCAACAAATGAAAATGTTCATCGCTGGATCTTTATAACCCTTTTACCCAAAATAATAAACAAAATGTATTTTAATTTACTCTTCGCCTCCTCATTTAATGAGGCTAATAATGACGTGTCATTATGGGGCATTGAATGGGTGGCGCCACCTTCACGACTTAGAACTGAACTCTGGGCCAAAGTCTGTCAGACACGCCACTTGGACCTTCGCTCGCACCCTAGTCAGAAGCGAAATCGCCCACCCTCCGCCCTAAATCTTTTATCAAAAGATTACACAAAAAACTATCCCACGAAGGGTTATCTCTTTTAATCTTCAACTATTTATTACCCACCAATTTCAACAGACAATGTGATATTTATGTGATATAATACACCATTTATTTTATTCAACAAATGAAAATGTTCATCGCTGGATCTTTATAACCCTTTTACCCAAAATAATAAACAAAATGTATTTTAATTTACTCTTCGCCTCCTCATTTAATGAGTGCCCCATGTACTCCTCCGCCCGCTAAGCTCCGCTAGGATACATATGGTTCGTTCTATATAGAACATGGGAATCAACGTACGGACCATGAAGCCAAACGTGTGTCAATTAAACTTATGTCGTTAATTAATTATGTTTTTTCGACAAATCCGAGTTAAAAATCATAGCCACTTCATCCCCAATTAACTGTAGTTTATATCATGTGTTGTTTGTGTTGCGAGGGTCCCACTGGTGAAATATTTGGGATATCAAATCGACTATAATTTTACATTTAATTAACATTTTTTTAAGATGGAAGATTTTGAAAATACTCATCCAGTTGAAGGTTAACTAACTGACCAGAATGCGATCTTATTTAGACAATAATATAACGACAACCATTGTAAAGGCCCACATTTTGTCGTTGGCTGAATATGGATTACTTAACATGGCAAACTCTGTTACAATAAGAAAACTTCATAGTGTGATATATAGGGGCTTAAGGCTGATATTATATATGAGGACGAGGTAGGGACCATCCATAAATTACGTCACGCTATATTTTGCCATTTTCTAACCCCCCCACCCCCCCCCCCACCCCCCACCCCTCGTCATACTTTGTCACGTTTTGATAGACCCGTGGTGTGAGATAGGTGTGAGATATTAGTGAAATTAAAAAATAAAATGACTCGAAAATGAGACAAATGTAAAAAGACTGACTGCTCTGGGAATTGACATGACAATGTCCAGTTTAAAGGTCTTAATTACACGCTAACCAATTGACTATAGGGGACTATAGAGAACATGCATATTACTATAGGCATATATTATTGATGCATCACATTTTTAGCTTTAGTTTAATCCGCCATTCTCCTCAAGGTGCCTGAAAATCTGATAAGAATATTTTAGGGTTTTGGATACGTCAGATTGACAAGTGTCATTACTCCAAATCAATTCACATGCTTTGTGTACAAGATATTACCTTTACTGATTATGGTATGTGTGTCACAATTAACTCTTTTTCAGTTTAAAGAACGTTCTGTAAGAATTCCGGTGGTCAAGGCCCCGGTTTCTCTTTTGTGCTTGGTATGTTGGTTGTCATTATACTTGAAATTCACTAATTAAGCTAATTCTCAAGGCAGCCTTATCAAAGGCAGGTATATCTGGCTCCTTTACTTCGCACAGCCTCCGTAGAGGGTTAGCTACTTACCTAACCCAGGTATAATAATTATTCACGTTAATACCACGTTGAAATGACCTCCTGCATCGATCTGAATGATGTTAGCTATTTACGTTGATTCAACGTCAATTCATCTGGACTCAAACCAACGTCAAACCAACGTTTAGACCTAACGTTGGTTGTAGAACGTTGAAACAACGTTAGTAGGGTGCCTTCAGGTAAACCGAACCATCAGGTAAACCGAACCAACGAACTTAAACCTCCATGCAAACTCATTAGATTGGACCACAGGATAAAGAGCCATCTATTGTTTAAAAGAGAATAAATTGGAGATAATTTCAGCAAATCTTTCTAGGTGTCACAGAGAATTTGCTCACATGGGAAATTGGCGGGAAGTACAAACTATCTATTTTTTTGGGTTTTCATCTGAAGGTCAAGATTTTTTTGTCTATATACAGATTCATCGATCATTCCAAATCTATGTAGAACATGTGGAAACAATTTTTACGCAAAACATCACAAATCATAGTGTATTATGATTTCCTCATTGAAAAAATGGATAACCCCTTGCAAGTGACTTCAAGGTCATTGAAATGTCATTGGTTCGCTTTTCCTGACAGTTCATATAAACCAAACCATGTAGTGTAAGGTAAAGCGAACCACTGGTTCGCTTTACCTGAAACAACATGTTTTATCATAAAAACCTATCCCCAACCTATTCATTTTCATTCTCCACACTTTATTGTGTGCATTAGTAATGCTGTGCCACCTAATAGATTGTTCTAAGATTTATCATCCATATATATACGCCTAGGCCTAAACATACAGGGTAGGGAATACCTTTTTGGGAATCGGGATTGGGGCCTATTTTAAATCGGGATTCAGGATTAAAAATTAAGGGTCTACGGGATTCTTGAAAGGGATTCAGAGCCAGATTTAATTATTCCAGGTAGGGATTGCATATAATAAAACAGGATTGCAAATTGAAAACCTGGGGGATTTGGAAAATGGGGCTTATACAAAATGGAAAATAGAGCTGACAGGCGTAAAATATGGCCAGAAAATGATTTTGGTTTCAGCATCTGCGGCCCTACTTTTGGTCAGCAGGGAGACAAGGGAGACTTGGAACAGTGCTGGTTTCACAGGCTACATTTGAATACCATACCCAAATTAATATTCCTCATATTTCAAATGTCACCAGTTGTGATTTAAGCAATCACCTCACTGAATTGTGAATACAAGCAAGAGATTAGGACATGCCTCTCCAAGTGGGGGGTAGAGGTAACTGCAGGTAGGGGTGTGCGGTGGTAGAAGTAACTGGGGGTAGATGTGTGTGGGGTAGAGATAACTGGGGGTAAAGGTGTGTGGGGGTAGAGGCAACTGGGGGTGAAGGTGTGTGGGGATAGAGGTATATAACTGGGAGTAAGGTGTGTGGTGGTAGAGGTAACTTGGGGTAGATGTGTCGGGGATGGGGGGGTAGCGGTAACTTGGGTTTAGCTGCCTTTCCATAGATGCGGTTTTTCATGCCGCGCACGGCACGCGGCAAATAATCATTCACATGCATTTCTATTGAGCCCTTTCCATAGGCGCGGCTACCCGCACGGGCCGTTGCCGCGTGGTAAAACGAATTGCTCACTGCTCGATTTTTTTTGGTGGGGGGTAGAGGTAACGGGGGGTAGATGTGTGGGGAGGTAGAGGTAATTGGGGGTAGATGTGTGTGTGTGTGTGTGGGGGGGGGGGGGGGTAGTGGTAACTAGGGGTAGATGTGTGGGGGTAGAGGTAACTGGGGGTAGATGTGTGAGGGGGTAGAGGTAACTGGGTGTGAAGGTGTGTTGGGGGTAGAGGAAACCGGGGGTAGAGGTGTGTGGGGGTAGAGGTAACTGGGGGTAAAGGTGTGTGGGGGTAGAGGTGACTGGGAGAAAAGGTGTGTTAGGGTAGAGGTTACTGGGAGTAAAGGTGTGTTGGGGTAGAGATAACTGGGGGTAGATATGTGTGGGGGTAGAGGTAACTGGGGGTAGATATGTGTGGGGGTAGAGATAACTGGGGGTAGATGTGTGGGGGGGGTAGAGGTCACTGGGGGTAGGGGTAACTGGGAATAGATGTGTGTGTGTGTGGGGGGGGGGGGGGGGGTAGAGGTAACTGGGGGTGAAAGTGTGTGGGGGTAGAGGTACCTGAGGGTGGAAGTGTGTGGGGGTAGAGGTACCTGGGGGTAGATGTGTGTGTGGGGGTAGAGGTAACTGGGGGTGGAAGTGTGTGGAGGTAGGGGTACCTGGAGGTGGAAGTGTGTGGGGGTAGAGGTACCTGGGGGTAGATGTGTCTGTGGGGGTAGAGGTAACTGGGGGTAGATGTGTGGGGGGGTAGAGGTCACTGGGGGTAGGGGTAACTGGGGATAGATGTGTGGGGGGATAGAGGTAACTGGGGGTGAAAGTGTGTGGGGGTAGAGGTTACTGGGGGTAGATGTGTGTGTGGGGGTAGAGGTACCTGGGGGTAGATGTGTGTGTGGGGGTAGAGGTAACTGGGGGTAGAGGTGTGTGGGGCTAGAGATAACTGGGAGTAGATATGTGTGGGGGTAGAGATAACTGGGGGTAGATGTGTGTGGGAGTAGAGATAACTGGGGGTAGATATGTGTGGGGGTAGAGGTAACTGGGGTAAAGGTGTGTGGGGGGTAGAGGTGACAGGGGGTAGATGTGTGTGGGGGTAGAGGTAACTGAGGGTAAAGGTGTGTCGGGGTAGATGTATCTGGGGTTAAAGGTGTGTGGGGGTAGATGTATCTGGGGTAAAGGTATGTGGGGGGTAGAGGTAACTGGGGGTAGATGTGTGGGGGGGGTAGAGATAACTGGGGGTGGAGGTGTGTGGGGGTAGAGGTTACTGGGGGTAGATGTGTGTTGGGGTAGAGATAACTGGGGGTAGATGTGTGTGTGGGGGTAGAGGTAACTGGGGGTGGAGGTGTGTGGCGGTAGAGATAACTGGGGGTGGAGGTGTGTGGGGTAGAGGTTACTGGGGGTAGATGTGTGTTGGGGTAGAGATAACTGGGGGTAGATGTGGGTGGGGGTATAGGTTACTGGGGGTAGATGTGTGTTGGGGTAGAGATAACTGGGGGTAGATGTGGGTGGGGGTAGAGGTTACTGGGGGTTGAGGTGTGTGGGGGTAGATTTAACTGGGGGTAATGATGTCTGGGGGTAGAGGTGACTGGGGGTAAAGGTGTATGGGGGTGGAGGTAACTGGGGGTAAAGGTGTGTGGGGGTAGAGATGACTGGGGTGGAGGTGTGTGGGGGTAGAGGTAACTGGGGTAAAGGTGTGTGGGGGTAGAGGTAACTGGGGGTAAAAGTGTGTGGGGGTGGAGGTAACTTGGGGTAAAGGTGTGTGGGGGTAGAGGTGACTGGGGTGGAGGTGTGTTGGGGTAGATGGAACTGGGGTAAAGGTGTGTGGGGGTATAGGTAACTGGGGTAGAGTTGTGTGGAGGTAAAGGTAACTGGGGATAGAGGTACCTGGGGGTAGAGGTGTGCAGGGGTAGAGGTAACTGGGGCTAGAGGTGTGCGGGGGTAGAAGTGAAGTTAATGGGGGGGAGGGGAGGGGGGTTAGAGATTACAGGGGTGAAAGTAAGTGAATGGGTATGGGTTAGGGAAGTGAGGGGAGGGGTGTGTGGGAGTGTGGTAGGGGGAAGGGGAGATATGTTGGGGTAGATGTGGGTGAGGGTAGAGATGTGTGGGGGGAGTGATGGCCTAACTTATTATATATCTTTTCTCATATCAGGTAAAGTGAACCACTTGGTTCGGTTTATCTTAAGTGGTGGTTCGCTTTATATGAAATGTCAGGTAAAGCGAACCAACTCTACACAATATTTCCATGGAGACTATTGGTATTAATATGCATAGTAATATAATTAATTCATGTGCCATAGGAAGCTGACTCACTCTAATGTTCATTTGAAGTTTGAATGGTTTGTTGCTATTTTTTTTATAATGAGAAATCAAGATGAAGACGAAATGGTTCGCTTTACCTTAATGCACCCTATTAGGTATTTATTACCGACGTTGAATGAACAGGGAAAAAACTCTTTTAAGGATGATCGCGGGTATTTCTCAGTTGCCAAAAACCGCGGGGATTTTACGACATGGACCATGTTCATGTTTATTTATTTTTTCATCATTTCTTTGGATAGTGATGTTCAGTGGTTAAAATGAACCACTTCTGACGTTTAAACAGATTAGTATATGGTTTTTTTCTCTTGTTTGTTATTGTTTTACGACACCGTAACCCACCTTGTTTACATGAGATTGGAAGCTATTTCAGCTGAGCGTTTTCATGGAAAACGGCCATTTTTTTTAAAAGAAAAAAGTTTAACTTTTAGGTATAGACTTCTGAAATTCAGGGGCAAAAGTATAACAGAAAATGCTAAGCTGACATATCAGTGTTGGATGGTTATGCCTTCCTGTCAATCCAGGCGGAGGTGATCTGTCAGTGACAGAATCCACTCACTCACTGCACTGTCAAGTTCGGGGGCCTTCAGCTCCTAAAGTAATCTGGGAACCCCCAATTTTCTTGTTATTTTCAGAAAGTATATCCCTTAAACTACGATATACTAAAGAATAAGCCAACTGTATTTACAATTTATGGTTTAAAATGGATAAAACGTTTTAAAAACGCCCTTTTCTCCATAGACGGCCATGTTAAATTAATTAAGAAACTTTTTATTTTCAAACGGAAATAGCAAAAAATCTAGTTTGGGAACCCCCCTCAAAAAAATTATATTTGAAATCAGCATGATTTGGAGTACAAAGTGTGAAAAAATCAGGCTGATCTATTTACTTTGGGAAATACCCGCGATCATCCTTAAACGTTATTTTGTCGTGGTTAATAAAACGTGAATTTGAAGTCTATAAATAGTGTTATGGCATGCTTTTCGGAATGTTATTTCTTGGTATAAATAAATGTTGAATCAATATTAATAAGATGACAAGACTAGACTTATTTTTTGCACTACTGATCTGCTCCTAACCAGCAGATTTGTGCTCAGTGTTAGGGTAGAAAGTTTCTTCAAAGACGAATTGTGCCCAAGAGCATACAGAGAGAGACTGCATGGTCCCTTTGCTTGGCTTCATTGCTTTCAATATTCCCAAGTTTATGATGTGTAATATCTATTAGATATAAATGTATTACGTTTTTTTTTGTTTTTTTTTCTATTTAGATTTTTTATACAGCAAACATCAAGCATCCTTGCAAATTACTGGTGAGACTTTGTTCTAATAGAAATTGTAAATGCAATGCATTAATCTGTGATGCCATCTAGTGAAAACCAAGTTCTATGGTACTGCCACCAGCTGGTGAGAACAAAAGGCATAATGGTATCTCTATGATAAGATTATATCAAAATAAGATGACAAACGCATCGGTAGAAAACACCAAAGCGTGGAAAAAAGTCCACACAGACCTCAAGAGTCTGCAAGAGTGAAAAGTCAACTCTATATCATTGTATAAATAAATGACAAAATATGTGCATATTATAATGTAACCTTTTTTAAATGTCTTTTTCCCCCAAAAAAGTAAAAATCTATTTTTCAGAGACACACGCAGATGAGAAGAGGGTCAGATGTAAAAATAGTGTTATCTACCCCGTAAGAGAAGATGCCCATTTTGACAGACTGAATAAAAGCTTTTTTTTTAAAAAAAAGATGCTGGGCAAGAACATTTCCTCATGTTTTGGGCTCTAGATTCCTTAATATTTGGGCCCGAATGTCAATTTTGTAAGGCTTAAATAGAGGTGAATATATACTTTCAGGCAATAATACCCCCAAACCCTGAGATGTAAGTATAATATTATGGAATGGCCCTGTTACAGTCATGTGTACACCACTTATACACAACTTAGAATTTATGTAGCATGTTACTTTTTGGCTAGGTAGATATCAAACTATAGGGCCATTCTCAGAAAAGTCTTGCATTTCATGGTTGGAAATTAAAAAAAAATGAAGTTAAAAGCTGAGACTTGGGTGTATCATTTCCTGAAAGTATACATTTTCCCCTATATAATCCTTAAAAAAATAACTTTCGGGCTCACACATTAAGGAATCTACAGCCCAAAACGTGATGGAGGGTCATTTTTGCAATTTCTGCATAGGAATAGCATTGCGTAAAATATATCACAAATAAATATGGGATAATAGCCACAATTAGATATGTAATACCGATAAATGTAGTTTCAGAAAAACTGCCACATTCTGACCCACTAATTTAGATATCCTGTAACCAATTATGAAGCAGGACGGGGGAAAACAGATGAGATGCACGTGCATAGGCCTATCTAAAAAGGGATACAGTGCCAGGGTTGTCTCATCATGTTCATGACGTCACTGTCACAAATGTTTATATTAGTAATTCTGAGAGGCAGGTAATTTTGAATGTCTGTAACTTCACTAATTCTTGGAGTATCAACAAAATTCTTTCACTTTTATAATGCTCATTTCCCCTTCTGTACATCCCTGTCATTTAATTTTTTTTCTTTTTAATATCTATTTTTTTGTACATGTGATGTGTCACAGGAAAATGAGTCACTCCCCAAACCTATTTGAGATCATCTACAGAAAACTGACATAACTTTACAAAAAAGTCCATATCTCGGCAAATTCTGGGAATTTTCTGCTTGGCTGGTCACATATATATAGCCTAGACCTAGAAGAAATTAAAATGAAAACACCCTTACCACCATTACTTATAACATTGTTTATGATTAGTGCATCCATTATATTCATTGAAAATTCTCCAGCTAATTCTTCCCAGCTCAATAATGGGATAAGGCTGATAAGAAAAAATGGTGGGAATATTAATGTCACCGTAACGGGGGTCTAGCATTCATTAATAAATAAATTTATTAATAATAGCATATATATCATTCTCTCTTACTCTTAGTGTTAAAATATGTAAGAAACATATCAGGGCACATAAATAAATACAATTTTTTTTGGAACTAGGCCTAATTAAGTTTGGGGCCACAGGCATAACAGAGTAGCCTATGTCACCGTAACGGGGGTCCAGAGGGGTCTGGGGTCTGGAGGGGGTTAAACTATTTTTTCTAAATTTTTCCCTTCTAATTTTGCCTCTAAATAGGCCTACCTAAATATAACTTATTAGGCCTAGGCCTAGGCTATATTTAGGCTACCTTCATAAACAACCAAAACAAGACTTAGGCCTAGTATGCAAATCAACTTAACAGGAAAACGAGAGGAAAACAATGTTATTGATATGTTAATTTGTACATATTCTAGATATAGGCCTAATGTATTATAATGTGCAGAATGGGCCAGAGGGTCAATGCCGTACCAGTATGACCTTTGCCGCGGCCATTAGGCTACCATTAATTACCAAACAGTTTTTTGGCTGATGTTGAAATATTTAGCTTTCCCCCCTGCCCTTACCATCAGAATTCAGGTCACAGTCTCTGCCAAGCTGCCCTGACCACAATAGACTAGGCCTATTCATTATTAACGTTCCCAATTTTGTTTATATTAGTGCAGTTATATATTTAGTTTATGTACGAGAAAAAATAAATCAATGGAAGCAATTTCTAAAAAATATGAATTTTCAGCCCTGGATGGCCAAATGATGCATTTTTGGTGGAATATATTATTATGTAGGCCTACCTAGGCTAGCCTAAAACCAAAGTTATGTGCATTCAGCTTGGACGCCATCTCGAATTTCGGTATGATGAAATAATTAAAAAAGATTGAAGACCTTGATTTTTGAATTCTGCTCATTGAATACTTCAAAAAAATGTTTGTCTGCAAATTTTAACATGAATTCCACACGGGATGACATAACAGCATAATCGAGGCATTGGCATCTAGGCATCTAGGCAAAAAAGTGCGTCTCTGGCATACTGTTACGCCATCTTGCGGTTAAAAGCTCTACGGTTTGCATCAACTACCAGCTCCAACGCTGATCACGTGATCTATCAGAGGGCCAGACGATGGGTATCCGAAAATGGCGACCAAAACAGTGATCGCCAAGTAAAACTGGAGATTCTCATTCGGTGTGTCATGTCGTTTGATTATAATTTACTTGAAGTGAAAGAAAAGTCGAGCCATGAAATTCGCGGAGCATCTAGCTGCTCACATTACCCCCGAGTGGAGGAAACAGTATATCCAGTATGAGGTATGTACCAATTCGCAGGCAGTGCTAGTACGGTACTAGTCTAGGCCCCGGGACAAGGCCTAGGCTTGTGCCAGTACAGTACTGCTACTACTGGCACTACGGTGCCGTAGTGCGTAATGTTATGATTGGCGGTGCGTACCCCCGGGTGCGTACCGCAGTTGTCCAACCTTGTAGGCCTATGAAGCTATACTTCTGCTCCAACTCATCCTTTTTATTATGAAGCCCGGAACATGATGAAGATGAATATTCTGTAAAGTTTAAAGATATCGCGCATCCCATCTCACAAGTCTATGCCTATATTTGGCTAACTATATTAGACATTCCATTTCCCTCATCTGACATCTCTATTACGGTACTAGGCCTAGCCTATAAGTATTTACTGTATCATGTCACGTTTTATTCCCTCATTTGGTTGTGAGCGTATAATATTATGACAATACGTGCCGCTCACGGACTGGCGAATCGGCTAGGGGTGCGGTTCATTGGGCCCCGGGATGATTGGGCCCCGGGCCCGGACGATTGGGCCCCGGGCCCGGACGATTGGGCCCCGCCAGGCCTGGACGTTTGGGCCCCGACCTTGGACGTTTGGCTGCGGGCAGCTTGCAGAATTCAACATCATTATATGCGTCTGTCATTCTCCCCTATGCAATGAAGGTAGCCGGTTGTGGAGTAAAACCAGGCTAGCTGGCCCCAACTGGGGCCCAATCGTCCAGGCGAGGGGCCCAAACGTCCAGGCCTGGGGGCCAAACGTTCAAGCCGGGGCCCAATGGTCTGGGGGCTCAATGATACCGGGGCCCAAAGTTCCAGGGACCGTAGCTAGCTATAATCGGGGCTTTATTAGCATAGCACGTATCGAAAGTAGGAAAAAATGTAGATTTCTTTAGTAGGCTATTTGACCCTCTTTTAAAACGGCATTGGAGATTGAGGTCAACCTCCGCGATCTAGGCCTCGTTTTGGTAGTAGGCTTTGCCCAAAACTCACACAGTTGCGATCTCGCACTCTACTTTTTTTTATTCTTCTCATGAAAGTTATTGATACTGTAATGGTTAACCACAGTGATGTACAGGATTTATTAATATCTCCTTTTTTTCATTTCATCTATTTTCTTTCCTTTACATTACCGAAGCATGTCCCCATGTTTTTTGTCTCCACCATAGACTTATGTAACGATCTTCACGACTACCACTTTTGTAAAAGTATCAAATGCCGCGAAATATCAAAAAGCGTTGAAATGGTGTCTCCCAATACCGCCGCAAGTGCCACTGCATATTATAACGATCTTAGACTTAGATCTTAGGCTATTAGACTCATATCCGACCAGCTGGGGACGAGAGTCCCTGTAAAGTATGTTAGACTCACAACTGCTATCTTGTACTGTTCACACAGTGCTGAGGGGATTGGATGTGGGGGTGATTTCTGTCTGCTTATTCCCTCTAAGCTAAAATAATACTAGATGCTCCAACAACTGCCCTCCTGGTGAAGTAGCTAAAGTGATTTATTTCACCTCTGGAATGGAGTGTCCATAGACTTTGTATAGACTCGCTATATGCTAGTGAACGGGAAGAAATATGTTTCATTCCTCCCTAGGGAAGAAACAGATGACCCAGTTCATCCTTCTGCGTTTTCATTGGCTATTCTGAATGTAGGGCAGCGTCATTCCATGATGCTACGTCCTCTGCTAAGCATTGAAAGCGCGGCGGCCGTCGTCAACGTCACGACGGCCATCATAAATTCAAGTGTTAATGGAACCGTGCCACGCCCTTGCTGTATTTCTCTCGTGGCAAGTTAACGTAATTAAAAGCAATCTAATATGTTTAAAATCGTTTGGAAGAGGTCAAATAAATCTCGATCTAACCTTAGTTCTGTCTGTCTGAATGTTCTTCACCTCGTTTCCGGCATAGGAATCCCTCGGTGATACGCTATGCTCCGCACCTTGGGATTCGTCCCGCCTCCCAACTCGAAAGAACAATGAGACAGACAGAACTGCGGTTAGTTCTACCTATAGACTGTAGCTGATGAAGTAGATCTGTCCTGATAGGATCGAGAGATCCAGGTAAAACTGTTAAAGTGACGGCTGCCAACTTGTTTCTAATTCAAATCCCCATTTATGTAAAAATATGTACCATTCTTCAGTGCCCTTATCATTAGAGTTCTAGCCACAGACTCTATCAAGTTGCCCTGACTACATCATTTCACCTCTGGAACAGTGTCCATAGACTTTGTATAGGCTTGTTATATGCGAGTGAGCGGGAAGAAATATGTTTCATTCCTTCCTAGGGAAGAAACAGATGACCCAGTTTATCCTTCTGCGTTTTCATTGGTTATTGCGAAAGTAATTCAGCGTTGTCATAGGGACACGCCATGCCATGACGTTACGTCGTCTACTAAGCATTGAAACTGCGGCGGCTGTCGTCAACGTCACAACGGCCGTCATTAATTTAAGCGTCAATGGAACCGTGCCACGCCCTTGCCCTGTTTCTCTCGCAGAGGTGCCAAACCTCCCGTGTCGGCGGGAGATCTCCTGTTTTTCCGACCAATTTGGGACTTGCTCCCGTGCTCCCGTGTCCCCATCAAAATCTCCCGTGTTGGCCTAATGTCAGGCCTAATGATGAAATCACATAATGGGCATACCTCCTGCGGGTATGAACAATAGGATAGAGGCTGGGGATGAAGGCAGCATCCTGAAAATTCTTATAGCTGCCATCACACGATGTACAGTAAAAACATTGATTTATATAAGGAGAATTAATCCCCTCTGATCTGGGTACCCCATTTGATATATAAATGTAAAACAAACATGGGAAAGGAAATTAATGTCAATGCAAACATGTTTGAGGCGGGGGGGGGGGGGGGGGGGAGGGGTGCCCCTGAGGCCCCTTTCAGTACTACTTATATTGCTCCTGCCCCAGACCCCACCAGGACGGGAGATCTCCCGTTTCTGACCTCTTCCTACTTGGCACCTCTGCTCTCGCAACAAGTTACCATAATTAAAAGTAATCCAGGATAATTAAGATCATTTGGAAGAGGTAAAATAAATCTCGAACTAACCTAAGTTATGTATTTCCGATCATTCTTCACCTCGTTTTCGGCTTAGAAATCCCTTGGGTCTATGCTACACTCCGACCCTGGTGATTCCTTCCCCCTCCAACTCAGTGAAGAATGATCGGAAATACATAACTGCGGTTAGTTCCGCCTATATATTTATCATTAACATCCCCAATTTCGTCTATATTACCAGCATTATGTGTAGTTTATGTAGAAAAAATAATAAATCAATAGAAGCAGTTTTAACCCCTTCGGGCCCGTGGGTAACAATTGTTGCTGGGGCCATGTGGCCAATTCTTGCCCGTTTGGGCAACTAGGGCAAATTTGGGATATCTATGGAAATTTTGGGTTGTAACACACTTTAGAGTATGTGGTATCATCTAAAAGCATACATCATGGCGTTTAATATTCTATTGTTTATTTCCATGGTAATTGATAAGGAATAGAATGGTAACCATGGAAACAAGGTAACAATTTAGGGCTTATTTTGGTCAGTTTTCCTCTTTTTATTTAGGTAATCTGTGAAATTCTTCCTTACAAAACCACTAGATTTCAAGTATATGGATACCTCGATATTTTTCAATGAAAAATTATGTTGTACTCCAAAAACTGTTTCCATGGTAACAGATTTAAATCAATTACACCATTTTTTTACTGAAATGAATCATACGATATTCTGCTGAACCATTATGATTATACTCATATGATTATACTTTCAGTTTTTGTCAAACAGATCAAAATTAGTATGAATCATTTTTTTCCCTGTTTCCAACTTGGGTAACCATGACAACTGGTTAGGGTATATACCATTGACTGAGGGTTCTGGAAAAAAAAGATTTTTAAAAAATAATCTGATATAGTTATGTGTGGTATCAGGTGAAAGCTCAAAATGTGGAGAACTCAGCCAGAACTGTTACCATGGCAACCAAAAATCTAAAATAACTTCTATTTTACAAATTTCACTAGTTATGGTTTTCCCGATAGTTGCTATGGTAACAACCTGATGGAATTGCGTAAGACTTCCTTAATTTAACTGTTGAATCATTTAGACTGACTTCTGCATAAGAACAAAAATGGGGATCCAACTTAAATAGTCAAATTCTATAATTCAAAATGGGGTATCTGTTCCCATATTTCTGCATTATGATACTTCAATAATGCCGGCAGAGTTGCTCAGAGCTAGCTAGGAGCATATGACGTTTCCAAGGTAACATCTATGGAATGCCTTAAGTGTTTGGTATAAAAATGTTTCAAATAACAAGACCAAACTTGATCTATATCTATTTAGATGATATATCAAATATTAATCTTCATATTCGTATGAAAACAAAAAATTAAACTAAATTTTGAATAACACAATGTGTTGCCATGGTAACCAAGAATTCGAACATTACTGTTTCAAAATTGGAATCTCCATCCAAAATGCTCTTAGATGATATAAAGATTTTATGCCCAAAATAGGTGTCAAATTGTTGTTTTGATTAAGATAGAGGCATAGAAATAATTAAAAATTAACCCAAAATTCCCTGGGGAGGCCGGGCTTGAAAGAATTAAAAAATTAAGAATTTTCAGCGCTGGATGGCCAAATGACGACCAATTGCTGTACAATACATTTTTGTATTGGTATTTAGTTGCCTCTGAAGAAGATAATTTCTAATGGAATAAATATATTTTTAACTCTAGGCAATGAAGGATATGCTGTATGAAGCCTGTGAGCGAGCTCCATCTGAAGAAAGTAAGTTTAATCCTATAACATTTTTCGAAATTTGGTTCTTTTAAATTTTCATGACGTAGTTTATTACAAAAATTTGTTGCTGTTCATTGTAAATGACTTTGTAAAATCTTGTGTATAGTTGCACCATTAAAATATTGTGTAAAGCCTATACTTTCTTACTTTCACCATATATAGTGGCAGATGCTGAAGTCATCCAAAGGTATTTTGCCCGGTTTGACGAGAGCTTTTTCCAGTTTTGCGACACAGAGCTACTAAAGATCAACACTTTTTTCTCTGGTTAGTATTTGCATCGGTATTTTTAACTCTTAATTACCTAACAGTTTTTATCAAGTAATATGATATGTTGTAGTCCAGTCCCTGAACATTTTGACCCGAAAAAAAATGGTATAATTAGGAGGCTAGCTCTAAGCTTCTAATCTACTAGCTTCTATTTTGATGAAGTGGGCGCAGCCTCCGTTTAGTCTCATTATTGGATATACGGTAGAGAACTCTATATAGAGGGCTTGTCGCACCCCCTCTGGCCAGTCTGATTTTAAGGCGGTATTAAACAGGTCCATGTGGGTGTGTATTGAGTGTGTGTGGTGCTGATTGGTTGGTGTTTTGGTCTTAATTATTAATTTTAATGTGGTGTATTCTACACTAGGCCTCTGCAAAATGTGTACACTTGGTTCTTTTTGCACATTTAGTTGATTCTGCTAATGTTGTCTAAAAGTGATAAATACTAGATATATTCTTGTTTTTTGTTAAATGTTAAGTTCAATGAGTATCTTGAACAAGCTTTTAGCACATTTTATGTTCAATTAGTGTAGATTTGTGTACCAAAATCAGTGTACATATTTCCGAGTCTGGACCCATCAAAGCAGGAGGAGCAAGAGCCCATGACTAGTGGTTATATTTATAAAGTGACAGGGAGGGAGAGAGAACTAGAGGCCCGTGAGGGGTTTGAGTAACTGTCTACTAGGCAATAGGAGGACAGGTGGGGATGGTTTAGGGTCCCAG
This sequence comes from Sthenelais limicola, assembly GCA_942159475.1. Classification (NCBI taxonomy): domain Eukaryota; kingdom Metazoa; phylum Annelida; class Polychaeta; order Phyllodocida; family Sigalionidae; genus Sthenelais; species Sthenelais limicola. The sequence continues at coordinate 111,313,887 of OW804096.1, forward strand.
GTTGGAGCGCACTATAATTGTTTTGTTTATGTGAGGGGGTATATGTTTGGCTTTAAAGAGCCACAATACTTTTGAAACTTTTGGGAGTTATGATAATATATATGTGTTGTGTGAATGAGCAACGAGTTTATACCAACGAGTTTATACTAGGTTAGTATAAAGCACTGTAATAGACATGCATATATAATATATATATACGCTTCTAATGACATCAACACCATCTTTATCCCATTTTTTTCGGGTCGGTGCCGAAAAAGAAATAAAAAAACATTCAAAAGTAAATCAGCTAAACAGATCTTTGCGAATTTTGGATATGTTATGTTCAGGGATGAAAGTGGGGTCACAGCATAAATACTGAAACATCCCGCCCCTTCCAACACCACCACTTCGGAATTTCTTGATAACACTCTTTGAATGGTACATTGTAGATTTCTTCGGTCGTTGTCTGTGAATGCTGCATGAAGGCAGTCCTCATCCGTATTTCAGTAATGGCTTGAGTGTTGTGAGCACGCCAAACGCATGATACTGAAACGGTATCAGTATCCATAGAGGACGGCCAAGCATGGTCCAGTCCTGTCGGTCTCTAAGCGCCACCGAATTTGTTGAACCAAATTTTTTTAAACTTTTTTTTTTGAAAATTTGAGAATTTTAAAGCTAATGATAAAAATGATGGAATTCGGAGGAAATTGGACAATAATTAGAATTTCAGACATACTGATTTCAGTGGAAATGTTGAAGACTTTCATTCCTGTTATGCTACTCGGGATTCCGCTTCATTTGATACCAGAACCGTCTTTCTCTGAATTTTTCCAGGGTAGGTGCGCCAAAAAATAACATAGGCCTATATTGAAATAACTATTTAAAACATTTAAACTTATATTTTAAAAAATCCCCAAAGCGGATTTTAAATATGTTATTCCACACAGAATTACGCTCTATTTGACACCAAAATTGTCTTTATACAATTTTTTCCGGGTAGGACCTATTTTTCACCTTCAGGGACTGGACTATTGGGGATGTAGGGTGGCTGAGTGGTCCAATGCTTACTGACATGAGTGGCATGTTGTGGTTCGAACCCAGGCGCTGCTCCCCCTATCACCCCTCTCACACCCCGGTATTAGGGAAAGGCCACCGTAAGCGTACGGTGAACTAGCCTTTGTAAAAATAAAATCAAAAGATCATGAGAATAAATTATTTATGTACGGTACTGTGGTGATATTTTACAAATGCCTCATTTTACATATTTTCAATTCTCCTAGAAAAACTGTCAGAGGCCTCCAGGAAGTTTTCCAACCTGAAATCCGAACTTACTTTGTCAGAGGAAGCGGCTGCCAGACCTACGAAACAAATGCTTCGCAGAAGAAGAGGAAGTCAACATGCAGCGCTAATCAAAGATAAAAAAGATAAAGCAGAAAAGACCCTAAGGAAAATGCATGACATTAAATTGGCTTTCAGTGAATTTTACTTGAGCTGCATTCTACTCCAAAATTACCAGACGCTTAACTTCACGGGTTTCAGGAAAATCTTAAAAAAGCACGACAAGGTGTTTCTTAGTTATTAAATTTTCTAATTTTAATTATCAGTATTCAATGATATCAATGTAACAATTATGTTAACGATAATGATAATACAATAAAGGTCATTATCTAATATAGCACAAAGCTGTTCATATTTTAGTTTTGAATGTTGCTATGATCTATAATACTGAATTAATCTTTTGGTTAAGTAAATAACGGAGGTCCCAAGAACATGCAGAATGTACAAGTCTGTCTTCTCACTTGAGAAATGTTATTGCCTTCCTAGCTATTAAAAACCAACCGTGGTTCACAATGGCGACAATCACACGTGGAAACGGCTCCTTTCTATACAAGCAAAAGTGTAGACCATCTCATAAAAGAAACGGAGGTAAGATCTTTACTTAATCACTTCAATTAATATATTTTGATATAGTGTTAAGTAGTGGGAGAATTGATCTATTTACAACAACTTCCAGATGAAGAGATTCATGGCGTAAATCTTACCTCCGACCAAGAATTTATTAGATACTAACAAAGTACCCGTCTTCCGGACGGTCCCTCTCTCTCCCCACATCCGCCCCCCCCCCCTCCCTCTTTTCCCTCCACCTTTTCTCTGTCTCTCATACCTGTTATTCTCTCCCAACCCCATCTCCGATTCCCCCCTTTCCCTCCCCTCTTTCTCATGCTCCCCCTCCTCGCTTTCTCTCCCTCCCCTTTCTCCCTTCCCCAATATACTCTCCCTCCCCTCTTGTCACTCCCCCTCTTCTTTCCCTCCCCCTCTCCCTTTTCTTCACTCTCCCCCTCCTACACCCTCTCCTTCCCCACCCCCTCTTCAATACCCCCACCCCTCTTCTTCCCTCTCCCACTCCTCTGCATGGAAGTGACATAGTAGCTTGTGGGAAATGGCATAGTGAGAAATGACGTAGTATCTCACAGGGGCTTTCCCAGGCTATAAATAGAGTGTGGAGATCCCAATTTAAAAAAGGCTTCAAAATCACATTTTCAACCCAAGTAACCTTCACAAACCACATATAATGTCCTCCAGACAGGGTGGACGGACCTGTAGAGACCAAAATTATAGCTGGGTACACAGATTCCAAGAACATGCGTGACCAAAAAAAACCTTCTTGAGCTTTATATATCAGATAATGACTCAAATAAATCGGTTTTTTGTTTACAATAGTTTAATGTAAAATGTTATTTTTGTTAGTATTACGAAAGAAATACGAGCTATCAGCTATAGTTATATAAATAGATGTGGATAGTGATCAGCTCCAAAAACAATATCTAGTTCTATTCATGCCTATTTACTTCAATTCCAGGCTGTATTTACTCAGCAATTAGAAGGTGGAGACAGACAAAAAGCAATGAAACGACTGCGTGTACCTCCCCTTGGCGAGAAGGTTAGTTTAATTTTTGCAGTTCTTCTAGAGACATATTTTCTCAATATTTTCTGAACAGGCTCCACAAAAGCATTTTGAATTAAAGATAGAAAATCGTTAGTTTACTACTAGTATTTACCAACTAAATTTCACTCATACTTTTGTGATCTAAATATAGTTTTCCGGTATTACTAAAAAGGCCTATTCTCGAACCATAAATACTTCTAATTACTCGAGATCATCTTCTGATAGTGAACATGATTTCAGTGGCAATTATTAATAACCTTGAATCTGAGTGTAAAATCGTGTGGGGAAAAATCTAAAGTTTACACAGAAATGTTCTACTGTTGGTTACTGTTTCTTGAATACCGCTTTTTCTTTTCCAAAATCCGGCTTGCAGAAGGTATATTTCATATTTGCGCCCTAGTGTTTAGAATTTTAGATCTACATACCTGAATGTTAGATGTTAGCTCATTCCATCCATGTATATGCACTCTTTAGAACAATTAGCACGGCCATGTTTGTATTGGGCTCTGAACCTAAAACATAGTTTGCCCCTCATTGATAGCCCAGTGTATATGTCATCACATGGGTCGACGCTAATAACAAAGGTAATGATGTGAAGTGAAAGTTACTTCTTCAAATCTCCTTAAATGCCTCAACTATCTGAGACACGGACTAATTTTCTCTAGAAGCGGATTTTGCGTACCAATGTCTAATGGATGGGCTTAGTTAAATAAAACCTGACTCACAGAGAAGAGTCTGGTCTGCTCACTGTTTGATGAAAATGAGAAACTTTTTCTCATTACCTAAGATCCTTATTTGTGCGTTTAAACCGTAGAATCTTAGTGAGATGTGCCATACTTGGTGGAATGGTGAACCTTGTTCCTCACTTCTCTCCCAGTCTAGTGCCGCATGTCCAAAAGCAACTCGTCGTTTTGAGTTGTTCCCCGCGATCCATCCTCATTACACGTTTGTTATTTGTCCTAATGTGTTGCGTATGTGCATTTTCTAAAAAATGAACCCTATAATCTCCAATCACCTTCCCTCTGTGATATTTATAAGACTTCGTCTTTTAACTGTTGAGTTTTTGATCATTGAATGTATAATTTTGTTTGTTCCTACCCAAATTAAGATAAATTCCGAACAAACTTGCACTTTGCTTTGCAATATGAAAATTGTTAAGCCAGCAATCAAGATATTTTTCTGCTGTTAGATTCAACATTTTTGTTTAGAGAATTGGTATTTGTAACAGAATCAAAAAAATTATGGTTGTGGTCTGGTAAACATGCGTACGCATTTTCATTTTTTAAAATAAACTAGACCGTGACGATAGCTGTCTGGGTCTGATCAGTATATATATATTAGATTATTCGATAGTTTGTGGTATAGCAAAGATAATATATATTGTTTATTATAAAAAAAAGATGTCCTTTTGATAGTAATGCTATAGAGTAAAGTACTGGGTCAAAGAGCCCAAATAGACAATTTGGACATAACGTCTAATCAAGACTTAACTCTGTATACTATTTAATTTTCCGTTAAACCTTTTTTTGGTGACAGTAGTATGTTTCATGTAATTTTTGAAAGAAAACATTTTGAAGTATGTAAACACTCATCCACTTGTTTGAAATAAATTATTCCAAATGTTTAAGCCCCGAGTAAATAGCTATAATTGATGTATATAATTTTTTTTATCCCTGGTACGAATATAGGAGGTAATCAATTTTGTTGTAATATCTAGGCTGTCGATGCATTAGAAGTAGGACGAACCGAGACCAATGTTTCATATTTAGCTGTTGAGAAGATCTATGGCATTTCTGTCATTCAGATGTCCTTGAAGAATGTTGATTTAAATAACACTAACAGGCTCTTTCATTGATTTGTTTTCGGGTATATGATGTGTGAGGTATATATTTCGAATGGATAAATGTGTGTGACGTTAAAACTGCGTTTATTCATCAGGAAAATAGATTTTGTGTGAAATGATCGCATGATTATGTATGGTCAATTTCATAATGGCGTCCCCTTTCCTGATCGGATGTGCTCTAAAACCGTTCATCTATGTCTAGCTTCCCTATTTCATGTCAAATCCCCTCATCCTATTTGAGTACTATTTAATATTTAAACTGTTTAAGTTAAAAGTTAAAAAAACAAACTCATCAAGAGTTCTTTATTTCTAAACTTTAGCCGCTTGGAAAAACTTGTACTGGTTCATTAATGATCCCTCAACTGCCTATTGCTCCCCTTTCTTCCCCTGTCCCTTGCTCTTTCATAAATCTGTCAATTATTTCCGTGGTGTCTACTTTCAATAGACATCTAGCTTCCCCGTAACTAAAGGTACAGAACCAACCTTGTTATTGGGAAATTGCAGTTCAACGTTGAATCGCTTTACCAACTACGAATTCAGACTTAAGTTAACGAATAACAAATTAAAGATAAACAGCACGATGTAGTCCCTTTTAACGACACCAATGAAATTATGACCTTTGATGATAGAGTTTAATTGTCGTGAGTGCATGTTAAGTCAATTTGACTAGAGTATAAATGTCCCTCTGATTTCGCTGGCGAGATTGGGTGGGTGTTTTTTTAACAAAAAAAAATGATTTAAATACATTTTTTAAATGCGTTATATTTTCATAAATTAGTGAAAGTACGTTCATCCCACTGTACTAGACATGAGCTTTCCTTCGTTTAGTTGTGTTTAGTTGTTTCTGTACATTATAGATCAGTTCCGTATATCTAGAGGTAAGACGTAAAACTAAAATTGCATGAGTAAATCTTAACCCTCGATTTTATTCAATCACCAATACACCAACACAGGAAACCACATATATTATATATCCTTATATGTAACGAACGGCCTCTGTTTTCGTTTTATTTCTTAAGGGATTGGGTTTATACTTAGTTTTTTTTCGCTGTATTCAATACTTCACATGCTATTCTGACAAGCTTGTATCTGTTCATTTTACATCGTTTTGGCAATGTGACACAAAGCAGGTGATGGATTTAAGATATATCAGTAGGCCTACAGTCACTTCAGTTCACATAACCTACAATTTACAACATTTACCTAAATCTCAATTTGGTGACTGAATATTCGTGCCTAAGCGAAGGTTTATCGGGATGTACTTTCGATAAGGTTTGACAGCACCATTATTCATTAGATGCAGAACAACTAGCATAGTCGTCAGTATCCAATTCCTAAAAAGAATGGCAAATTGCAAATGTTAGGTCAACTAAATATAGATGAATATGCCTAAATATAAGAACCTTAATGAAAGAAGTTGTACTTAAGACATTTTGTAATCTCACCCGCAGCAAAATCCATGGACAACTTTCCGAGTTGGTCTGTTCTCAGGCGTATTTATAGTACTGACATCCGTAGCTATTATAGCAGGTTAGTATGTGTGATTTCATAAGGGAAACAAACTTCTCAAAAGTACAGTTAATCCACAGAAACTAAGCAATTTGATATTTTCTACTCGATAATCAATTCAATTACTGATATATAATATCATAATTTCTAATTATCAATTATTATTTCAGCTTACTATACTGATCATAAAGATGATTGGGAGCCGGCATTGCGTATGTACCGCGGTACCTTCCTAGTTATACTGTGTACCTTTCTCCTGGGTATCAATACCTATGGCTGGAGATCCTCAGGTGTTAATCACGTCCTCATATTCGAGCTCGACCCACGTGACCATCTTACCCACCAGCAGCTACTAGAGGTTAGTCTCTCGTTAAGTCGACTATATAATTATATTCAACAAGGGTGATTATACTTTAAAAGGGCCTCCCAAACAATGTAGAAAAATGTACATCACCTAGCACTTTTCAGGGTTTTTTTTATTAGGATGCGAGAATAATAAGCTTTTTTTATGCATATAACTGTTAGGTCTTAATTTCTCCGCATCCTTCTATTGGCACTGGATTTAGTACACATACACATTTTAGTGTACACATAAACCCTTACTGGGTTGAAAGTACATGGTGGTGTTTTGTTTATTGAAGGGTCAGATCATGGAATATGTACAATCGGAAGGTCTACACATTTTGTAAATACTTCTAAAGTGGGCTGAAAAGTGATATATACTAGATATATCCGAGTATTGTTGGTATTTTAAGTCCTTTATTTTTTTGTTATTAATTTGAATTTATTTACTTGTGATTCAATATCATCGGGGGCTTATGTGAGTAGAGTCAGCAGAGAAAGAAAATCTTCCTCAATCCTGTCATTTTGTGTTGGGTCTATATATACATCCCTGGCATGTATGAAATATGAGAGCTTACCTGAACTAATGTCCTCAATCAGCTGAATGTGTTTCTTGAATGAATGCTGCGCAGTTAAGAAAACACTGTATCACCACACTGTCCCAGGACCTTTTTCAGAGAAGACTACAAAATGGGAAATTGCCCTTTTTTAAGGTCGAGTCCAGGCGATGTGATGAAGAATAAAGGGTGTATGATTATTAAATATCGGTATTTAGTTTAATTCAGTTTTATTCATTATATATACAATAAAAATCGAAGCAAAAAATCCGGTTGTTGATCCTCACTATTTCCCGTACATATTCCTAGTAAAATCAACAAGTAAGCAAATGATGCCGCGCTGTAACGCATAATTAATAAATAACTACAATTGAAGATAAGTTGGAAAATTAGACAAAACCATTGTGTAAACCATTATGATTTATCTAATATCAGAGTACTGATGTTTCATAGATTTAAAGCAAAATTAAATGGATTTTATATTCTTAAAAGATATGGACGTTTTATGCACATTCAATCGAATAAAAGGAAGGTGAAGAAGGCACGTTGTAGTGAAATGAAAAAATGTTATTGAAACCCTGGAAGACCTGACTTGGCAGACGGGTTCTCCCCATTGCCTCAAGTTATGAATAAACTCTTTCAGATGAGTAGTTATCGAAACTTTACCAAATAACATCTTGCGTATTCACACGTACACATTAGCCAGGTATAGGGTTGATGGTTCGGCTAGGGAAGGGGCATGCATTATATCTAGGAGATTTGTTTTTATCGGCCTTGGTAAACCGATCTATTTATGTATCGGGTTAAACAGAAGAATTGGGGCAAATTCAAATCGAGACTTTTAGGGGCGTGAATGGTAAAGCGCAGGAATGTTAGTACATCCTCTAGATCAAATTTCAAGATTTACTTCAATAGTTTCGCTCTAGATCTCCTAAGAAGCTATTATCGTAAATATCTCCACTGTAATTATTGTAATTAGTAATTAGATGTTTATTATTATAAGATTTTATTTCCATTTCACATATACACTCGTTTAGGCTTATCGTTCATTAAATGATAATATCAGGTTCTTTCAGAGCATTTGATACACAAACATCTAATTTTAGAATGGAACGTTTAGAAACAGATTATGGTGTCACCCGGTACAAACTAGATTTTTGTCCGTATAAATTTGTGGGAGCTGAAACTCATGGACTCTTTCCAAGGGAAAATAAATCGCAAAATTATGCAAAAAAAATGTCACCGTGTTATATCTCCTTTATCTATTGATTTTGAATTGAAAGCATTATATACTTATACGTGTATTATATGTCCCGTTGGTTGATTTAAAACTGGGAGTTATAAATAGACCAAATTGCACGACGTTCCATATTAGACACGGATGTAGCCATTGCAGTTAGTGAGCGTATAGCAAACGAACGAAATGATGAAATCCCGTAGCCCAAGTGTTATATGGAACTGGGAGATCGCCTGAGGGTATTTATTATACTTTTCCCAATTTCTATGGCAAAACAAATAGTGAAAATTCGATGGAAATTAATCGCAGCTGTAGCGGGTAATACATACAGGGTAACTAACAAGTTAGTTAAAGGAGCGTGAATATTAGTTTATTAACTGTTCTATTAACGGTTTTATTGTACATGCTTTTAATAATATAAATAGAAAACATTTTTTAGTCAAAGTTTAATTTGAGCCGTAAACCTGGTAAAAACGCATTGGTTGTCGTAACGTATGTACGTATATAATAAACAGGTTTTATTACCCGCTGTTTGTGGTATTAACCACCGATTAATACAATTACCCCATTGAATATATAGACAAAATTGACTTCTGGCCGCACCCGACGAAATTGCGTAGCCCAAGGGAGATAACCACCTCACGCTGCCAGAAGTCTATTTTGTATTTATTATACCTCTCCCAATGTTTAAGTAAAACATTTGATGGAAATGAGTGTCGGACAACAAGCTCTGTCCACTGTTTTTCAACAAAAATTCCGCCAGCGGTAAATATGATATGCAAATATCGCCCAGCGGGAGGCTGTAGCCTATGGAATACCATACCATCCCGCCAAGAGGTATACCATACCATCCCGCCAAGAGGTATAATAAATGACTGTAACACACTTCTTATGCATGACCATGATATTAATGCTGGGCTTTGTTTGTCTTCCGTAGGTGGCTGGCTTCTTTGCTGTTATATGGGCTCTGAGCGTTCTATCTTATCTCTTCAGCAATTATATGCACATTCCGGTGTTTGCTAACCCGCTTTGTCTAGTTGGGTTCTGCATCCTCTATCTCATCAACCCTATCAGAATACTGCATTATAAAGCCAGGTTATGGCTTCTCAGAGTACTCGTGAGTAATATTTTAAAATTTGAAATATCTACCAATAACCTGACATTAATAGTGACGCTCGGAGTGCAGGGCGCCCGAAATACCTTTTTTATTTTATTGACTATTACCAACAACAATTGGCTTGCTCCTCTTTCCAGGTTGTTGATCTGCAAGTTAATAGACGCTTGAATATTTTAAATATATATATCTGGCCAGTAGGTACAGAAAATGAAACGATTTTGTTAATTTTGTATTTAACAGCCATTAATCTAGTTTTTATAAAAGAATTTTATTAACTTGATAATAAAGAAAATTGAGAACACGGTTACTATTTGGGAAGGAAGAAAATACTTCTCTTCATTCACTTTCCCATAGCACAAGGTGTTCGCGAAATGCGCATCAAGGCCAGTTAATTATAACATATTATTTTCAGTGGCGTATCGTAACTGCACCTGCACATCACGTTGGCTTCGCCGATTTCTGGCTGGCTGATCAACTGAACAGTCTTACTACAGTCCTTCTAGACTTCGAATACCTCTTATGTTTCTATATTTCTGAAGTTGATTGGATAGGCTCATATAGTAAGTAATACCGCGAGTAGTTATACAAAATGCCTATTTCATAGGTTATTTTACTGTACAAATGTGTCCAAACGATGCTCTCATCACCTGTTGGATGATTTACCTTTTACTTCTTATGTCATAATCGTCTCAGACAAACCTGAAACAATAACCTTTCGAAGAATTATATATGCAGCCATAGATCCATTGCTACTTCACGGTGTTTTTATGCTGAGCATTGGTACGATTTTAAATTCACCTTGTATCCTTACTTAAAAGGAAAATGTTTCAGATATTAATATTTGCCCTTCCATTTACCTTTCAGTACCTAATAAATGTGGGAGTGTGTCGTACGTTGTGCGTCCTTTAGTAGCCTGTCTCCCAGCCTGGTTCCGGTTTATCCAATGTTTAAGACGTTACCGTGACACAAGGCTAGTCTTCCCTCACATAGTCAATGCAGGCAAATACTCCACAACCTTCTTAGTTGTGCTCTTCTCCTCCCTCAATGCAGCATATAAAGGTGGGTGCATATACTAGCTTGGTAGAGTTTTGGTAGTTCTATATTATACGGCATTAACCACAATAATTAACTCATCTCAGGCTGAGGCATATACCGAAAGAACTGGGTGCCACGAATAGACCATTATTAGACTGTTTTAGCAACCCTACCTATCCCGCCGACGCTAACCTAACCCTACTTTTGAGCATACTACATCATCACGTCAAGTGCAACTGCTTAGGTAATGAGCTAGATGCGTACGTCGGGACCTTATCAGAGCATGTTTGTATGTCGAAGACCTACGCATCGTTCTCAGCAACATTTTAAAAAACTTTGGTGAACTAAAATAATCTGGTTGCCTGTGAAAAATAGTTTTTTTCCCCTTAGTAGTGAAATTGAGGCTCAAAGCCTGTTTTTTCAGCTCCAAAAAAGAATTTTATCTTAATCTATAGTCAACAAATACGTTTGAATATTACATTAAGATTATTCTACACCTGCAGATAAACACGGGGAGGAGGTCATGCAGAGCAATGCATTTTACTACATGTGGGTGGCGGCAGCTGTGATATCTACCTGTTACACCTTTACGTGGGACATACGTATGGATTGGGGCCTCCTCGATAAAAACGCTGGAGAGAACCGATTTCTGAGAGAAGAAATTGTGTATGCATATAAGGTGAGTACGAGCCTTATTTAACTATGACCTAAATATTTATTATCTAAATCATAGCTTCAAAAATATTATGGATTTATTTTGTTGTCACATAATTATCTGTTTGTTTTTCAGAGCTATTATTATTTTGCCATAATAGAGGACTTCGTCCTTCGCTTTACATGGACAATTACTGTCTCGGTAGGGGAGAGTGGAATGTTCCACAGTGAAATATTAAAATCTATACTTGCATCTCTAGAAGTATTCAGGTAAGACCGCGTGAACATACTTTCTATCTGTGTTTAGATGTTAATATCCATTTACTTTTGTGCGGCGTTTTTTTTTTAACTTTAAATTAAAGGTTTTGACTCTGTTTATTCATCTGAGGCATTCTAAGCATTATGTTTTACCTTGTTTTATTCCAGGCGGTTTATATGGAATTTCTTCCGTTTGGAGAATGAGCATTTAAATAATTGTGGACAGTTCCGAGCTGTACGGGATATATCTATAGCTCCAATGGACGCCAATGACTCAGCCTTATTAGAGGACATGATGGACCAAGAGGATGGCGTTGTCAACCGTCAGAGAGGCGATAGGAAAAAACTACTTAATAGCAGGTAAATGTTCTTGAATTTATAGGGTATCAACACTTAGACTTGGATGTTCATTCGAAGTTGTTTGTTAATCTCTTTTTAAACATTTAATCCATTTTCAACAGAATCATGTTATAATTTTCTTTCACAGCTTTTTCTTCATATTCTAGCAAAAAACGGGTATTTGATAAAGCTGTGGTATTTTGTATGATGGAGAGGGGGACTGTTGGCCTTTCATAATGGACCCGTTTATTAGGAGGCTATCAAATATTCTGTTTATTGTTAGTATGCTTGAAGCTGACTTCTAGAGGCGGGTGAGGTTTTGTAGTCCCTGGTAAGATTGTGGTGCGGACCGGAAGTATCCTGTAGCACATGGCCAGGTCTTACTTGGTGTGGGAAGGGGTGGGGGGGGGGGGGGCAGGGTTGTGTGTGGCTTGGGAGGGTGGCATGGTATTGGCCATCTGGGGTGTTTGGCTGAAGGACACGATGGTATGCTGTTCCTGATTGGTCATCTGGTGGGGTGTTTGGTAGAAGGGGTTGGAGGCTAGTAGCAGTTAGACCTCAGTAGTGCATGGTTACTTGGTCCTCCCTTGGATATTATGGAATTCTTGGAGAAAGAACCCATTTACAGGTCCTTGCTTTTAATGGTGGCATGCACTTGTAACCACTGTTTACTCTCCTCAGTTCATTAAATAGATGGTGTAGTGAAATAAACATCGTAGTAAGTGATTATATATGAAAGAGAAATAATTATCTTGTCAATATAAGCTGAGAATAGAATAAGAATTTAAAATATTTTTTTTCTGAATAATTTCTTAAAAACCAATCCTACATGAAAATGGAAGAAACCCAGCTCCCTTCTGGATCATTAGATCTAGGGGTGGTCCTGGGGAGGTAGGGAGATCTGTGTAGACTGATTTTCAGTGTTTACATCTAGTATTACACAATTTATCAGATGATCTCCTTAGATCTCCTCATTCTTTAGATCTACTATGTAACAACTTCTTTGCCGTAGTAATTGAAGGATTTTGTTTATTTGGGCATTCCGGAATTGACTACTTTGGGAATTTCTGAGTTTGAGCATTTCAGTGTTTCTTAGTTTGGGTGTTTTGGAGTTGGCTTTTCGTATTTTTATAGTTTGGGCGTTTGGGAGTTTACGAGTTCTGGAGAATGTGCATTTTGTAGTTTATTTGTTAGTGCATTTCGTCGTTAGGACGTTACAGGGGATTCACCAAAGCACAAGACAATTCAGTTCATTGCACAGTAATACTAGGCTTTAAGTACAGCAGAAAACTAGAAATGCTACAACACATTGGAAAAACAACTAATGCACCAACAAATGTAGCTGCAACTGGCACTAGCCTCCTGATATGATTTCATTGTAAAATGACTGTCAACTTTTAGCTTGTGTTGTAATGATTTGTGGGATCGTTGGTGGTTAAAGTTAAAATGTAGTGGGATGCTTTACTTTTTAAATACATATAATACCTGAATGTAAGTGTAAAGTTTAGATGTAAACAGTCGATGTAAACAGAATGAATGACTAGCAACTTCCATGGCTGGCATGTTTATTACTTTCCAGCATTCTCACCCTAAATTACATTGTGACCATGTTCTAATATACCCATTTATAGAAGTTAACAGTGTGCCATATGTGTATCAACAGACCATAAGGCTAAGTTCACCTCTCCTTCCAAAATAGGCAGATATTGATTTACACATTCTTTCAGAAAAAGTCGCATGGCTTTAACTGACCTACTATTGGTCATTTTTATGCTATCTTCCATCAACGGCAAACACGGTTCATCAAACCCGAGAATGGCTTATTCATTCAGGGAAATATGCGGCCGATTCATAGCTATTAGTAATGTGCTAACAACTCGTTATGAAAGGCTCGGTTAATGTATCCATCATTTTGTTGTTATTCTGCTTTCGCTACATGTATGATTATTCTTAAAAATATAATTAAATACTCATTTCTCATGGCAACAGGTATTTCTTTTGTTTCAATCTAATATGTATTTTCCAGTAATATTTGGAAAGTTTTCATTTATTATCTTATTTTATTGCTTATTATAGGTTTACCTGTGTAGACCGCGACATTATCTTTTTAAAAAAACGCATACATTTCAGGAAACCTTCCGTTGAAGTCCCTTCAATTTCCAGTCATTCTAAGTGAGACTGTAGTAAATACATGCTCTTGGGGACAACGTTAAATGAATAAGCATTGATAGATCAGAAATAATGGTACTTGTTTCACCAAAGCCCTGATGTGGTTTTGCAGTGCAATACCTTGGAGCCAGATGGTAGACAATACCCTCGCTGCCAGTATGCTTAGCCTTCCCGGGGGTGCCACCGTATCAGACTCCAGCACTCATCCCAAAAACCAACCTTCAGGCGCTAACCCGCCTCATCTCAGGTTCTCCTTTTCAGACCTTGATTTTTGAGCTAACTCCTCCCTTTCCTTATCTTGAACAAAGTACTCAACTAATTTTGCTCCCACGTGCTTTTCGTACTGTGTGTTGCTTCTTTGCGGTATTTGGAGTGTACTTTTCATCGTTTATAAAAGGTACAGCTGATTTTAAATTGCCCCCTTAACAAATTAGAAATATTTTGATTTGTTTTACCCCTGGGTTGTTAAGGCGATTTCCAAGATACCATCAAAGTTTATTTTGTTATTTACATTTTGTTTTTATTGATATGCGTGTAAGATCATAAAGTACAAATTCTATTTTATATAATGAGAAGGGGATTCCTGATAGTTGTCAAATGACCGGGCCTATTTAGTTTACCAAGTCGAGCTGCCAATATTTCATTTTGACGGTAATTAATATTCCTCTGGCTCTTGACCAATCTCAAGATTTAATTCGAACTTCCCCTGGGTCGCATTTAGGGAAAATTAGCTTCATCTTATTGAATGACAAAATGTGGACCACGCTGATAATGTTCCCTCTGACTAATGAACATGTCACCTTTACCTTTTCCTAGGATGTCTTGCCATCAGCTTATTCCCTTTCCATGAGAATTACTACGGTGTTTTAATATGGTGGACTAAGGACGTGATTCCTTCTCATATCTATCAAAATCTCCTTACGTGATGGTAGTTTGTGACCTGATATCTGATCATCCTTCTATATATATCTTCTTATCTTCTACATATCTATGTATTAAGTGCCTATTTTATAGACTATAATCTGCTAAATGTCAGTCCCATACTACCTGCTGAGGCTACCATTTCAAATGTTCCTCTGGACATGATCTGTCTTCATATGGTGTGATCATAACCATGTGTGTTGTGCTGTTCAGTCTTTATGGTTATTTTTACCACTTTATCTAGGTGCTCTGTTTCAGGAAGCTCTGTTTCAGGAGTGTCCAAATGGTTCGAGGTCATTCTTTTCATAATTAATCATAAATTCATGTAAACCATTTTGAAAGACAAATTAGGATATATGTGTTGCTTGCCTTTTGCTTAGTTTTAACAAATTCCCCATTAAGAATGTACACTTTGTTGAATGTTCACAGTTCCATCCCCTGAAATGGAGTAAAACCTTTTGAAAAACGATTTGAAAAATATGTTTTCTTATCTGCAGCCACCGTCAGGTGGAAGCACCCATGAGAGGGAAACAATGCTAGAGAGTTCACAGAATTACAGCTATGGCTACTGGACGGGAGCAAGTCCTCGCCTTACTATTTTCGGCAAAATCTTTTATTTCCAGCCGTTTCAGTGACTTTTCTATGTCATCTTCCTCTGTGCTTCGAGTCGTTTTGGATTATTTTTACCATTCTTTTCTCCGTTTGTTCAGGGAGGTATATATAGAGGGAGTGGAAGCCAGGTTCCATGCATGGTACCCCAATAGTTAAGAATAATGCCACTACAGCTAGTGGTGCTGTGAATCAGGTCCACCCACCCCCACCCCCATCCAATAGCCAATCAATTTTAAAGCTTTTTCTAATTATCTGACTGTTATAGTGTTGTTGGGAAAAGGCAATCATCCAATAGCCAATCAGTGTTAAAGCTATTTCTAACTATGTGACTGTAATGGTATTGCCGGGAAAAGCAATCAAATTTACCTGGGCCACCAATGTGTCAAAGATTATATGCTGATGGAACAACTTAGCTGTTGTTTACTGATTTATGATTAAACGATATAGCTAAAAGTGGTAGCAGGATACTTTGTCTAAATTCAACAGGACCACAGCGCCACCTGGTATACAATAGCGATAACACAATCCTGACAATCATGGTCCTGTACGATCAGCCTGTGGCTTCCACTCCCTCTATATACCTCCCTGGTTTGTTGAGCCATACTGACTTTCCTCTCGGAACCACATGTTATGTTTCAATCATGGGTGGCATGGGCTCAGAGAAGCATCTATACCGAACCAAGGATAAGCAAGAGAAGGATTCTCCTCCCTCTGTTTTGGAGACTATTCTGCGGAGAAGGGAGAAATCATCGAACATACAGGTATTTTCAATGATTTCTAAAAACAACTTGATGGAAAGCCGGATGTGGGCAAGAACTTCACCCTTATTTGGGAAGTCATGCGCCCGGGAAATCATGCGACTCCTGGTCAGTTACTACTGGTTTATAAGTTGATAATAAAATTGTTTCCAAAGTATCGCAACTTATGGATCAACTCTGATTGTAGACTTGGGCTCGCAGGATTCCCTGGTCTTAGGATTTCCCACCACACTGAGACTTTACAGTCCTTGCTTCAGCCCCACAGCAGTAACAACGATCTCCATAATCCTTGCCACTCTGACCAAAGCAACATATATAAATTAATTTTCACTTCACCACAAATTGCTCAGGTTTCAGAGAATAGGGCTCTAGAAGCTAAACTGTACATGGGGTATTTATTATGTTGATGTGTATGTGTCAGGTCTTAGATTATCTGGACTATACATCGTCAGAGGCCTCACTGATGCCACACATAGTTGTGGTTAGGCCCGTCGGTCCGCTCGGTCATGTTGATATCAATCGGACCAATGGGCTGTGAAAATTACTCTATCTCTAAGACTGTTTGCCCAATGAGGCTAAAAGGGCAGATTCCACTATGCATAGGATGCAGACTTCATTTCTAACCCAGGCTACAGCAACAGCTAGAGCAGCTCTGTTTGTACTTTGCCATCAATCATCAGGTGAAGGAGCTAAAAATTATGGGGGAAGTGGATCAAGGTATAATAATTTAGTATGTGAGATACGCTGGACATTGCCAGCTTTTACAGCCTTCATATTATGACCAAGAGTGTTGTGGACAAGAAAGCCCCTCGGAAATCCAATAATCAAAACCCAAAGCAAAAAGAAAAAAAACTACCAACAGGCCTCCCTAACGCATAAGCAACCAAAGCAACAGCAGTTACAACAACCGGAATTCGGGCCTACAACAACAGGTGTCCTGGTCATTGAGGATGTACAACAATCGTCCCTGAGAAAGGTTATCTTGATAATTATCGAAGATATGATGATATCGTCCTTCAATACAATATTAGATGTACAGCATGAACTTGATCATGATGTTTTCTTCCACATGCACCTTATCGCCTCAGGGCTCTGCTGAGTGGAATTTAACCCAGGGATGCAAGTTGTCAACTGATGGATTTCCGTCAATCCCTTTATTTCCAAAAGGTATATTATTTCCGTCAAATTATTATTTCCCTATAAAAATGTTGTTCAATAATTGACTGACCCATGCTTGGCCGCTAGACCTCATAGGGCCAGTAAGGGCATTGCTGGAATATACGGTAGAACTATGTGTCACTGGTGGCCTGCATCAATCCAGTGTCCGCCAAGGTTCCTCCAGCAACTCGATGGAGTGGTACCATCAGGATTTGGGCGGAATTCCTATGTAGGAAAGCATGATACCGCTCTACTGGTGGTCACCACACCTGAGTGCAGTGGCTGGCTCCCCGGCAGACGGTAGCTAACTCAGTGAGGGGCAGCAGATCGGTGTCTGCCTATCACCTCACTAGTTCTACTAAAAACAAAGCTAACTTCCATTTTAAATTATGTTTGCAGACCCATCAAACACCTCAAAACCTTTTCCGTCAATTTAGCAAACCCCAACTTGCATCCCTGTTAACCCTGTAAATGTCTGTTATAATCTACATGAGTGCATTGGAGAAGATTACTTCTGATCCTACTATTTTGTCCATCGTTCAAGGAGTAGAATTGTTTTTCAAGGAATTACCAAATCAAAGGTGTGCTCCTCTACAATATTCCTTTGCCCCTGAACGGAAATCTGCTGTTCTTCAGGAAGATCAAAAATTTATTAAAGTTGATTTTGTGGCTTGAATTACAATTGCATTTGCCTTATGATCTGTTAATTTTCACTTCTATGGACCTACCTTCACAGCGGGTCCTGAAGTGGCCTACTATATCTTCCTTCGTCAGTATATGCTATGAGGACTCAGCTTGCCCCTACATCAGCTAGTAATCCGGAGGAATCTGTAGTTAAAGCTCTCAAGGGTGCTTCCACCTGACAGTGGCTGCAGATCTGTATTATCTAGATGTTCATCAATTACTTGGTTCGTGGTAGTATATCGCCAGAGTGTTCTTCTGCAGTCAGCCGTAGGCGGGGGACACATGCCCAACTCTATCCACCCTGGGCGTCTCCTCACCAGATGTGTCATCTTCCTGCTATATTCAACCTCTTCGTACATGGCAAGCTACGCTCCCGTTAAAGACGCCTAAACTCGTTTCCCTCTCATGTGTCCTCCGCGTTTTTAGAATGTTTGATCTTGATACTACAGTTATCCACCAAGACAGTAATTTCTATGAGATAATAATTTGTGTCTGTTAACACAGCGAGCAATTTTGGCGTGTGTCAATTGGGTCTAATACCTCTTTAACCTAGGTGCATGGTTTTTTTTAAAGTTTCATTTAGCCTAGCCATCTTCAGTGAGAATTCACTCTGTATTTTTTCGCTCTAAGTTCCTTGTATCTGGCGTGTATCCGTAGTTGTATCCATTGGCGGTAGAACGTTTAGTGTTACAACTGAACAAAATAACTTAGTCTAGCAGTATATGTCCTCGTTTTATGAGGAGTGAATACAATTATGTTCGTCTATGTTTTAAATCTTGAATTCGTCGGATGTATTTCTCACATACTGCCACATGTCAATATTAAAATATCATCTAATTTGCGAACGATGACTCCTCCAAAATAGTTCCTCATTCTCTGGATAAAATCGAGTGAAAAATATGTCATGATACACCTCTTAAAATCACAGTGGGTATGTGATTATATACACGGCCTAGAATTCAAAAAGAAGTTCTGATATATATATTTCTTTGAATATTTTTACTTTATATTTTGTCCAAAATAGTTATGGGTTTGTTTTTCAGGTTTCTAACCGTGGACGAGACATATTTACCTCATCTCTAGTAGCGGTCCTCGACCATCTTCCCTCCAACAGCACTCTTTTGTTTTGCAGGCGGTGTATTCCTTGTCGTCTAATAGCAAGGGTACTTTATGTATATTCCATTCAAATTCACACAGCATGGTGCACGACATGAAACATAATATGACCATTTGTGGAACTAATAAGGTGCAAGACAAAGTTCTGATTCGATAGACTTTTACTATTTGTTTGCTGATAACTTCCTCCAGCGACGTTAAAAAGATAAATCAAATTTGCTAATCACGACTTGGCCCTTGAAAAGGATGATTTAGTCAATTTACCCTGCAAGTGCCAGTTTTGATATTGCTGATGTTTACAATTTTGATGGTTTTTATTATAAATGCAACATCATTTTTTAATCTAAAAGTCCATAAATTAATGTCGATGTTTCATTTGCCATAATGCTATATTTGTTTGCTATAAAGTATCGACAGTTACCGACCATCCTCTTTAACCACCATTTAGGACTATCATTTCAATTGTTGTAAATACATGTTTATGCGTCTTATTTTGTTGTGAAAACTACATTATCTCTTTACTAATAAGGCATATCTTTTACGTTTATGCGCCTAATACTATAGCAGGAGGCCATAACAATCTTAACCTCTTGATAATGCAACGTTGAATGAATGCTGACTAATATATTGTTTGTGATAATTTTTTGGGTCCGAATAGAAAGATTAACTGTTGTAATTTCCTCAAAACTATTGCGCGAAGTAGCAATGGGCCTTTGCTATGTAAAAATGTTAAACTAGTCGATGACATGAGAAAATGATTTTGTTTGATGTGTTGCCTTGAAGCATTTTATCTTTATCTCCAAAATGACTGGAATGGTGTGTATCTCATAGATGTATTGAGAAATATGATATAAATAGGAATATTGTTTTCTTTCTTTTAGGTCTAAAAAGGATGCAAAAAGCTGGCCAGAGGAGGATGAAGAAGATTAAGGTTTCTGCTTCAGCGTGTTATCCCGTCACCATCCCAAATTTCAAGTACTCCACCGGTTAAAAAGCACATGGCTGCAAGTGTCGAAAAATCATTTACTGTGAGATTATTGGGTCAGCATTGATGACAACTATGAGCTATGCCTCTTCATTCAACTAATGATTTTTAAAAACTGATTTTATTTCGTAGAAATCTCACAATAATGGGGTACGTTTTATTCTGCGAAATCGTAGAACCCTATGTAATACATCTTTAAGCATTATACAATTATTATTCCTGTAGTTACACACATCCTACTTTCTCTACTAACTGATGCTTATGACTTGGATTTGTTTATGATTACGTTGAGAATAATTTGAGAGAATATTTTCTAAAGCTCTCACCTGCAGCTCCCACCTTGCAATAGGCAGACTCATAAAATTATTGATTAAACAAATAATTTACTTATATTATTAAGTTTAATCTAGATTATACAAGGATAACTAATACTGGTGGGAGTCCACAGTACCTATATATTTTCCTCCCTGTTGGTGCAGCGTTGGTTATGATCTCATAATAATTAATTATATTTGAATTTTCTAAAAAAAAAAAATAAATGACTGTCTTTTAGTGATGACGCATGCGCAATTCTCTCAAGCCTTTTCAAACAACTTTCTATATTTGGTCTATGGTCATGTATGGATTTCTTTAAAACAAATGCTATTGGTTAAGGAGCTGTAGCTAGAATCCACTGGTCAAACAAAGGTGTCATCGACCAAATAATATAGTTTCCATATCACACCAAATATATTCCGCATCAAATTATAAGCGTGTCATTGAATGCCCACGCTTTTCTAGTATCGGGAATGAGAGCAATCACTTCCCATTTCTAATCGCATGATCATCCATGAACCGTTTGTTTTCATTATATGAAATCATGGGTACCTTTGTGGTGATTCAACATATACCTAGCCTCTCGTCATTGTTTTCCCGTATGCTTTGACAAACTCTTTGCCGGAGATGCGGTTCTTTTATCTCTTGAGAATGGTTTGACATGACATGTTTGGTCAATAATTGACAACATGCTCAACCAATAATTGAACACGCTTAAAAAGTTTGAGGGATCGATGCTGTTACTGGTATTGCACTTATAATATAAAGGCTTGAAGAATTGTGATAGAACCGTATATCAAAATCAGTCATGCTAGAGTACCAATGCTTGAATTAAAAGCTAAAGCTAATGGCCGTCACATCCATAGATATACCAAGTAATCGATATAGTTGTGCCTATCAATAGAACCCACATTTCTTTAGAGATCATTTAAGTAAATGGTCATTTGAAATAAAATGTCCATAGTTTGCCTGGTGGCAATGTTTTTCAATGAATTTGCCTGGTGGCAATGTTTTTCAATGAACTTTCTATATTTGGTCTATGATCATGTATAAAATGCTTTAAAACAAGTCATATCAGTCACTCGTGACGTTATACAAAATTAGGCACCTGTGTGCCCTAGACATGATTTGTATAAAGAAGCCCAGAATCCCTGAAGGCCTTCGGGCTTCCTATCCCATACAAGTACCGCCTCATGTTGTACATGTATACTACCCTTATATTTCTACTTTGGCCCTCCTTTACAAATATATAGCATGGCTTGTCTAATTTCGCAATTGAACTACCCCTATCCATATGCAATTGGTGAATTGTGTTATTGGAATGTAAAATTGTGTCCACTCTTTAAACTCTAAAAAATGACATTGCATCTCTTTGAAATGAGAGTAAGTGCATATAGGCAGTCGTGTGTGTGTGTGTGTGAGAGAGAGAGGGGGCGGGGTATCGACAGTCCTGAGAGAATCTCAGTCTTGGAAACACGGTCGCACTATTAACAGTATCTTGGAATATTAGTAACCTCTACTCTGTCTAACTCAGCTGAGGATTTTACAGTAGGCCACGTAAATGGCTTTATAAATCTTGTTATCGGAGTAATATGTCAAGCCCTTGCTATCTGCTTTTGAATTTACGCCGTATGCCTTCCTCTAGTTTACTTCAGTTTCCCATGCCCATTTTCTTATATACTCGGGGAAAAATATGCATGTGTTAATAATTGTGCTGGCTTGTAGTTTCCTCTCCATGACATTCGATGACGTTAAATATGTTATTGACGATATTAGTCTTGTTTATTAATCAGTATTTAATGTTCAGTCTGTTCATTATATTTTCAGATTTTCCTTTATATATAAATATTGGTATTCTTTATTCCCAGATTCTAGTCGGAAAACGTGGTATAGCTATTATACGTATTATTGAGTTTTATTGATTTTGATGGGAATTTTGAGCATGTTTGAATTTGATTAAATCCATGTCTAATAGTTTCTGTATGATGGGCAATATCAGACCCATGGATTTTTCTTGCGGTAAATGAACTTAATCGAAATGTTATGAACGGTGCTTCAATTCGAACAATCGTTTTAGAGTAATTTGGGCAGAATATATGACCCGCAGCCCTCATTGAATATGTATCACTGAATATGTTCAGTTGCAATAATGTTGGGGCAGCAGACTTATGTACTAATAATCTTGGCATTGGATCAGCACAAAGGCTTCGGTCGAGGATAACGATGCACTTGTGATAGCTTTATTTCTGTTGTCTTGCTACGTTTCAGTCTGCTAAGCATGATTTGTCTTACTGACTGATCAAATTGTAGAACTCGGATGTCTTATATACATTATGTAAGAATAAATCATAAAATATAACCCATCACAAAAGGGTGCAAATCAGGAATTTTGTATGCATCTGAAACATATGTAAACTTATATCAGCGTCTCACAAGTTCTATGTTCCACTTAACCTGAACTCGAGGGGAAATCAGAAAAAGTTCAGGTTAACCGAAAACTCATCTAAAGAGAACGGATACATTAAGTTAGAAGTTTGCAGGGAAATTGGAAAATCTTCAGGTTAATTGAAAATTCAGGTGAAGCGGAACATAGTGAAGATCATTTCCATAGTTGTGGTGACTCGTTTTTAAACATGTGTAATTGTATCGCATATATCTTGTTGAATCTACTCTACGCCTTCCGCCAGACCAAATCAATATGGTACGGTTGATCTACATTCGGTGGTTCTGTCTCGGGATAAGGATGATATTGTGGTAAAATATATGACTAATATATAAGAGCACCCCCACCCCCACACCACCATCTTAATGATTTCGGATAATACTAAATAATTGTCTTGGGCGGACGTATGCTGTAGGTTGATGGTGCATATGATTAAAAACAAATTGTATTATCATTAATGACATGTCATTGGTTCACATCTGCTATTTATTTTAAAACAAGAACTGTGAAAGATATTAATGGTCTATTTCTGATAATAGACAATCATTTCTACTTGCTTACTGAGCTCATCGTTCGGGAGTCTACATTTTAGTTTTTAAACTTTCATTGTAAGAGATAAAATTAATAATTTAGGAACTGCCACTTTATGTCTATGAGCGCGCCATTTAAATCCGATATTTCGTTTTTGATTGAATGGTTAGGAGATAGGACATGCTATGCTTTAATTATTATACTGACAAGAACGTTTTAAATGATAGAGGTCTCATCCTTATCATACTGCATATTTGCTTTAATAAGCATTTTTGGATCGTGAAAGATTTCTTGGTACACACCATGACCTTTTCCGTCGAGGCAGTCCCATTTGAATGGTACACTGTATGCCAAGAATTATGAACCAGATATGGATTATTGAAAAGATAAGTCCCATGTATTTGTTAATTCCGAGGACATACCTGATGCGAATATTTTTTGTTTAGTTTTTATCCAATGAAGTGTTGTGATCGTAATTTGTTCTTGACCTCAATTCCATTGTAATCGCAATTTAATTTTTACTACCCTTAATATAACAATCATGACAAATTAAAATGCATTGTCTATGATTTATTCATGGTATTATTAGGTTCCCGTTTGCGTTATTTTTCGTTGAAAGTATTTTGTACCTCTCGACTTTCCTTTAAGAAATTCACCAATTCATAAAGGAATGTGTTAATCTATGTTTAACCCATCATGACAATATATTTTGCATCACATCATCTGGAGTGTTCTCGTCATTCATTCCATAGCAAAATATCGCAAATTGCAATTCAGGTACCTGATGTTGGGAGATTATTTTTTGTCCACTATATATATAACTCTAAAAGGTCAAACTTGAGCAGTTAAATTCTGATGTGGTGATAGGTTGCAAAATATATTCCATTCAAACTCGATCAGTTCGCGTCTTCAGTAAAGCCTCCATCCTTGTGTGTTTAATTTATATAATATAATATAATATTAGTGCTCGAACTACAACATGACGCGGTCATTGTCACTGAAGAGTGTACAACTTAAGTATTATTACTTTGTATTGAGTCATGGACAAGCAAATAAACTCATAAGGTAATAAGTCTCTTTTTTAAATCTTGTTTATTAGTCAATTCGATTTAAATATGTTATATCCTTATATCTTGAAATAAGGGTTTGCGTTATATCGGGAAAGGGAGAGAAAAATGCGTATCAAAGTAAGTTAGTATTTCTACCCCCGGTTTCTACCATGGATAACAGCTTCACCTACTCCCACCATGAACGACAAGACCACCAGTGAGAGGAACTAGTCCTGCTAAAAATGGATGATCATTTATTAATTAATTGTAGTGAAGCAGAAGATAAGTGAAACAACCTTTTTTCAATGGAAATCTATATTGGATATTCCAACTGATATTTTCAAAATCAGAAAATTAAGGAACTCATAGATATGGATAAAACGTTGACCACGAGTTTATTTACATATAATTGATGGGAAGTCTAATTACAATAGAACATACATAAATATGCATAAATTCCACAACTAGTTCAAATTTTGGACATTGTTTGAACACGATCATGTTAGTCTTCGTTAGTATGAGATTATGTAACCATATCAACATAAAGGATACAGAAATCAAAACACGATTGGGCTATGTCATATTATTATGATACATTACATTTACCACTCGTCACATTTCTAATACATGAATATTTGGATATCAATTTGGTTCAAAATACTGCTGCATGAATTGTCAACAGGATTACAATAAATTTGAACGTACATCGTATAATTTGGTAGGATACGACGAACCTATAGGAAAGTAGCCTATACTATAACAAGACCAATAGCTACCAATGGGTAAATTCTGAGTGGGACCATATTTATAATGCACGATGATTCCCTGATTTGGTTTAAACGCACGTTGAGATTGAGCAATTTAATATATGTTTTAGTACTGACTAACTGAAATAACATTTACATCACCGAGTTTAATTTCTTTTTTATGTGAGAGTATACTCTAGCTTCTCCTTCGTTATTAAACCATATCTGTTTAAGCTGCATTCTCACTGTTTTTTTGCCTAGCCTAGTTTTGGTTTCTAAATTACCAAAATGGCTTTGTGTCAGGGGTGTTACAGAACACACAAACGGCCTTGTGGTGTAACCGTTTGTAAATATCGCCTTGATGCTGACAAGAAGTGTAGGCTAATATTGGTAAGATTTTATTGGTCATAAAAGCTGAGAATGTAGGTTTAATCGTCAAAATGGACCTTATTTGTCAGTTTTAAAAGTTAATCATATAGGTCTATACTTTATTATTATTACCATTACGCGTTGTTGAAAAGGACATTTATTACCTCTTCAATGAACGAGTTCTTCACAGGTGAAAAGGTAATGATAAATGCAAAGTGAATTCTTTGTTATACTTGACAGGATAAAGGTGCTGCATCATTAGCCTTTCCCAAAGCTTCCGCAGTACCCATGTATGAAATATCACAGGGTTGATTATTACATGTAACCATGAATAAAGGGGGTATATATACATGCACATGTATGTGAGTATCCCAAGAATAGGACTTATGGTTATACATATAGGACAATAATGAGCAGGCAATCATTCTACCTGTATATTCGTATTTTACAGAAAGTATTCACATGTTTTATTAGAGGATGCTACGCATTACACACGGATGAATAATAGGGGGAAACATTTCTAATGGTTCCGAAAGAACACTTCGGAACAGAACAAATGAAAAGTCAGTCTTTGATGTACATATATGAATACAGATATTTACAGGACGGAATGGGCATATTTCCCGCTAGAGTCAGAATTGCCCGGAATCTCTGGGATGTCACAAGGTCAATGAAAGAGGAAGTTAAGTGTGTCTTATGCTTGCAAATAGCCTTAAAATATTTCCATATGAAGGGATTTCTACTTTAGAGTCGAATAACAACAGAGATAAAACATGGTAAAAGCAAACAATACTTGCTTAACACATTGCAGATAGTAACTGGCTAACATAGCCAATGTTATTGGTCCAGATCTTTACGAAGGGGAAACTGTACCTCCAGTCGTTTCCCCTGGCCACTAGGCCACATTCTCACTTTTAACCGTAATGTACGTAATTAAGTCTTAACTATGTAATTCGCCAACTGTTCATAAAAGACAAGCGCTACCTTTCAATAAAACGATGACGGTGATCTCTGAATCCAATGCTGAACAAGATTCACAAATCGTAATTACGGACAGGTTTCATTTGCAATTCTTTTGCGATATAACCTCGTATTTTGTCATATACAGGTCAATTAGAATAATTAATATTACCAGAAACGCACCCCAAAGGTCAGAGTAATAATATTTGTTGGTATATTGACTAAAGGGTACCACCTGTCTTTACGATTAATTATGTTCAAGGACTGTTTCTGTTTAATCTAAGTTACATGGCGTCTTTTTTATATTTCCCCACACGCAACACAAATGATAGACCAAGGATCAACAAGTCTTCTATACTCCTCCAACAAACTCATGGAAATGTAACCTTTTTTGGAATATATTCTTGATTAAATAGTGTACAGCATACCAATCGATTACAGAAACCAGCTAAATAATGCATAAATGTTAAGCAAGGAACCACTTGGTAGAATGGCCAACAAGGATGTTTAGGTGGGACCACACGGGTTTTGACTTGCATGCCGGTGATCAGTTGGACCTTCCAATACCATTCGTCTCTTATATTGGGGCCACGTCGTTCGAGATATTTGTCTTGGACTCCATTTCTGTCAATATTTCCTGAAAGATTGAGCCGAGATTTATTATAGGCAAGTACAGATTAAGCAGAGGAAATGGAGAAAAGATCGCGTTATCTAAGGAAGAGCATTGATTTTCCAAGTGACCTAACCTTGGCACTATAAGGCAGACCTAATAGATATTCAATATAAGTACAATGCAACGAAAATACAAAAGTAAATAATTTCACCCTGAACCCAAGATAAATTAAACACCCTCATGCGATTTGCCATATACCAAGCACGTGGCTACTTGTTGTGTATAGTGCTTTGAAATATATTTGTAGATCGAATGAAGATAGGTTTGTTGATAGCCTTATATAATAATTCACCTAACCATTCGCATTTCCTAGGTATTCGTATAGACAGAAGGCTTCGCGCGGTCATTAAAGCTGAAAGCAAGCTCCGAGGTGACGCGCCAATTGCACTCACCACGGCAGCCATAATACTTTTCACAGCGCGAGAATCTGGGTCAACCTCAAGACCTTCTACTCTAATAATCTTTTTCACTTTTAACACGCCCTTTGGGTTTTCTTACATTCTGACGCAACGCCATGTATGGACGCGCGTCCTTTTTAGATGGGTACTTATTTTTTTATGCGTAATATGACGTATACCCTCTTATCTTGATTACGAGTATTTTTAACGATCATTTATTGTGTTGCGATTCTTGCCTTTGTTCTTTCGAGTGTCCAGTGTCTGTGTATCAGCTCCGGGTCTTAATATTAATCGATATTTAAATAATGATAATGTTTCGTGATCGTATAGTTACTTCTGCGAGAATATATATTGTGAATATCGATGCCAGGAGATGGGATGAAAGAACTATATCATCTGGAATATAAAGCCAAAGGACCAATGGTTAAAATGTCCTATGTTTAAACGGAGCTCCGGGATATAACTTCAAGAGATAAATACTTCCCCCATTTGTTCTTTATTTCTCCTTATGTGTGAGAGGTGAAGACCTGGGCTCCTCACCCCGGTTATGAACAGGTACTTCGAGTTATATCAATAAATTTCAACATAAGGTAACATTTGTGTTTGCAATAAAGGAACAGGAACAACTAAATAAATAAAAAATTATGTAAATGCAAACTTGAACATAAATAGTGGAATATGTAACAAGTAACATGGTTAAAGTCCGGAAGGTATGATATGAAGCATTAATTAAAGATACATTACTCAAGTTACATAAACTGCAAATATCGTCATGGCTTGCAAAGTAGACCCGGAGGTACTACATAACCTCGGAGGTACCCGGAGACGGCGGTAACTGGAACCGGATCAGGAGGCGGAGCTATCCGGAGCCCAGTAGAATTATTGCAATATATATGCATCTCTCAGGATCGTTACAATTGTATAACTTTCAAGGTTATCGTCACTCGTACTTTCAATTCCAAACTTTAATTTTAACTCTAATTACGTAATTCATGCGTAATATTACGTGGCAATTAGGCCACTGTTATCTGTAATTTTTAATATACAGATATCTGTACTTTTTAACTTTAATTATGTAATTAGTACGTAATATTACAGGGCACTGTTGCCACTGTACTTCAAATAATTTTAATAAGTAGTTATTTTTAATTGCATAACTATTATGCAAGGTTATGTAGTACTTAGTTTTAGTGAAGGAAGTAGCTCTTTGACACTGTCTTCTCTTTTAGATATCGTAATAATACAAACAGCTCGGTTTTGGAGCCTCTCAAGTTAGGCCTCTCAAGTTTTGGAGCCATGTGAGCAGTAGGCCCTATTTTCAGGGTAATACATTGTTGTACTTGGGATAGAGTAATTACTGTAGCATTGACATCTGATAATATCTGATGAGGAATCCTACTATAGAGTTGTTAATTTAGCATTGACACCAGTGACAGGTTCTTTTGGACCTCGCAATTGAGTGTGGAATCTATTAGTGTGCCAAGGCCTAAAATCTTTTAACTTCTTGTAGTGAGATTGGGCCTAATTTATAGAGGGGACATGGGTGTTAATGGGTTTTGCGGTGCGCTTTTTGGTCGCATATTTTGTTTTCGAGGTATTGACAGTAGGTTTGTTGTGCAGTATTCGTCAATAGAATGTAAGGAGGTCTAGAGTGCAGAGTAAGTGTGAGCGGGGGGCTTGTCAGAGTAATATAGAATGGTGCCATCAGCATAAGGCTAAACTGAAACATTCGGCAAGTGGAGAGGGACGTCATTGATATATACTGCATGCCAGCACACTGACACTATCAGTCCCACAGGAGAATGAACTCATCTGTGAGAGAAGTGAGCAAGAAACAGAAAATAGACCACAATGGTTGATTATCAGCAGGCTCCTTTATAAACTGCAGGACCAAGCTCTACCAACCAAAAGTAAAGCACCCAGTGCCAATGGAGACACTGAAGAATATGTTAATGCAGCTGCTCAGGGCAGCGCATGAAGGATGAAGGATGAGCTGTCTCAGCTGCCGTGCTTATAATTAGGTCGGCAGACCTTCTTAGATTCACTCGGAGAACTGAACCCAAGACTTTTCGTCGGCAGATCGGGTTGCTAATTGACATTCCTCTAGATAAGAGACCTTCCTTTTTAAAGCTGCATGAATTGTCCTTCATGGCTAGAAGTTTCCATGCATTAAATATAGCCAGACCGCCACCTTCTTGTTTAATTTTCGGAAATTTAATTTTTTTTCCCCTTTTCAAAACGAACAAAATTGTTTGAAATTTTCGCAGTCTCTTTCAAGTTCTTAATTGGCTGAGATCTCCAATGGAATGTGGATAATCTTCTCTTCTCTGCCCTAATCCCCGCCCTTGCCCTCGCCGCTTGACCGCCTGACACTAATTGATAACAGCTACATTTGCTGATAACAGCCAGACACTTGACAGGTGTTATAACAGAGCTAGTGCAGGCATTAATCTTTTTAATTGTATGACATATTATATTATATTGTATGACCATTGTATACTCCACATACTACGGATAAAATACAACTTTGAATGGAATTGGTGGGCCAATTAGAAGAAAAGTTCTGACAGTTTTTCAAAGTTCCACATGTGTCTGTGACTTCTGTCAAGTCCCTTCACGCTTGCCGCCCCTCAGCTCATTAAGAACCCATCAGAAGTGACCAGACCTGTCACAGCTGCTCCACTGATTGTTTAAACTTTTTAAAATCTATGATATACTAAATTAAGTAGTGGTGCAAACGATTGTAATGCTGATGAGAAGAAATTTGGTCTTTGTTAGATTTATGTGTGATATTTATAAGCCAAGATAATGTTTTATATAAAGTTCTATATCTTGCATTGGTATCTTGCATTGGTATCTTGTATGTATGTATGATGTATGTATGTATGTATGTGTGTATCAGCGTGTATCAGCGTGTATATGTATGTATGTATAATGGAGGAATAAAATGATGAACATTATAAGATAAGATAAGAAAATCTCTTATTTGTCTCATGGCTCACATATCTTGTGGGTCTTGTACTGAGCAGAGAAAAGATAATAAAATAAAACCAAGTAAGGAAGAGAGATGGTAAATAGATCAGAGGGATCCTAAGGATATAATATATGACTATTTTGACTTTTTGATTGACTAGCATCGTTGAGAGACAGACCCTCAGGTATCTAAGAAAAGTGAAGACCCGTGAAAATGAAATCATCCTTCCTCTGCTCTCTTATCTCTTATCTCATTAGCTGAAAGCGGTGAGGGGCCACATAATCTATCCCTCTCTGCCGACCTCATTTTCGCCCCTGAGGCGAAAATCCAAAGCTGTTAAACTTTTACTTGTGTATTTCTCTGCACCCAGGCAGTCTGTGGTTGCTCCTAGGACCGTCAGGTCCTACTCTCCTTACAAAAACTTGACCCTGGGGGACATCACCATAGACAATGACACAGCAGTAATCATCATCAAGTCAGCAAAGAAAGCACAGTACTTCAATCAGTCCCAAACTAAGACTCTCTACAGGGCAGATCACATCTGGTGCCCGTTTGTGGCCCTCAAAGCTGTCATACAGGGATGCCAACACCTGCACAGGGACACTCCACTCAATGCTTTCATGGATGGGGAACTGATGCCCATCTCTTACATCAAAGCCCAGTGGGAAAGGGCTCTTGCAGCCCTCGGGCAAAATGTTGACCAATACTCTCTACACTCTCTGAGAAAATCAGCCGCCACTCAAGCCTACAACTATGGACACTCAGAACTTGACATTCAAGCTCTCGGATCCTAGTGATCCCACACCCATAGACACTATATACACCATGACCCCTCCAAGGCTTTGGCTCCTCCCTTATGGAGGCTCTTAAGCAATGAATCAAAATCTCAGTTACCCCACCAACTACATACCCATAATACCTCCATGGAGGCTTGGCTATCATCTTTATTAATTAAAACCTTTAACTCTTTCAAGCCCAGCCTCCCCAAGAAATTTTGGGTTCATTTTTAATTATTCCTATGCCTCTATCTTAATCAAAACAACAATTTGACATTTATTTTCGACATAAAATCTATATATCATCTAAAAGCATTTGTTTGGGATGTAGATTCCAATTTTGATACAGTGATGTACAGATTTTCGGTCACCAATTTAGTTTATTTTTTTGTTTTCAAACAAATATGAAGATTAATATTTGATAAATCATTTAAATAGGTATTGATCAAGATTGGTCTTGTCATTTGGAACATTTTGATACCAAACACTCCAGGTGTTCCATAGATGTTACCTTGGAAATGCCATATGCTCCTAGCTAGCTCGGGGCACCTCTGCAGGATTTATTTAGATACCAATATGCAGAAATATGGGAACAGATACACCTCACCTGATACACCTCAGGGTTTTCACTCTCCAATGCTTCCATCTTCTGGGGATACAGACAAGTCGACTTAAGATAATTTGGATGGCCAGAGGCAGCAAGTATTGGCAAGCAAGCTGAGATGGCACTGAGA
The DNA here is from genome assembly GCA_942159475.1 of Sthenelais limicola. Lineage (NCBI taxonomy): Eukaryota > Metazoa > Annelida > Polychaeta > Phyllodocida > Sigalionidae > Sthenelais > Sthenelais limicola. Next base: position 111,346,075 of record OW804096.1, read on the forward strand.
TGCAATTCCCATGACCCTATTCGATCAGCAGCAAGAACAAGTGCACAAGCAATTCCCACCATGTGCCTGGTGTTTCACCCACAGCTTGCTGGTTTTGGAGGTTGCAGCCAGTTCATTTTTTTTAGGGTAACAGTTTTGTCAATGCTGTCAAAGTTAATTACATCAGTCTTTATCAGTGTGTAGACTCTTTCAAGTTCAAGCACTTGGTCTAGAAATTCAGGGTCATCTTTCATGATTCTAGAAACAATCTGGCATGTAAGGCACTGATCCACCAGCAGGTGTCCACAAAAGGCTTGTTATACTGCCTTTCCACTCATCATGTGTATAATATAAGTTCTCTTTCCCCAACCCTGGAGTACTAGAGAGTGACTGAGGTGGTGGTGATGGCAGCTATTTATAGGTGAGTGACCTAATCACCCCGACCAGATTACACCAGATTACCCCGATTACCCCGATTAAAAAAAAAATTAAAAATATTTTTTTATTCCAAACTAGACACCCTTACCCTTAATCATTACATAATATTTCAATTTACCTTATAATTATTATCATTATAATATAATTTTATTCCTCCAAGCCTGCCTCACGTTCATTTGTCCACAGGGTGTTTTCATTAATGAATGACATAAGGAGTTCTATATCACCATAGAATTTAGTTTGATATTTTAGAAATGGGAACAGGTAAAGTCATTATACAATAATTGTGATATACATGTATAGGAAGGCTAAACTATTTCCTGAACACTTACTTTTTGTTTTGCATCCTTTTTGCTGTATTCTCGAGATCGCCGTGATACCTAAAAAGCGATTTACACACAGAATAAGTCAGTCCGCCAAGAGCAGAGTGGGATTTTAAATCGACAATAACTTAAGTGTACTAACATTCTCTCATGTTTCGTTTGTGCAACTTAGATCTACAGAAAAATTAATGGGAAATAGCAATTTGGACAAAGTAGAAGGATTCAACTGGTGACATAACAACGGCTTCTACTTAATGTTTAGGCAATTGTGGCAGAACTAATGGCCGCTCATCTTAAAACTGTAAGTCAGGAATCAAATTAAATTATGGGAATTACACTTCTGCATGTCTAATTGTTATTATATGTATATAACTAACTATATTTAACTTACTAAACACTTGCTCCAAGCGAAGAATATAATATTAAAACTGAGGTACAGCCCCGCAAGTACCACAAAAGCATAGATATCAGCTCGCTGAGCCATGGCCATGTCATATGCTAGAAGAGGCACAATAGCATGCCATACACACACCATGCATAATATGGCCATTGAACTCAGTATATATTTATCCTGGAATAAAAGCAAACATTATTTACTTATTTTCTCGAAGATATTAAAGATAGTTTTATCCCGTATCCAATTGATATGCAAAATATATTAATATATGTCCATATGGGCAAGCATGTGAATTTTAATTTTTTTTTCTAATCATTTTTAATTTTAAATGTAACAACTTTTGAATTGGTGGGAACAGTGAATTTACTTACTAAGTACGTGAGATATGAAACCTTCGGTAGCGTCTGATTCACTGTAAATTTGAATGTTATGTTTGATAGCAGAAGGATGAATGTCAGCTGTATGCGGTTCTCTGGCTTCTCGAGGTTCACGGAGAATGTTGCAAAAACTAAAGTACATATGCCGACCTGCAAAGCACAATATTTCAAAAGTTGTTGAGATATTTCACATACACTATGTACATATAGTTTAATCATAGTGTAGAAGTAATTGCATTTATTATTACATAAATCACAGGAAAATAGAAAAAACTGGCTATGCTCCATTTTAGTTCAATAAATTTACCCCGAATACGGTAGCTACGAATGGAGAATGTATTGAAAACGAATCTAATGAGAAAATATATTTCTTAAGTCCCTGGAAATACGTAAACGTTTAGTCAATCGAATTGGTCTATCCTCACATCACCCACTCAAACATAATTTCTGTTCCGATCCCCGTAAACAACCTGAATGGAGATTACCAACTATAGACATAGATAAAACTACATATTATTGAATGATTGATGAGTATTTTATTTTGCCCAAGTTTTACATTTGAGGTAGACAAAAAAAGTATACTGGCCTCTGGATAAAATCCAGGTCTTCCGGCCGTTACCATGTTACAGGATAGAGTCTAGACTAGCAGAGGAGTACATAAGACTAAGAAACACAGTAAAAGGTACAATGCTAAGTTATACTGGAGTATTTACCTATAGATATTTTGGGGCTTTTTTTGCATGGCTCTTTGTTTTCAGGATCCTTTTTTCTAAATCTTTGTCTGAGTTGGCTAGGTGATCATTTTCTAAAATATGAATTTCCCTTCTTTTGTTTAAATTTTCAAATCTATCATTTAGTTGTCAACGTTGGTCCTTTTATTTACCCTCAAAATTGATCTTACAGAGGAGTTTAGCAACGATTGCAGTCTCTTCAGCAGCTTCGCTGATGTGGATGAATAAAATAAAATCTCAAAAATCAATGTTAGGTATTATTAACATTTTGACAATATCAGTCTTAACCTTTTGTTTAGCAATCAGCTCGAGTTTCTGAGTAGATTAACCTTCCATCTGATTTTGTCTATCACCTGTTGTATATGATGCATGAACGTTAGCCCCTCATCAATGATCAGATCGAGGTATTTGTACTGATCAGTTTGGGTTAATTTTTCATTTTCTGATATTTAATTTCTATCTGGTTTTTGTTGGTTAGCCTTTTTTCTTTCTGTTTTGAAATTTATAAATTGGGTTTGTGATTTTTATGATGCATTATACTCACCATCACGAGAATAATATTCCAGACGAAGAACTGTGAGCGCCGAGTTGCCTTACACGATATTGAAACTGCGGAATGCTTATGTTTGCTATTCTGATAAACATTCGTTGAGACCTACGCAATGAAAGAAGACGAAGTTCATAAATCATAGCATAATAATATTCTTGTGGAATGACTTTCTGTTAATTCATTACAATGCCTTTGAAGCGTATAGGTAATGATGGACGATGATGGGTTATGACTAGGATGGTTGAGCGAAAAATGGAGTACTAAAAAAACGAAAACAGGCATGGATTAGAGTGAGAGCTAGTGAGTCTTGACGCCAAAAATAGTTCCAAATCAAAAGCATTATACAGCCCCCAAAAAGATCATTACTTTCAATAGCTTCTTGGGGATGTGAAGAGAAGTTCTTTCCTCCGCTAGACTTTTCCCAAGTCAGATATCACATGAGATACTGATTGAAATTTCAAAACCGCCAATTTGACTGTGAAAACAGACAGTCAGAGCAACTGGAACCTGGTTTCTTCAGGTGTGAGTGCTGTTTTTTCGGGTTTCGGTGAGTCACACTTTCTTCCTATATTTCCATGAAAGGTTATACGACGTATAAAATGCATTTAAATAGTAAATAAATGACGGACAACGATTTGAATTTTAGATTCACCAATGTCCTGCTTTCGGTGCATGTCGTTTAAACACATTCATGGCGTTATGTCTTATGTTTATTTCTTTTCGTGTCTGACTAAGTCTATTGCAGTATATGAGACAATGGCAGATGGAAGATGAGGGAAAATATGAGGATCAGCATACCCAAACTGGTGAAGACAAAAGAATAAAGCAGTTTAATGGAATGATTAAAAGGGAGTTCTTCTCCTTCTCCTTTAGGTCAATCTTACTTTTCGTTGCCCAGTGTGATATATAATCACAATGGAGGTACTGTGTCACGTATGACCTGGATGATTTTGAGAAATGCATTGATTTACACATATTAAAAAGTGGTAGCACTTGTAATGTTTAATTGATTGCCAACTAATTTATTCTTCCTTAGACAATGAAACATTACTTTATAAGGTGCCCTGAATTATTTTTCTTTTACTAATTAAGCATCTTTCTATGAAATAATGGACTATACATGCATGGGCTCTTTGTGAATAACAAGGTAAAACGAAATCAGGTCTGCCGGTTAAGTATAGGACTTAGGTGTTGAATAATGGCTTGAGTTTTGGAAGAAAAACGCTTATTGGTGTATTTCAGACTATAAGTAGCAGCAATGGCATCAGTTCTAGAGTCACGCCCATGCCATAGTAAAGTCCTGTATATAACCTCGCTAACCCTCGTCCATGTGTTGATATGCTTGTGGAGATGCCATTCTTGCTCGTCTACGAATGATTGGATGTTGACAGATGAGACTTCACTGTTGTCCGCTTGCAGATCCACTTCCTGCTCCCCACGTTCTGTACTTAAGGTTAATGTCAGGTCCTAATAGATTAACAATTTTGTGTAAAATTTAACATTGCCTTGATATGCAAAATATATATTCTATCAATGTAAGTAGAAACATCCAATATAAACAAATGACATAATAGTCAGATTGGAATATGCCAGGCACGGAAAACATGAGGGACATATTTAAATCAAGAGCAAAGACTCATCAATATTTTAGGTATCGTGCAGGTCAGCAATATTTAAAGTTTAATGGTTTACCTGAGTATCAAATGGATATTGCATTAGTTCCATACGTTCAAAGAATGTACCCCTGACTCTTCGTCGCTGATATACCGTGGCTTCTCCCCGCTCGCTGAATGACACAATCTGCCACACAGATTCTTTGGGTTCTCCCATGGCATTTTCAACGTATAATTTTGGGTCCCAAAATACATCGTTAGAGCAGAGCTCGAATTGTGTATTCTGAAAGAAAATTAAAGATGGCATGGTGAGTTGCATGTATACCAAACAAATATTATAGTGTGAAGAATAGCATAGTGTCAAGTACACGGTGGACTTTATTTACCAAGCCCAGAAGCAACTCGGCCTACAGTCTCTTTGCTTCTGGGCTTACACGGCGCGTATTGACCACCAAGTACGGTACTTCTCACTGTAGTTTTCTTACTTTTATTCCTGAAATTTGACTTATTTTCGATACTCTTTGAATGCAGCTCATTTATACGCCACCGGCCGTGATCACGGCATATTTTGTTCTATGATTTTGCCGTTAGCAAGTGGACGGTCATTACCTATACGCTGAAGTGTTGGTCCAACACTGCGGACACTTTGTTTCTGTTGCGTTACTATCACAGCTGACACTAAGGGAGGAGGGCGAGAGAATGGAAAGAAAACGTCTGATTCTCTCCTGGATTCCAGATTTCTTCTACAATTGCCCTATGGATGATGTATATATGTGTGTGGTTTTTTAGAATAGGTTTGCACTGGTAACAGGTTCTAACTAATTATTTCTTTGGGAAATGTTAAAATATAATACTTAAATATATGCTATCGGAAAACCGATTGTGAGTTGGGTTTTTTCCCAGTTTCTTCCAGTCAAAGGTTGGCCTTAATTGCTCATGAAAATGAGTGTTATATGGGTTCCTGACAAAACTGAATATATACTGCACAATCAGGCCTGCAGTTCAGTCTTGTTTCATGCAGTAGAAATGCAAAGATGCTATAAATAACCTCAATTGAGTTTGGATGAAACTACATATTACTACATATTACTGCTATTTGGGTTTCTCCTATATCCAAAGACTATAGTTCATCTTAAATTGTCTCTGATATGAATTTCGCAGGTTTTTGGTATGTGTTTTTAACGATTTCAATGATTTTGGTGTTGGATATCGTTGCGAATGAAATAGTTCCCATTTCCCATTTCTGACAATTTTATATTCCTTCCATTATAGGTTCAACAGTGTTGAGTGCCTGTATCCATTTGCCTTCAATTTGTAGGGTTTTTTTTAGGTTTTTTTCCCTTCCGAGCCGTGGTTGTGCGTGTGAGTGTGTGTGTGGTGGGGCGTGCGGGGTGGGGTGGGGGGGGGGGGGGTATAAGGACTGAGTTGATTTGTTGATGAGAAGAGAGACCAACAAAACTTTGTCTCCTAGTAAAGGAGACCAACTTTATAGGTCTTAGTAACTCTGGGTTAACAGGCAAGTGATCCTGGTTGACCAGACCACAGCCAATTAAGGCCTGCCCCTATGGGAGGCCTGCCCGGCCTATGGGGAGGGAGAGAGGGAAGTGTTGGGAAGGGGGGGGGGAGGAGGAAGAGAGAGAGGAGAGAGAGAGGAAAGAGGAGAGAGAGACCAAGTTTTAACGACTGGTTTTCCTTAGTACATACATACAATGTATAAACATATACATACAACATACATACAATGCATACAGTGTAAACACTGAATGCAATGTTTACATGCATACATACAGACCCTTGTAAGGGGAGGGTATAGATGATATATCTTTGGTAGAGGGGGAGAGGAGGACGGATCTCTAATAGATGGTGGTGGTGACGTGCATGCTGAGTGAGAGTAAAATTGTGGTTATGGTGGTGGTCTGGGCCAGGGTGCTTGGCTAAGCTTGGCTTGGCGAGGTTATGACATCATAGGCAATAGCGGGGTCCATAAAATGATAAATTGACGTCATGATCCGTCCTGTAGCTGTTTCGAGCGGGGTTTTCGATTGGGAAAATCAGAAAGTTTAATATCAATTCTAAATTTTCTCCATTCAGAATGGTTGATGGTAAGACTCTTTGGTAAGTTTCAGACTAAATAATCGATGTGATTTTGCCGAAAGTGACTGGGAAATGTGCATGGACATTTCATGCAAAGGGGCGGTTCATGAGAGAAAATGCTGAAATGTCATATTTTTCATGAAATCAATCATACTTCAATCATACCTCAATCGTGAACCTCATACGCGATACCATATGCTACATTTAGAATAGTCAATTTTAAGCCAGGGGATACAACTACCTCCGCAAGGGGATACGGTCTTTGCTTAACGCTACAGACTCAGGCCGCGCCGCAGACCGAGATACTTCTGTTGTTCAAATTAAGCACCCTTTTGCAGAGACAATACCTTTGTAACTGTATACCTTGGGTAATAAAAACAGCTGGAAACAAATACTGTTCGTTCTCGTGATTCTTTCTCGAATTTCGTAAATTCGTGCCCACGAATCTGCGGTTCACTACATATTTGATTAGCTTGGTAATTAGTAATATAGAATACAATACAATAGAATCAACAACTGGTAGTGGTAGTGGTATTAATCTCTCCCACCCCCATTTTAGCGATTACTTGTCATTGTTCTTGTTCCCATGAAATGACCAGATTATGGGACTTCTTGTCCTATAGAAACCAGGTGGTGGCATGGTAGTTGCTGTCTAGAGGTATGTGGCACCAGAGTATCGTCACAATTTGATGGGAATGAATGGAAGTCTTGGGCTATTTACTTTCATAAATATGGATCGTTTTTGTAGATTCCCTTCCCCCAAACCATAAACAACAACCACCCACCCCACCACCGTCCCTAGTGCCATTTAGACGGCCCGGGTCTACATGGCACACTGCACTAGAACCCACTCTATGGTGGCGCAGAATGGGTGGTGAGGAATCCCCGCTGCTATGATGTCATTACATGGGCCTCGTTCTGGAGCATGTTACTGAAGTAACCCGAAGTTTACCGAGAACGGCCGAGTCACCATGCGAGAGTGACGGCCCGAATGTCCACTTAAAAAAGTACCGGCATAACCGGCGGTCTGGTACTCCGTAATCATATTAGTAAGAGCTTGAAATCTTTGGTGAAATCGCTCTTATAACTTATAATCTGGACACTGTGATAGGTGAGGAGTGTGGCCACATAGGAAATATGGGGTTATTTGGAAATTATAGCAGATTCTGCCCAGTAGGTTTTTGGCCCAAGGGGCTGGTGTCGAATTTGCGAGCTACGGTTTTTATGCAATGCATAATTATTATTATGCCACTGACGACCTCTCGTCCAGGTAACTCTCTTGAGAATTATGCTGTTGACGTAACTCTCTTAATTGAGAATTATGCCTTTGTCGGATGGCATCAGGGTTATGACAAAAATATAATACCGGCTTCTCACAATAATTCTTTTTCATCAGGAAAAGCTCCTATGACCCACTACATTTTATTGCAGCTACACACCTGGCAAATGTATTATGATGATATTAGTTTTGCAAAGGTTATCCTCCTAATGGTGTAGGAAAGGAGACTTCGCCTAGCCACCAAAACTAGGTCACGACCCCAGAACTAGGTCAAGCCCGTCACTCTTGCTGCCCAGGGCTACTTTCGATTTCTTTACCAGGTCAGGGCACCTGGTGAAGAAATCGAAAGCAGCTCTGGGCAGCAAGAGTGACGGAACTAGAATATAAAGTAGAATATGAAGTAGAATATATGCATGTGTAGTGCATCAAAAACTGAACGCATTTTAAAGGCAGTTGGTGGATATAGTCCAGTCGATAAACCAAACAATTGTGCACTTTTTCATAAAAGCATGAAATTTGGCATATTTTTTGCAGGGATAGTAAGTTTTGAGGATTGATTCCTATACAGAATTTTACGCTCTTTCATTTGGACTGGGTCCCAACATCTGGGAAATGTGGGACTTGGTCACCATGGCAATCAAATAAAAAAATGGAATGTTTTGGGTACAAAATAAGAAATATTCTGTTTTTGTTATCATGTTGCATATCAAAACAAAGCATTCTTAAAGAGCAATACAAGGCATATCAATGTATTGATTGATTGATTGATATTGTTTATTTCCAGAACTACATAAGTAGAGAATACAATAGAGTCTGGAGATGCTCACCTCTATGCTAATCATAGCTCTTCCAGAGAGTCCTGATTACACTAAATATTATACATTCTTAAATACATCTTATATCTTACATCGTTGAACATTGACATGAGTGTATTTACTAGATTCAACTAGATTAGGTTATTCCTATATACATATACCTTTGTCTAGGTTTGCATCTGGTTGGATTGAATTTGAGACAGCCCGATATCGCATCATTGAGCGAGTCGGTTTCATTCTTACGAACACTAACAGAGTCGCTCGGTGATTTGAGCTTAATTACATTTGTGGTCTAATATTATTGACCTTAGTTTACACTTTCGCTTATTCCCAATGTTGACATCCGGACGCTCATACAGGCGTTTGCATTCTAAAGAACATGCTATCTGTCCTGTGTTAGGAGTCACCTTGCAGGACGAATTGGTATCATTCTGATGAACACTGGTCGAGCCGTCCTGCAGTTGTACTGAGGGCGAGAGAGAGAGAGAGTTGAGGAAGGATGAGAGGTGGGAAGTGGATGGCTCTGGGGTTGGTACTCTTGGTCATTGGTGCTCTGGGTTCGGTGCTGGGGCCCCTTGTCCTAGTGAATAGGAAAAGAATTCCTTTTCTAAATAGGACTTAAACTCTATAATTGTAGAACAGTTTCGTCCTTTAGGTGGAAGTTTGTTGAATAGGGTGGGAGCCTGTACGTAGAAAGACCTTCTTATCCTCTCCATTTTGACCTTTGGGACTTTTAACTGTCTACCTTTGGTCAGGCTTCTTAGATTTAATTTCCTGTTATCAAGATATTCTGCGTCACAGCTCATTGCAAATGCAACTAGCTGGAGGAGGCGTGATTCTCTTCTTTCCTCAATAAAGGGAATTTTGAGACGAACATGGTGTTATTTACACTATCTCTCTTGTTTAGGTTGTGAGCTATTTTGAGAAAGGAATTTTGAACTGTCTGGAATTTTTCCAGGTGGCTAGAATGTGTCGCAGAAATCAATCACAGGTCGTACCATAGTGGTATAAACCAGTATGGTGTTTTTAGTTGTCAGTGCTTTTCGAATTTTAGCTGTGGCCTTGAACTTTTTGTTATTTGGTCAATTTTCGACTGAACATGGCCGTTAAACGTTAATGCTTGGTCTATTTCTAGACCCAGGTAACAGTACTCAGATCCTTTTTCCAAGTCGGCCGAGTTTAAGTTCAGTATCATTGGTATGGTTTTCTTTTTTGAGGTTTTTGGACTAATGTCCATAACCTTATTCTTTGATATATTTATCGAAATTCTGTTTGTCCTACACCATTTACCAATCATAATATCAGCATAATATTATCTTCTGCAATTTTGCCATTTGACTGTGGTTGTAAGGCTACATCAATGAAGCATGCATTTCTAAAACTTTGAGAATATATCTGTGTCCTCCCTTGTTGAACATTATTTGAGGTATCATAAATAGTTACAGCTGTAAGGCTGTCATTTGTAGTGCTTATGTCCATATTAAACTATTCTTTAATTCAATACAATAAGCAATATCAATGTAACGCAGTCTATTGTTATGTGGTCCTCGGCATGCACTCCTCTTCGACCACCCCACTTTTACTCTCCTCCCCCTGCCTCCCCTACCATCATCACCAATTTTGAGGGGCTTAATATATGAAAATTCCATCTTGGGAATCATTTTGTATACCTAGTAAGCTGATATGAATGTTTTTCTCAATAATTAAGCTGCTTTAAAAAGAATGACTTTCATTTATAATGTTTACCAATCATATAAAGACCGGGTAGTCATATGCTATAGCATTGTTATGACAACACTGGCCATCTGGTGTCAGTAAATGACACAATCTGGAATGAGTGGATTAAGTTGGTGACTTATAGTTCCTGTCATATCTGCCATGCCATGATCACACTACTCTACAGATACCAAAGTCTAAATTGAAAAAAAATAATAACCATCAATTCAGAATGTGACGTATCAGTCATAAAATGGAATGAAAGCAAACTTTATCAACCAGCCAGCCATGCTAGAGCAAACACAGAGTGACCACCTGCTGAGTTAACTGAGAACAAACTTTTTTTCTCATTATTTGATTTTTTCCCATTTCATGTTTCCTGGCTGTTGCTCTAAATGGGGATCCTACATCACAAAAAGGACTTAGAGGAGGATAGAGAGGTTAAAAAAAACCATCAATCTCCAGAGATGACGACGATCAACAAGCCGAATAAGGTTTCCAAAACAACCCCGATCCCAAAGATCTCAGTGGAAGACAGCACCCAAGATCATGTGAAAGAAAAACAGCACAGAAGTGAAAGAACTGAAATGTGAAAATATTCAGAGAGACCTCGCTATAGGTAGAATCGATGAGAGGCTGCATGTGTAGTAATACTCTAGTATGAATTGACAACCGTACGCCATGTTAGTTCTAAGTCAACTGCCTTTATTCCCACTCTCCAGTGGTTGGTGAGTATGGCCGCCACAAGTGGCAGCACCTGCTAGGATATCTAGACATCTCCCTCCTTCCACAATAATACATAGAAATGCAAGCAACATGAGAGAGAGTATAGATATAAGCTGTTGGTGATACAATAGGAGTACAATACAATATAATTAGAATAGAGAATGAGTTGTTATAGTGTCTCTATATTTGTTCAATTAGTCGAGTGACTGGTTTCCCTGTCCTCGCTGATCTACGCGGTTCTGGTATTTGCGGTACACCAGGTGGCACTGCTACCGGCTCAGTGCTGTCTGTTATTGTGTCTCTTATCTGATTCTTAGGTATCTCTTTGTCTCTACTGTTCTTCTCTCTTCTGGACCCTGGTCTGTTTCCTCAAAGTCTCTTGTTTCATTATACTGGTTCACCCCTTCACCCACTTGTTTAGGGACACTCTTTAGATGTCGCCTATTCCTTTTAACTGTGTTATTACCTTGCCCGTCTGATCCCATTTATCACCTCTTACGAACACGGTGTCCTCAGGTTCGAGAGGTTTCATAACCTTAGCATTTAAATCATATTTCTCACTTTTGTTGTTTTGACCCACACTTTCTTGTTTATACTTTGTTGCACGCACACTTGGCAGGGGTCCATTTAGTTTCCGTCCGTGAAGTGCCTCTCCTGGCGATACCCCTGATTCCATGGGTGCTGACCTATAGGCTAGGAGAGCCATGTAGGGATCCTGGCCTGTCTCCTTCGCCTTGGACAGCAGGTTTTTCACTATCCCTACCGCCCTCTCCGCCTTCCCATTCGATTGGGGGTACCTGGGGCTTGACGTCCTGTGGTTGAAGGCCCACGTCTCCGAAAACTGTCTGAAAGATTGAGAAGAGAATTGTGGTCCGTTATCTGTGATAACTAGTTGCGGTACACCATATTTAGCAAATATACTTTTCGTGTGCATTATGACTTGTTCTGAGGTAGTGGATGTTAGTCTTACTATCTCCGGATATTCATTCTTCTCCCAATAAAAGAGATCCATCCCTATTTTCTCCCAGGGCCCCCAGTCCTCCTTATCTTCTACCATAGGCTCCTTCTGCTGGGCAGGAAGATATTTCAAGCAAATCCCACACATCTTTGATTGATATTCTATATCGTGATTCATCCTGGGCCAGTACATGGACTGGCGGGCCCATCTTCTCTGTTTCTCTATTCCTAAATGACCCTCGTGAAGCTTCTCTAGCATTTCTCTTCTCATCGAGCTTGGTATTACAATTCGTTGCCCCCTTAATATTACACCATTTATTATGCAGAGCTCATCTTTTATTGAGGCATATGCTGGGCAGACCCCGTTTTTCCACCCGTCCATTATCGCCTCTTTGACCGCACACAACAGCTCGTCTTTTGCTGTTTCCTCAGCTATACGTGTGAGCATGGTTTTTGAGGCTGGGAGACTTTCGTATACTAGATTCACTTGTGCCCGGACCTCCCTCTCCTGCAAGCCTCCTTCCTGATGTACTACTCTCACCGCATACGTTGCCCTTGACAACGTGTCTGATATGTACAGTGTTTTACCTGGCACCCACTGCATCTTTACATTATATCGCTGTAACCTTAGCATCATCCGCTGAATGCGGGGCATCATATCATTGAGTGATTTATTAGCTAGAGGAACTAACGGTTTGTGATCAGTTTCTAATTGCACATCCCTCATGCCATAGATGTAGTTATGAAATCGTTCACAAGCATATATCAGACCCAACATCTCCTTTTCTATCTGGGCATATCTAGATTCACATTCAGTTAAGGAGCGTGCTGCATACGCTACAGGCTTCCCTGCATTTTGATGATACTGTAGGAGCACTGCCCCTAATCCTCTCATCGACGCATCACTGCTTACCTTTGTTGGCCTTCTTATGTCAAAATATGATAGCACCGGCCCCAAGCTAAGCACTTGTTTTATGTGCTGCCATTCCTCCTCATGTTTTTTATCCCATTGCCACTCAGTCTGTTTCTGCATCAGGGACCGAATGTTTGCACAAGATGTTGATAGATTAGGTATATACCTGCCAACAAAATTCACACACCCCATTATCCTCTGCACTTCTTCTTTGTTTTTCGGACTTTCCATGTTGACCATAGCCTCTACTTTCTCCTTGTCTGGTGAGATTCCTTTTTCCGAGAGTTCCTCCCCTAGGAACTTTATCTTATTCACCCCAATCTCGCATTTGGTCCAGTTCATTAGCAGTTTATTTTGCACAATCCTCTCTTTTACCTTTGCCAGTCTAGCATCATGCTCCTCCTGATCCCTTCCCCACACCAGAATGTCATCTACATAGACTCTCACGCCCGGAATGTTCTCAAACATCTGGTCCATTGAGCGATGAAATACCTCTGGGGCGGAGCACAACCCATATGGTAATCTATTATATGCGTACCTCCCAAATGGTGTTCCAAATGTCGTTAGCTTTTTACTAGATTCCTCCAGCTTGATTTGCCAAAATGCATGCGAGACGTCTAACTTACTGAACACCCTCGCATCTCTAATTTCTGAAAACATCTCGTCTCTTGTCGGTAACTGGAAGTGCTCCCTGGCTATTGATCTATTTAACTCCTTGGGATCTAGACAGATCCTGAGGTTCCCGTTGGGTTTGTTTACCACTACCATTGCGTTAACCCAGTCGGTGGGCTCCTCCACCTTCTGAATCACCCCTAAGCTTTCCATGCGCTCAAGTTCCAGCTTTAATTTATCTCTAATTGCCACTGGTATTCTCCTAGCTGGGATTATAACAGATTCTGCCCCTGGTTTTAGTTTTATCTTATGTACGTAGGGTATTGAGGACAGCTCACTGATCTCTGGTAGTATACATTGTTTTACTTCAGTCAGGAGTTTATCGTTTAGATGCTTATTCATCATGTCTATCTTGCTTGTACCTACCCCATTTTCCTCCTGCATGTAGTGTCTTGTTATTAGGCCCAATCTTTCACATGTGTCACCTCCTAGCAGTGATATGCCCTCACTGACTATGAAGCGAATGGGGTAGTGTTTTCCATTGACCGTCGCTTGCCTGATGATGTAGCCTTTCACCGGTATGTTGTGCCCGTTGTAGTTGGTGAGCTTTACCGCTACTGGTCTGAGTGCTGGTTTTTTATTTAATCCCTGGTAATCCTCATAGTTCATTAAATCCGCTCCAGCTCCAGTGTCAAGTTTGCATGTCACCATGTCCTCTCCCAGTTTGACATTTGAAGCCCATTTGTGAGTCTTGCTGATCCTAATTGTCATGACCTCCTTCGCCTCTGTATTCACCGTCCCTATAAATATAGCATCAACATTTTCCTCCAGTTGAGTGGATGCTGTTTCCTCCTGTTTTATCTCATCTACCCTTCCCCAGCACTTAGTTTCGAGATGTCCTTTTCTCTTGCATCTGTCACACCTATGATGCCATGCGGGGCAGTTCCTAATCTTGTGCCTGTTCCCACATTTCTTGCAGTCGATAACACGTGCTGAAGACCGGGTGTCACCCCCTGAGGGTCCTCCAGCGGCTCCTCCTTGGTCCCGGCGAGTAGGTGGCGTCTGCTGCTGCCTGGGGCCATGTGTTTTTCCCACGTAGTTGACAGTCTCCTGTATGCCCGGCTCCGTCACTAGCAACTCAGCTCTTGTCTGTGCTGCTCGTCTACAAGTTTGTACCGCTCTTTCCAGGGTTAGGTTGTCTTTCTTGATTAGTTTCTCTTTCAGTCCTCTGTCCGTCATCCCTACCACCATCCTTTCCAGAATAAAGTCTTCCTCATTCTCTCCCCACTCACATGTGGCCGCCTTAATGCGTAAGTCAGTCACGTAGGCGTCTATGGTTTCTCCTTCCAGTTGCACACGTGTGTTGAACTGATATCTCTCAAAAAACCTGTTTCTTTTTGGTGTGCAGTATTGGTCAAACTTTCTCATTACCGTATCAAAGTCAGTTTTATCCTCTGCTGGGATTGCAGCTACTGGTGCTACTACTGGGTCCTCCTGAGCTAGGACCTCTGGGACCTCAAGTGCCCATGTTCTCGTCTTGTATATCCTCTTTGCCTCACGTCCCGCAACATGGAGGAAGAGCGAGGTCTTCTTGTTCGGTAGATCCACACTCACCGCGTCTGCATACCAGAGGAAATCCTCCTTATAGATTTCCCAATTCTCCGCAACATTCCCTGTGGAGAATGACATTTGCTCTGGTGGCTTTACTCCGTCCATTTTGCGATCGTTTTTACTTCTGGTACCATGTAGTAATACTCTAGTATGAATTGACAACCGTACGCCGTGTTAGTTCTAAGTCAACTGCCTTTATTCCCACTCTCCAGTGGTTGGTGAGTATGGCCGCCACAAGTGGCAGCACCTGCTAGGATATCTAGACAGCATGCATGCACAGGAGGAGGAAATGAGAGTTGTAAGAGAAGAGTTTACCCTATCGAGGGATACTGATTATCTCCGGGGCAGGAGAGAGGCAGAGGAGAGAGATGCCGACTTCATCAGAAGTGAAACAAAAAAGCTTGAATGAAATATTCTAATCATGGGTATAAAGTCGGGAGAAAGAGAAGACTTTTATGAAAAAGTCTCCTGCTTTCTTGGAGAGTGCTTATTGCTGCCAGATATCAAGCATAGAAAGTCCTATAGAGTAGGGTGGACCCCAGATGTACCCATCAAAGTGGAGTTCGAATCAGCTCATCATGCAGCTGTTGTCTGGGGTGCCAGGACCAAACTCAAACAATTCAATGATGATTCTACACCTGAAGGGAAGCTGGGAATGAAACGAGATACCCCTCTAGTGGTAAGGCAAAGACTAGCTAGTGTCATGAGAAACGCAGAGGAAGCATAAAAAAGTAATTATGATGTTAAAATGGCAGGTACTGGAATATTTATTAACAAGGTGCTGTTTTCACTTACAACCAGTTACAAATATATGTCATGTGGAAATAAAAAAACAGGTGTCGCCTGTAGTTACTTCCACTAGATGCGACAAAGTTGTAAAAAAAATGTGATGAAGATACGAATCTCCGACGAAACTTATACAAGTACGTGGTGCATCATAATAATTATGTCTGTCGCACTTCGTAAGTCCTTCGTTTCTCACACAGATGCGAGCTTTTACGAAACACTTACAACTGGAATACGATGAGTTTCTTATTAGAGAGACCTAATGACCATAAATTGGGGAAAACAAAATGAAAATATTAGGAATTACTCTTCTGTACCCTAGAAATGAAGCGCTGTTAACCAAAATCAATACGGAGGAGTTAATAGAGAAAACTAAGAAAACACTCAATAAATAGAATAATCGGTTTCTAAATGGAGAATTGCAGTATGTAATACTTTCAGGTTCTCCAGTATAAAATTCTCTATGGTTCAATTACATGCAATGAACATCTAGCTGGAATGAAAATTAGAAATAATCCGATGTGTTGCTTCTGCTCTAAAACTGATGATCTAGGCCACTTCTTTGTGAAATGTAAGAAACTAATATGATGTTGTCACGAACGATAAATGCCAATATCACATTACAGTACACAATGATATGGCATAAATTAGCATTCATCGGAGGAAATGATAATATTGTATCATTAGTGATTGCACGACCTAATTGTAATCTCAACATCATTGCAAATAAAGAATTCTTGAAATGAAATGAAATGAATTATTATATATGGTTATATCACATTACGGATATTGTAAATAAAACTACAGACTAGTACAAGTCTAGGTAACTAGTTAGATAATATCTCACTAGGGGTCCACTAAGGACTTACCTGATAATTAAGTGGGTTTGACCCAAATAGGTAACACCTGATTGGTAGATTACATCATTGGTTAATACTACAGTAGCCTGGGACAGGCATTTGCATACCTCTCTCTTATTGGTCTAACATAAGCAACCCCCTGTGGTCAAATTATGGATATTTATTATGATTGGATAATGTAAATTAAGGTAAATATATGTATGATGATTGGGTAATAATTACGCATGCGCATTAACATGTATTATGATATATTAACCCATGTTTCACCCAATAAAGTTTATGTCTAAACAGGACAAACCTCTGCTCTTATTATTACCTCATACTAGGCTATACTTACTTATCATTAATTATACATATACATCTCCGGGACTCTAGCTAGCTCTACCATCGACACCAGATCCCTTGGAGAATAGTGATTGTATCAAATGGTGGAAAACCTAAATATCTAAACCTGGCGACACATACCCTACGTAACAGGGTAGTTACCAAGTTTAGTATGAAGAAGAGAAAATATAAGAGGAAGAATCCTGTTCAACGATATAGTGAACCAGACAAATTTGAACAGATAGCTCTACAATGTCATGGTATCAACATGAATGAGGCAGAAATAGCAGAAGCTCGAAGAGTTCTAGACCAGGCCATTAATGACAGACTTCGCGAACAGTTACAAGAGCGAGAGCCGGCTTTAAATCAAAGAATACAGCAGGGGATAGATGTGGACCTCCTTATTGGGGTGGATATATGAGATGGATTATTTTAATACCAGAACAAATGGAGAAAGATTCATTGTAAGAGAGAAAAACAGTTAGTATTCTCACTACAGGATCTGCTATTTGGTGTAGAGGTGAGCAATACCCAGTCTAAAACAATTAATTAACTGGATTATCCTTCAAGCAAAGGCATATATATATATATATTCATAGGCAAAATTGTTCGATAAAGGTAGAGTGGACTTGTTGCGAAGTGAGTAGTCATCTAGCTCTAAAAAGTTGTTTCCCGAGGACTTTTTCAGATCCTAATACCCCCCCCCCCCCCTGGGTCTCGTGTCTACGTGGAGTATTGATCTCGATGTTAAAAAAAACTTCTATCTGATTTATGCTCATGTGAAAGGAAATAAAACGATGTCGCAAAAAAAAATAAGTTGATTTTTTTTTTTATAAAAAACACATTTTATTGGCAGGATTTTCGCAATGTGATATATCTAATTCGTCAAAGGAATAGAAGATAATACATTCAATAATTCAAAGTTAAACTCGGATACAATTAACTTAAATACTATAACGATGAACATTAGTGGAGGGAATCACTTTTGGTTTTTAAGTACATAATTACGTTTCTCCTCATCGCCGTCTCACATTGATACCTCAAAGTCAGATTGACACTACCGTACATACATTTTCTATAGTTGTTTGCCTACATTAAACACAAATCGAATAAACAGATCAGTCCACTATACAGGAAAAATAAAATACAAGTTCATTTCAATACCCAACATCGTTGATGATTAATATACTCTAGAATATGTCTATTACTCAGCAATACATGCTTCCTCGTATCACATAACATAACATAAAAATACTTACCCTCACATCAATATATTCTTATGATTATTAAAAGTGTTCCCCCCTGTATCATCGTGCCGATTTTTAAGCATTTTATTTAATATGGAATTATTTCAATTATGTGGATTTGTTGGTCTATCAAGGCCATGACGAAATAGGTATGCACATTAATTCCACCGACGTTAGGGCCTACCCCCCATTGGGCGTCAGGGCCCACCCACCTTCAGACGTTAGGGAAAGAGGAAGAAAGGCATACATATAATAGATTTAATGAAGACTTACCCGATGCTGGCCGTCAAGGTTGGGTTCCCGCCATCGTGCTTGAACAAATGCATCTGCGTTAAATTTCTCTGCTACAGTATCAATTTCTCCAAGCTTAAGGAAGACCACTTTGACATAGATTGTTACCTGAAAGTGAAACAGTATTTGAATATAGATATGAATTTGGTGAATATTAAAAGGATTATTGAGGGGCAGGGGGATCAGCAGGTCTAAAATGGAGTTGATCAATCCTATAAGTCTCTGCCTAAGGTATAAAACCGGTTAAAAGCTCAACTAAGGCAAATTATTTTCGTCAAAATATCTACGAAGACACAGGTAAGCAATCATAGCATGTTATTGTGACTCCATACTGAAATTTACAACTGATGGATTTTTCTAAAGTCTTATTCAATGAAATTTGACATGAAATGATTGTAGAGAAAGGAAATATAGGTCGACTGTCTATTTTTCATGGTACGGTGGTATGGAAGTAAAACTAATAAATTAGATTTGAGCATTTTTTTTAGGAAGTTTACGGAATGGCAGTCAGTATGTAAGTGTGTAAGGAAGGGAAACAATGGGAATTAAGGACAACAAATGGAATTTTTATTGATTTACAGAGTTAGAAACATATCTAAAGGTCAATGGGAACTATTCCAAGTGTGTTCTAAAAAGTACCATATTAGACAATTCGGAATTCTTGGGTTTCCGGCATTACTGGAATTAGTACGTTCCTTTGCGACCTCATCCTTGGTAATGTGCTATTTCCACATAATGCTCCCAACCCTCAAAATTCCTCATAGTCTAATACTTTATTAAGCACCGGGGGGTGGAGAGAATTTAAACAAAGCAATTTTGTGACCCCCCCCCCCTTACAGTATTGTACATAATTTCATGGCCCTCCCCTCTTGACCGTTACTTCTGATCCACATCATTAGAATCGGTGTATGTTTGTACATGATTGAACCAAGGCTATGATCAGAGATGAATACATAGACGATAATGCCCACCTCCTCAATATAGATGGGTATAGATACAGGATAACTAACAAGTCAGTTGGAGGAGGGGTGAATATTAAATTTACTAGAAAAACGCATTGGCTGTCATGAATACCACTCATAACTCACTAGTGAAATACGCACTGTGCATAACTCAGCATGTAACTCAGAGTAATGTATATAATAAAAGTACATTTGTGCACCCAATCTAGCTTTCAACCTGATATCACCTTATCAACATCAAAATAAGGGCCATAAGAATGATCTAACGAGCCTATAGCTTATGAAGCTATATAGTATCTTAATTCTTCTTCACATAAAGGAGTGAACTCAGATTTGAGTGTGGACTACTCCAGTTATTGTCATAATCTGCTCAAACAAATGGACCCACTAAGTTAGCCTCCAGACGTTTTCTTTCGTATTGATCAGAGCTTTTATTGATAGCTGAACCCAATCCACAACAAGACAGTGTGACTTGATTAAGAAAACACATAATATATATATGCTGAGATGGCAAGCTTGTCTGCGGCGTACAACAGGCTGTAATCCAATTATATGATATGCAATTAGCATGGCTATATGGTACCACATTATCTTATTCTGGTATATGTAGATAGGTACAATATTTTAGCTAGATTTGATAGTGCTTATTGAAAAGAAAACATTGAATGATGCCATATGTCTATGATGATAAGTATACTTTCATGTTTTAGCTCAGGCTTGGTTCCCCCTGAACGTTCTCCCCCCCCCCCCCCCCCCCCCCCCCCCACACCCCTCGAGTGTTTTTTTTAAAAAAAAATGTATTTAATTTATTTATACAGCTATCAGTGATAAGGATATACAAGGCTCACGGGGATGATTGTCTAGCATTATACATGATCTTCCGCCATGGGCTTTTAGGTTGTTAGGTGCAGTGCTACTACTATGGAAGGAAAGGAGCGGTGCATGAGTAATAGTAATTAGTGTAAGAGGAAAGATGATAAATTGTTAATCTACATAATAGTATCCGTTATTCTGTCCATCCGTAGCAGTGTTTTTAACCGTTTGGCATATTGCGTTCAGCCCTAGTTAATTATGAACAGCCTCCATGCTATTCTATGGCATAATTTCCCACTCTTAACCGAGCATTTTTTCAAAATTGAGTTTCAAAATACAGTTCAACATAACCAAACGTAATTTTTTAATCAACCCAATACAAAATACACTCAGATATACATAGCAAATATCATTTTCAGCATAATTTATTAAATTATATGACAGCATGCAGAGCTTCATGGTGGGCAGGCATGGCAAAAATGAATCAAAATTTTCTCAGGCAATCCCAATTATTCATTAATTCATAGTCATCCCGAATCTGTCAAGGTAAATACTATCGTTCCCACTCGTCAAGTCAAGCTCCCTCAGTACGAACATGTACTGTGGTCTAGGTATTGGATGGCAAGTTACACCAAAGTATTTATACCGACCCCCAACGCAGGCTGAAGGTTTTCATCGAATACGTGTGGCGAAGGATTGGTAACATGGTGTATCTAAGCTTAGCTATGGGTCAAGCAGAGAAGATAATTCATAAGGAAAGATCGACTATATGCCTCAGTCTCTGTACCTTGACATATTACATTGCTATTATTCAATACGTCTGTAATTTACTCAGCATTGGTTTGGTTATACATTAAGTTATGGATAAACACATGCACACAACTTCTTCATACACCAACGTTAAACGAAATTCCTATTTCATTGGGTTTTAAGTAGTACGTGTAATTATTTCTTTAGGCTTGTGTATTGTGCTTGGCCTCAGCATTCATGCGAGCTTTTGTAATTATGCACGGACCCTTCACCTCGATATCTTCTCCTACACACATTTCCGTAAACATGATAATAATCGTAGGAGGAGGAGGGGCGACGGATTTCCCATAATGTGCATTGACACGTCCAATCTAGCCTTGTCGCATTTAAAATCAATTGCCTTTCCATGTACACACCTTATACATGCTTATACATGTATAAAATTCGATTATTGGCCGTCTTGAACTGGCCTCTCGGCCTGTCCAAAAATTGGTCCATATTACTAAAATTAGGTGACAAACGACAAAAGAATTTTCTCAGTGACAAACGACAATTGCTGTTTCTTGGTATTGACAAGAGAAATGAGACCCCTCCCCCTCAACACCTTTCAATAATCGTTTCGATACGTTGTAATCGCAGTATCGCCCATCTACAAAGACATCTAAAATGTCTAAAATAAAGAGTACTCAATGGAATTTATAAAGGGCACATAGAATTGTATCACGTCGTACCCGCTTTCTGTTCTCTCGAAGGGACTTGGAAGGAGGCTTGAAACGCATGCGGCGACCAGGAAGTTCTCGCTCCTGTCCGAGAGTGGAAGATAGGTTGTTCATTGTGAATGGCATTTCTACATAATCTCAAAATTGTGTCCCTGTTATATATCTAAATAATTCCCTCTGTTATACTATGTATTCTGAAAGAGGCTTATCTTTCTTTTTGCCAGATCCTGTGTGTGCTAACCCCGGGATCTGTAGCTGTTCTTTAACATTTCTATATGATGTACACTGCCTTTTCCGGCATTGTATCAGCTCCTTGCGATTTATCTCTAGTCTCACGAGGTTTTGTCTGCTTGATACATCTCGAAATACTTACAAAAGTTTAATCGAACCTACTCCTTTTTAATTTAGAACTAACACTTGAATGGTGTTGAACTACACAGTGTCTAATTTCGGAGAATTGGCGGGAGAAAAAATTTAGGATTTGTTTGTTATTTGCTTATTTTCAAGCACACGGCGTAGATGTATTCAACTAAGTTGAAATAGATTGGCCGCCTATACGTCCCTTTGGTGGGGGAGTGGCTGTACGTATAGTTGTCGCCTTGGGGTATTGAAATGGGGTTAGCTACAGAAATATTCCCTCGCGAGTCCCTGGGCAGCTGAAGTGTGCTTTTTAAATGGATCCCCAGGCAATAACCGGAACGTTTTCAATAATAAATTGACTGACTGTAAACATACTGCTACTAGAAATTAGAACACCACTAATTACCCAGCCACAATTATATGCATAGGGCGGCTTGTACTAAGTATTGGAGTTAATCCTTGGAAGCCTATCGGTATACTACCACTACAATACATATGGCTAGATTCATGTGCAGCAACAAACTGATTTAGCAGGTTTTATCTCCTAGCAAAGTTCACAGTTCACAAGGGTCAATATGTATAAATTCCCTGTATCATCGGGAATATCCAAGGAATGTGTGTTTTCCAGTTGGCACGATTGAATAACATCCACCAGGCATTTACTCCGGTCGTGCTTTTTGATATTTTGTTTCCAGTACGGCACTCCAATCTTTATATCAATCCGAAAAAACCCTGTGCATGTGTTCTTGTCTCGTAGTGGGCTAGTTATACTTCAGACATGTCTTCTTTCGCTCTGTTGTACACTATGGGTAGCGAAAACCATGTTGCCCTACAACCAGTGCTTCGCATATACCACAAAACCCTAGCAGAGGGTTACAGCTCGAGTAGAGGGAGTGAAGGGGATCACACCTGTTCTGTTCGAACAGCGGGAGCAAGTCTAATTTCTTTACCTCAGAGACTCAACCATTCTGGAGTTGCTCAATCCTAAGATCCACTCTAGGTTGGAGGCTACCATCCAGGTTGATATACTTTATACTCACGCTCACCTTTCCAATGCAATCCCATGATGAGGAGAAAGTGAGTATATTTACACACAATAGTTTAGATACGAGTGTGCATGATATGATGTGGGTGTATATGGAATTGTGCAAAACCTTTTAACCTCTTTAAAATACTTCAGCGCTTCGCCTCGGGATTATACACCAAACAGTGCACCAGAAGCCCCTCAATGTCGGTCATTAGTCCTATAATATCTGGACTTGGAGGAGCCAAGTGGAACGCTGTGAGTGTAAAGCACTGCAGCACTCACTCCTCCTGGAGTATGTAGGTCTGTGTCTGACTTGATACTATGGCTCCCCCATGATCTTCCAGCTAATATATTACTCTTGGTCTTATATATCCCTTTGGGAGGATGAAGATACAGTATTATGGAAGTTCCTTCATCAAATTGTTCTGCAAGCAAATCTGTCCAAATGCATAACACAGTGGATACATTAGCATGCATCCTATATCTGGCCTGAAGACAGGCAACATTATTCAATAAGGTCACAGTTTTTCCATATGAGCCAGACAAAATAAAGTAAATAATGTATTTTACATGCAAGTTCAATGTTGACAATCGTTTAGTTGAGATGCATTTTAAAACCAGTGTTATTAAGACCTATTCCCAGATAGGAAATGTACATTCTTATACCAAGCCCTCCGGCCTACTATGTTACAGACTTAATTGTTTTGCTTTTTATAAACTGCAAAATTTTCGTTGATAAATTGATTACCGTAGTGGCCCGTTTATAAGCCGGGACCTGTTTATAAGCCTATCTCGAATACAGACCGGGGCTGTGGGGGTCATGAAAAAATAAAATCCACTAAAATTTAATTATCGATTAAAAGCCTATCTCAATTGCAAGCCGGGGCAAGAGGGGGGTCTAAACAAATACAAGCCCGGGCTTATGAACGGGCCACTACGGTAATCGATTTTCAAGACTTGGTATATAAGCTTGATATTGGTTTAATACATTTTCTCATGAACCATCAGGGGCAGATGTAGGGGACGGGAGTGACCCCCCTTCCAAAATCAAGCTTGGGTATTTGTGGTTTTTGTGCTTGTATATGATTTCTTTTTAATATCTTTATTAAAACAGGGACTACCAATGGCATAAGCCTTAGTGGTTCTTAGGTTGGGAAGAAAATATCCCGATCTTCCCCATGTCCCTGTGTGCGATTTCAAATGTAATGAATCAATAGACAATTGTGATAATGATGAAATAGAAATGCGGTGAGGGTGACGGATAATAATGATACATTGTGAAGATAATTTGGAAATACATTGCAGTTTACATAATGGAGCAGTAGGTAGGTAAGGATAGTATAACTTATCTTATTTATTACACATTTTCATAGAATGGGATATAAGTATTAGTTGGAGTGATAGTTCGTTAAGACTTGTACTTAAAAGGTTTTACATCGTGATTATTTTAAAGAGACATTGATATTCTCATGCCCTGGTATGCGATACTTTTCTTGTTCAGGGTTGGTGTTGGCAGTTCAAGTTTGAAGTTATTTAAATCATTGTGATTTTAATCTTATGTTTTTGTTCAAATTCAAGTAAAAGGCATTGGCATGATCCAATTGACTGAGCACCAAAGATCACACTAGAATTCTTTTGTGTGCCAATTAAGGCCACCAATTTTGTGTCATATATTATTTAATTTAGCATGTGCCTTTTTATGAGTTTGGTCTGCCATTTCATTGAATGTCAAACAATGATCAAACATTGCTCCAAGATATAGAGATTTATCAGCATATTTTATTAAGTTCTTAGACATCTTGTACTCACAGGGGACGTTATTTTTCTTATTCCTAGAGGGATAGATATAGTCATAAGGGCCTAATCCACCAAAAAATACCCATGCGTTTTTTCCCGCCGCGGTTTTGCGCCGCTTGGCTTGCCCCGCCGCGGGAAAAGTCGCAGGAGCCTTGTCCACCACCGTGATAATTGCTTCTGCTGTATATTTCTTATAAATGATGTCTATTTCATTATGTATACATTATATACTGAGGTCATCATATGGATTCGACTATTTGCCATGTGATATTGAATTTTGTAGAACTTGACCAATTTGATAATATCATTTCTGACCTTAACAACTCATGAAAATATTTGCAATTTTGAACCGAAATTGTGAGAAGTTTGAAATTCTCATTTTCATCGAATTTGGAGAAATGGAAATTTGAAAAAAGTAGCTTTGAATTCTTTTCAAAATTTTAATTTGAAATTTCCAGTTTCCTTGGATTTTGGAGGTGAGGGTGCGGGGGTTGAGATTTTGTAAAAAAAATAATTAAAAAGGAATTTTGAATTATTTTTCGAAATTGTGAAAAGTTTGAAATTCTCATTTTCATTGAATTTCGGCAAATTTGAAATGGTGAGAGATTTGTTTAAAATTTCTCATTTTCAAGTATTTCTGAACTGATTCCCAAATATATCCAAATGTATCCCCATTAAGAAATAAAAACATTTAAATGAGCTTCAGTCTTGCTTCTTATAATGATATAAATAAATGAATGATATCTATTGCAGAATAGATAAAATTGAATATAAAAATTTTAAAACAGAATAAATATTCTCACGGGAATTTTTTCCAACAGTAATTCCATTTTACCATTCTAGTTCATCAAGTGACAGCCATATGAAAGGATCATATTGGAAAAAATGCTGCGGCTGTGCGTGAATATCAAAATGATTTGATATTGCCACATGGCCGGCGAGGAAAAAAACGCCGCGGGAAAACCTGGCGGCAGAAAACCGCCACAGAGCCTCATGCGGCACAAATCGCATGAGAATTGCCTTGGCGCAATAGTTGTTGTTTTGCTGATATTGATGGAGAGTTTATTAGAAGCACTCCATCCAACAATTTTGTCCGGATCTGATTAAGCACCATTTTGTAGACAAG
The DNA here is from genome assembly GCA_942159475.1 of Sthenelais limicola. Classification (NCBI taxonomy): domain Eukaryota; kingdom Metazoa; phylum Annelida; class Polychaeta; order Phyllodocida; family Sigalionidae; genus Sthenelais; species Sthenelais limicola. Next base: position 111,372,268 of record OW804096.1, read on the forward strand.
TTTGAGACTTATTTGAGTTGTATAAGACAATATCATCAGCACAAAATAGTAATTTAAATTTGAGGGGGAGTTTAGAACCTACTTTATGTTATTTATATACAAAAGGAAGATAGTCAGGCCCAGAACTGAGCCTTGAGGTATCCAATACATTATAGATTTCGATTCAGAGGTGTTCTAATAATAGTAACCTGTTGACATCTGTCCTGTAGCTAGTTGGAAATCCATTTTTTATCCACAATAGGAAATTATACTTTTTATTCATATTGTTAATAACAGGGTGACAAACAGTAACAAAGGCTTTATACAGTAGTCATAAAAGATTAGGCTAGAAAGTTCTTTATTGTTGTATGCTCGCAATTATTAGATCATAGATTAGAGCAAATAGTTCCAGTTTGTATGTTTATTATACCTCCCCCGATGTTTTTGGTGAAAAAATAGTGAAAGTTCGATGGAAATTAGAGTCAGACAACAAGCTCTGTTCACCACACTGTTTTCTTTTGTTTTCGGAAAGTTTCTCACTTCCGGTTCCCCTCACTAATTTTCGGGTCTATTTTTCTATTTAAATACGCAATTAATTCGCAATTTCACAGCTGCTTATCATTATGATCATTATATCATTACATATGATGTATAACAAGTCTTTTTTTTTCGCGAAAATAATTATTCAAATACAGAAAATAAGAATGCGAACATGGGCCTATTTTTTTCCATAAAATTCCGCCAGAGTTAAATATGATATGTAAATATCTCCCAGAGGGTGGTATGACTTTCCAATGCTGTACCCTATGGCTTTCCATACCATCCCGCCAAGAGGTATAATAAATATTCATACTTCACTCGAACTTCTTCATTCCATTGTGTTACACCACTAGTAATAACATCTGACACATCAGATTACCAGATCAATGGGAATTTGTCTAGGCATATACCTGCGGGTAGGCCTGCCAACAATTATCTATGACTCCCTAATTTTCACGTAGGGCTTCACACATGTTTGAGCTGACATTAATTCCCTTCTCTCATGTTTTTTTTATTCACACCTTCTATTCAACTTTTTTTTTCATTCTTCCTCATCTCATTTTTTCTTTGTCATGGTCACACGTTTGTAGACTCACTCCTAAAGCCATTCCTGGCCGTTCCACTTTCTTCCTGTATCTTTTCCAGCATCTGTTTCTCTTATATCCTTCTATCTTATCTCTTCATCATTCACACATCTTTGCCGATTTCTATTGGTGCTTGTAGTGGTCATTATCATCATAATGAAACTATGTGACAGTCACATGTATACCAACACCATCTGGAGGGAGTAGAACTATCCTGGTTGCCCAGTCCTGGGAGTGGTCGGACACCTAGCTGTAGGGTTTGCGACCTTGATGTATGTTGGTATCATTAGGCTACATACAGTGAGGAACCCACTCAATGGCGCACTCAGTGGAGAGTGACACCCGATCTCGGTGGCTGAGATCTCCCCATTTGAGACTACAGACAGTACTCACCCTGGGAGTGGCGCAATTTTGGGAAGCGTCCCCTGCCGACAGTGGGACTCGAACCTTCAATCTCCCACCTAGAGTCCTACGCTCTACCACTTGAGCTAAGGAGGCCGGTTTTTCATGTTTGCATTCATACCCAGATCAGAGGGGATTAGTTCTCCTTGTAAATGTTTCTGCTGTCTATCCATGACTATCAGCATTCATAAGTTTTAACAGACTCTTATTTTTCGCTTTGAAGGAATATAACATATAAGTATGTTCTTTTACATACAATTTTAATGGATGAACCCTAAAATCTGAAATAAAAATATCTTGTAAGTATAGAACTATCTAATGAATATTACGAACATAATTATCTATGTAAGCACCTAACTAGTATAGGAAAAGCATCTAAGTGAGAATGTAAACTAGAAACTATGTTAACTATTGAAGGCGTAAACTCCATCTATAAGTATGTACAACCTACAAAAGGCATGATCAATATAATATTATCGATAAAAGGGGAAAATAGTGACACATAGGTAAGATGTAAGATGAGTGACAATGGGCCTGTTGTATAAGAAAGTGCTCGTAAGTGGTTCGCGTCTCCTTGTTTCCTATCGCATCTTTTTGCTTTACGAGGGAGTTACTATAGATATGACAGATGAGGTGGTTTGTATAACAACCCTTGCAGCAATTTTGTAACTTGTATTGATCAACATATCGCATCTCCTCATATCTTCTCGTATCTGAAGTTTGGATAATAGTATTCAGACAATTTAAGAGTATTATTTAGTAGCCCTCCAGTACCCCTCCAGTACCTCCTCCAGTACACCCTCCAGTAACCTCTCCAGTATCGCTCCTCGAGTGCCTCTTCCAGTACCCCCTCCAGTATCCCATCTAGATTGTATGTGGCACCAGAGTAGGTCTATCATCACAATTTGATGGGAATGAGGAGAAGTCTTAGGCTATTTACTTTCAAAATATAGATTGCACGTTGACATTGCCCACCATCCCGCCCACCAACCTCCAAAATCGTTTTATTTTATTGTTATATCTACGTGCAAAACATCGGCGTCATCGCCCATGTTTTGCACATCAAACGGTGGCGCTACCTGGTGGGAAATCCCCGCTGCTATGACGTCATTACATGGGCCTCGTTCTGAAGTTTACCAAGCCGAGTGTGCAATAGTGATTGAACAGAAACATAGAGACATAGGCTTAAGCATGTAATGCTGGAACTGCGTAATTATACTAGTAAGAGTTTAAAATCTTTGGTGAAATGTCTCTTAGAATGCATAATCTGGACACTGGCACAGGTTTTAAGTGTGGGGACATATGAGAACATAGGGTTTTTTGGAAATTATAAACCATTTTTCCCTATAGTTTTGCCCCAAGGAGCTTGGGTCGGAGTTACGAGTTGAGGTGTTTATGCATGCATAATTAATTATGCCACTTTGCGACCTCTCGTCCAGTATACCTCCTATGGTGGCTTCTCCAGTACCCATTCTGTACCCCTTCCAATGCTTTCTCGAGTACCTCCTCCTGTAACACCTCCAGCACCACCTACCTCCAGTGTGTCTACCTGTATCCTGTCCTCCTCCAATACCTTCTCCAGTACCCCTTCTGTACCCCTTCCAATGCTTTCTCGAGTACCTCCTCCTGTAACACCTCCAGCACCACCTACTGTACCTCCTCCAGTGTGTCTACCTGTATCCCATCCTCCTCCAGTACCCCCTTCAGTACCTCTTCCTGTACCCCTTCCATTGTTTTCTCCAGTACCTCCTCCTGTAACACATCCAGCACTAGCCAGGGTGCCTATCTCCGCGCAGCGGAGCTAGGTAGCTTTCTATAATAAGTTCCCATAGGCGATGCTTAACAACCAATAGCATCCCATACATGCACAAATGAAGTTCCGAATTTATGTCCTAGCTTTCAGCAATGATAAAACTTACTTTGTTGACACTCCATGTTGCTCATTATCCAATATTAAATGAACTATAGACTAAACTGCTAGCGAGGCAATTGAATCGCCACCATGTTTATTTGAAGGAATGGCGCTACTTTGCTAAAGGCAGAAACTTATAAACTCACAGGGGCTGGCAGAATGAAGCCACGCCTATCCATGCTAGCTAAGCCAATCAGATTTGAATTGCTTTGGGACAGTGAAAAAGGTAAAACATACATATGGTGTGTTGTAGCTGGTATTGACCACTATTGGGCGATTAGAACCTGAGGTTGTGGTGCTTCTGGATGTCTATGCGGTGAGAGACATCCTGAGGCCTTAGCCGAGGGATGTCTGAACTGAAGGATCTAATTGAAGGATCTAATTGCTTTAGTCTCGAATTGTTGGGATCACACTGACACTTTTCAAAGACCAAAGACTGTAATAACGCATAGTTACATGAGCGTACTTCTGTCAGGCATCAACTCAATAGGCTGATTTAGCAACCACAACACTAATAGGTGTGCTATGTGCCTACCTGAGATATGGACGTCAATTACGCTGTGTATATTATTTTTGGACTGTCTAATCCCATCACGTTTGGTTGCGTTCATGGACCAGCTAAAACTAAATGACTTGTGCCAGAATGTAGACCTATGTCTCACCGTATCATAAGTAGCTAAGGGATGGGTTAGTGTTAGTGTTAGTGTTAGTATTAGCATTAGCGACGTTGCTAAATCAGCCTATTCTCTCGGAACGATAACTCACTGGGCCACCGACTGTGATTGATGGATGGACAACCCTGGCATACTCCACACAACTCCACGCAAAGCAACTACAGTGTCGGGCATCAACAACAGAACTTACCCTATTGCCCTGAACTTGCTGGGAAATGCACGGGCACCAAAACTTAAGACAAGGGGTAAAAATTAATTTGAAGCATTTCTGCCGCATCAGATTTTTGCATTATGTCCCGTCGCAGTGGCTTTCAGAACAAAGCCAAATGGTACCTGGTACCGCGCAGGGTAGCTTACACATAAACACATGCACCGGAAGTCATGTATGTCTGCGCTCCCACAACTTTCCTCTTCTGCCAGTTACCGCCCGGTTTCAGCTATATAACGGAAGTCTAATCGCCTACAACACTACCCCAGATCCCAACAATTCGAGACTAAGGGATGATAGGTTCCAGCCTCGCACACCAGGATTTGGTCATGTGACTGCTGTGCAAGATGGCGGATGAGAAATGGACAGCTGTTTTATCAATTCAAAAGTTTAGCAGGCCCAAACAACACTTAAACTCAATGGCATTACGAAAACTGCGGCGAAGTATTGCTAGTGACAACATGTAAAAGGTGAACAACTTTGCATGTACCCATTGGTCTTCGCCTTCCCAGTTGATTCACGCCCTCATTATTTGTATGAAAATCCACCCAACCCTGTCTATGACAGGCCACACCACAGTATGCCAGGGTTGGGTAACCTAACTACTCCAGCACCACCTACTGTACCTCCTCCAGTGCATCTACCTGTATCCCGTCCTCCTCCAGTACCTCCTTCAGTACCTCTTCCTGTACCCCTTCCAATGCTTTTCCCTAGTAGAGGGAATCTAGAAATTAACCCTATAATCCTTTAGCAAGGCCCATAAACAGTTAACAAGTTAATCTTCAGAAGGTATTTTATATAAATATGAACATGAACTATCAACCTTAGCCTGTTACGAGAAACTTATTATACCTTAGAACACTTATTATTGTAACTGAATCAGTATTTATAAGTGCAACCATAATCGATAGAAAAAACATTCATCAGAACAAAAGATTTGACAAACAAAAGATATAGACTTATAAGACAATCAGTGAAGCACAATCAAGATATGAAGAATTTATGGAGGAAACAACGGAGAATCATAAACAAAGCATATAAACCAGCAGAATACCTAAGAACAAGGACAGGAAATATACTGACTTGATTGTGTTTTAAGTGTATTTCAAACTCACTAAAGAAGAGTGTGTACATATACCAGTAGTGGAAAACTTCCGGTTATCTTTGCACTCTTTTCACTTATAATTAGTTACAAATATGTAATGTGTGAATATAAAAACAGGTGTCGCAGGTAGTCTCTTTAGCTAGATGCGAGAAACTTGTGAAAAAGTGCGATGAAGATACAAATCTCCTGCAACGAAGCTTAAACAAGCACTGCATCCTATGTCTCTCGCACTTCATAGGTCATTCATTTCTCATGTAGATGTGAGGGCTTTGCGAAACACTTACAACTGGGATACGATGTGCTTTTTACTAAGTGGCTAAATTTTGAAATGAACATGCAATGTTACGTAAATAATACACTAGTCAGGAGAGGTATTGTGCCCATGATATTGATCAGTCTCTCGGATAGAACTACAAACAACAGGTGGTGGTGCGCCAGCAATCTGTTGGACCACCCAACATTTTTTCAAAATTTGAACAAAACAACAATGAAAAAATTATTAGAAAGATTTTGGCCCACGTGGCTGTCCATAACAAAATAGAGATCTAGAAAGTAAACTCCTGCGAGATATTATGATGTGTATGGTTTGCTATGGTTCTCAATGAAGCCTCCCTCCCACCCTGTCACTCAGCAAAACCTTGAAGGTAGGGCTTCGGGGCCAACTATACAGCCGTTTTCCTGTGCATTATCAGGCGTTTTTGCCATGCGAGGTCTGCAGTCAGTCTTATAGATCCTCCATAAGACAACTGCAGACATTTGGATTTTAGGATTAGATTCTAGATTTCATTTGTTTTTTACCGGGATAATCCCGGAGTTTCTACCTTCAATATGAGAGCGACATTCCTTACTTGTTTTTCTGATCAGAAATTAGGGGTTTCCTCGGTTCACCACTATATGACATCATTGTTGTGGCCTGATCATATGACAAGCAGCCCTTGGCTCTTCTGTCAACTTGCAAACTTCAGTTCATGCTGTGTGTCGTGCTCCGTCAGCGCTCAGAGCATCATGCCTCCGAGCATGGCGCAGAAATTTCTCGACATAGGAATAGTATAGGAAAGTACCAATAATCCTTTGTGAACCATAACCCGATGGGCATGATGTGCAATGCTGTGTGCAATATATCTGCAATGCAACCGCAATAGACTGCAATGCAAAATCTGTTGCACAAAAAAAAAATCTTGGACAGCAAGACACCTCCGTCCACTGTAGTGGTCAGCATTTGTGTGACGGGAGTGCGTCCCTAGCAACCGGCAACCAGTTCAGTTCAGTTCAGGTCTCACCACTCTTCGTGACATAAACATATATTAACCATATATTTCATACTCTTAAGTTCCTTTTGGTTGATATAAAAATCAATATCCAGCCTGCTTGTATCAATGCCCAAGACACAATACTGCAAAATATCTGTATATTTTGAGTGCAAGTTTTGCGCAATGATCTTTGCTGATTCATTGCACTATAATAGACACCATTACATCAACCTGAAAAGTAAATTACTGCAAAATAATTTGTGAGTCTTTGCACCTTTTAACACACTGTCCTGTTTTCTTCTTAAGGGAAAATAACTGCAAAATATCTGCATAATTTGAGCGCAACTTTTGCTTTTTGATCTTTGCTGTTTTATTGCCCTATATATCATAGAGAGAAGTTTAACATTAATGGTTACATAACTGCTGGGAAAAACACTTTTCCAGCAGAACATAAATCTATTGCCTCCTGTTGATAAAATACATCTAATCTATCAAAAATTGTCATTCTTATCGAGGTCCACCCATCTTTTGGTCCACTTAAATCATAGATTTGTTGTTCATGGAAAATCCCTCTTCCCCACAGTTAGAAAACTAGTCGAATATTGAACTTTGGTGTAATATTACTTATCAGTTACAAAACATCATTAAAACATGCAGATTTCAGCCAATAATTGTCACACAAACGTATACCTAGCTTTCAGAGTATTCATTTTATTTAGAAATATCATATTCATATATTGAATAATTGAATCAATCTGCCCATATAAGAGTCATAATTTACCAAAACTAAGACTAGATTTTCACCCGGCTGCTTTTCTCACTGTAAGGGATTTAAACATCTGTCATAAGATACCATCAGTTATCCAACCTGGGAAAGTCCCCACTACTCCTTGAGGGTTCTCGAGCCTATTTAAAAAAATATACAGATTTTTTGTAAACTTGAATCATTTATACATATGATCATCCCAAGGCCACATATGATTTTTAAAATTGATTCACCATCTAGTTTTTTAAATATGGGGTGGCAAACATTTGGACCCTTTTACTATTGGTTCCTATGGAAAATGATGACTTTTCAAAACCTATTCGTATTTCTCACCAAGAACCCGTATATAGATTTTTTTTAAACTGTAATATATGCTGCCTGGGAGTGTCTTCTTTGTTATAAAAGAAAAAAATATAGTTTTCGCCGTCTAGTTTTTTTGTGAGGGCTTTCTAGAATATATGAAATTGCAAAAATACAGATTTTTTTCAGTTAAATATAGTCAAAATTGTAATTAAATTGCAAAATTAGATCTAAATTCAATGTGAGTTTGTACAATGCATGTGGAGCTCAGTGATTCAAAAACTGAAATCAGTTTTGTACCATTCATATTGATAGGGGGTGGGGGTAAACATATGGTACATGAATTGACCCCCAAATTTAATTTTTTATGAAACACACCAGATATTTTTTAATTGGTATTATTACCTCCATATATTTCAAATATGCATATTCAATGATATGAGTGAACGAGAAAGATAAAATCTTTAATTATCCATATTAGGCACTGAAATAGGCTCGAGAACCCTTAAGCCCCTGAACAAACAAACCATGCAGGGTAGGGCAGAAATACAAGCAACAGCCATCCACTATATACAAAGCCTAGAAACAAAAGATTCATGGTTTTTGGCGGGAATTATTGGCGTGGCTACATCAGATGCCATCTTGCAGTCACAGTGGGTAGGTGTCTTATATGCTGCATGTATTGTATATATATATATATAGAAGCATACTTAGTAAGTTGTTCATTTTTGTAAGGTCTGTGCCATTGAGATTCATTTGAATAATTGTGAACATCATTTTTTCTTTATACATGCATTTTCTACCTTGATATTCAAAGAGTTTGAAATTCACATGTGCCATTGAAATTCATTCGATAAATAGGGCAGTTTACAAATTGACAGCAGCGCCATACAGAGAGCGGCAGAAAAAGGCCCAAACTATGAGCTAGGCAGGCAGGCTCATAGAAGCCTTATATATTAACCATAGGCTTCTAACTTTCTCCTTTTTCTCTGAGAATTGGAGTTATTTTATAATACTGTCAGCTATCCAATATTATTAAATGTCATGTGAAGATTGGTCATGCTTAATAAGAGGACATTTTATCCGCTACATTTTAGTATATGGCAACTTTCCTAACAGCTTTCCTAAAAACAAGTAAGCATAGGTGTACGGGCTGCAGGGGGTCAGCGTCCGTATGGTCAGAGGCACACACACACCTCAGCGCGTCCACCGGGAGCCCGGGTGGAGGGTGCATGGTTTGGCCCACATAGCCAGGTAGGTCAGCTGGACTGGGCATGCGCACAGTGGTAAAAGTCAATCCCACAGTCACTGGTACACACTGGTGACGGAATTTGTAAAGTAGGCTATTGTGAACATCCTATTTTCTTGATACCCATGCATTTATTCTCTTATGAATTTAGGTTTTACGAATACACAATAAAAAAACACTGACAATAACTCAGGCTAAGGAATGCCCCTTTTGGGATCTAGGATTGGGGTGTATTTGGGGTCGGGATTCACGATTTAAAAGGGCCGTCAGGATTCGGGAAAGGATTCAAGTACTAAACATTTTACTTTTTGAACATTTCATTTGAAGTTGTGTAATGGACAGTCTAAATATTAATGTTTTCAGTGAGAATTTGTATTATATGTTGTATTTTCTATTTCAGGTACCACTATAGATGCGTATAATATGTGCTTCCATCCCATGCAACCAAGAAAAAAGGAAAAACGATGAATGAAAAAGATGAATGCAATGAAAATAAATGAATATTCAGTAAAGATGAATTAATGAATAATGCACCAATATCCGGGACCAATATATTACCCCATGCCCAACCAGATAATATATGCAATTTATAGGCGCAAAAAGTGCGCACATATATATGCCATAGAATTGCGCTCAAAATTCACAATAATTCTGCATTATTTGTATCATAAAATTTCCAGCCCCTCCGCTGCATACATACATACATACGTTTTTGTATAAAAACATAGACTTGCACCTGTATTATGTACACTGCAACCAAGAAACCAAATGTCGCTATATGTAATATCTTACCAAATCTCTCACTACGGCAATAGCACTTATATATCATTAGTCAGTAACCGCTTCATGCCATATCACCCCCATCTCATCTCATTACTTCATCATTCGTTACGGGCATACCTGGCTCGGATATAAGAAATACAAAGATATTCTTTGATGTATAAGAAACTGTACGAGGTGTTTACATAGCTAAGGAACATGATTGAATTGCCATACCCTACGGCACTATGTAACTGATTATGGTCTTGGTGCCCACGAAAATCACTATGCTGTGAGAAGGTGTCAGGCCGACTACATGAATAAAAACGTTTCCAAAAAAAAAATGCACCCAATAATTGCGCATTATATATGGCCAATTCCACCAATTTGACAACATTTGGCCCCCATCCGTGGAAAGTGATAATAGGGTTTAAATCAAATTAATTACCATTAATTTGATTTTTCTTTGATTGGATGGTTCTACCAACCTGTGGAACCATATTTTTAGCCCAATCTTTTCTTTTTTTTTAATTTTAAAATCTCATAATGGGACAAAAATCGATTTGCCATTAGTCCGTGTAATTGGTAAATTTCTAAATAATCTTCAAAATTGAACATTTTTTTTATATGTTGTGATAGTAGGTTACGTGAACATGATTTGTGTAAAAAGAAATTGAAAAAAAAATTTGTTTGGCCAAAAGCCATCAAAATAATAAATAAAAAAAATGTGGGTATCCCTGGTGAAGATTAACGACATCCCGTTTTAATAGGGTGGAATTTAGAAAAAAAATGAAAATTTTCCAATAATCACAAATAATGATAAAATTCACAGGATTTGAGCACACATTGAGAACATTAACAGTATTGGTTAGAGTTTTTCTTGGACCTGAGCAGACAAAATGCATGGTGCCAGCCACACTGGGAACCAGAGGTGATGAAGATTAACAACATAATTATGAAGATTAACGATTTTATGGTCTTATGAGGTAGCATTTTAATAATGAACTTTAAATTTGATATTTATTATCAATTTTGTGTAATATCAGTCTATAAATATCAATACTTAGAATTTCCGACAAGGTTTTACATACGTATTACAGGAAAATGGGTTTTGAAGACTAACAACATATATGTGAAGATTAACGACATATAAATGAGATGTGTCACAGGAAAATGAGTGACAAGTTGGAAAACATGGATTTTGAGATATCATAATATTTGAAAAGATGATATCAAGCCGATTCCAATGATGGTAAACATTAGGAGATCCAACAAGTACTTCTATATTTTACAATATATTTATAAGAAAAACTCTAACCAATACAGTTAATGCATATTTTTAATAGATTTATTTTATTATTATAGGGTCGGATAAGACATTTTTGGCCAAAATAACATTATTTTGGGGATAATTTCTGAAATATTGACATTAGATACATGAAAGAATATATGGCATGAATCATCACCCTCTGGCCAATGCATCTGTATATGTAGATTGTCTCTATTCTTAAAACTCACGAACTTATGGCATGCTAGGTTTACAGAGTAGACAGCAAAAAGCTCTAAAATCGCTATTTTTTCATGATTTTATGTCGTTAATCTTCATTTGCTTCCCATAGCAATGTCTGTATATTATGAGAGTATCCTGAAATTAATATATTGTAGTGAACCTGCTGAAAAATGCCATTGCCTTGACGGGGAACCGAACCCCGGACCTTCGGATTGACGTTCCGATGCTCTACCAACTGAGCTACCGAGGCAAGCTATCCTCAACAGGTCACAATCCCAAGTTCAACCACCAGGACCACTACACTGCCCCCTTCCAACAATGGACGAAACTCATCTCATATGGTTTTGTCCAACTTGGGGTCTACAGTGCTGCCCTTAGGTGGCTGGTCACGGCATCAATTGTAGTGAACCTGCTGAAAAATGCCATTGCCTTGACGGGGAACCGAACCCCGGACCTTCGGATTGACATTCCGATGCTCTACCAACTGAGCTACCGAGGCAAGCTATCCTCAACAGGTCACAATCCCAAGTTCAACCACCAGGACCACTACACTGCCCCCTTCCAACAATGGACGAAACTCATCTCATATGGTTTTGTCCAACTTGGGGTCTACAGTGCTGCCCTTAGGTGGCTGGTCACGGCACCAATTGTAGTGAACCTGCTGAAAAATGCCATTGCCTTGACGGGGAACCGAACCCCGGACCTTCGGATTGACGTTCCGATGCTCTACCAACTGAGCTACCGAGGCAAGCTATCCTCAACAGGTCACAATCCCAAGTTCAACCACCAGGACCACTACAATATTGTATTTATACCATTTAAAATTAATACATTATGTAGTTTAAGACACAAGTCCTTACTGGAAAAAAACATTAGTGTCTGGTAAAATGTTATCACTTTTTAAATCGAATGGTTTTCTACTCTATTTATATTCATATTTTTATTACTTTGTTGGGCCACAGAAGTGAGGCAGAAAATATATCCCTGTTTCCAGGCTCAATTTGTGATAGATTTTTATACTTTAACTGTCATTGTTCATTTTATATTAATTTCGCAGTCTATTCCTACACAAATTATATGATATGGTGCTAAATAAAATGAAAATATTAACTTTACTTGCATCTTATGTTCTTATATTCTCATCCCCCCCCCCCCCCCCCCTATACAAAAATAACTAATAACCAGAATGGTTCCATACTTGGCAGTTCAATACACACATATATATATAAGGTTCATAAAAAATAACAACTCATCTGATTAATGCAAGATTTTATTTCGGGGTTCTGAGGGGGATGGGGGCTAGGGGCCCAAATGTTGTCAAATTGGTGGAAATGGCCATATGCAAAAAGTATACGCAATTTATGCGTTTTTCACCGCAATAAAAATTGCGCAAAAAAACTCACATCTCAGAATTATTGCGCATTTAATTGCATCCGTTTTTTGCGCATATATTGCGCACAATCGCGCACAATTTCTGGGTAAGAAAGTCAAATATCAATATATATAATATGAGTAATTCCACCAATTGGTCGACATATGACTATGAAATAGATTTTTAATTTATGTAGAAATATGTACTCTTCTTCTGTGCCCTTATCAGCTAGTTCCCGTCACAGACTCCACAAAGCTGCCTTGACTACGATATTCATTATTAACTTTCCCAATTTCGTCTATATTATCAGCAATATTAGTTTATGCAACTTCGACAGTTATAATCACAGTAAAAGTATTCAACTATTCAGTCCCATATTTACTGGCCTTTGCGTTCTACCCATCATTATTGATATCCTAAAATTCCTCGGTTATATATTGAACATTTTATGTGACAAAATGTGAAGTGGTGCGTCTAATATTAGTCACGCAAGTAGCGGCGGGGCTGTGCGGGTGCCGTGCGGATGCTGTGCGGGTTTTCGGTGCTGTGCGTCTTTTAGTCATACAGGTGTAACAGTTCTAAATTACCCTCCGATCTAATGTACCCCCCCGGTAATTTAGACCTCAGGTTTAAATGACCCCCTCTAGGTTCAAATTACCCCCCTTTGTTTCTTTGATAATCTTGGATTTTGTAAATTCTATTGATTCCATTACTTGCCTCAAATTAGGATTATGCTACAACCCCACATTTAAAATTGAATTGGACTATTGTAGATTGGAATTTACGATTTTTGCTCTATGTAATGCCTAAAAGTAGAATTGTCACTATTATAATATTATGTCAATAATTTAATATCTAATAAAATGCTACAGGATGTGATGAGAACAGCACTCTGTGTAATTCATATCCTGAATTAAATACTTTTCTCATATCACAATAATTCATTACTAAAATCTATTCAGTTCTGACTATTAGGTATGTACTATTACTTTTATTGTCATAATTTAAAGAATTAATGTTTCGATCAGTACTTGGTTATTTTCAAATATTTGGGGTATATTAGACCTAGGTTTAGTTTCCCCCTTTGGGGTACTTTGAACCTGGTGAGGGTACATTTGACCTAGGTCTATTTTACCCCCGGGGGTACATTAAAACTGGAGGGGGTATATCCAACCTAGGTCTAAAGTACCCCCGGGGGTACATTGGACCTAGGTCAAATGTACCCCCGGTACATTAGACCTAGGTTAGTTATACCGGGGGGTACATCTGATGGGGGGTACATTAGAACTGCTACACCTGGTAAATAGTCATTGTATGAGAGCTAATCATGAAACCTAAAAATTTAAACTCTTGAGTCGGTTCCAAAACTGACTTCTCCACATGGATCATTATCTTTCATGTGACAAAATCTCACCTCATTGGTTTGACGTTTCTCTTCTACTTGCTCGACCCCTTCCCCTGAAAATCCTTCTGTTGAGTACCAGGATTTGGAGCACGATATATGGGCTTGTAACCTCCACCCTGATTAGGAAACGAGGAGCCGGGAACCGAGGTTGATACTGAAAGTTCGGCCTAAAACTATGAGGCGCCAAGTGTCCAGAGGGTTAGTGGCACCAGATAACAACAAAGTCAAAGAAATCTTAAATTAACTAGGATAGGATACGGTTTGCCTGATAATGAAACATTAGGCTATTTAAAAAGCCTTCGCCGTCACCGTCCCCCCGTCACCCGTCACCCAACACCATGGCAGCCATGCTAGCCGGGCCCGTCTGCCCGTCTACATGGCACGCCGAGTAACGTTTGGAAGAGGTGATCCCATTGGCTGAGAGCCTAGCTGAAGCTTGATGTAACGCGCCCTGTGATTGGTCGATTTTTTCCCCGGAGAATACCGAAGATGCGATGCCGAGTGTTACCGAAGATGCCATGCGGCCGTACGCAGGGTAAAATATCTGTTCATGCTTTAGCATAGGGGTCAGGGAATCGGTTATTTCTCACGTATTATACCAGAAAGACCTTGTTGTATTGGATGTAATCTCCGTGTATATGTCTCCCCTAGGCCTGGAGACCTTGTTTCTGGCGATGGGATGCCGGGAAGTAGCAGTTTCACACGATCGATGCAGAGTCGAGTATAAAGCTGGCAGTTTCGAAATAAAGTGGGCGTGGTTAAAATCTTAAGCGGTATGACCTTTAGGCCATAAATATGGCCACTATTGACGCCTAGTCGTCAAGTTAACAATTTTGTTAGCTAATCACCATTTTCGTTAACAAAATGGTCATTTAAGAACAAAATTGTAGTTTTGTTCATTTACAAATTCATTTCGTCGACGGAATAGTTAATTTGTCCATTCATCTTCAATTTCGTGTACGAAATGAAGTATGTGCAGTCCCAAATTCAATTTCGTAGACGAAATGAATTTTGTGCAGTTACAAAATCCATTTCGTCTACGAAATGGATTTTGTACTGTCACAAAACCAATTTCGTAGACGAAATGAATTTTGTGACAGTACAAAATCCATTTCGTCTACGAAATGGATTTTGTGCAGTCACAAAATCAATTTCGTCTACGAAATGAATTTTGTGTAGTCACAAAATCAATTTCGTCTACGAAATGGATTTTGTACTGTCACAAAATCAATTTCGTAGACGAAATGGATTTTGTGCAGTTACAAAATCAATTTCGTAGACGAAAATGGATTTTGTGCAGTTACAAAATCAATTTCGTAGACGAAATGAATTTTGTGTAGTCACAAAATCAATTTCGTTGACGAAATGAATTTTGTGCCTTCACAGATTCGATTTTGTCTACAAAATGAATTATGTGCAGTCCCAAAGTCAATTTTGTCTACGAAATGATTTTTGGGCACTCCCAAAGTCCATTTGGTGTATGAAATGATTGTTGTGCTATCTCAAACCAATTTTGTGTACGAAATGAATTTTGACAAATTGATACAAGTACAAAATGAAATTGGCGAAACTGACGAAATTGGCGCAATTGGCGAAACTGACGAAACTGACTAGATTAGCGAAACCGACAAAATTGGCGAAACTGACGAAAATGACTGGCACTGCACCAAACCCAATGGAGAAATTGGCGAAACTGTGCAAAACTGACTAAATTGGCGAAACTGACTAAATTGGCGAAACTGACTAAATTGGCGAAATCAACAAAACTGACGAAACTGATGAAATTGGCCAAACCGACGAAATTGGCGAAACTGATGAAATTGGCAAAACCGGCAAAACTGACGAAATTGGCAAAACCGGCAAAACTGACAAAATTGGCGAAACAGACGAAATTGGCAAAACTGACGAAAATGACTGAATTGGCGAAACGGACGAAATTGGCCAAACCGGCGAAATTGGCGAAACGGACGAAATTGGCAAAATTGGCGAAACAGACAAAACTGACTGAATTGGCGAAACCGACGAAATTGGCGAAACTGACGAAATTGGCAAAACTGACGAAAATGACTGGCACTGCACCAAACCCATTGGCGAAATTGGCGAAACTGACTAAATTGGCGAAACTGACTAAATTGGCGAAACTGACTAAATTGGCGAAACTGACTAAATTGGCGAAACAGTCAAAATTGGCGAAACTGGCGAAACCGACAAAATTGGCGAAACCGACGAAATTGGCGAAACCGGATAAATTAGCGAAACTGACAAAATTGGCGAACCTGGCGAAACACAAAATCGGCAAAACCGGATAAATTGGCGAAACAGACGAAATTGGCAAAATTCGCAAAACTGACGAAAATGACTGGCACTGCATTCCAAACCCATTGGCGAAATTGGCGAAAGTGACTAAATTGGCGAAACTGACTAAATTGGCAAAATTGGCGAAACTGGCAAAATTGGCGAAACTGACGAAATTGGCGAAACCGGATAAATTAGCGAAACTGACGAAATTGGCGAATCTGGCGAAACACAAAATTGGCGAAACCTGATAAATTGGCGAAACTGGCGAAACACGAAATTGGCGAAACTGACGAAATTGGCGAAACCGACGAAATTGGCGAAACTGACAAAACTGACTAAATTGGCGGAATTGGCAAAAGTGACGAAAATGACTTTGGCCCTGCACCAAACCCATTGGCAAAATTGGCGAAACTGACTAAATTGGCGAAACTGACTAAATTGGCGAAACTGACTAAATTGGTGAAACTGACTAAATTGGCGAAACTGGCGAAACTGGCGAAACTGGCGAAATTGACGAAATTGACTTTGGCACTGCACAAAACCCATTGACAAAATTGACGAATGGACTGCGCAAAATTCGTTTCGTAGACAGAATTGACTTTGGCGCTGCCAAAAATCCATTTTGTAGACGAAATTGACTTTGGCAACTCCATCCATCCAAAATCCATTTCGTGAAATTGATTTTGAGACATCACAAAATTCATTTCGTAGACGAAATTGACTTTGGCACTGCACAAAATCCATTTCGTAGACGAAATTGACTTTGGCACTGCACAAAATCCATTTCGTAGAGGAAATTGACATTGGCACTGCACAAAATCCATTTCGTAGACAAAATTGACTTTGGCTTTGCACAATTTTCATTTCGTAGACGAAATTGACTTTGAGACATCACAAAATTTATTTCGTAGACGAAATTGACTTTGGCACTGCACAAAATCCATTTCGTAGACGAAATTGACTTTGGCACTGCACAAAATCCATTTCGTAGACGAAATTGACATTGGCACTGCACAAAATCCATTTCGTTGACAAAATTGACTGTGGCTTTGCACAATTTTCATTTCGTAGACGAAATCTACTTTGCAACTGCACAAAATTCATTTCGTTCACAAAATTCATTGCTGAATGAACAAAATAGTTATTTCATTTACAAAATTCATTTGTAAATGAACAAAATTACAATTTCGTTATTAAATGCCCATTTTGTTAACGAAAAAGGTTAGTAATCAACGAAATTGTGAGGTTGACACTTGGCGCCCCATATAAAACCTCCAATGAAGCCTTGCATCATTGGTTGCATATTTCCTCCTTTGAAGGGACATCGAGGGCGTTGTTGACGAACTTGACCCTTCGGGCGTGGCGCTTGAGGCGTCAAAGCCGACTGCACCTCATTAGCCACCTTTGCTGCTTTCAAAGAGGCTGATAAGTTACCTCTGAATAACCATTCCGGATTCTCTTCTTTCCCATTTGCGACCGACTTGGCATAAGCTTGGTTAATCTTAGGCTTGAGCAAATCACACCTTTAGGCTGCAATGTACGTTGACCAAATATTAGCTAAAATTGGTAGACATCTAGCAGATTCTTCCCAACGACATCCATTTCTTTATTGTTCTTTCCTTGTTTCAGGATTACATCTCCGATCGGAGCTAATGTAATCATAGCAGCCGAAATACCCTTCAGCATAGCCCTCAGCGAAATGTCATTGGATCTGACGTTGTCAACATTAACAGATTTGGTGTTAAATATATCCTGGTCGCGCTTCTGCACCATCAACCCGTCCACATTTTCCGGGCGAAGATAGTCCTCCATTAAAGACTCAAGATCTTGCTGACTGAAACCTTTATCGAACGAATTGTTGATATATAAAGCCAGATAGGGACCTAGGCCTACCGCTGGCCCTCTCTTATTAATCTTCTCCTGCTTGGAGGTGACCTCTTGCAATTTTGTCCAAAGTTCACCCTCCGGATAGGATTCAGACATTAGGCCGTTAGCCTTCTCTTCTTCAGAAGGCCCCGTAAATGCTTGATTTTGGTTGGCAAAATTTTGAAACAGGGCTCCCATCATCATTTGATTAAAATCTAGGCCTTGAAACCCAGAGGCGTCACTTGAGTCACCCACCTCGCCGGAAGTTGACGCTTTAAGCGGTCTGGCCACTGTCGACAAAACATCGTCATGCAATGTAAAGACGATGCAAAGACAATGTAATTGCCGGCGATGCACATCGATGAGGAGGGTTATCGGTGGCTGCATCGTCTTGGCATCGACAAGGGAAAAAAGTTCGGCAACTATGTAATTCATGTTCATGCTTTTACATATGGAATCTCATCAACTAGGCATCAGCAATGCATCGGCAACGCATCGCCACAGCCGTTACCTCCATTGACAATGCACCGATGCAAAATCACATCGGCAGGAAATATCAAACATATTTGATTGATTCATCGGTACCCTTACCGATGCAATTTTTACATCGCCCACTCATCGCTAGTCATCGCTGGCTATTGCCGAAGGCATAGCGATGACAAGTTGATGCAAAGACGATGCAATAAATTTCACAAACATCTTATCGACTACTTCATCGCCAACGCATAGCCAACAATTTTGTCGACAGTGGCCGAACCGCTTTAGGCTCCGCACCTGGATCAGCACTGACATCATCGTCCAGAAAGCATACCGCTGGATTGGGTTGTGTAGGCATCTGACTTTTAGGCTAGTTGCTTGTATAAATGTGGATTGTTCACATTTCCGACGAACTACCCTCCACCCAGCCGTCCCGTTCTCCACCCCACCCCACCCGGGCCCCGGCGCTGTTCACTCAGTCAGTGAACAGAGCCGCTGGTGTCAGTTGATGTAACTAAGCGGCCGCCAGTTCAAATCATAACACAGGCCTCGAAGGAGGTAAATGGGTTTACATCTTCTTTTATGGACAATATTGTTCCAGTAATCGCTGGCTAATTACGTTGCTTACTAACATACGGTAGTACTGAGACCGGAGAAATAGCTGAACGCGCATCTATTTGTGGGGCAGAGCCATCTATAAGGGTCGATCCATGTTCTATTGCGTTAGTTTAGGGTCCCGGTACGACGTGTTTTTTTTTCTTGAATTAGCCGATGGCGGCTTTTTCAAAAGCGGTGGTCGCGGAGTGTCAAGGCGTGGAGCTTTCCCGCCACTGACGCCATCTTTTCTAGCTGGAACTTATATTTTCATCTGCTTTGGTCTGATCGGAATCCGAATCTGACACTTCATGCTCAACATGGGTTTTCTTTCCCCTAGGCATCTAAAATAACAAATTAGAAAATGATTAATTAAATTAATATGATTGCAAGTAAAAAAAGAGACAAAATCGGCGCATGGGACCTCTCAATGACAGCAAAAAATTGATAGAAGCAAACCCAAACCGCGGTAAGGGTTCCCTATAATTGAAAAACGGTGTAAAAACCGAATATATATCAAAAGTAATGGAAAACTCACGGACGGCGCACCGTCACGTTTCCAAACGATCCCCACGAAGGCGAGTTGAGCCGTGGTTTGACGATCGTTAATCCATAAATTTCTATATTTCTATATTAGAAAAATAATCAGTGACGATAATAATTCGAAAACTCACCTTAAGAATTGACGATCGAAAATGTGTTGACGCCTGGTCACCACGAAAATCCGCGCGAACTGAAGGTCAGGTGATATCACCGGGCGGAATCTCTATTTAGTTCCGCACCCAATATGGGCTGCGAGTAAAAACTATCTATTAACGAATAATATCAGATAAGATAAATCATACAGCCATTACATTTCGAGATCAAATTAGCTGGATTGCATTATCAATAATTACAAACAGTTTAATGCAATTTTCTTCAGCCTCATGGTTCAGTCGGGGGAAAATTCTCTCTAGTATTGTTGCCAACTTTGTTCAATTTGATGTAGCCTACGTCTATGCACAATTGGCCTTTGGGTAGGAGACGATTATGTGCAGTGCGCCTTGCCTATGTTTGTGATGAAGAGAATAGCGGGCAAGATTTCCCACATATCCAGTAGGCCTACAGTTAAGTGATTCCAGCAAGGCTCTGCATGCAGAGGATGCTGGCTGCAAAGGAGGTATGAATGTCATGGCGGCAGTGGTCGAATAGGACTTATAGGGACTGTTCATAATTAATCACTGGGGGGGGGGGTCTAGGAGGAAATGGCCAAAATTCTTGTGCAAAAATGTATGACCCCCCCCCCTTCAAGACTTGTGCAAAATTAAAAGCCCCCCCCCCTTCTGGGTCTGTGCAAAAAAGGTGCCCCCTCTAAATCCTCCTAGCCCCCCCCCCCCAACCCCTAGTGATTAATTATGAACAGTCCCTTATCCGAATTAAGTTTGGTGACTGGTGGAGAGGGGCCAAAGCAAAGCAGGACGGGTAATTATGACCAGAACAGGGGCCAATTCCACCTGTGTTTACAGTATGTGGGTGCAGGTTCCAATGGACGCAGTGTGGGCCCCTTATTAAAGGCAAACGCTACTATCTAGTGGAAAATGAAAATAAATGTCATTTTTCTGAAACTTTAGTATTTGATTCTTGAAGTGTTTCTGGTCATAAGGATGGAAAAAAATCATTGGGTCGCCGTGCTCATTTTTGAATTACAGTGCTTCAAAATTTGGCATCTCAAAAGTACCAATGACGACCAAAAAGGGGGCCCATTTTGCAGTACCTCAACTTCATAGTTCATATTTACTATTTATATTCACTCAATTTAAGTAAAATTAACAGTTTTAGAGAGAGTATTATTTGGCCAAAAATTCTATGCCTCTTTTCTATAGGGTGCATTGTTATTTTTATTTTGAAAACAACAAATATATAATGTGAATTTTAAATTAAAAACTCGAAAAAACTCAATTTTTTTCACCATTTTTATAAAAACAATTTTTTTCCCCTCCCCAGTGAAAATAAATGTCATTTTTCTGATTCATTAGTATATGATTTTTGAAGTATTTGTGTTCTTAAAACTGAAAAAAAATTAATGGGTCACCGTGCTAGTTTCTGAATTATGGGGCTTTGAAACATGGCTGACAACCCAAAGATCTGCTGCTTTCAAAGTGTTCTATGTTTCCTAAACATGTCTATTTCAGACAGCTACAATTATTTTTTTAACGTGATGACATACATTTTTTTCCCTATATTTGTGTAGAATATTACCTGCACTATATGTGTAGAAAATTCTGGGACATTTGGAGTATCCATTTTTGTTTTATTCCCAAAACCGTGAAAGGAAAATGCAGCATTTTCCAATAGACTTGCATGCTAATTGGGTACAACTGAGAGTACCCATAGCTAGCTCTGTTTCATGTCTATTTCAGACAGCTATAAAAAAAAATCGAACGCGATGACATATATTTTTTTTCCTTTTTATCTGTAGTATATAACCTGAACTGTATGTGTAGAAAATTTTGGGACAGTAGGAGTAGCCATTAATTGTTTGTTTTATTCTATAAAATGTGACAAAATGGGCCGTTTCCTCATAGACTGCAATGCTAAAGGAATAGTGCGTAAAATGCCCGTAGATTTGGTATATGGTAAAGGGGGGCGGGGCAGTGAATAGTAGCGTTTGCCTTTAAAAGTCATTTTAGGGTCAGAAAAACATCTAATATTGCCACCAAACTTGAGGATATATGAGACATCACCATGCCCTATCTTCATCTTAATTTATTTTCCTTTGATAATTATGGAAAACAAATACTAGAACAATATCAACAGGTCATTGTATGCGCTGTATGAAGGTGCATGATGCATGAAACACCCAAATTTTGGAATCGATAATATATATACACCTCCCCATCCCCCTCCTCGAAACTGCATACATCTACTCTTCCAACATTTTAGCCACAACTTTAGCCAATGGGTACCCACACTTAACGGATGTTAAGGAGATTGTTAACCAATTAACTACGGGCGCACATGTACACATTTTCTGCTAACCTTAACTCACATCCCCGTGGAATTCCATACTTGTCCCCACAAAATCTAATGTTAGATTACATTAAATAGCGGTACTTTGACAGATATTTACAGTCAACCCATTTATGATTTTAATATACTATTTACAGAGTTAAGAGATCGATGTGCTATTATTGTTTGTATTGTAAAATCCCATATGGTTATAGACCAAGTATTAAGGTGGACAGTAGCGTAGAGATTGGTCTACTCAGCGTTTCAGTCTTGACCTTCTTCAGGAGAGTGAGAGTTTCTAAGATTTGTTTATGCAGTTATGTGTATACAGATTTTAGGTCGATTCTTAGACAAAATAAAACGATTCATTTATACGTTTGAAGTTTCTATGCGCACAAAGTGGTCGAAATGGACGTAGGCCATGGGTGAGAAACGTCCATTTCGACCACTGAGTAATTCAATCATTCATTTGGGAAGCATCTTAATTGGTTCTTAGTTAGGACCTTGCACCTGGTACCGATATCGAAGATGTACGTAAACCCCGGTTGTAAAGTAAGGAGTCTATTAGAACAATGATGTGTTTTCATGTGTATCACTTGATCTTTCTCCTCACCCAACACCCTACTCCCACCCATACTCGTACACACTCTTCCTCCCAGCACCCAACAGGAGCCCACCTGTCCAGGTGATGCGCTAACTATATATAAACACATACTAGGCGAACATATGATTCGCACACCTGGTTGTGTCCACTGAGTAGTCACTCCCCAAGTGCTCGAGGATGGTATATAGGGGGACAAATTGCAAGAAGACAGCAAAATCCAGCATGGTTTAGATTGCAAGGTCCGCAAGAAAAAAGCTAATTCGTTTTTAGACACGAAGTTAGGAGGGACGACAAAATAGCAGGCTTACTTCAGTGTTGATTGATCTGCTGGGAGATCGAAACGACTTATGTTGAATGACTGGTCACTCTCTCACCCCCAGTCAAACTGTTTTAATTTGATTTTGGGTAAGGTTTCAGGAATTGCCGATGTAGCTCTTCATATGCAGGATTCTAATACAAGTAACAGGGAGAGATGGTAAACATCTATAGTGATGAATCGATGTTCACTATTGTATTTTTAACGATGTAAACCGTTATCTGTTAATTAATGCCCTTATTGAAATACTTCACTTATTCCGGTGTTCCCTGGGTGTCTTCCATTCCAACAACCAAAATCTTTTTTCTATGTAATGAGGAAGATGTAATAAAATATAAATAATAGGGATTTGTTTCTCCCCATTCTCGGTCCTTATACTCCTTTCAGATATTGAAGTTGTTTATAATATAACATATCAGGTTAAATTACTCTTTACTGATAAGCAGTGATAGGCCTAACAAGTGTAATCCTGTGACTGTTTATGCAAAATACAATGTGATCCAAGTGAAAAATCTTAAAAGAAAGCAGTAGGCTAAGTAGATTTAATCCATCGGGATATAGAGACACATTGGAGTTCTGTTAAAATGCAAGGGAGATGGTTCCCTCTTGACAAATAGAGTAGACACATAGACTAGGCAAATACGTCGATTTCTTAATGAATTAATTATAAACCGGCTAGTCAACAAACTCCTTTTCCTTCTTTAAATATCTTGTTGGTCAATGTTGTCGTCAGGGTGGATGTCTTGGTGCATGCATATGATTTTCAATATTTACAGTTCCATTATCCATCACAACTGTTTTCTAGACTTTATATTTTTGATGATGCATAATAGAAATGGCAAGAAACAGTGATATTGTATGACTATGTACAACGTATATGATATATCTGTGGTACTATTGAAGGTCTTTTAATATGTGTGCTGTCTGCTGGTGGTCAGTACAGTTGTCCTATACCCCAGTGGGCATGCAGTGCTGGTCATCTCCATACAGCAGAGCTGTGAGACTACTCTTACATTATTTTTAAGAGACATCAGCCAGAGGGCATGGTATTCCCCTTTAGTCTGTATTTCTTAATGTAACCATATTGTATAGCTTCCTATGTCCGAACTTTGCATGTTGTGTGAACCTGTTGTTCCATTCCTTTCATTAATTATTCATTACTGAACACGTCTTACTATCTATATACTCACACCTAGCCTGGACTAGTATGAAGTTGGGGTCCTTTTGGGCTTGTATGTCGGCAGGCAGGACAAGATTGCTTCAGAATTATTTCTTGGTTATAATTTATATGCTACGAGATTTGAACCTGAGATCACTACAATTATTGCCGTGACCAACCACCTAAGGGCAGCACTGTATTCAGGCCCGCTGTTTGGACGAAACAATGTGAGATGAGTTTCATCCATTTTTGAGAGGGGGCAGTGTAGTGCTTCTGGTGGTTGGAATCTGGTTATGACCTGCTGAAGTTGTGCCAGCCTCGATAGCTCAGATACCTTGATAGCTTGCGCCCGATAGGGCAGTGGAACGTAAATCCAAAGGTTGGGGTTTGGTCCCCCGTCCAGGCGCAGGCATTTTCCAGCAGGTTCACTACATATGTATGATATTATAATCCATCTATAATCAGATATGTTGATTAACTTGTGATGGTGGTAAAATATGATATGAGTAACGTAAATCTGTAGTATATGACCTACAATTACACAAAGATAATCTGACCAAACTGCCTCCTATAGTAAAACATGTTTTTTTTCCAAGCAACCATAGAAAATAAAAGAAGTAGGTGATGGGTACATGTATTTAGTATTAACGTCTTAATTATGCACTAAGAAATAATCCTTGAAGGTTTTATGCAAATACAAGAGGCTTTGCCTCTTGAGCCCACATAGTAATATGAAATAGCCATACAGAACGAAAAACCTGATGGAAAGAGGCTAAAAAATTCTCTATACAAATAAATAATATTTACAGGTAGAGTGCACACAGCATCTTCATTATATAGTTTCTATAACTGTTGCCTGCGATTACATAAGCCTACTGCTATGCACGGTAAGCAGTGTGAGGGAAAGCAAGCTGTGGTGGAGGGGGGAGGGGGGAGTCACGGCCCTATGGAGGACATAGTTGCTTGACCAGGGGCAAGTAAACAAACACAGAAATGTCCGAGTGGTTGCCGAGTGGTAAAGAACAGGAAAATTGGTATTTCTTCACAATTTTTCAGGGGATCAGCGATAGCGGTCCCCTGCTCTACTTTCAATATGATGGAAGCTAACACAACTTTTACAGGTTTGGTTTGCCCCTTCTTTGTAACTTCACAGCATCAGGTTGAAGCATCTTTTTTTTTGTTAAAAGATATCCTGCCTTCTTGCCTTTTAAATGCTAAACACGAGATTATTATTTGTGTTAAAAGATATATAATAGAGAAAAGGGTGAAAATCCTGATGGAACATGAAGTACGTCTGTTTATATGTTGAAATAGGCAGTGGAAGCGCAAATGGTAGGTACTGACTAAATACTAGGCACCAGGCTACCAATGTGATATATCTACTACCTACACTGACTTAGGACCACTAATTTAAGGTTAGGTTTAGGGTTATAATAAGTATTGTAGATACAAGCGCCAGACTACTAATACTGCTATATCACCATTATCCACTGGTTTCTTATATCATCATGCAGGTGCCCTATGCCCGAATTTGCTCGAATTGTTGATCGGTTAAAGCTAAAATTTGTTGCCACTTATCAAACTTTTCTCTCTCTACCTTTCGTAATAATACAAGGTTATTGTATGATAATTTTGATGAACAAATCATGAGGTCTATCTTATTACTGCCAATAGTCACATTGAGGATACCTCTATTTGCAGTTTCACCTTGAGATTTGATTAAATTAATCCATTTCTTTGGTACAACTTCATTTGAAATTCTCCAGTACGCGTGCAAAGGGTAAAAAGCATTAGCTTCAATGATTTCATTCATCGTCATTATATTTCCTTCTTCATTTATTATGTCGCCTACTGCTGTTATACCTCGGTCTTTCCACTTCTTCCAGTATAAATAATCACCTTTATGCTTGATGAATTTGTTATACCATAATCTCTCTTGGAGCATATCACTAGCGTTGAGAAGTTCGTGTTTATATTAGTATTTGTTCCATATAGTGAATAATTCTGAATAAAAAGCATTTAGTGACTTTTTTGGTTTCGAACGTGGGAGAATTACATTTTCAACTCTCCTTTTCTTCAGGTCTGAACTTGTGTGCCAGGAAGGAGGTGTGAGGAAGGGTTGCATAACAGGTGGTAAGATCAAAGTGTGCCTCGCCTTTCATTATAGGGGGGTTTTATTCGGAACCCTTTCAATCAGTAGAGCAACAGTGTGTGTGTCCTCCTCTGTGTGGCTTCATAATCAGTAGTTTATTGAAAAGGTGTTTTCCAGCAATTTCTAACACAATATACCTGATTAGCATGTTGATGGGGGCAAGCTCAAGTATATTTCTTTATTGACTTTCACCGAGTTCTGTCTACTCTGTTACTATTACTGCCTTATTCTTACTTCCTGTCTTTTTGTAAATGATATTACTCTGCTTACTTCATGAACTGGGGGACCAAGCTTAAGCTTTAGCTTCTAGGTGTGTTATAACAGCTAAATTTTAATGCTTAAATACAGCTTTAGCTTGAATATTGCACGAGTTGCGTAGCAGCGAGTGCAATATTCTTAGTGACTGAAACCAACGTGTTAGTTAACAGATTTATTATACATGCTTTCAATCATGAAAATAGAAAAGAATCGAGTCATAAATTTGAATTTTACCGGTAATCTTAGTAAAAAAACAGATTGGTTGCCATGACAACCCTACGTAAATCACTAGTGATATACGCACTATGCGTAAGTCACTCTAGATACGTTGTTTTCAGAGCAATGCATGTATAATAAAATAGGATCTATACTATGTCTTCCTTCACTCATTTCACTCTCAAGTCTTCAACACCAAATCCTTTCCATCAACAACATCGAGAGTGAGCTGATATGCATCACCCAACCAAACAATGTGTATTGGGTTAGGCAGATTTGAAAGATGCCAAACTTATGCATTGGGTATTAGCGACACTGTGCAACTAAAAGCTTTAGTGGGATTTGGAACATTATTAAAAGTGGTGGCGTTATATTGATAAAAGAGTTTAATGTATACAATATAATGGTCAATTCTCACGAAATGTGCCCACAGCCTTAATTAAGATATTTCCCAATTCTAGAGACTTCTATGAGAACTTCTCATCTATTACTCACCCTTGTACATAGCAGAACCTAAATCAAATCACTTTCTAAAGAAAAGAAATAAAAGAATATCGAAATAAAACCGTTTGCTATGACAATACATTATTTCACAAAAAATGTTCCTACTGCATGAAATGTTGCTAAACTGCAAGTTGATTGTCCCAGTATATCTATTTAAGTCAGGAACCCATAAAACGTTAGGCCGACCTAATAAACATTTTGGCAGCAAGGCTAGGATAAAGATGTATGGAAGGTAAGGTAGCCGGAAATGGGGGAGATCTACAGGTGTGTCAGGTGAGTAATTAGCATAGTAGAATCGATCCAGAAGTGCGGGTAGCAGAGGTCTGGGTCTAGTCAGTTGATATAGTCATATCTCAGGAGCTATAGCCACACACATAGAGTATACGTGTATACTTGCATACATAAATGTGTGTCATACATGTATACTCGAATACATGCTACCGTTGGGGAGAATTTTGCTAAAAAAATCAAACTCCTTGAAATACAGAATAGTTGTATGGTAGTAGGTATGGTAGCCCTGGATATATCCTGACAATTTGGGAACGAAACTCTCATTATTAAGAAAATATATGATCCCTAAAGTTTAACACTGGAATTTCCAGGGGGGGGGGGATGATTAATATTGAGATATTAATTATGGGACTTACGATTATTTCTAATTATTATCATACAATAAATTAATCTATTAAAATACATTAAATGTATGTCTAATGGTAATAATACAATATCGCGAATGGCGACATGTTTACACATTTCTGGTCATAGCAAAGGCATCTCCTATAACACAAAAATGATATTGCAGTTTGTGATAGCGAGATAACTATGTGCAATAAGTTTAACTCATTGCATTAATGTTGTGTCGTTTGGTTTCTCAAAGTGAACCAATGGCATTATTGCACATGGAAAATAACCACTTGAATATCGAATCAATTTCTCATACATAGTGGGAGACAAAACCATTGGTGTACACAATTAAAGCGTGTTGGATTTAGCCATAGTATATGTAGATGTCAGGGGAGCATCCACCAATATATTCAAGTAATCCATAAATAATTAATAAATGCATGCTTCGTAATAAAACATCAAATATAATTAGGGTAATAAACATTAAATCCATAGGGGACATTAAGAGCATTGTCGCTGAACGACACAACTATCGAACGGAGGAGAACGCAAAACAATTTCAGACTTATATCCCCAACCCCTGCATGTCTCAATGTGTTTTATGAACGAGTATCGGTTAGGCCTACTGTTATCGCATTCCTTTTTCTTTATCAGTTATAACACTTTGACTGGGAAACTAACAGGGCCTATGTGTAATCATTCAACGGTAATAGGTTATAAGTCTTAAATATACGTTCTCAACTGTGAAAGTACCTAAGATAGCATGAGTACCCTTGGGATTTTCTGCAGGTTGTTGTAATATTTTATCATAGCGATTATCAATATCTTATGTCATGTGTGATTTAGATTACATTTTTCTGATTTTCGACAAGTTTTACCAAACGATGTGACTGTGTAGCCTATTAGGTTTTATGTCTGTAGGCGCACAACTTATGAGGTTATGTACATGTCAAAATCATTCCCCAGGCAATAAAAACCCTAGGCCTAATATTTCCAAACTGAGTATCTCCATAAAGAATCCGAAAATCAGCCGATTTGCAAAAGGGAAACAGTTCTTTTTTTGTCTTGATTTTCTCCTTCAAGTAAAATCAGTAAATAGTGATTCGGAGATGTTTGATTTTGTCAGGTTGTGATATTTTCAAAATGTTAATGTCCATTAATAATGAAGGCATCATCCGATTTGTGATGTTTGATCATACTGTTCTCTGTACCGCCTAAATTTTGCTTCGAAAAACATTTGATAAAGTTCAGATTTGTTAAGTAAGTTTCATCACAATCTATATTTCCAAGATCTGAATAATAATGAAGGCATCATCCGATTTGAAAAGGAAAAGTGTTGTTATTGTCTTGAATTTCTTCTTTTATTGAACACAATTTAAAATGATTTGGACATGTTTGATCATACTGTTCTCTGTACCGCCTAAATTTTGCTCTGAAAAACATTTGATAAAGTTCAGATTTATTTGTATTGTTAAGTAAGTTTCATCACAATCTATATCTCCAAGATCTGTTACTCCTACCTTGTCAGGGCGTTCACTTCCCTCTTCCTCATCTTTCTTTTCTGGTTCAAAATCCATATTGACGGTTGTGGATTGCCTCCTAGAAACCCAGGTACATGCTGGTATTGGTCCATCAGCTGTTTTCCGTAGTCCAGATAGGTCAACATTGTTCGCCAGTTCTCCAGGTGGTGCCCCATTGGGAGATGGGACTGGTTTTACGTTGTTTCTTCGGACAAGGCCGCTTTTTTGGCTTACGTTTACTGCAGAGTAAGCCGTTGAAGATTTGACAGAAGCAGCGGGGCTAATTCGTGTCTTTAACTTTTCACGTTTGCTATGAGATGCAGGGGCATGACCATGCATGCTTTTCATGTCATCTATACCATTTTGAATGGTTTGGTCTAAGGCCTTAATTGCACTGATAATTGTTGATGTATTCAGTTTCGCTAATAATCCGGTCACACTTTGTGTATCCTCCTGTTCCTCCATGATTAAATCTTTTATTAATCAAAGCAAAAATGGCCTTATAAAAGTAATATCCAACAGGTTAAATTGTTATATCCTCCGTAGGATTCTTTCTTGCTTCATTGAATATGACGAGTACTGACTGTGCAATCATGGATGATCCTAGTTATAGTACATGTGTGTATGTACTAGGGTAGTGTATGTATACCTATACACCAAGTGCCTAGATAGGGATATATAAGAATGGTGAATATACTTCCTGCCAGCAGCATATACGCCAGGACTAGGCGACCACAAGTTCAACAACAACTGCAAGATGAGGAACAGAAGTTGAAGTTGGATGAGCAGTAGTAGGAGGAGTAGGAGGAGCACGAGGAGCAGGAGGAAGAGGTGAGGACTGGTCGAGTCAGTTGCCAACACAATAGAAGCACAGCTCTAACTGTATAATAATAACCATGAGGATTACAAACAGTCACCTGTCCTGAGCTAGGGAAGCAACACAGCTAGCCAGAGATGGGTGAGTATCACTCACAGCGAGAAGGACTCCCCTCATGTCCTACCTCCTCATAGTATGGCCCCATCTATGAAGCCAACAGATTCATGGCCGTCGTCTTCTATGTATGAGCCTGCTAACTCAAATAAACAGCTCAAATATATGTATATCCTTGCATATGTAAAACGCCTACTGTGACCTGCAAGTAATTCGACTGGGTATGTTTCCCGAGCATACACTGACAATGGTATTCATATATGCTTTATACTGCGAAGGCAACAGTGAATTGAATGTCCGTCCACTAGGCTACTATATATCTGTACCAATTTCCCCCGTATTTGAATCAATATGGGATATCAAATGAACTTCATTTGTGTCATTGCTTTCCACATTGGTTTGATTCTGCTCCCCCAAGTGCTCGAAAGCTGTCCAACGTTGTGCAACATGTGTATGAAGTTACCACTCATCCGATCTTTGCACAGTGGCTGAGGAGATTGATCGTACAATGGGTAGAGACTGCCTTGGAGTATAGACAGAGTTGAAGGCGTAGGAGGTGTGGGAGTCTGAGTAAGAGGAAGATATGTGTAACCTCGTCACCAGAGAGCTGGACCGTTCCTCCTCCTATAGTATAGTAGTAAGAACCAGTTTTTCACAGGTAAGTGGAAGGGTGTACCGATCTTCTCGGCAGTTAGCAATTCCAGGTGACCACACACCTACTCCTCCGGCTTGCATCTACTTACTGATACCATTAGCCTACCCAATAACTCACGTGAGAAGAAATCGGCCGAACCCGGGTTAGACTGCAGTACACCGGCTTGTATGAAGAAAACCATTTAATAGAGTGCCGAGAGAGGAACTGGCATGTCTTCACGATTTTGTTGAGGCCAAGTGCAATGTTTTCCCCGTCCTCTTTTTTTGTTAAATCCCCAAATTATCTCGCCTTTGACACTTTCTACAGATAAAGGTTCAGCAAGAAAATGAGGAAGGTTATTTTCCCCTCAAGATTTATGGGACTTTTTGGTTATTCCTCGGTCCCTATACCAGTGTGGGAGTTGGAAGTGGGAAAAACATCCACCGATCTGTGTACTCATATTTATGACTTGGACATCCCCCATGCAGTAGGCCTATGATATTTCTCGTGTTATTCTCCCAGGATTTGTTTATTTCCCAAAAATTGATCACTGTGAACTGATACTGATTAGAGGACCAGGGGGCCGTTTCACAACTAATAATGGAACGGATATCCACTATTCCGCCGCCGCATTTTTTGCGGAATTTAAAAAGGGTCTGCAAATAAATAATTCCTTATATTATGTTAAATAAATATCAAATAAACATATTTTTGTCTTTCTGTAGTTTTTATTACTAACTATTATACGGTTTAAGTTGAGAAACAAATATTTTTTAACAATTTTCGTTGCCCTGAGGCGAGATATAAATTTAACTATTTTACTAGAATGCCCGGTTACTTGCAGCAACATACTATTAGTGCTTGTGGCTACTATCCCAAGTAAGTAATACAGATTTATTTATATTTCTTGGTGTGTCTTACATATTATAACACTTACAGAAAATGATTCATGCTAATATTAATTCATTTATAGAAGTTCTGACAGTCTTAATTTAAAGCGGCAAGGATGTCTTAGCATTTATGTTCATTGTTCATAGTGATAATTGTTGCCACCACCACTAGCCAGAAGCTGTGAAGGAATAGAGCTGTGCAGTTATAGAGCTAAAACTAAACATTTTTTAGAGAATGGATTCCAGTCCCGCTAATTCTAAATCAATCAGAACAATACAAATACCTGCGTGATGCTGACATCGTTGTGAATTGTTTGATATATGATACCAATTTAGAGAGTGAATATTTATTCTTCTATGAGCAAAAATGTAGCACAGCACCAGCCCTTTACCACTTTGCCATAGCTGGAAGTACCGCGGCAAGTCTGAGCAACGCCAAGAGTACTTCCCGATTGAAAGGATAGGCGGCACTTAATTTCAATATCATTAACCGGGACTGCGAGAATAGGGCACTTCACAAATTACAGACGAGGTGACCGGACGTCCTATGATACTCTTACTGCACAGGTCATTACTGGCCATTAGTCCCCGTTGGTTGGTCTGGTGGGGACCCCATGGAGTGGCCTCCATGGAACTCGCAGCTTCCTTCCTGTCGCAACAGGTCGCTGTGTTAGTGTGTCTAGGGACTTAAAAAAGAAGTAAATAAAAAATGTGAATCGGCAGAAATTATGGGAATATTGTTTTACCCCGATAGTGAAGTTTTAGTGTATGTGACTCAATGAATGGCCATTGCAGAAGGGATGTGGATGGTGCGGTTGCCATGTTCTGTGGAGAGTGTGTGTGGGTGGTGCCCCAGTCACGGTACAGATTTGTAGATGTTATGAATTTTCCCGGAAGCCGGTACTGCAGCTGTGCAACTTTTTAGGCCACGCCAAACCAGACTGCAGTAGGCCAAACCAGAGTACAGTAAGTGAGCGTATGTGACTCAGAACTGAACCAAACAAATTTAGAATTTATTTTTTCGGGGAAACTGATACTAACTGACTAAAGTGATAGTGACACACCAACAGGGACTAAAGCCATTAGATCCTGAGTTTATGGTCCTCAGTTTTCTCTTAGAGAAAACTTCGGACCATATTACCGTATTATCATGTGTATTATGCAATTTGATGGGCAGATGGTTCCAGGTTGATGCTACTTGATAGTGAAGTGACAGTTTATCAGGATCTCTTTTGTGAATAAATAATTGCAATATAGAGGCATCAAATAAACAAGTTGCTCTAGCTTCTGGTAAATCGTTTGTAGCTCTAAGCTTGGATACAGCAATAAAACCCAGTTTGGATAGAAGAAAATCTATTCTATCTGTCTGGATACTTGTAAGAGTGGACGGAACATTGTTTTGGCTAGTAAATGAATACATTGTTACAACTAGTGTCACACAAAAGGTAACGAAGTATTGAAGTTTGAAGAAGTATTTATTCCTGGTACAGGTATACAGAGTGATGGTATAACCTTGTTGGAATCCGATATGTTACAACTAGTGTAACACAAAAGGTAACGAAGTATTGAAGTTTGAAGAAGTATTTATTCCTGGTACAGGTATACAGAGTGATGGTATAACCTTGTTGGAATCCGGCAGGCAACTAATGAGGGGTCAGGGAACCCCTTATATCCTAGGGGAGGCTTACCATTAGGTCCGACTCCCACCCTCATTGGTGGGCCTGGCCAGACCAATGGGGGTGAGGGATTGCTCATTATAGAGGTAGCCTCCATGGAGGTAGGAGCTACGGTGAAGGTATAGGCATATAGCCATTAATAATTGAAATTTTGGGTACATTTATATATTATGACACACTGAGTTATAACAACATTGGTTGGTGTCCGAGGGGGACATCCTAGGGCGATTTTAGGGCCTTGTTCTGTAATCGTTGGATGGTCATTAGAGTTATTTGATTACATCTACAATAAACAGCACTATAATCAATTATTGATAAAATGTTAGCTTTCACTAGTAGTATTGCACTTTTTTTGTTAAGGTTAGGTCTTATATTGGCGAGTTGGTATATCCTATAATGAAGCGACTTTATTAATAATGTTACTCTTCCTGAAAATTCAACTTGTTTTCTATATTTATACCAAGATAAGTATAGTTCTTGACACACTCGATTTCTTTTTGGTTGATTTTAAGTGAAATAGAGTTGTTAACTTTTTTCTTCTCTTCAAACAGCATGGCCTTAATTGGTCTTATTCGTATTTATAAGGATTTTGTTACGAACTGTCATAGAAATTTGCTAAATCGTCATTCATAATTCGTGCAATATTTTCCCCAGTGGCAAATAGGACAGTATAGTCAGCATACAAGATATATTTGGAGGATAAATTAATTTATTAATATCATTAGAGAAAATTAAATAGATAATCGGTTCCAATATGGATCCTTGGGGGACACCACAGTTAATATTTTCATCATTAGAATAACATTCTACATTTTACATGTATTTTGGAAACATAAAAGTGAGATACCTTGTTTATTACCTTGAATAAAGGTCCAACTTTACATATTTATAGTTAAATACCCTGGTATGTCAAGGGTCGACTATTACCCAAGAAAACGGCCGAGGGATGGCCGTCCGCTAAATTAGGCTGTAATTAGAGGATTCCACCCCTGCTTCTCCTTCATGTATTGAGCAGACCTGGCTGGCCATGCAGGTGCGCTCATCACAAGCTCATCACTGAAAGCCAAACCCAGAAGGCTTGAGCGTCACACATGCTTAAACTGGGCGACTGGCCGCGCTACTTTTCACATCTTCATATTACGTAATCCTGGTGTGCGAACCATAGCTGTGTGCATGATTTAGCCTGTGCGAACCCTAGGATTATATGAGCAATTCCACCAATTGGTCGACATTTGGCTGAAAATTCTTAATTTTTTAAAATTGCTTCTATTGTTTTATTATTTTTCGTACATAAACTACACATAATGCTGATAATATAGACGAAATTGGGAAAGTTAATAATGAATATTGTAGTCAGGGCAGCTTTATGGAATCTGTGACGGAAGCTAGCTGATAAGCGCACAGAAGAAGTGTACATATTTCTATATAAATTAGAAATAAATAAAAAGAAATGTGCACATAATGGTTTTAATTATTGTGTACTTCATAGGTCTCGACATAAGGATTATAATGCTTTTTAGTTTGTGAAAATACTCCAATTAGAAGAAAAGTTACAGCCAAATAATGAAATAATAATGGTAATGGGCATGCATGGTAATGGCAGCCGCAATGGTTGATCCTCTGCTCATATGCACATATAATCCATTATATTAAGAATTAACAAAAGAATAGAACATTCTTTCCCTCGTTTTCCTGTTGAGATGACTTGAATACTTGTATTGTTTGTTTATGAAGGTAAATATACATTCTGTTTAAGTATTTAGAGGCACAATTATCAGGGAAAAAGTTCTCTGTATGTCTACACAATACATGTACATGAATAATGTCACATAATTTTAATGTCACATACTTTATGTCACCGTAACGTGCCGGCACGTTACGGTGACATCATGTTTTAGCCCTCTTGAGGTGCAATAATGCAAAGCAGGGGGATAATGTGGCTGTTTATATTTGAGCTCTATGATGACTTACCTTCAGCCATACTTTAATTTTTTCAACTCTAAATATTTTATTTTTTATCAGCTAAAATGTCCGGCACGTTATGGTGACATAACACCTTCCCCAATATATATTATATGCTCTAATTCCAAAAAATTCTAAAATATTCCACAATATTCCTTATTATACGGAAGAATACATTGAAAACCACCTAAAACATATCCACTTCACCCATTTTGGTGTTTAAATAATGTTTTATTCTAGTTTTAAATAGGCACGTTATGGTGACATACAGACCTTCCCCAGATAATTTTGCATTGAAAATCAACCAATGGATTATTAGAAATATATTTTTTTCAAATTATTCAGTAGCCAGGGTCATGATATGAAATTCGAATAACCATATAACAATGATTTGACATAATATTTTTTTCTTTAAGCACTTTTTCTCATAATTAGTACAATTTTCCTTAATTTTTAGGCAATAAAACAGTGTTTTTTTCCTCTAGAATTTTAAATATTAATGCCAGATATGTAAAAGTGGGGTATTTTTCACGTATTTTCCGTCGGGGAACCTGACAGAATTGATTAAAATACCTCCAGACCAAGATTTCTCTTTAAAAATGCAAAAATCTATTTTATAGCCATATGTCGACCAATTGGTGGAATTACTCATATATAGGTCACATATATATAGGTCACACCTGTGTACAAGCTTTATAGGAAGGCTCAATTGGCAGTGGTAGTTCATGCAAGAAGGTTCATTTGCAAACATGGGAGGCTATACTTCGTTTTATTCAAGGCAAGTTCTTTTTCCAATTTTACCACATTTTAATCCTTTAATACATGCTATCGTCTGGGGATAGACTCTACTACTAATTGGTAATGGTAATGAGTAGGTTGTGGGTGGGAAAATGTAGGTGAGGTATAAGCCACGGCATTGACCATGGTCAATGCCAAACACATTCAATGTAGGTGAGAGTAAAGGTGTGCGTGAAATATACCCCCTCCTCTAACACCATTATTCAGCGCGAAAATTTCACGTTGGTCCAGTTGGGTGACGTTGACGTTACTTCCAACGGCGTAATATTCAATTGGATGTGATAAGGATTAATATACTAATTGCCTCAGACATTTAAATGGCATATCAAATACAGAAAAATCGACGATATTCAGCATATTTTTCATAGCTAATCAGACGTCAGAGAACCCTTAAATACCTGAAAGACCAGACGCCAATATCTGATTCGTACACATTGCGCAAAATAACAGTTAGTCCAAAGTTTTAATTTGACCTGTATTTTCCTTGGTGGTGCATTACATTGTCCATAATAACAGCAAGGGGTAATACTAATAGTCAAAGTAATGTATGACAACCTAAGACAGTGGAGAGGAGGGGAAGGAAGGTATCGAAGGAATTAATTTCCTACATGTATTTTACATTCAGAAAATTAACGTCCACTATTTTGTTTCCCGTGAACCCCTAGTGTAGGGGCATACCCCTGCAACCCCTACCGCCTCCCTTGAAGGGGAGGCGGCAGGGGTGAACCCCTAGTATAAGGACATACCCCCGCAACCCCTGCTGTCTCCCCTTCAAGGGAGGCGGCGGCATAAAGGTGGGCGGGACCCCTGTAAGGGTGGGCTGTTGCAGCGGTTTCACTTCTTTCATTTAATATTGATTTGATGTCATCTCTCGCCTATATCGATATCTATATGAAATAATAGTTATACCATATCAACTACATCACTTAGAACACTTTGACTATAGGGCAGGACGCTTTGACTAGGCACAGGACGCTTTGACAGTGAGAGGCTTTGACCAAACCCTGATAGGCTCATATAAGAATAATAGACAGAATAGAACGGATAATTGATGTGGTGATATATAAACTATATCACAATAATTATATTATGTGTCTATTTTTTCTTTGCAGAAGCTGAAAATGAAGGAGAACCTTTGAAAAGAAAATGATGAAATGATGATCATCTGAGGGAAAATAAAATCTGTTACTCCTCACCCTAATAATCAAAGAAATAAAATCAGTAAGTATCGATCTGATAACCCAGATCTAATAATTCCTAATAAATCATGAATAATAGGAAGCTACCTATAAATCCACCACCCCCACCCCCTGCTCCTTTATTGACCCCAAAAGCACCCACCCACCCCAATACAGCGTGTCGCCGCCGACGGCCGCACTTGACACGCTCCCTTGTCTACCTTGACCCGCCCGCTTTAAGTGCATGAATGGATGGACGATCCGCCCATATATATAGCTGGTGTTACACTAGTGAGTTGCTCACTGGTGCATTAGGTGGAAGGATCTGCCTTGTCCTCCATCTTTGTTTCATCAATGTGGCCATCGACGAAACATTAGTTATTAGCGCGTGTTTGACTATATGGGTACATATGCAATGAATCGCAGATTTGTAAGGTTTTAGTGGCGATTCTTGTGAAAGGATAACAACAACGAAGAGGTATTCATGACAACCACCAAGTATTTTGTATTCAAAGTATGACTAGAGGATTAATTGACGATTTACTTGAATTCATTGTTTTATTCAGTTCTTACAGACGAGGGTGTCTTTCTTTGTAATGATCCAATGCAAAAAAATGTTTGGAGACATCTTGAAATACCTCTATACAAGATTTATAACATCACAGCCATTCAGTCCAAGGACAAATTCTGTGAATGATCTTTGCACCAAGCTGGACGAATTTACACCTTGATACTCTGGAAGATGCGAACAAGGACAGAATTAGTAGTTTTCTCTTTTTTTTAGAAGACTTTCAAAGAAACCAAAAGAACATATTATAGTTTAAATGTCTTACCTTTCAACTTGGTGGAGACAACAAGCTTATGATTGCTGTCGGAGAAAAGAAAAAGCTAGGCTTATTTTTGGAACCAATTGTGCTGAAACTGTACCATAATTTCCATCCTAAACAATACCAACACCATGCATGAAATATTCACAACTATGGACAGGCAGAAAAAAACCTTGTCATCTCATTTTGTCAACTGTACCTGACTTTTTCTTTGCTTTTTGCTGAACATTGCAGGTTCCCCTCTTGGACTGAATCCTGAAAAGAATTTGAACATTATATTCAGCTGGTAACATGTCAGTAATTTAACCAGTAATTAATCTTAAAGTCGCTAAAGTCACTGAGAATGAAGATAGGGATTTGGGTAAAATATAACAACGACATGATTTGAAGCCTTCCTGCATTCTCAAACTTACTTCCAAATGTTTCTATTTATCCTGAATTGCTTTTCATTATGATTACTTGATGCAAGAGAAACACAGAGAGGGAGCAACATGGTTACATTTTGAAATTCCATTAACACTAATACGACAGCCGTCATAATGTTAACAACCACAGCAGTTTGACGTGGTCATGTCATGGTTTGGCATGACCCTATTATATGGCATTGCATCACAAAATGTAATGCGTCATTGGAACTTGCATGTCAACACAGTATCATATTCTCATAAGGAAGCCATTTTTAAAATCCCCCCACCTGTGTCTAGAAACTGAATAATTTTGATGACCTACTTGTATATGTTGTCTCCAACAGAACAGCTGTTATTATTGAATATTATCAGAATCATGTTCAAGACAAAATATTCATGGTTAGACTTTTCAAATATTGTGCGGTTTGGACACTTTTTACCCCCAAAAAACATTTACCATATACCAGTGAATTTGGAATAATTTATAACAAAAATAATATAACCTTTTCACAACATATATGAACAAAATTTCTCTCCGAGAAAAAATACTTAAATTCCCAGCACTTTTTTCGAGCAATGTCAAGACACTTCTAACATACTAACTAGATTTTGCACAATAAGTTCAAGTGCGTAATACTAAAAGAATTGAGACTCTCTATTTAATTTGTATATTATCAATTATTTCTATCACCATTCTCTAACTAAATGTTTTTAAATGTAATAGCCAAGAAAGGTTTTTCTTTCCTGTATAAAAACTTTTCAAATCGGGGACAACAAAAAAAGTAAGAAACTGGATTCCCATATTGATCAGATGAAACATCCTATCATTGACTGTATCTTTATTCATTATTCTCAAAATATTCTCATTATTCTATTATAATATAATCAAATATCAGCTTTTACCCCTGAGTATGATTAGTTACTCACATTTTTGGTAAACTATCCACATTTAAGGGTTCAAATATGGGCGACGTTTTTTCTGAGTGAAAAAACGTGGCCCAATCTATGTCACATTTAGTCAATTATATAAAGCTTGATTGTTATTGTTGATGTTTTTAATACATGACTGACCCCATTTTAGCATTATATTTTGAAAATTTGTCATTCATGACAATATCCACTCAAGGATGGTGACGTTTTCATGCAGTAGAGTCATATATGATGTGAATAAACATCGCCCAATAAAAACAGACTGTATTTAAATCAGGAAAGATAATATT
This sequence comes from Sthenelais limicola, assembly GCA_942159475.1. Taxonomy (NCBI): domain Eukaryota; kingdom Metazoa; phylum Annelida; class Polychaeta; order Phyllodocida; family Sigalionidae; genus Sthenelais; species Sthenelais limicola. The sequence continues at coordinate 111,412,382 of OW804096.1, forward strand.
GGAGATTATTTTGTCAAGTAATTCTTGAAGCTAACCCATATTTAAACATTTGGTGGAAAATAATTTAATTTGGCTAAAATTTGGGGAAAAAAAGGGGAAAAAACGTCGCCAGGTGGCGACGTTTTTTCCACTGGTTATCTGCTGATTATCAGGACTACTGTGGATTGTAGGTAATAAGTATCTTCCAATGGTGGTATATGTGTGTCTCCAAACCTATGCTTATAAAATCAAACTCATTAGAGATCATTTATCTACTTATTTTAAAAAGCACAGCCATTTTGTCTGGGCGATGTTTTATCACTCCAATTTAGCCATTTTCTTATAGATTTAGTTTGGAGCATTAATTCTGCCAATATATTTAACCTTAATATAGCATTTTGTTCGGTTTTCATCCCCTATTTTATGCCATGAATTTTATTCATGTATATCAATTCAATTGGATTTCTTTCTATAATAACTACAATTTAGATAGTGATTATTGGGGTATTTCCCCTGGTTTTATAGTACATAATAAAAACAATATACATTATAGGTACACACAAATTTATATCTTATTGACGCTCATGTAAAGACGGATGTATTTGGTCAATTTATTTGTCTTTCAGATCAGAATCGACCAAGTTATTGACCAATAAATAGAAAAAAACAGGGGTTTGCACCACTTTTGTGAGAATGGGTCATATATACCAATATAAAGCCAGAAATTATTAAGAGATATGCATTATAGGTTTATGTAAAAAAAAATATGCAGTCTTTCAAAAATAACCTCATTGGAGAGAGAAGGTGATGAGTGAGTGAGTGAGATTGGTGGCTTTACGCCCTTATCAACACTTTGAAGTGTTATATCAAGGGCGGGAGAGCTGAGAGGGAGGCAGTTTATGATCATACCCAGGAAAAAGAGATAGAGAAGAAGGGAGAGAGAGACAGAGAAAAGAGACAGAAAGGCACTTTAAGGTCTCACCCAGGACCAGGCACTTTAAGGTCTTACCCAGGACCGGGAGAGAGAAGGTCCTGGGCTTTAATCACATATCAAATTGGTTGTTGTCGGATAATTTCTGACTGAATGAGAATCAAATTAGTGGTTATGAGAAAACACAAATTTGTAGGCCAGTTGACAACTCCTGGGTGACCACAGGGTGCTCCTTTTGAGGTCGGGGTGATTAGGTCACTCACCTATAAATAGCCGTCATCACCACCACCTCAGTCACTTTCTAGAACTCCAGGGTTGGAGAAAGAGAACCTATATTATACACATGATACATGCAGTACAGAGAGCCTTTCCAAATGAGGCAAACAAGCAGGCAATGATCCAGCTCATCATAGAACGTTTGCGACATAAAAACTGCAAGGTGATTCAATCAGAAGGTGATGCAGATATTACCATTGCTAAAGCAGCCATCACAATTGCAGCTTTCAAATCTATGCATGACCCTCATTGGAGAAGACACATATCTCCTTGTACTCTTGCTCTACCATGTAGATGTACAAACATGCACTGAACTTTATTTCTGTTCAGACAAAATAAAAACATCTGCCTATAATATCAAGGTACTCAAGCAGATTCTTAATGAGGAAATGTGTACTGATTTATTGTTTCTCCATGCTTTTACTGGATGTGACTCAACATCCAGTCTATGGGATTGGAAAAAAGACAGGGTTTGGAAGAATCATCAAGAGAGAATCACAGGTTTCTCCAAAGTATTCTGTACACCAGGTCAATGCCAGGATGTTGTGGCATCCAATGGTTGTCAGGCAATGGTAGCTTTGTTCAATGGAAATCAGAAAGATTCTCTGGCATCTATCAGATATAATATGCTTTGCAAAAAAGTTGCAAGAGCTAAGACTTTTGTCACCTTGAAAGACTGTCACCAATGACCTCAGCCTGTATATTTCAGTCCCTGCAGACTTACTACCAGGTTAAGGAATGGATTGGCAGGAGTGATGAAATGGAGCCATATCTGAGTGGGGATGGAGGGTAGCAAAGGGAAAACTTGTTCCTGTTATGACAGACAAAAGCCCAGCTCCAGAACTACTAATTCAAATGGTTCACTGCAACTGTTCAAAAGGGAGTCAAAAGGGAGGGGGAGCATGAGGAAGAGGGGAGGGAAACGGGGCGGAATCAGAGATGGGGTTGGGAGAGAAAAACAGGTATGAAAGACAGAGAAGGGGAGGGAAAAGAGGGAGAGGGGGAAGTGTGGGGAGAGAGGGTGACCGTCCAAGAAGAGGGGGAAAGAGGCGAGGGAGAGGATGTAGGGGAAGGGAGAGAGGGGAGGGGGAGCATGAGGAAGAGGGGAGGGAGAGGGGGGGGAATCAGAGATGGGGTCGGGAGAGAAAAACAGGTATGAAAGACAGAGAAGAGGGGGAGGGAAACGAGGGAGACGGGGAAGTGTGGGGAGAGAGGGTGACCGTCCAGAGGACGGGTACTTTGCTAGTTGTTAATAAAATTCTGAGTTTGTTCAAAATTGTGTTGCCTTTCTCTTCAACGCTTAATATACGCAGGAATCGACCTGTAGAATGATTTAATACTTATTCCAGTTCTTAAACTGAGAAATAAAATCAATTTAACGAGCAACTTGTGGCTTTCTACATTGATGTCACGAAGAGAAACACAGAAGCACCAAGGTCAACTCCTGATGTGCGAACCGGCAACCCTCTTCCCATTGAGAACTACAGTGGCGCCATCGGTGGATTCCAGAATGAACTCTGGGCTTTGATATATCAATTGAAAATTGATATTTTTTGTCTTCAAGAGACTAAGGAAACAGAAGCATATACATGTATTTTTCTATGCATAAATGGGTTATATTTTAATATTGAGAACATTTCATTGCCAAGATTGGTTCTTATATATCTTATGAAACTTTTGTATATTTTATCGAGTACTTCTGATAAACAGGATTTTATATTTCTGGAGAAGGACGTGATATTGCGTGATATTATGAATATTAGAAGTTTTTACTATAAAGTATTGAGTAATCGTATAAGTTACTGTAAAACCCCGGAGAGGGTAGTGTAATGCCATGCAAACTTGAACATTTCCATATACTACTATGAAGTCTGAGGTTGACCTTGGGACCATTAGAGCTGTCCATCGATCACCTCCACCTACCGGAAGGCAATCCGAGATGTTTGGGATGCCAGAGGGAGCCATACCTCATCATTCATCATATTCGCATTAGTCATAGTATACTTCCATCAGTTCCACAAACACATCTCTTCATTAATGTAACTGTATGTGACTACATGCTTCTCTGTGATATTAAAAGCTAGAGTATTAGTATTGATATAGGACTTTGTGTTTCTATTCTCCTCCTCGAGCTAATCCAAGGGTCATTACATATGTCCCAAATAGGGTGGCCAACCAGACAAAGCTAGGGGGCCTTATACTTCATCAATAAACATAAATCACCACCAGTGGCGCTGTTTCTCAACAACTCATCTACTAACATGTCTGCCGCCAGAACGAACTATCTTTTCTAATGTTTCTGCTGGTAAATAAGGAGGTCATCATAATGCTTCAGAAGTCATCTTAAGAATATAATGTTTCTTGAATGTAATAAGAATATAATGCTTTTTGTTTCCTATGTAGTGTTTAGGGTTTAATGGTTTAAAAATTATGGTCAACATATGTGAAATCTTTTAACCCTCATTATCATTATCATCATATCATATCATCACCTATCATTATCTGGTCTTCAGAATTCTTCAGGGATCGTAAAAAAATGAAAGAACAGAGACTGTTCAGAGAATGTCCACAGTGCTAAGTCTATGTGAGTTTTGCATGACATGTCCCCATAACGTCATAAAACTGCTACAGTAGTGCAACTCAAAAGATCGCTGCAGTGGACTACTTATATAAATAATTATATTTCTCAAAGCACAATTACAATAGACCTTCAGCTGAAAAAAGGGGTGTACACTCCTTCCAGCATAGAAACAAGTTTCTACACTAGATCTGCCAGGAGGCCCTTAAATTATATAAAAAAAAATTAAACATAGGTTGAAGTAAGCAAGTAAATTATGTTATAATTAAATCAACAGTATTAACACGAATACCACAATAAATACAAAGTTATATACAGAGGTTGTACCAAAAACATTGGTTCATAAGATGTATGCAATACAGGATTGTGACTCAGCATTCAGATGGTCATAGAACATTAAGATTAACAGTCTAAAAATATAGTTGGAACTAGAATCTAGCAAATCTGCAAACGGGAAAAATTAGGTATCCTTTAATATAAATGTAACCATTTCTTTCCACCCGCTTGAAGATAAAATTCTTATATTTCAACCTTAGAAACAATATTGCTAAACTCCCTTAACTATATCCCTTTCCTATAATAATTTCAGTAACTCTTTCCTGGAGGTATTCCTAAGGAAGGTTCTGAAATGCTTTATGTCCTCAAAGACATGACCTCCCAGATCCTGTGTGTTCCATCTTGTGTTAATGTCTAAGTATATTTTATGTGTGTATCCGGTTAAACTTATTTTTATTGCCTTAATGATTAATTGTTTAAGAGGTGCGTAAATAAAGTATTTAATTGTATTGAACGTACTTGGCCATAGTCAGTCAGTATGTTATCCGTTATTGCTATAGTGTAAATTATCAATGGCAATTTGCCCAGAGATTCGGTGTTCTAGTATAAATGATGAAGTCAGAGAAGTCGGTTGGATGGTTGTCACAGGCCAGGCAGCAAGGTGTGTAAAGATGCCATGGCTTTGGCTTGGCCTTTATTTATAGTCAAACATGTTAATTAATTCATCAGTAACATTGGGTCCTAGCAATGCTTTCCCTGGCATGTACCCTTATGATTGGCTGAGAGGGATCCTTCTACCCCATGAACATGACCTCCCAGCTCTCTCCCATGCCAAGGCAATGCGTTGTTCACATGATAGTTGGTCCATTGCTCCTCAACCCCCCCTTACCCTTGACCCAAGCATGAAGCGTCCCCTCCCTCCCCCAGTCCCTTCCCCCCGCCCACTAATGAGTTTAGCACGGGGAACACTAGATAATTCTATTTCTGGTTGCTAGACAATCAAGCATGTATACACACAACAACAGGTGTCCAGCATTACCTCCCTCCCCCTCTCCACCCAGGTCCCGCATGGCGGCCAAGGCCCAGGCAGAGGGGAGGGGGGGAGAGGGAGGAGGCAGGGACGGCCATTTGGCTGGTAAAACCAACCCAAAAGAATTCAATTCTTTACAATAGGACACAGTCTGAGGTATTGCCCCCTCATGATGACATGAGTCAGGGTATTGCACCAGATCTGCTCCTCCCCATATTTAGAATACATTGCACCATGGGTGAGTCGCTCAAGAGCTCATCCTTGGACTTCTTGGGTGATGCAAGCCACCTTCCTATACTACTATACCCAGTAATTCTAATGCTACTAGGTAATTGCACTAAATAAGTCCCATGACATGGACACTTATAAAAATAAGTTAAATAAAATTCTACTGTTTAGTTCGGGATGTGTTACTTAGAATTTGGTATACTTATAATTTTAGAGCCAAACCTGAAATTTAATTTAATTAAAATTAATTGAAATCACTGATGTAACCATGGCAACCAACTAAGCATACATATTGTCCATTACTCGGTAATCTTATCACTCTGGCCATATTTTGGGCTTTATTTGCTATTTAAATAGTATTCCAATTGATTTTACATTAGTTTAATTTGCTTTCATTTCTTCCTAGAGCCAATTATTTAAGAATTTGATATCTACAATACATCATATGATGTATCAACAGATGCGGAAATTTGTTTACCACAACTTGCAGTGATAAAATTAGTTTTCATCAATTTTTCATGAAATGGGAGAGATTTGATTGCAACAAGGTCCTTATTTTTTTACAATTTCAAAATTTCTCAGAAACAGTTGCCATGGCAACTTGACCGTCAAACCTAATTTCTAAGAAGTGACAGTTGTACCAAACTCTTCCCCACATTGTAAGCTATGATAATTTGTATACTTTTTCAGAACACATATAAAAAAATAAAAAGCTGACTAACTGACTTGACTGCGCGTTCTGACTATGGTCCGGCTCCTGCATCTACTCTATTAACTGTTTGCGAAGTTACAAGATTGGACCCAATAAAGCTTATTCAGCTCTCTAATATGGACCGTTGCTCTACTAGAGTTATTTTCATACTACTACCGAGATCAACTAGACTCTATACAAACCGTTATTATTAATTGTACAACTCCATATAATGACTGAGTAATTATTAATGGAATGTCCCCGAGCTCCCAAGAACGACATTCACACTTGTTAGAACTTGAATCCGCCCTAATCTTAGCTAATATACAAAGCTATCTCAAATGGTAGAATGATAGATTGGTTCTACAAGAGATTCCTCTATTTTAGAAGAAACAGGAAGCTGCAATGTGAACACAAATGTTATGATCTAGTTGCAATCCTAGATTATTTGAAATTATTCTGCTCAGACTCAATCTTAACTGATATATGAACTTGTATACCATTAAAGTTTTGCTCATAAGTACTGACACAATTTCAACAAGTTACCTTTAGATTGTATTGATCACACTTTGTCATCCCAGGGAGCCATGTAATACTCAGGCCTGAAAGACATATAAGCACTTCCTAATTATAACTTTTAAACAGAGTGTAAACAGACACATAGGATCTAATGGTATAAATTTTAGTACCAGTACAGAATTGGGAGGTCATATTTACCTTCTTGTGTGGATTGAGGGAGAAGCAGAAACTTTCCAATGGTACACAACTTAACATCTGCCTTCAAAGTCATCTCATGAATAGCATCAGGGGTAAAGACAGAGACATGTTCTTTTACATATTGTTCGCTAGAAAAGATTCTGGTTTATGCCAGAAGATAAACATGGATGATAACATAGAAGGGTATCAACAGGCAAAATATTTTGCACAATTTATTTTTGTGTAAATTGAAATAAATAAATATTGGATGGAGAACAAGGAAGTTAAAACTGCATAAGCAGATTAGACCTTGGTAAATATTCCAGTTTGGTATATGTCAAACAAAAAACTCACTCTTTGGTATCATCAGCTTCTTCATCACAGCTGAACAAAAACATAGAAGTACTGGCTGATCCAATCACTCCATCACCACTAGCTGGAAGAGATACATCAGAATATCGCCTAGCTATTGATGTCAGGGTACAGATGTCATGATTTAATCTAATAATGGTTTAAGATTGAAATTCATTCGACACCTCATGACTGCAGAGTGATGCAGTCAAAAATGGACAATGCAATTTAGAAAAGTTTTCTTACTCCATGAATCCTGATAGACAGAGCTAACGCTGTTTGAAAACCAGGCAGATAAGCCAGAGAAAATTCCAGGTTCCTCATCATTAGCATTCATGCTTACAAACCTTACAAAAATAAATGGACCAACATGATTGGATATCTTACTGACAAAAAGTAGTTTATATTTGTTTACATTTTTTTATGCTAGTGGAAATATTTACAAGTCTGCCATTTTCTACATAATGAAGTGAAGGATTCTTATGCACTTATCATTCAGAAGACATTGGGTAGCCAAGACAACTGATACAATTATACCCAATACTAGAGCCTAATTATACCTTCTAGAACTATACTGTTCCATTGAACATTTTGGGTCATTTTTTTAGTTAAAGCCTAAACACCTTGTGATATCATGTATACATTTTCTAAGCGGGAAATTGTATCCATTGATCTCACATATGTATTTTATATAACCCGTATCTATTTAAGAAGTGGGGATCTATTTTACATGGACTTTAGTTATAGCAGATGACTTGCATAGGCACCGCCACTCGGATTTGGATGCTCAAACATCAATAAAACACACGACAAGCATTAACCTATCAGTCTTTATTGTATGAGGACGATATAACTCCCTCCTGATAGATAGGCTTAGCCTCCGTGAACGTTGAGGTTCTCAGACACTCCACCTTCTCTGGAGTTGGATAGTGCATCTGTGCACCACTCTAGATTTCAGGAAACTCATTATGGAGTCTTGATAAATCCTTCACCCTTGAAGCCTCGGCCCTCAATTTCTCATTCTTGGCCATAAGCTTCCTAGTAGCCTGCTCCCTGGAATTCAGCCAGTGTTTAGCACAGAGGGACTCATTTTGTGACTTTAAGACGTTCTGTGACACATCACATATTTTACATGCATTGCCATCAGTCTTTAATGGACTGTGACTAAAGCTAAAAGTATAGGTACAGAGGCTGGTGTAAATCAGTGAACCACACATGACATAATTGGGTCACAGGCTAAGCCAATACTCAATGAACACAAACTGTGCATGCTGGGTTTGTCAGCATGGGACATTCACATTCAGTGCCTAGTATGTATGGTAACCATGCATCCCTAATGTAATATAAGTCGATCTTAGTCACCAGATGTTTATACAGTAATTAATTGGTGGACATATGCCCCTGCACTGTAGATAAATGCAGATACACCACTCGTTTGGGGATACAACAGGGTACTCACAAGTGCAGATGTAGATACACCACTGCACTTTGGATGCAGATACACAAACTCAATTGGAGATACACTATGATACTCACAGGAGTGGGAGTGTTACAGTGGAATGAACTCCAAGACAATATTAAAAGTATAATACCATTCTGCCACTTTAAGTATAGAATGAAAACAGGCATACTTACAAAAACCATCTGTATACCTATATTATAATCATATAACTACCCCAAACTATTCTTTATGTTTAGAGATGAACTATATATCTTGCTTCCCCCTTCTCATATCACCAATCACCCACATCTCATCTCATTACTACTCATTATATTATATTCTCTCCAAAGAAGAAATGACTTTCTATAGCTAATTACCATAGCTACACTATTGTTATAATTAAGTAAAGCGAAATTTCAGGTTACGAAGGAAGACCGGGAATACCCGAGTCGTTTAAAAACATTGGCAAATGCCGCTTATCTTCCTGAATAAAAATTTGTCCAAAAAAAACCCAACACAGTGCAGAGTGCGGAAGTGTTACAAAGCGGTGAAAATCAGACTTTATCATTTAAGTGAAAGGTTTGTTGGGAACATACACCCTAACTAAATATTTGATATTTTGAACTGTGTGTCAGGACAGAAATACATACATCTGTGTCAGTAGGCCTATAGGCTATACCCAACATAAACAATGGCTAAAAGTGTTATTGGTACCATGAGCAAATTTAATAGGTTGGATTGCTGGATGAAAATTAATGAAATTATAGATGCAGACAAAGTAGATGCCATAGTAGCACTAGTGACACCTGAAGCATTTGACCTGTTGGTGTCTTTATGTACTCCATCTGATATTAGTGATAACTTATGCTGCTCTGTGTACTATATTGGCAGGTCACTACATGTCAGGAATGAATGAACTGGCAGAATCTTATAACTTTGATACATGCTAGCAAAAAGAAAATGAGTCAGGACCTGATTTTATTGTTGCATTAAAACACCTCAGCATCCAAAGTGGATTTGATAGTGCAGATCAAGTAAAAAAGAGGCTACACAACAGATTAGTAGCCGGAGTGTATAGTGATGCCATTAAAAATAGACTTTTGGGTGAAGGCGCAACCCTGACATTGGATTGTGCTGTGGAGGTAGCCACAACAATGGATGTAGTAAGTCTGACAGCACAAAAGAGGAAAGCGACACAGGAAGTCAATAGAGTGAGCTATGACAAAGGAGCGCAGTTCGGGGAAGCTACAGGCCATGGAGATTGATATGACAAAGCACGCTGTTATACCCATGCCTGTCACAGATGAAGAACACCTGAGGAGAAAAAACTCAACCATGTTCTTGCGAATAGTGTCAATGCTTCTAGCATCCAGCATACGTTCACATGCTGATCCTCAATCTCGGAAAGGGCATGGTAGGATTGATTCCCCAAGGCCAGCCCATCTTCAACTTGTGCCCAGAGGGTCATGGGTCCTTGTGCGATCTGCATTCTAGAAAATATAAAATCCAGCTATAACACTCATCTCAACTCATCAAGTCATTTCAACTCATTTCATATGCTCACAAGTTCTTAAAAGTACTTCTTAGTATTCTATACACCCTAAGCTACTCACAAGTTACATAAAAAATGACAATAAATAGTTATGTGCTTACTTGCTTGGTTTTATGTTCAGCTTGTTTTATGTTCAGCTTGTTTGGTTGCTCTTGTTCGCTTGAGTGATCGAAAATGGCATCTTGGAAAAGTACAGAACTCACCCAGAAACAATAGCGCTAAGTCTAACTATGTCACTTTCATTATAATTTCAACCAATCACTACTCGACATAATATTATCAAAGACACGCATCTCTCCTAAAGATAAGGCGGCGCGGCGCTTGCCTAAGTATCAACCTAAGTCTAAACAACTTTTCAGTCAGCGTCACCCAATCCCACCGCTACATAAAGTATCACAATTTTAGTTTATATCATATCCATCTTGTATTGATTCAGCCATCATTTATTGTAAACAATAACACCTGCACAAATTTAAAGATGAATGTCTTACCAGGTCAACCCCTATTATCTCCATTGCTCATAAAAGGTCATTTTGCGTGCTGGAGCTACTACAACTGTTATGTACCTACTTGTTCGAGTTCAAGTTGATCTAAGAATTAGGATAGAACTGTTAACAATGTGGGAAAACCTTTAGATTCTTCCTATGAATAATATAAAGTACATAAACAAGGTATTGCATGAAATGAATTCAAAAATCCAATAAATCACTTATCAATTGTTGGCTTGTTTATTGGGTTTTGTCTATGAAGATCAGTTTGTCCCTTATAATTTCTCTATTGAAGAGCAAAGATATGTACCATTTGAAGAAAAATATGTTTTGGGGGATGTTGTACTGTTTTTAACCAAACAATGCTAAAAATCTTGTAAAAAAACAGCGTGAAAAGATTTTTTGTTCGAATTTTAGCATTTTTTTGTCAAAAATGATGAAAAACCAATAATAATAAAAATAAATAAAAGGGTACAAACCTATATTTTTCCTAATGGTATGTATGTTTGCTTTTCAAGATTGAAACCAGAATGGAAAAAATTGCGTTCAATTATAATTACTGTGAATTTTTTTTATTAAAAAAACTTTATTTCAGCATGTTTTCAGCTTTGACCTACTTTTTCATCTGCCCGCAACAAAATTCGCAAATGTGATCAGGCATATTCTGATTATACACATTCCATGCAAGGATTAATTTGATGTATGGCATACCCTTTGGGTATGGGTAACTTCTAAAATAAAGCCTTTTTGAGCCTCTTGCTGCTCTCCCAGGTAACAATTCACGTTAAAACAACGTTGATTAACATCAATCTAAGGTTAATTCGGCAATGTTAACTTTTTGACGTGATATTAACCTTTATTCCATGTGAATTTAGTTCACCTAACGTTGATTCTCTTGATGTTAACTTCCCAACATTAATTTGATGGTGACTATACATCAATATCTTAACATCAATATACTTATGTATTATCAACATTAACTTTACATTAATACATTGACTTAAAATCATTAACGTTAACTTACTGGTCAGGTTAGCGTTTACATTTTGACATCAAATTAATTTAATGGTTACTTAACATTAATATTTAAACATGAATATACTTGCCTATTATCAACATTAACTATACATTAATATCTTGTATATAAATTGATTAACATTAACTCACTGGTGAACCAATATTTATATGTGATGTGTTACACGGAAATGAGTCACAAGCTGCAAAAAGTGGATTTTGAGATATGAATGAATAACAAAAACCATCATATAGAACCATATTAAATCATGTGTTGATAAGGGCTTAAAGCAACCAATCTCACTCACTCACTCCAATGATGCTAAACATTACGGCCATCTAAGTAGTGTTTTTATATTTTATGTTTGATACAATTATGTTTGAAAAAAAGTTTGCAATATATCTGGGTATGCAGACCACTCTCGTTGTACAGACCAACAAGACCACTTCACTCTCATTGGCGGCTCCCAATCTTCAACCAACACATGGCATACCACCTTAGGGTGGGGCCGGGTGGGATGAGTGGGTGGGTGGGTTAGGGTGAAGGTTAAACCACTGGCTTTGAGCCACTGCACACCCCTTTGAGCCACTGCACTCACTCCCAGTCTAACCGTCAAGGAGGGAAGAACACTTCAAATTGACTGCTAGAGTAAGTCACCTCTTATTCATTTCTCTAACCCTCTTTATCAATATTCAGCAGTATGCTTTGATTATATCAGGTTTAAGTTCAGTCTGTCATTTGTCATTGATAAAATAATGTTAGAATTAAAGACAACAAACAGGCATTTATATATTGGTATACTTTTCCCTACTAGATGCCTATATCACATGCTATATGTAATTAATCATTTTTTATTTACTTACCAGATCTGTCTACATTAATGCAGCAATTAAATGGGCCGATGTTGTTCCAAAGAGTTGGAGTTATACATGTCAATCATCTGTTCATTTCATTGGTTCTAGGAATGGATATTTCAATGTAAGTAGCATAATTACATTTGAATTACACTGAAATGCCTTCAATACAGTTTAACATTATTAAGTAATTCTGACTAAAGATAACCAAAAGTATTTGCTGATAAAATCGTTCTCTTGATTTTGCCACATCCAAAATGTATTCCTGACGCCTAAACCCTTTGTTTTATTTCCTTAGTACAGAAAACGGTTATAAATGAAGATGCTACAGGCGGGACTACAGGAAGTCATTGATTACATCTTAGGCACAAGACATGCCACCTAGCAGTGGCCGTTGACAGCTTTCACTAAGCCCTTAAATAAACATTCACATGGGTACAGACCAGCTAGGCCCAGCAAGGGTCCATCTCATTAATGAATATATCCCCAATGAAATGTAATACTTGTGGATGCATTGTACTGACTACAGCTGTATTTTTAATTTTTATAGAAGCTGGTATGCAGGGAAGACACAGATCCCTTCAAACGCAGGGAAAGCCATAGGATACTTTACACTCCTGAGCAACTCCCGTTAAGATGATAGCAGTTGGACTAGACTGCATGAAAAAAATACACCAACAAAGAAATGATGAAATGATGATTTTCTGGGGGTAAATAAAAAATGGTGAACCAAATTGACCGAACTCTATTGACCGAATATTAATGTTAATATCTGTCGTAATGAAACTTAACAGTAACTCTGCATGAACCTCAGTAACACCAGGCCAATATTCATTATATTTCTTTACCATCCAGCCGAACAACAAGTATCTTTAAATAAGAAACTTTAAAATTTAAACACCAGCATTTTCAACCATGAACACATTAATATCAAAGTTTAAAATAACATTTAAAATCAAGTTGAAGTATATAGTCTGCAGCAATGTATTTTTATCAAAACAATCTCAAGGCGGGGCAATGGCTGTTTATGATTGTGTGCTTTTGCCCTCTAATTTGAATCACAAATTCAGTGAGAAATAGTGGCATTTCAGTAATGTCTGCTATACACCACATTTTGTTTCGTGGAGAAATGAAAATATAAATGCCGCTACTACAGATTTAGGTTTTGGTTTTTCGGATGGAGAATTTTCAATTAGGTAACTGGAGCAATGAAATTAGGAAAGGATACATAAAAATGTCCACAAAACAGTTTTAGATAAAGGCACAATCGATGACATCCATTTTGCAGCATCTTCAATGTTTTTGAATGTGTTGGCCCCTGTCATTAAAGTACCACACTATTATTTCTGGGAGTAAAGTCAATGCAAACGCTGCTGGGTATACATGTGGTTATTGGCTTTGTTAATGGTGCCTCTGTGTTTGCAATGAATAGACTGTTGGCATTATTCAGGGTGACGATGTCAGCTAGGGGTGTAATATATGTTGATATTAATTGGTGTTTCATATGGAGAATGGATCGAATCGATGAATTATGGAGAATAATTTTTTTTTCAAATTTTTTTTTTCAAAATAACATAATAAGCGCGCTCTGAATTTTGTTACACCTGCCTGAAGTCTGTTGCATGAGGTATCGTGAATAAATTCCGTTCTGTTAAGCTTCCGTTAACATGTCACTGTTGCACCAGTCGCGTCCGCTCCGCTAAACTCTGTTAGCAGAGGTTATTTAGTGGAGCACCTTTGGGGCACTTCGCTAAATATATTAGTATCATATATATGATGAAAGTTTTCTGTTGACTTCAAGCGGAAACGAATCAAATTTAATCGAGCTACTACCTACGATAAAATACAACTTAAAGGAGAAAGGTTGCTATCCGCTAGGGCAGATTGAAATGTTAACTTGTATACACACGGCAACAATGGCAAATCGAGCATTAATTGAGCCTTATCGGAAAAGGCAGAAAATCAGTTTATAAACTCCCTCGTTTATAACCTTTCAAGAAAAGTCTCAAAGAATTTTACATAACCAATGTAAGGCAGAGGAAAAAAGGGGGGGAGGCCCCTCACAATATTCAATACACTAGAGCGTGGCCGGAAAATAATTCGACTATAGCGCTTGCACAAGTTTGCTCGCCAGCCAAGCCAAGGGGGGGGACATATCAAGAATTATTAATCTAGGAATACTTGTCGGAAATATGGTAACTTCGTCGTAACTTTTGCCGTTTTAGATCAATTGAATTAAAAGGAACCAGTTGTAACAGAATTACAGAATTTGCACGACTTGTAGATTAAGCTCTCCCCTTCCAGAATCTAAAATCATTTCATGAAAGTAATCAGTAGAAGTTGAGTAATTAGTGAAGACAACAGCGGAACATTTTCTGATGAGGTAAAAAACCGTAGATAAAAATGAGTGCAGACTCTAGGGTTGCCATGGCAGCAATCCACAAGGTCTGGGATTCAGCAGCAGGCAAGTTTCTGCTGCAACCCATAGTTCATTAACTAAAACTCGACAGAAAATGTTGAATCCTTCAAAATACCAAGAATAGGAGCTTAACAGTCCAGAGGTGAATGGCACCAGAGTAACGTCATAACATGATGGGAATGAATGGAAGTCTTGGGCTATTTAATTTCATAAATATGGATTCTTTTTGTAGATTGACACTGTCAACACCCTACCTGCTTCCCTCTCCCTCCTCCCGTCTCCCGACACATCATGTGCAAACCATCGCCAAAATACGGTGATGCTCTTGCACATTAACCAGAGAACTACACGTTTGCCGAGTAACGCTTGCAAGCTGGTTTCCATTGGCTGAGCACTGTGGCCTGAGGCTGATGTAATGCGTCATGTGATTGGTCCATTTGCTATCTCTGTAAAAAACCCGAGTGTTCCCAAGGGTACCTTGTTCGCTCGCCATGTATTTGTACCATGGAATGTCAATCCAAGCTGTGGGAAATAGGGAACGGGGAATTGTTTATTACCCAGTTCTGATACGAGAAAGACCCTATTGTATTTGAGGTATTCTCACTCTAGGGCTTTTCCCTAAGCCTGGAGACATTGTCTCTGGCGATTGGAAGTCGGGAAGTAGCATTTTCACACGATCGAGCGAAGGTTGAGTTATAAGCTGGTAGTTTGAGAGTGGGTGTGGCCTAAGTGCTATGCCTGAGGCATATAATATATGCCATTATGATGCCTCGTCATCTAGCCAAAGCTTCATTGGGATTCAGATGACATAGAAATACAAATATGGATACCAACTGTGATGGAGTGGGCTTCGCAAAATCAAAACAAACCAACTTGAGACAGACTAATCAAAGGAATAAGCCTCATTTTGACCCCCAAAACTTGAGATTTTCAGCAATGACCCCCTAATTTTCTTTCGTTTTCCTGATGTATATATTTTACTCTACAAACTGTATAAATTATAAAGCTGGGAAGCATGACATTCACTGGGAAAAGTATGTTTATGCTTTAAGTATCCTCTTCGGAATGTGGGCTATATATTCAGGTTGCTATGCTGGGATACCGTTGTTAGGTGGGCGCGGCCTAATAACGTTGGTTATGAGGCGTCAATTTCCCTCTTTCAATAGCAATTTTGGTTTTACAGATGTTAATCCAGCGTTGGCAAAAAATGGTGGTTCTTGGCTACGTTTTTTTATGTTTTTTTGACTGGGTCAAAAAGACGATTATTTCCTGAACGTGCATGGATATACGTTTATCCAACGTTGGTTATCCAGACGTTAATCCAATGTTGGCAAAAAGAGGTGGTTTTTGACTACGTTGTTTTGACGTTTCTTTGACTTGGTCACAGAGACAATTATTTCCTGAACGTCTATTTAACGTACATGACTATACGGTAATCCAATGTTAGTTATCCAGACGTTAATCAAACGTTGGCAAAAAAAGGGTGGTTTTGGGCTACTTTGTTTTGACGTTGTTTCGCCGCAGTGAAATCGAGGTATTTGTTCATGTTGGATAAACGTTCCGAAAAAGGCATATTTTATAAAAGCGAGGGAACAACTTCAATATAATGTTCATGGCCAAACGTTTGTCAAAGTGACTGACATCGAATGTTGATGGGCCTTTATCAGGTGTTAGGAAATAGTAATCTCTGTCACTTTTGGTGAAAAAATAATTAAAGTGAATAGTCCTGGAATGATGGAGTATTGATATTTATGTTGCTTGATATTTGAATGGATAGAAAAGATAATATCTTCCAAATACTACCGTAAATCTTTCTGTAATATAAATTTTGAAAGCAAATGTCAACAAAATATGGCTGCCATTTTGACAACGGCCAATCACGCCTTCACTGAGAGTTGGTAAATCGATATTACAAATTCTTCTACAATGAAGAAATGTTACATCATTATGAAATAATGTTGTTACTTTAATGTAACGATTTTTACATTCTACGGTATTTTTAAAAAAAAAAATTCGTGAATGTTAGTGAATTGGGTACCATTCTGTCAATCATCCTAAGTAGCAAGTTCATGTGATACATTTTGAGGTGTTGGTTGAGGATTGGTGTGAGGAGTGTAGACACTTATCTGGGAGGATATCTGGATGCCCATCTCTGTGTGATGTAATTCACGCCAACACTACTAACTTTGCACTTATGCAATGACTGCTTGATTGACAACCTTCTACCATCTCTGCAGTAAATCCCTGAAGGCCAGTGTGACATCCTATTGGTTGACATTTGTTGTATTCTATTGGCTATCTTGGTTTGATTGACAAGTTGCCACTTAAGGCCACTGTATAGGTTTTGAGAGGAACCCATTTAAAGAGGACCACCCATGACTGAATCTGACCCCAGTAGCACACAACATTTGAGGAACATTGGGATCGTGTTCCTCCTGTGTTTGTTTGTAGGAAACACATAGAAAACATAGAGCAAATGTTTTTTACCAAACGTCCCAGGAATGTTAGGATTTTATGTTCCTGGGATGTTATTAGCTAACATTCAGCTAATGTTCTGAAGGAAATGTTTAAGGAACAATAATTTCCATACATTAAATGAACGTTTTAAAAAATAATGTTCCCCAAACATTTATCTGTGAACATTAACATAACATTGGGTTTTTATGTTCCTGGAGCACACTTTTGCTAACTTTCTGCTAATGTTGACAGTTGTATGTTCTGCAAACAATCATTCTCAAACATTCAAGAAACATTATTACATTTACGTTCTCAAATTGTTATCTCTCAAATGAAAACTGACAAAACTATAGTTACACATTCAAGGAACATTTTTTAATTTGATATTCTCAAATCATTATCTCTCAAATTAAAAACAGTTGGGATTTAGATTAAGATTATAATTCTTTTATTCAGGATGCATACATGTATACATTATGTTTGTATAACCTTACCTTAGCGCCACAACCAAACCCCTAGTCAACCCCTAAACTAGCTAGTCATCCCTCTGTAGCTAGGCATGCATGGGAAGACCAGGTCTTGACCTGACATGTACAACCTATATTTTGTAAACTAGTCATGTATGAAAAATCAGGCATTACTGAGGACATCGTCTTTTTGAACAAAATGTATACATGTATGCATCCCAAACAAAAGAATTATAATCTAAATCTTAATCTAAATCCCAACTGTTTTTAATTTGAGAGATAATGATTTGAGAATATCAAATTAAAAAATGTTCCTTGAATGTGTAACTGTGATGTGTTTCAGGAAAATGAGTCATAAGTCGCAAAATTGATATTTTTTAAAGATTATTTTTTCACAAGATCACATTATTGAAATGTTCTATTCTTTGGGGGGTTTATCACTTATAGCTATATCAATCGATGTATCAAATTTCAGGACAATCTATGTAACATATCCTTTCATTTCAAAGGTCCTCATATGGACTACATTTAGTTACTTTACTGTTTATTTGCACCCAGAAATATTGGAAACTTCTTTTTTTAAAAACGAAAATATCAAACTTAAAATCTAGAAATACTTATTAGATTATTAGACTGTTTACTATCATTGGAATCGGCATGATCTCCTCTTTTCAAATATAGTGATATCTCAAAATCATTTTTTTGCGACTTATGACTCCTTTTCCTGAAACACATCACAATTTTAATTTATTTGTTTTACTTTATTACAGAAAAGAGAGAAGAATATTATACATTATATATGAATAATCAACATAGTTAATATTATAGTGTGTTTCAAGCTTCAGCATGACGATTATGCATCATAAAAATGTATGTGATGTGTCACATGAAAATGAATCACAAAATCACTGGAATCGGCTTGATCTCCTCTTTTTAAATATGATGGTGATCCATTGATAAGTTTCTTCAAGAAGAGTATAGGGTATTACAACCTTTAGCATTTGTCCTCCCAAGAATAGATAGAGGGCGCCACCAGTGGGAATTTTCCACCCCAGGAAGTGACCCTTGGTCATGCAACCCCCTCATTCTTACAGCATCCAGCAAAGTGTGAACATCTCTCTGTCACTTACTCCAGCATCCTGTTGCTAATAACCATGCTAGAAAGATGAGGACCTATCACTCCTTCATTAAATCTAGTTCAAGATCAATGTGAGTATTGTACTGCTTTATATTTCACTAAATTGATGCTGTCATTTCGATTTCATTTGGGAATAATCATTAGTTGGGCATGGTTACATTGTTAAAAGCTCAGAGTAAAAGAAAACATCTTTTATTAGCTGAGATTTATAACCATTTCTCTACCTATTCATCTACATGGTTGGTAAATAATGATTTCTGTTTCAGTGGCAAGAAGAGACCTATCTAGACATGGAAGAACTACAAACACTTTGTGAAAAGGTGGAGGACCATTTTCTTTCTCTACATGTTTCTGTGTGTATGCAACATTTTATAAAATGACAGTTTGGCTTCTTGCTGAGCCCAGCCAGACCAATTATCTGAATGTTTATTTAAGTACTTATGGTCGCATTACAGAATTAGTGGACACTACCATCACATAGCTACAGGCCATGTGCCTTACATGTAACCATGGTAACCTCCTGTAGCATCTTTATCCATAACCGTTTTCTGTACTAAGGAAATAAGACAAAGGGTTTGGCAGTCAGGGGCACAGGTTGGACATACCAAAATCATGGAGTCCCTGATTTTCTAAGGATGGGCAAGTCAGTTAGTTAGTAAAATACAAATATATACTACCAGTACTACTACACACAGAGCCAGGGCAGAGTAACATGCCCACATGTGCCAGACCTTGATACTTGATACAAATAAGAATTTATTTGTGTGAGGTTTCTGATTTATTAAGTTTCTGTTGTTAAAGATCACCATTATATATCAGACATGTTAATACCTCTCTCCAATTGGATATTTATTTCTAAATAATTGTCTGCAAAAGCAAGATATGGATTCCTGAACTTCATTTCAAGAAACATTTATTTATTTAATTAAATGACGACACACCAACTAGTATATTTGAAAAATGTATTAACTTTGGATGCATTTTTACTGAATATAGCTGTATTTTGTTCTTTACAGAAGAAGCTGGTATGAAGAAGTCTGTACACCAACAAGAAAAATGATGAAATGATGAATTTATGAGAGTAAATAAAAGACTGGGATTGTGTTATGGTTTGGATGGGGCAGCCCTGTATATAACATTGTAAGGGTGTTTGTGACATGTTTTTCAAATGTTAAAAATGAACAGTAGGCTAATGGCAGGAAACAAACATTTGGGGAATTCAAGTTGAGAACGTTTATTCTATGTTAGATGTAAATGTTCTTCTAACATCCTTTTCACCTGTTAGGGTAATGATATAGAAGTATGTTTCTGTAGCGTTATGAAATAACAGTGCAAGAACATTGGGTAAACAATGTTATGTTATGATGTGTGGATCTATAGCCACATGTAACCTTCATAATGTATTCGTCCAGCTACCCGTTGTCATGGCAACCAGCCCCGTTGCCATGGTAACCATCCTGTGAGCTAGCCCTAATAAAGAACATTCTGGAAGAAGACTCAAGACAGACTTGACTTGTTCTTGAGTAGCTATCTTTAGTACAATTGTTACAGGAGTATAACAACATAATTATATCTCCTAGTCATCCTACATACGGACATATTATTGGTGGAGAACCCTTAAAAGATAGAGGACTACCTCTCATTATCTTGGATTAATTATAATTGCTCAAAATGAGTCAATAAGTATGGGGGCCTAGGCCCGCCTCAAACAGCACCTTCAACTTATACATGGGCCTATATGACCCAGTAGGCATACCAGCCATTCTACCAGAGGGAGAGTGAGTAGGAGATGGAGAAGCAGGTAAAATTAATTACCTGGCCAAAACTTTCTCTCCTAATCTAATTCTTCTCATGAATAGGACACTTTAAACAGTGAACAGGAATTCTCATAGGGATTGTGTGTTTAGAACTATAGAGACAAAGTTTAGAGAGTGAGTTTCATTTTCTGTATTTCCTAACAGCCAACATTATACCTATAGGATGAGTCAGTGAGTCACTTCCCCACTACTCCACTCCACTGGGGGAGCATGGCAGATCTAGGGCAACTAGGAAGAACACCTGACCCCAATAGGGTCACTATGGAGGCCTAGGGATGCTCCTGCTCTCCTCACTAGACTTGCAATAGACACATATGTAACATTCTCCTGAATTCAGCCACTACATCATCGGATCTCAAGTGATTTTCATAATCTACTCATCTATAAAATGCTACCATTTTTGCGGATTTGTTGATATAATTATAATATGACTTTATCTTGAATATATCACAACCTACATTCAAGATGGACAATATAATTTGATTAAGTGACTTTCTTTACATCAACATTGAAATAGACTTCCTTGAATGACTATATTGATTTTAAAACACTACAATGTACGATAGACTTTAATTAATTGGCTCTATATTATACAAAAGTTCAATAGAAAGTTGGACAATATTTGTTTAAACTTGGAATTTGTGTATTCTACCAATATGTCAACAGTGTTTGCAATGTAGTATTGTTGTGGTGCTCTCTATTCTGTATCTTTTTTGATTGATTTAATTGTACAATTCCCACCTTTGTGTTAAACAATATGCTTTTAGGTGAAGATGTGCCTGAATATTCACTTTGCTGAATTCACTTGAATCGATTTTAAATTACTTTCAATCCAGATGGAGGGGGAATGTTAATATGTTTGGGAGTCAATATATTTCAAATAGGATAGATTAATGGGGATTAATGGTATTAATTTTTTACATCATGGGAAATGTCCCAATCGGAGATTAAAATGCAATTGTTTTTTCAGATGGGGTTATATGGTGCCATCAGCTATCTAAGGGCAGGTGTTAGCATTTTGAAATGTTTACCTGGAACATTAATGTTCTTATTCATTTAAAACTTCTTATTCATTTTTAAGTGGTCCGGGTGATTCTTTTCATATTGGAACCCTACCATAATCATTTTCAATCAAACTTCCGGTGCTGGTCCTACCGTAATGGACTAGGTATCCACTGCCTTTACAGTGTTGAGTCAATTGGGGGAAAGTTATCCGTCATGAACCTGCAGGTCTGACGGCACTCTCATGGCTGGGATGGGGATGCCTCGATGAATAATCACCCAAATATAGATACACAGGACTGTAAGTGACTGGGGAGTGCTCTGGTGTATTGGTGGAATGGGGAATTAATGGCCATATCGTGCCTGACCCACGCCCCAAACATGGAATCGAACATCCAGGGCTTAGTGAGTTTTTAGTACGTACTTCCGCCACAGCGAGTCGCGTGCGGAAGCCACACCCTCAGGGTTCAACTCCACACTGCAGACTGGGCTATTGCCGGGTTTGATCCGTGGATCCCCAAACCGTCATCAGAAAAACCACAAGAGAGTTGGAGTTCTAGTGGCAGCGGAACACCAGATCGGATGCTTTTTGTGTGGTGAGTGCCTTAGGATTGTGGGTTTATTGATTGTAATTGATCAGTGATGATTACAGTAACTTTCCCTGATCTTTAGTCGAGATCAAATTCCGTGTTTAGCTGGCCTGGATCAAGAGAGATCTGGATCCGGGTTGGCAAATGGTAGGGGGAAATTGAAAAGACATTTCTAAAAGACCTCTTAAGACTTTTGCAGGTTTTTCCTGCTGTCCTTTATGACCATGGGCAGTATGGAGAATAATATACTCCGTAGGATGTATACACTCATCAAAATTAAAGCAAATTGCTGTTTTGGTGTTGAATAAAATTATTACATAGAATTTCAAAGTACTGGTGGCTCCTGGAGGAGATGCATTCCTTATACAATCTGGCAAAGCAGAGTTTTGGTATACATGAATACATGAAGCATGATCTTATTCCATGATATGTGATGATGGGGGCACCATCTACAAAGTTACAATATTTTACTCTAATAGATTGTTTATAGTAACATTTAAGGTTTGTCTGGCCATATGGAAATGACAGTGAGTGCTGAGTCAGAGATGGACATATCTGTGTTGGTTTGGCTTAAATAGTTAATTAGTATTTGGTTAATGCTGAGTCTATATTGCAATTTCAATTCACCCCTTAAAGATTGTAATAATATTTTGAAATAGAGGATATGTTCTTGTGATTGGATGACAAAGTCAAGAGGTAAAGACAGAAGCAATAACCACAGGTGATTACCAATATGTAAAGGTAGAATGGCTTGATTAAGATTTAAATATTCAAAATTACCTGATTGTAAATTTTCGATTTAAAAGTAATAGTATTTTAATTGGATTTTATAACAGTAATAGGTTGACAGATGTTTCTGGGTAGCTGGTGATTTTGGTTGTTGTTCTCATCTTGCACAACAAGCCAGTATGACATTTCGCGTACCCCCTGTATGTCATGGTTTTTTTTATGAAAAATTGTTCCAGATTTTAGATTTACAATTAAAGAGTCATAATTTAAGGTTGTTCAAAAATCTTCCCCGATGTTTCATCTTGGGGGGGAGGGGGGGCATATGTTATGTTATGATGTGTGGATCTATAGCCACATGTAACCTTCATAATGTATTCGTCCAGCTACCCGTTGTCATGGCAACCAGCCCCGTTGCCATGGTAACCATCCTGTGAGCTAGCCCTAATAAAGAACATTCTGGAAGAAGACTCAAGACAGACTTGACTTGTTCTTGAGTAGCTATCTTTAGTACAATTGTTACAGGAGTATAACAACATAATTATATCTCCTAGTCATCCTACATACGGACATATTAACAACATAAGCAGAACATAAATGTCAAACGTTTTATCAATGTTAGATAGGAACGTTCCCCTAACACATGTTCCGGGAACATCCAATAAATTTTCACTTTCAAACATTAAGCTAACAAACAACCAAACATTGAGGGAACATTCTAGGAATAAAAGTGTGCTACTGGGGGAGTGATCTACACCTACTACACCCTTTGGGATTTCTGGGTTTCAAGTCTTGGAGACAGACAAGCTCGGAATTGCAAAGACTAAAAGACAATTGTGTATTATTAGATTACAATATGTTGTTTGATGTCTTATGTATAATTCCCTTGCATTGTACTTTCATGTTTATCCAACTGCCTTTGTAAACAGGGAGCGTGCAACTTTCCTAGTTGTTAATAAACTGAATTTTACTTCCACTCCTGTGTTCTTCTAATACAGACATTCGAGGCATTTCAGATTACAGTACGTCTGATATTCATAATCTAGCCATTGCGCACAAATAGTTGACCGTAGAATTTGTTTCCTTTGGAAACGCACAATATATACATTAACTTAAACTGATTATAAAGTTAAACAGAAAAATAGTTCATTAAATGATTGATTAACTTAATAAACTCATAACTTGTTATAATTTATTTGTTCTCATTTAAATATGAAATATTTACATTTGAAATTATGCCTTCCGAGATAACTGTGTCGGTCAAAAATTTGTGTACTTTCATACTAAGATGAAATATACATCAAAAAGGCTATTTAATACCTCAAGGCATTAAATAACAGTAGACGGATCTCATCAAAAACATAGAAAGAGTGATTTATTTCTCAAATAAAGCTATCAAGAGTAAATCAAAGTCAAACTTTCGTTGTCAAATGTCGGTCAAATACATAATCTCCGTCACAGAGCCTCCTGACGTCACAAGAAAAGATGGGGAGGGCTGTCAATTAGTCAGAAATGTACGTCACAATCTGCATTGGCCTACGTTGTCAGTTTGACGTCTTAAGTTATGTTGATTGGAAGGCAGCACAGACTCATGTTCATTGTCAGTCAAACACTTGAGATGCGTTATCTCTGTCACGTTTCTCCGTCACTTTATTTCATTTCTTGCTAATTAGTAATGGTATATGCTTATCAATGGCTTTCTGATGCTAAGTAAGTTAAAATGTGATAGTATAATAGCTAAACGCAACCCTAGCCAGCTATTTACTACCTTTTAGGGGAGTTTTATTGGTCTGAGATAACGTTTGACGCAGATGTGACACAGATCACTTATGACTTGTCAATTTTATTTCTGTTATATCCGTCACTTTTTTCGTGATCTCCGTCACTTTTTTTTACATTGGCAAAAGAAAAGACTTGCAACGTGTTTAAGGATGAAATTCTTAACTCATTTTCAGATAAAAATGTTTAACTTCCTGAGAATATAGTTTTGGTTGTAGTAACTGGCCAGTAGGATAGCCAAATAAGGAGAAACCAATTGTCAAAAGTGATCGGCGTCACATTTTATTTGTCAAAAGTAATAGGCGCATTTATTCAAAACTTCTGCTATGTAATGTTAGATCTTCCAGTGGGCCCTTGAATCATAGATGTATAGGCTAGTAGTAGTATATGTTTTGAAGTCAAAACGCGTTTATTTATAATAGTTGGTGGGCTTAGCGACTCTATACTTCAAGTCATGATGCAAAGGTCCCCTTTGGTATGGTAGCACCTTAGGGCAATAGAAAAAGATTTATCCTAAGACACACGTGATATCACCCCCCGTTTTCGAAAAATTGACGTTTTTACAAAATGGCCGCCAAAAATTCAACCAACATCCAACTTCACTTCTATTTGACATAGAAAGACAAGATTAGTGTCAAAACATAGGTTTTCAGGGTCAAAGAATGTGATTGAAAGGGTTTCAAGTCTCAAAGAATGATAGTTCTTATTTTAAAAAGAATATTACAGGTAAAATCTGAAAAAAATCAACTAAAATTCACTAAAAAATGTTTTACTAATTTATTAAGCAAACTCCTTCCTTGTAGGGTAAACACACTCTTTAGTGATTATGACTGACTGCACAACACATTTACAGCTGAAAAAAGTGGTTGAAAAGATCATGTTTAGCTGAATGATGCACAATGGCAAGAGCATGATCCCAGGCATCCACATAGAGATAAGCAGGGCTGTTTCTGCTTGCAGAATTTACATGGAGGTCTACAATCTGTCTTACAGTGGCAAAGAGCTAGTTCAGGCAAATCCTGAGAAAATGTGTTGTATTATGATAGAACCACATAAGGGAATGGTATGAACATAGGGGTGAGAAATGTCTGCCTTCGACACAAGTGATAGTGAGTAAGTTGAAAAGTTTTTTCAAGCACCCATGAGGAAAACATGTTCATATACCACCTCAGAGTTGTGGTTCTACATTTACTACACAGCTGCTACCAAAGTAAAGGAATAATGATAAAATAAAAAAAGTTTTTCTTGCAAATAAACAGTAATGTAGGCCTACTGTCAGCAGGCAGGTCAGAAACTGTGTAAATTCGCTGTAACTTTTGGCCATGTTTGACTAGCTAAATTGAAAGAAATTAATCTTAACAGAACTGAAAACTGCACATGACTCATAGATTCAATTCCACTAACAGAATCTAAAGTTATTTCATAAATTTAGTCAGAAGAAGCTGAATAATGACTGAAAATGATCAGTCATTTTTTTATGAAATAAACCAGAAGTAAATGACTGTCAGATTCCATTTTTAAATCTCCTACATAACAATGCATGGCAACTGCTACATTGCTGCCCATACAAAGGGGGAATCCATATTTCATCATGTGGAAAAGAGAGCTCTTGAAGGTGAATCTGTTGAATGATGTTGCCAACACCATAGAGAAGATGAGACAATAGCTGGGTTTCTGACAAGCATGTTGCCCCATATGTGTCCTCTTTGAAGAGAAACACCAAATAGAACTATATTCTATGCATTTAGTCCAAGATATTATACCTGATATGCTGTTCATAAGATTTGTAGTTGCTGTGTATCAGAACTTCAATGGTGGCATTAACTCAAAATCTTTGCCTTTAAGAAAGGGCAGAGAAAGGTGACAACCTTCATCTACACTCTTGATATTGTCATCAGATACACTATAGCTTCATTACAAATTTCTGAAACACTGGTGAATGGGTCTCAATCATCTCAGTAGAAGGTAAGGACAGCAATGTAAGCTCCAGCAGCAACTGCCATGCAGAGCATGCAGCCTCCTTGCCTTTACCAACGAAAGCATGTGTCAGCACACCCTGTGAGAACATGAGAGTGTTGCCATGCTTTAGATGATCCAGGAGTTGATCTAATTTCATGTAGAGGAATGTACCTCACAAGGAAAAGAAATCCCTTATTCATCAGCCTTATCAAATAAAAAGAGGAGAGAACCTAAACTAGCTCAAACATAGTTGTCTACCTGAAATTGCAACAAACCCCAAATGCAATTTCGAGTGCAACTACCTTCTCTCCAAGTGCCACAAAAGCAGATATGCCTAGCCCAACAACAACACTTTTGTTGCTTCAAACAATCTGACAATGACCAGCTACAGTGGCTGCAGCAATATATAGAAACACCCTGGTGTCTGCTTCCACATGGGTGCAAGAAGCCATTGCATCAACATCAAAACCGGCTGGAGAGCTTATACATTTCCCAAGTACAGTGGTGAAAAGTACTTTGGCCTAAAACAAGATATACACTGAAATAGTGGAATAACAATCCTTTATAATCCATTCACTACAACATCCATCAGAACAATATGATTCCATATATTTCAGTCGATACATTCTACCTGAAGTTGCAAAAGCTTCAACCTTTTGGCCAGCTCCACAAAGACTTCCTGATTTTTTAGGTCCACCTGCAGGAAAGCTGTCCAGTTGCTGGGCACTTTTGCTGAAAGAGTAACCCTCCTGAAATTGTGAGGAAGTTTGTCTTAGTGTTTATGTCAAAAACAACGTCCAAATTATTATTTCTTCAAAATCATGAAGAATATGTTGAGTGAAGACCTCTTAGAAATAATGTCCAATCGTAGGAACACTAGTAGAACGTTGAATTTGGACAGGCACAGCCCTTTCTAAAAGGTGGGTTCCATGGCCACGCTACTCCTCTCACTACTCTCCCATTACTATGACAGTCTCTTGCTGCCGTATCTTTAGAAGCGGGAGAAAGAGAATGAAAGTAACCGGAATGGGTGTTATGGCCCTGTTACTTCTACCACTACTTCTACTGCTACTCAGAAATGTGAGCAGACAACATTTTCCCGTGAGAATGGATGCCCCAACAGGGTTGGAAAAGTTCCATGGCCCGGTTGTCCGCACCACCCAGGTCAGCAATGGGGACAACCAAAATTCAATATTTGGGCGTCTGGACAACTAGGTTTCACCTTTCATTGGTGTGAGCAGACAACCACAAATTGTCATATATGTCAGACAACCATATTTTGAAAAGTGGTTGTCCTCAGGACAACCACTTTTTGAAGCGATTTTTCCAACCCTGCCCAGGTGAGGGGAGGAGTAATGTAGTGTGGTGCCCCCCACTTCAGCTCCCAATACTTCCTGCTAAGTAGCTGCCTTTTCAGATCAGACATGGTCCTTCTTTATTAAGATCCTGATCTGGGTATCCCCATTTAATAGCATGAATAGTGGCTGATCAGCCACCATTACTGGTATTTGACCAGAATTCATGATCAACATCACCTATGAATATCTTAATATCCAAAGAGATACTATTTCGGATTCTTTCTGTCACATAGCTTTTCCAAATATCGAGATATCCAAATATCTGAGGGGGAGGTATAGATGGGAGGGAGAGCAACAAAGAAGGAGAGAGAGGCATAAAGAGAGACAGGGAGGCAGCGAGCCAGAGAGAGAGGGGTGTGTGTGGTGGTTGAGGAGGGGGGGGGATAGGGGAGAGAGGCATAGGCAGAGCGGGAGAGAAAGGCTTCCCATGTACTATGAGTGTGGAAATGGGGTAGAGTGACAAGTGGTGAGTACATATATGTACTGAGGACCTCCCTATGAGTGAACAAATGTGTTATATAACAAATCTACCATTACCATTAGCAGAGAGGAAAGGGAGTGAACGATCATGGTAATAGTTCAAAGGGATGAGCTGTGAGCTGTAATAGGAGAGATACCATATATGGTGAGTGGTAATAGTAATATAGACCCTTGTAATATCTTCCTGGTTGTTGCAATGGGAGAAAACATATCAGTAATGGAGAAAATTTAATAGTCTCTACAATGCAACGCTTTGTTCTAGAAATAGAAATCTCTGGTCGGTAAT
This sequence comes from Sthenelais limicola, assembly GCA_942159475.1. Classification (NCBI taxonomy): domain Eukaryota; kingdom Metazoa; phylum Annelida; class Polychaeta; order Phyllodocida; family Sigalionidae; genus Sthenelais; species Sthenelais limicola. The sequence continues at coordinate 111,441,246 of OW804096.1, forward strand.
AGGAAAAGGTGTCTTAAGCTGTCTCTATACCACTCCCGATACCGTATCCTGATACTGGCGACACTTGCGATCACCATTTTGTTCCCGATAGTACAGATTTCCCCGATACGAGCACGCACGTCGGGACCTGTCGGGAAAGCCTCTACACTGGCGATCTTCGTCGGCCGACTGTCGGCTGACTGTCGGCGACGCACACAATATTTCAAACAAGTTAGAAGTGATCGGCGACTGTCGCCGACAGCTGCCGATAGCTACAAGTGTCGGGAGGCCATCGGGAAAGCCTCTACACCAACCCCGACAGTTGCGCTGTAAAAGTATCGGCAGGTATCGCCAACTGTCGGCGATGCATAATCGGGAGTGGTGTAGAGACAGCTTTAGTAATGTATTTTTGATATGCTTAGTATCTGCTCAAAAAGAGAAAAAGTCTGTAATATTACATATATTTCACAGATTACCACTATATATTGGATGCAACAAGCAGTTAATCATAATCAATGAAGAGTGCATTTGCCCTATAAGGCAGGAGTTTGTTTGATAAACTAGTAAAAAAAACTTTTTTATTTTATTTTTTATTTTTTTCTGATTTTATCTCAAATATTCTTTGTAAGAGGATAAATATTGTTCTTTCAGACTTTAAACCCTTTCTATCAGATTCCCTGACCCTGAAAACCTATGTTTAGATACCAACTTTGTCTTTCTATGTCAAATAGAAGTGAAGTTAGGATGTTGGTTGAATTTTTGGCGGCCATTTTGTAAAAACGTCATTTTTTCGAAAACGGGGGGTGATATTACGTGTGTCTTAGGATAAATCTTTTTCTATTGCCCTAAGGGGCTACCATACCAAAGGGGACCTTTGCATCATGACTTGAAGTAAATGGCCTATTTTGAGCGCTAAGCCCACCAACTATAAGACTATATTTTCACTTGAAACTTGAATAAAACATCATTTAATTTACCCGCCACTTTTACTGCCATTAGACAAGTGTCAAATGTCCACCCTTATATAGTCGACATATTTGACTAATTATTTCAAGTAGGCCTATAGGCCTATGGGCTTGAATAAATGTAAAATTGTAAAATGAACTTTCTGATCGCAACAGGGGGGGGGGGGGGGGGGGGCTAGTCGAGGAATAAATCAATCTACAATGCTACTACTATCAGTTACTATAGGTCTAGGGCCTATGACACTCTATACCTGAATCACCCCCAATCATAAGACCGGTCATAATTAAGACCTATATTATATAAGAGAAAGTAGCAACAGTTGAGTTAGGCCTATGTATAGCCCCGTGTATAGCTCTGATTATAGATAATAGAAATGTGAATAAACAAAAAGAAGTATAGACAAAATTAAAAGCACAACTTACGAAGTTATATCAGTATTGTCACTTGTCTAACATTAGCATAACCAAAGTAACGTAGGTCAACTTGTCACAGCGAGACGTCTGCTCATGACGTGCAAGACATTCGCTCTGCAGTAACCCCGCCATCTAGTGGGATTTGTGTATAATCTTGTATAGGAAATGTCGGTGGTGCTGAGACCGGTAAGCAACGTCGGGTGCAGACAGTAGGGTAAGGCCTATATAGGTATCTCTTGACGTTTTTAGTGCGTGACAACTGTAAAATGTACGGTAACATTAAATTATTGAGCTTGTAGTTTTATTTCAAGAAGATCGTGTTCTCCGTGCGTATACCAGTACTGGCAGTAGGCTAGTAATTCCACGCCTTCCCCGCATTATTGATACTGGGCGATAATTTGGGCAAATTCTGACTGGCTCTGTAATGTTAGTACGGTACTCGTACCGTAGGGGAGAGCGGGGTGAAATGGGACACTATGACTATATAGTATGAGTGATGCACAGTGTTTGTACTCCCTGAATGGAAAGTATTAGAAGCAATTAAATGCATGACCTTTCCTGAGGGACATATAGGATCACTCTTTATTGTACATTTTTCATTGATTACCGTACCGGTACCTGACACTTTTTTTTCTTTATGGTATATCATTTTGAAATTTCGCCCCAAAATGGGGAGAAATGGGACAGTCGAGGGAGAAATGGGACACAACCCGGGGAGAAATGGGACACGTCGGGGAGAAATGGAACGCATCAGGGAAAAATGGTACATATGCCACGGAACTCATTTAACTTCAAGAAATCAATGGATTTCTTGAAGTTGCAAAGGCTATTATATTGAAAGGTTCTAAGAATAAATACAGGATAACTGATGAGCCAGTCCGCTTTGCTGGAATTACCACCCCAAGTCCGAGGGTTGCGAGACACGAAATGAAGGTAAATAATCATTAAATAAGGCTAAAATATATATATCATGGCATAAAAACAGAACCCAACTCGAGATGGATCTAGCATGACGGATTCACAAAACACTTGTGCGTTATTTTTCCGTTTTTCAGCAAGTGCCGATGCTTTTGGTCACCCTGTCCCCGTCAGGAGTGGGGTATAGGCGGCAGGCCTTGTTCCATTAAAGGCTGGGGTCCTCCTTGAGCTGTGTTCCATGTGTATTCTTTAACCCATTCAGGCCACGTATTGCTTTAAAGCATTCCCACGCGTGTGGCCGCGTATTGCCTTAACGCACTCCCACGCGTTTGGTCGCGTATTGCCTTAAAGCACTCCCATGAGTAGGACGCGTAATGCGATAAAGCACTCCGTGGGAAAGGACGCGTATTGCCAAAAAGCATCATAGTAATGTTATTCAATGGTGGCGACGTTATTGGCCGTCCTTAATTCAGATTACGTTATTAGAATGTGCGTCATCCAGAGGGCAGTGGACGCGGTGAAGCGTCGTCATGATGGGACGTGTACATTTCACTCAGGACTTCATCAATTGAATGTTCTTTTCCCACGCTTGGTCGTTAAGCATAATGCAACGTTGGCGGCACTGTCCTGAATGGGTTAATGGAAGATTAGACCGCTGGTCTCCCCCTGAGAAAGCTACGGTGCACCCCTCTCAACAGCTGGGAGGTAATCCAAGTAGACCCGTCCTCCCCGACATGCTGTCTCAGCCTATAAGGACCCGGCAGCTGGAATGTCTTATCTGACATACAGAGAGAGATGACCTGCCTCGACTATGATGTCCTAGTGATGTTTAATAGATACATGTTAATACTTGATATTCATTTAGCATTTAACATTTATAATTCCATCCAAATGCACCGTTTCAAGAGAAGCTTTCCGTCATATAGGCTTGGATACCCTAGTTCCATTATTTTTTCAACCTCTGACTGGCATCCCTGAATTATATATGTGTATTCATGCTGGCTCAGTCAATACATACTAGTGTATATGTGTGTATTCATGCAGGGTCAGTCAATACACACTAGTGAATATGCATGTGTATTCATGCTGGGTCAGTCAATACACACTAGTGAATATGTGTGTATACATGCAGGGTCGGGGAGGTATCCTCCAGTAACATGTATATGATACTGTAATACATGTGATTAATATTGCTAAAATGAAAACAGAATACACAACCCTGGTGTAAAATGGGGGGAAAATTTCCCCCCCCCCCCCCGCCCCGACACTCTCTCCACCCCCGCCCCCAGATTAGATTGAATAAACTTATAAGGAAAGCATTAACCCCAAGTGTAAAATGAAAACAGAATACACAACCCAAGTGTAGAATGAAAAAAAAAAATCCCCCCCAACACTCCCTCCGCCCCCCCCCCCCCCCCCCCCCCCCCCCCACCACCAACACTCCCTCCACCCCGCCCCCACCCCAAATTGATAGAATACACAAAAAAGTGTAAAATGCGGGTTTTTCGTGTAAAATGCGGCTTATAGTGCAACCGCACACACCACAAGTCCACGCCTCCCTTTCACGCCTCCCTTTCCTGGCTCAAACCTCACCTATTTCAGTCTGTGATGGTTTTTTGGGTGGCATTCTTTACTGCTTATCGCTGCTTAACCCCCCAAAAACACTGGCTCTTGCCATCTTAGGCTAGGATGGAGTAAATTCTTGGGAGAGGACGTGCACAACAACACAGAGAACTAGTTGGTTTATTATCAGCAAAACCTCTCCATTCTCTTCCCGATATTAAACATGGCACTCCGGCTTGTTTATGTCTAAGTGCGCATGCCCCAAAGTATGTAAATGAGAAAAAAAAACTAGGTCACTGTTTAGGTCACGGTTACAACAGTAGGGCACTAGGGGTAAACGTATGGGCCTGTTGTAACCTCTCTCAGTTGTTGTTTTTGCCATTTCATTCAGTGGACACAGATTGGCTCACTCACCGTTTTTTTTGTGTGGAGATGTAAACACTTGATGAATTCTTCACATCCAATATTGAAAGGTAACAAGTGGGGACATAACTTAATAAACTTCGATTTTATTGTCATAGGGAGTTATAAACTTCTGCAAGTCTACACAAACTACAGCAATTCCACTTGCCCTGTTTCAAGCGCTTCTTTCCCATAGCCCTGTATACAATAGTGAAGGGCTGTTAATCATAGCTACGTTGAACGGTCTATCTTTGACGGGACCCGTCCTGGACGTTAGGGTTCCAGGCTTGGACGTTAGGGCCCCCAGCTTGGATGGTAGGGGGGGGTCAATACGCAATTCTATGGCATATATATGTACGCACTTTTTGTGCCTATAAATTGCATATTATAGCAAGAACAGCATAGTATCGCATATGAGGGGGGCTATATTCTCCAAGTATGGCCGAAAACAACGAGGCCGTAGGCCGAGTTGTTTTTCGGCCATACAAGGAGAATATAGGCCGCCAAAGACGCGATACTGTGCTATTCTTGCTTTTATTCCATGATTCTTAACTTAAAACAACTTTATTTGCATTAATTTCATCAAAGTGAGATGTCTGCATAGTCTCGAACTGTCGTGACGTCAGTGTACAATACAGGCAGTTTATATTGTCCACCTTGTGAGCGGCAAGTATATCGATTATATTGTACGCTCACGGCCAAATCATGGAATAAATTATCTGGTTGGGCATGGGGTAATATATTGGTGCATTATTCATTAATTCATCTTTATTGAATATTTATTTTCATTGCATTTATCTTTTTCATTCATCGTTTTTCCTTTTTTCTTGGTTGTATGGGATGGAAGCACATATTATATGCATCTATAGTGGTACCTGAAATAAGAAAATACAACATATAATACAAATCCTCAGTTGGTGACATTTTTTATCTGCTAAGGATATACTTTTCTTTTGTTGAAGATAAGTGACCAGGATAGAATGATAATGTAAATACCAAATCCATTTCTAATTAGTTATAATCATATAGACAGATATATCATATCATAATCACCTAGAGTGGTACCTGAAATAAGAAACACAATATAAAACCTAAATTTGATATAAACCAGGTGCTTGCTTTACCGCGCTCCCACTGAGAGTGAGTCAAAGAACTCTCATATGTGATGTCATAGTATTATGACGCAACTGAACACTCGTTACCGGTGATCCGATTGGATCTCACCTGGTAACGTTGTCAAGGCTAAATGTCTGCATGGTGACATTGTCAGTGTTTTTGGTTAAGTTTAGTTTTTATGTTGTCACATATTTTACCCCTGGGATTATATTACTCCCACTACCCCGAATGATACCTAGGGAGGGGTTGGGTCTTTCGATTGTGGTAGGTCTTAGGCCTTCAGATTGTAGCTCTGTTCTTTTACCTAAAGAGGGTAGGAGGTTGACTGGTACTCGAAAGGAAGATTTATTATTTACGGTTGAGTACTTTTGTTTTCTCCTGTAGGCCCTCATTAGTCAGCCAAATTTAGTCCTCAGGGGACTGAAGGGGTTTGAAGACGGTGCATCCAGTTTCTTTCTTCTGAATCTCTGGCTAATTTTCCCTCATTTGTTTTTGCTTCTGTCTTTAGGTAAAAGAACAGAGCTACAATCTGAATAATTGTCTATGACAATACATTACTTCCAGCAAACATTAATGAAAATAATACTTGGTCGATAAACTTGTTCACTGACGATACAATGGATCAGTGTTACATCAGTCATTAATATCATGAATTATAGACATTACATATGGAAAAGAACAGCACCAACATAATGTGACCAATTCAAGTCACTCATTCACCCCCCAGATATGAATATGATATTTCTAAATAAAATGAATACTCTGAAAGCTAGGTATACGTTTGTGTGACAATTGTTGGCTGAAATCTGCATATTTTAAAGCCACAACACTAACTAGAAAACTAGGTTTTTTTTGCAAATAGCAGAAACATTGGTCTTCAGAGTATTTGTGCATCATTATAGGGATCGACATTATTATTTACCACCAGAAACATAAGAAAAGACAGCCAGTTTCTCTCTTACAAGGAGGCAGACATATTGGTGACCAACAGCGCCACTGGTGGTAATTTATGTTTATTGATGACGTCACTGATCATAGACTTTCATAGTAAACCACCAGTTTTTTTTTCAAGTGACTACCAAAAAAAATAACGGACAAACATGTCTTTTTTCATTTATTTGTTTCTTCTGTAGTAAGGAACAAGCCCTGAACGTTTTATGGCAATTGGACTGGGCGTTTTTTTCATTGAACTGTCCTGTATACCTTTAAGAGAATTTATTAGATAGGGTATCTAAATATTATTAAAATAGTGTTTGGAGGCTCAAAACCCCTATCTTCTCCGAAACGACTAGCCAGATCTCTGTTATATTTCACATGCACACTACCAAAAATGGTGCCAAGCCATTCCGCTATGTTTCATTAACAAATTAGGGTTGAAAATGGGTTAGAAATGGGTTTACATCAAGCACCCCCATCCAGGGCTCCCAGGGCTACCTGAAAACAAACCTATCAGTGCCCCTACACCAGGTTTCTGGGTCACCCAAAGCATGACGTCATTGTTGCTTCACTACGGGACGGGAGTTGATATATTATGGACTAACGTATACTATGGCAAAATCCGATGTCTAAATGACCGAAAAGCTTGGCAATGTACCATAAAGAAAGCATTGATAATCTCCGATATATACGGTAAATTTACTGATCGGAACTTACCGAATAAGCCTACCGATCAGTAAATTACCAAATTCCTCAAGCAACTTTCCGAATTTCTCGGTCAACTTACTGATGGTTTCGGTCAAGGGAATGGGAGGCAACAACAATACAACAGTTCCATTTGAGGTATGAATATTAATACAGATACTAACTTACAGAGACAACTTGAAAGATGGTTGGAGAGGGAACAAGGACAGTGGGAAGATGTGGGCCCCACTGTCCCACTAGCAAATCCTGTGCAAAGCACGGGTATTTGCTAGTTCAGTTCATTAGTGTGGGTGCAACTTGTTTGATACTTGTTTTTTACATAATACAGCACTCAACACAACTCTATATGGTATGGTAGGATATTATGATTTAAGACACATTCAGATGGTCATTTCATAATAATAATTAGTATTTGTCTAAGTCCTGACTTTTTGTAATAAGTGACTGACTCTGAAATATGCTGGAATACAATTTCTAAGGGTTTGTATAGGCCTACACGAATGCATGGTTGTCTTCTGCCATGGTTTAACTTTGATTAATTACAATACATGTATTTATATGATATTTCAGGGAGAGGCTCATCATGGAAAAGTTGCCTAAAAAAGAAGGCACAAGGAGCAGTGGCCGTCTATCTCTAAAAAGGATTAACAAGAAAGATGAGCCTTCTGCTGATGGGAAACATCCATTTCCTACGAAATCACCTTATTTTTTTGGAAATTCTGAAAGAAGACTTTCTCATTCAAGTCTGAACTCGCCCAAGAAGCTTTGCCTCATCTCTGAGAGAAAGGATAATGAAGATAATTCTGCTACTGGCAATACGTCTGAAGTACCATCTGGTGTGATAAAACAATGTTCTGGTGGGGATATCGAGGAAGTTCCTGTTCTTGCCTGCAATGAACCAAATTTTCAGAGGACAGACCCAGTTGAGCCTCAGGATTCCACTCAAAGCAGCAATACATGTTTACCAATTAGTGAAAACACTAAGGATGAGGTGATATCAAAAACAGAAAGCCTTTCTAAAAGGAAAAACGTGACTGATAGTACGGATCCTTGGCCAAAGAAATCCCTAAAGCTGACTGCAAAGGATACAGTCAGTGCAACTTCTTCCAAAACTATCGTGAGTGAATCTAATCCCTTCAGGGAGCCGTTTGCGCTAGCGATAATGAGGATGGGATTTCAATATATATTCAAAAGTGTTTTTTTCTGAAATGGTGATACTACTTCTGATAAGTAGATTTCATGACATGAAATCATTTTCTCATGTAAAATAGTTTCAAAATATGTCAAAATGTGCCACTGGCCAGAGCCTGATTGCTACCCATTGCAACATGAAAATGGCGCATGACTTTTGCCATTTCCCCGCCTCAGTTTATGAATACAATAAGTTTATGAAAGGTATCATGCAACACTAGAAAAATCATATTGCTAATACATCCTTAACATATCATTATTAATGCTACAACATCACCAAAAGGTGGTGCAATGGGCCCCTGTAGCTTTAAAGAAGTCAATGAATTTAGGGAAATCCTGCAGACACCACACATCTGCCTAAACGCTAACGCTAACCAATCGCCCCGCCATAGGTTTGAATATACGTAGATTAGTCCTAAATCAGTTACAGCAGATGACCATTATGGCCCCGCTGCCAAAACAATTGACCGGGGCTAAACAGCCACATGGGTGGCAACGCTGCGGCCATGTATATCCGTCCCTTGTGTGAGACCTCAGGATGGAATGGGGATTCACTATTTGCAACTTTTACCGTAGAAAGAACCCATCTACAATAAACCTGTTTGGACACTACTTGAATAATATATTCAGGTAACAACCTATTGTATTTCCAGATACTAAAAGCATTTAGGTTGTTCAGGAGATGGATAGGGAGTTCAGTACGTAAGATGTTGCATTCATACGGGCAAAACGTAACCTATCACCCAAGAACGTATGCAAATTGTGACAAGGTGACCTATATTATTTAGGTTAGTGTTCGTCGAGATATGCTGGCTGCAGGATCTCCATAATAAATCATTGTAACCGTCCCCCAATGCAAATCTTCAACAACACATAGATATAAAGTTTAAGTGTAACCAAGTTGATAACATTGACAGTGGAAAAACGACTGGAATTCAGATTATGTAAATAATAATACATGTACCAGAGAGGTATAACATACCACACTTCCCTGATAATTATCCACTTCATGGAATTCATGTACCAATGCATGTACCATTTTTACTGAAAGTATTTAAAACTATCTGTTTCATTTTGTGTTTTTGACTGTTTTATGCCACTTTCCTATTAGTCTGAAGCTGCAGGAAGCGTGGAAGAAAGCCTATATACACCAGTGAAAGACGAAGGTACAAAAGAGGACGACAGATTTAGAATTCCCTATTATCTGGAATATTTTCACATCATACTTGACAAAGTTATGGGCGACCAGTATTATGCCCTATTGTTTGACACTGAAGATATGTCAGTCCTAGAAACATTTCGGGCTTTATCCGGTAAGCATGTGTTTTAATTTCAATACAAATCTAAATGGCTAATGACCATGTTCTTTTTATTTATTGTGCTTTTTGCTGCATTCAAGAAAATATTATCCAATTGATATTGAAAGTAACCATACCATCTATACTCCAGGCCACATTAATTATACAGTTCCAGTCTCATTGTATATCTGTTTATTGAGTTATCTTTTTGAGATGTTTTCACATGAATACATCTGCAGGCAGATGAAGTAAGATTTTCTTTTAAAAAGCACTAGAACTTTCTATTTGGAAGCAGAAGTACCAATGACGTTTCCCTCATTGAGAACAACTTTTACACAAAGTAATAAAACAAGTTAAGGGACCCTTGTCAGGTTTTAGGAAATATGAATGATAATTGAAATTTCAGATGTTACTATCTTGTTCTTGAGACGGGGTTGTTATAAAATATGAAGTATTTAAACAGTTAAAAAGATCTAGCTGAGAGGTTTAGATCTCACTCTGGCTGAGATCAAGGAGCATTTTGGTTGTTTGCGCACATGGCAATGTTGTTGACAAGGGTGTATGAAACGTATAGGTAGACAGGAGTGTTGATTGCCTACTTGATTGCCTATTAGCAGTCCAGAAGAGTAGGCGGCTGCTAGTCGGCGCTTTGCGAATGTAATTTAGATAATGTTTAGGCCGTTTTTGTATTATTGTTGGTACACATTAAAACACTATATGGATATTTTGTTTCTATAGCCTGCCTTTCCCCTCACCACAAACCTTCAAACCCACCCACCCCCGGGCCGTGTAGTGACAGCTCTACACGGCCCAACAAGTAGAGGATGATAAAAAAAAAGGTGACTGACCCGGGCGAGGTTTGAACACTCAACCTTCTCATCTGCAGTCCGATGCCCTAGCCACTGAGCTACGGAGTTGGTAGTAGCAGAGAGGTTGAACTTTGCTAGTGATATGAGTAGGGCCAACCCATGCGTAGTGGTGAAAAGTGGCCGAAATCGTTTGTTCTAAAAGTGTGCGGACGTCGGCCTTATAATAGCAGTAGTATTAGAGGAGGGGTAAGCGGATGGCGGGACTGGAATTGTTCGTCACATGTGTTTTTAAAAAGTTAGATGCAATATGCCGGCAAGCTCTCTCCTATGTTGCCCCAACCGGGAACGGTAGGTGCGACTGCCCCAAATCTCAGGAGAGTTCCCGAGACGGCAACATAGGTGCCGCCACTGAGGTCGCTAGAAGTCAAGTTGGCTATATATAGGCTACACTGTCCCAGGCAGTTTGTAGTAACAATGAAGTAACAATTGGGGGTTTGTTATAGAAGCTCTTAATGTATTTATTGATACATTTATTTATTTTTATTTCTACAAGTATTAGTATGTGCACATGTATGTATACGCATATGAAAAGTCTACATATGGTCAAAGGGGTTAGTTAGCTGGGCTGGAGTGTGGTGGAAGCAATCCGTAAACAGCGCTAAATGTCTTTATTTTTTCTTCTACTATATAATATAATAGTTGAATGATTGAAGGCAACTCAACTGAAACAAACCATGTTATTGATTTTGAAGTCTTTTATTTGGCTACCCTGACGCCCTTTCTTGGGCTTCGTCAGAGGGTGATATAATATAATATGATAAAAATCTACACTACCAATGCCCAAGACTCCCAACAATCAGAAATTTCTTATAGTATAATACTGCCCCGCCTTGAGATTGTTTTAACAAAAATACATTGCTGCAGACTACATACTTCAACTTGTTTTTAAATGTTATTTTAAAGGGTCAGTAAACAGGTTCATAGTCACTTTTAGGACAACAAACTTCATGCCGCCATAAATACAACATCCAAGTATCAATTTTTTTACCTCCATTTATGTCTAACTTATAGTCACTTACAGGCCCGAATTGAGAAAGCTTACTTGAAAAGGTCTGTTTAGCACAAGAGGGCACTGAGAGTGCTGTGTGACGTCATAGAGGCGCGCCAGAAATGTACATAATATCCCTACCTTCCCCCCCAATCTCACAGCAATTGAAGCAGTTATGCAATACAGCTAATACCTATTCAAGAACCAGTCATGAGAGGTCAATAATTGGGTTGGTACACCCTCCTTCTTTCTAGCAGCAATTATGAGAGTTGTTTATTATGTTCATTGCATGTACATTTCTAGATTGGTGCACCTTTATGACGTAGGCAAACAGTGGTGCCTTGAATGGAGTGTTAAAATGTGGAACTACGTTTTCACTCATTTAAATGGGTAAAACTCACTAAATAATAACTTGGATTAAGTAAAACCGGGGTGGTTACATTTCAATAATAGCAAGTAAATGGATTTGCTCATAATATTTGGGGGTTTACTGACACTTTAAACTTTGATATTAATGTGTTCATGGTTGAAAATGCTGGTGTGTAAATTTTCAAGTTTCTTATTTAAAGATACTTGTTGTTCGGCTGGATGGTAAAGAAATAGAATGAATATTGGCCTGGTGTTACTGAGGTTCATGCAGAGTTACTGTTAAGTTTCATTATGACAAATATACAATACAGAGACTGGCAACTGGATATAAATTCCAACCTAATATTTGTTAAGAAGTCAGGAAAAGTATAGTAGAGCAGCAAGAGGCTCAAAAAGGCTTTATTAGCGGAGCTTTTAACTCTTGGTTAAACCCCCAAATGTACCTCTATATGTTATATGTATACTGTAAGCTTGGCCATTTTTGGTCAAAATTCGATTTTTCGCCACTACCTCCACTATGCCTCCACCCATTGTTTTAATATTTGGCCTACTCCTAGAAAAGATGGTTTGCCAGTGTATGGTGGGATTTTTTATTTTTATTTTATTTATCTAAATAGGCTTTATTTAATGTCGGCAAAAGTCGTCGGGCAGGGTTGATGTTGTGTCTGTCAAAGGGGGTAATTGGCGTATAATGGTTTTGGCTGATAGCCGGGCTAGCTTTCTGAGCCCAGCTGATAAGCAGCTGACTAAGATGGCCCAGCCAGCCTGTGTGGTGCCTGGAGCCTGGACACTGTGGCAGCCCCTTTAGGTACCTCTATAATTGATAACATATGATGCACTTGCACCTCCACCCCACTGGCTACACTAATCATGATGGCCTTATTTAATCAGGGTTGATACATTTGCATCCACTAATGGGCCCACCTGTTAATAATGTGCCTGCGAAATGTTGTTCTAATTCCCTATATGAATACAGGTTACATTTTATAAAAATGGCATGTGTGAGTGAAAAAGAAGAAAGTTGCAGTTTGAATGGTAATTCTACACCTATTATTAACGATTTGACTGTGTATAAAGTGAAATGAAAAAGAGGACATGTGGACATGTTGGGCCAGAGGATCATTCATTTCTTCCACATTATTTATACATATCAACTTAAACCAATTGTACATGCATTTCATCCTATGTCTTGATGTTACAGAAAAACATAAGGTCAACTGTACATTTTTCAAATGGTTACCATTAAAGAATGAACCTCTTCGTTGATCCACTAGCAAATGTATTTTTCCTTGAGTATCAGGAGATTATCATGCATTATTTATTCTTTAAAAAAATAAAAAATGTAACAGGTACCCGCCCCCCCCCCCCCCTCTCTCTCTCTCTCTCTCTCTCTCCCAGCCTCCCCTCTCTGTCTCTCTCTCCTCCCAGTCCACACCCCTCCCCTCTCATGTCTGCCGCCCCCCCTCTAATTCCCTCTATAAATACAGGTTACATTTTATAAGAATGGCATGTGTGAGTGAATAAGAAGAAAGTTGCAGTTTGAATGGTAATTCTACACCTATTATTAACGATTTGATAAAATTCGAAATCATTTCTTTACATTTTACAGCTAATACAAGTGTCTCTCTCTCTCTCTCTCCCTCTCTCTCTTCCTCTCTCCCCCTCTCTCTCTCACTCACTCACTCACTCTCTCTCTGTCACTCACTCACTCTCTCTCTCTCACTCACTCCCTCTCTCTCCCTCTCCCTCTCACTCTCTCTCTCACTCACTCTCTCGCTCTCTCTCACTCACTCACTCTCTCTCTCACACACTCTGTCACTCACTCTCTCTCTCCCTCTCTCCCTCACTCACTCCCTCTCTCTCTCTGTCTCTCTCTCCCTCTCTGTCTCTCTCTCACTCACTTACTATCTCTCTCCCTCTCTCTGTCTGTCTCTCTCCCTCTCTCTCTCCCCCCCTCTCTCTCCTCTCTCCCTCCCCCTCTCTCTCTCTGTCTGTCTCTCTCTCCCTCTCTCTGTCTGTCTGTCTGTCTCTCTCCCTCTCTCTGTCTCTCTCTCTGTTTGTCTCTCTCCCTCCCTCTCCTCTCTCTCCCCCTCTCTTTCTCCTCTCCCTCTCCCTCCCTCTCTCTCCCCCTCTCTCTCTCTGTCTGTCTGTCTGTCTCTCTTTCTCCTATATATCTATCTATCTCTGGCCTACCTACCACCCACCCACAATAAATAAGCTCCGCCCCTGTGACTATTTTGATGGTCGCAGGCCCCATGACCTCTTGTTTTAGTAGTTACCCATACCCACAGGGTAACAGACATGCCATACATCAAATTAATCCTTGGAATGTGTACAATCAGAATATGCCTGATCACATTTGCAAATTTTTTTGCGGGCAGAGGAAAAACGTCAAAGCCGAAAACATGCTGAAATAAAGTTTTTTTAATAAAAAAAATGCACTAATTAATTGAACACAATTTTTTTCCATTCTGGTTTCAATTTTGAAAAGCAAAACATACATACCATTAGGAAAAATATAGGTTTTTACTCCTTTATTTATTTTTATTATTATTGGTTTTTCATCATTTTTGACAAAAAATCTTTTCACGCTGTTTTTTTACAAGATTTTTAGCATTGTTTGGTAAAAAACAATACAACATCCCCAAAAACATATTTTTCTTCAAATGGTACATATCTTTGCTCTTCAATAGAGAAATTATAAGGGACAAACTGATCTTCATTCATCTTTTATGACCAATTTTTTTCCCGACCAACTTTTTATTCGACCTCCTTTTTTTACAACCAACTTTTTTTTAAACCAATTTATTTTCAGACGATCTTTTATAACTAATCTCAGCTCTCATGAATACTCATATTTGGTACTCAAAATAATTTGGAATTTTTAAAGGTCTTGAAGACTGATAGTATCTGATTACTCCAGGGGATGATTTAACATGCATCATGCACCAAAACATATAGGACTGCACTTGGTATTAGTTCTTGTTACTAAACTGATACTGATAGATAGAGTGATATCACTGCAGCTGGTATGGTTGACCCAATTGGGTCTGTAGACCCTTAACAGGCATGTTAATATAAAAACTGAGGATCTGTTGTCTTGTATTTATTCTCTGTCAATAGAATCAGGTCAAAAGTTGTTCATACGACTATTTCAAAGGAAACTGCGCTGGCTGAGGGCAGGACAAATTGATTATCAAAAAATAGCGGGTGACCTATCTCCCGTTTTAGAAGAGCTTGTGGCCTCCAAATTACTTTTAGACCGTAAGCTATATTCAGATTTTACTTGTTTTACAATAAAATAAAAGGTCATTATTTTCAATATAGTTAATATTGACATTCTTAATTAATCTTTGTATTTAATTTCCTTGCATATTAAAATTATGTATGAAAATAAAAGGCCTGTATTTTCCATGTACTTGACATTAACTTTCTTTGTATTTAATTTCCTTGCATATTGAAATACATTATGTATAATAATTCGATTAGATGAATAGCATAAATTGTCTTAAAAAGCTCGCTTAAATATAGTCTCTCTTGTCATTGTTTTAAATCAATTACAAGACACTATAAGTGGATTTATTCTTTTATTTAGAATCCGAAATGAAAGATATAGCGGATATTCTGATGACATTACCTGCAGGCAATTTGAGGACATTAGCAAAATCGCTTCGCTTATCAACTAGTGAACAACGTCCAACTATTATAGAAGCTATTCAGAAGCATGCCAAACAGAAGTCCATAAGGGCTTTCTTTGGCGGTAAGGATGGAGGGACAAATGAAGCCAGTGTTATCAAAAGGTCGGTTTGCTATTCATATGAAAAATATTCCTTGGTTGGGATTTGATAGGATATAATATCCATATGTGACAGCCTTACTTTTGTTATAGGGGACATGCTATGCTTGGTAAATGCTACCACGTTCATCCAGTAAAACGTTTGGTTTTTCTGCGTGTGATGATGTTATTTTCATTGCACAACATCACTGGTGAAGAGGAAACTAGGAACACGCACCTGTGAGTAGCATCAAATCAAACCTAGTCGCCATTTTGCTTCTTAGGATAAGGAAATAATGACACATACTTTGATCTCTACTTCAACTAGGGTCTCGGCGGGGCTTGGAAAAGCTGGAAAAGCCTTGAATTTAGAAAAATGAATTTAAGGCATTGAAAACCTTGAAAATGGGCATTTTGGTCGAAGGGCCTGGAAAATCATTTTATGGGCCTTGAATTCTGTTGTTAAATGGTCTTGAAATCATTGAAGATGTTTCTTACTGTTCACTTTCCCCTGATTTGCCCCTCTCACACCCTCCATAAAGTAAAAGTTGAAAAACGGTGATTAATATGAAATATGAATATAAAACTTGTCAAATATATCATTGGGCCATGAAAAGCAATAACTACAACCCTCCCTAGTCATAGAATACATTACCTAATGCAGGTAGAGTTGTACAGCATTCTATACAACTCTCCCATAGACGATGCTTGCCAGTCCCATTACTTCCCATACTACCAAACTACCTACCAAATGTATGCCCTACCTTTCAGCAATGATAAAACTTACTTTATTGTCATCCTAAGTTGCTCATACTCCAATATTAGATAAACTATGAACTAAACTGCTTGTAAGGCGATGGAATTGCCGCCATGTAAATTCGAAGGAATGGCGCTACTTTATTAAAGGTAGAAAGTTACAAAACACACAGAGGCTGGCAGAATGAAGTCATGACTATCCAAGCTGGCTCAGCCAATCAGATTTGAATTGCTTCGGGACAGTGAAAATGGTAAAACATACATATGCTGTGTTGTAGCTGGTATTGACCACTAAGTGATGATAGGTTCCAGCCGACTATGTGATGATAGGTTCCAGCCCCTTGCACCAGGTGGTCCTGGGTATGACCATAAAGTGCCTTTCTGTCTCTTTTCTCTGTCTCTCTCTCTCTCCCTTCTTTTCTATCTCTATTTCCTGGGTATGATCGTAAACTGCCTCCCTCTCAGCTCTCCTGCCCTTGATATAACCATATTGAATGTGTTGATAAGGGTGTAATGTAACCAATCTCACTCACTCACCCTTGCACCAGGATTTGGTCACAGGACTCCTACGCAAGATGGCAGATGAGAAATCAGAAGGAGTTTTGCCCATTCAAAAATTTAGCAGGCCCAAAACAACACTTAAACTTCACGGCGCATTACAAAAACTGCAGCGAAATAGGGCTATAAACAAGATGTAAGAGGTGAAAAACTTTGCATGTACTCATTGGTATTTGCCTTTCCAGTTCATCCACCCCCTCGTATTTGGTATGGAAAGGCCACTAGCCCAAACTGTGGTCTGCCGTCATGGGTCTAGTCATCAAGGTTCTGAAAAATTGTTGATATCGGCCTTGAAAATTACTAAAATGGGGCTTGAAAGACCTTAAATTTTTGTAGTCCAAAGGTGTGGAGACCCTGTACTTGCATTTAAATATTATGTATATTTTTGCATTCTACTACAGTTACTCCCTGGTGATAAGCAAGTGGCCTTTATTCCTTGTCTTTAGCAGGGGCAGATCAAGAGGGTTTGGGGGGGGGGGGGGGTTGAACATTCCAGGCCCATTTTAGAGATTTTCCAGGCAGATATCTATGTTGTTTCAGAACCTGGATGACGGGACCTGGGGGTTGTAGTTATTGTTATTTAGGCCAATGATATATTTAAAAAGTTTAGGAACCGGAAACGGGCTTTTCAAAATGTAAAAAATTGAAAACATGTACACATTATTTTTAATATTTTTCATAATAAATGTACAGATTTTCAAAAATAAAACAACAGGAAAAAAGGTCTCAGATACTGTTTTCTTAATAACCATAATATACAGAAATTAAGAAAGTGATTTCTAATGGAAGATGATTTTTTTAAGGAAGATCATACCGCAACATAGGCACCATGAAAAGGTAATCTCAACTTCGATTGCTGTGTGAGGCACCTGTAATTCCAATCTTTTAGCAATTTTGGATTTATAGATTTCAGATGTTGATGAATAATATTGGGGAAGTGACTTATCCTGAATACACGATCAACCGTAGAGCCAAGATATTTAGAGACAGGGATGATTTCCTTACATTCTGCACGGCAGTGCAATTAGAAGCTGATATCCGGGAGGCTGTAGAAGGAAATAATATCAAGGAAGCTCTTGAGATTTATGAGAAGGTGACACCAATGTTTGACTCTGTGCTCAAGGACAAAAATCAAACTAAGTGAGTCATTGCTGATCATTTCTGGGCTAAATTATCATTATCTTTGAGGGATTATAATTACTTGAATATGATATCTATCTTGGTATTTAGACTGTTAACAATTATTTAGATTATGTTATGTTATGGTTATATGTTATGTTATGTTATTTATCCAATATTGCTTTATTTATATTATCCACAGACATGCCAAATCATTGCCTGAACATCTTCGCTGGTATACTCCGGGAGCTGTTTACTTGCGTATATTAATTCAGGGAGTTGAGGCTTTGCAAAAAAATCGTGATTACCAACAGGCGGTGAAGCAGCTGAAGGCTCTAATAAAGCAAAACCTTTACCACACTGACTACCGAGGAAGAGTTTATGATAGGCTGGCTCTCAACATTCATACCCACTTGAAGCAACCAGAAAAGGTAGAAAATGAATTCTCATATGATGGCGAAACTAAATAACACGTAACAAGTACTGCAGGAGGGTGCCCGACCGTTAGAATATGTATTAAAGAAAAGTCTCAGCGAGATAACAGGTGTAAACTGTCCAGTGGTGGCCTGGCGAATATGGGGTTAGGCAGCAGTCAGGCGAGTTCCTCTCACTTAGCAGTAGTGGCTCCACCTGGTAGTTAATGCTTCACTTCATTCTCATCAGGAGGCGGCAAGCACATAGGAGATCGGAATCGTTGTACCACGTGACCATTTCGTCAGTTTTACTAGAAGTCAACAAGCTGCTTGACCGCCATTTTTTTCTTGTCTTCAAAGAACAAAATGTAAGTTGCTTTTATTCCTAAAATTTTAACTTTACATGTATAATTATGCTGTCACCTAGCGAAGATTGATGCGATAGCATTTACAGTTTCTGTTTGGGAAGGAAATACATATAGGGAAGGAAATACATATACAGGAAGGCTGTAGGTACAACCTTTTGTTTTGGCTTTTGCTCTGCTGTTTATGACCGATTTTGCTGTAACTTTCGATTTAGATCCAGATCCTAATCTGAACAAGGTATCAAAAGATGGAGTGCCCCAAAGGTTATCTGCTAAGAACATGAAAGTTAGCTTGCACTTTTTGGCAAAATCTCATGACATGTGTACATTGCTCATGTGAATACACATTCTATGCAATTGCTAATTTAGTTAAAAATATTGAATTATTATGAGGGGAGAGATGCTGTGATGTTATTAGTGCTTGAAATGCATACAGAATGCGAAGCCTGAATAATGGCATCATCGAAAAGGAACACGGACGCCATGGTATTGCATGTGGCAATGTTGACACAAAAACCACATCAACCAGGTTGGTTCGTCCGGTTCTCGGGGTCTGGAATTCACCCGCTGTTGTGTGAGGTATTAGGTTGCAGGTTGCATGACCGCTGCAGTTAGCGAAAATCTCTCCGGAGATGATTTGGCGAAGACCGTGGCAACAATCTCAGAGGAAGGTAAGCTGGTGAAGAAAATGGGGTTCAAACATGATAGAGGTCAGGGTAAATTCAACCCAATCAGAGGTCGCATCCAAAACCAACAAAACAGCCCACCTGCAACAGGTTTTCTTCCTCAACAGCAACAACAGTTCTCGAACCAACCCCATGATCAACAAAGCCAGTTTCAACCATAGTATAACCAGGGTTTTACCAATGCCCCACCTCAGCTGAACTTTCATCAACCTCAGATGAGCTTTGTACCCAACTGCCCCAACCAGAGAGGCAGAGGGAGGTGGGAGGGAAAATATTACTGTTTCAATCCAATGCCTTATGGTCTGACTTCAGCTCCATGGAGCTTTACAAAGGTTATGAAGCCAGTGATGGCTATGTTAAGAGAACAAGAACTATTTAGATGACATATTCATAATGGCTTCCACTGAAGAAAACTAAATTTTCTGTATACCTTACATGCCAACTCCTTCAAGATCTAGGGTTTTTCATAAACGTTAAGGGGGTACAAAATTCCATAATTGCAGCATAGCAGCGAGGAAAGTCTGGCAATGGTGCCAAGATATTCAATTGGCTGACTGCTTCTTACATCCCCGGCATAGATAACATTAACGCAGATTTTGATTCTTGTCACCACACAGAAAACACTGAATGGGGACTAAGCAATTTGATCTGTAGAGCTATTTGTTGGCATTGGGGTAGCCCAGATATCGACTTATTTGCTAGATAGATATGCCAGTTGGGGCCCGGATCCATCAGCTGAAATATGCAACGCTTTTCCAGAAAATTGGGCTAATTTTAACTCAGTATATGTTTTCCCACCCTTCAGGTTGATTCTGCAATGCATACAGAAGATATGTTCAGAGGGGTCGAGAGGGATACTCATTGCCCAATGGTGGACAGCCCAACCCTGGTTCTCCTCCCTACAGAACATCTCGAGAGGAGAACCACTGTTCTTCAAAAAGCAAAGAGGAAATCCAATCCCATACCAAGTCATTGATTGATGTCAAGCCATCTACAAGAAGCGCCATTAATAGCAATAAACTTTTGAAAGAAAGAATCATTAAGATCAGGGCCTCACCTCAGGCCAGTCGCTTTATGCAAAACGCATGGATGCCAAATACTCTAGAGTCATACAATGTTTATGAATCAAAATGGCGTACTTATTGTATTATAAAGAACATTGACCAGAAGTTCTGAAGTTCAGGTTATAAATTTTCTAGCTGATTTAGCCTCAAAAAGCCATTCTTATAATAGTGTCAGCTCTGCCAGGTCTACCCCTTCAAATATTCTGGTTGGTTGGTTGGTAAACGTTTATTTGCAGACTAAGCTGCCAATCGAGGATTTCTCCAAGCAATAGGGAGGATTTCAGCACCTCATTAGCATAATACATAGTATGATTGTAGGTTAACCACCTCTCAGTCGTTGACTGCTGAGGTTTGCTACAAGAATGTGTTAAGTAATTATTTATACATGTAATTAGTGATAACAATTTGGCACCTTTTGTTAACACACATGATTATTTGTTTTATAAAAGCTTGATGTTTCAAGTGTACTTTATATAAAATATTCGTCGTTCCAGACATGTACATTTTTTGCACTTAGTGAAAATGTCTTATAATCAATTTGTTTATGTGCCATCGCCGGGAGCCTATTCCAAGAGTATGGTATTTGGTGATATACCGACTTTCTTATTTGTTCTGTTTTTGGGATTTCGTGTTTCAGAATCTTTTTTCCATCTGAAAAATTTCGTGTATTAATAGATCTAAGGTCGATATTTCTTGGGTCTTGTGCCCGGCGATGGCCCATTTGTAGCATTCTGAAACCCATTGATCGTACCAAAGTTGTATTACTTCTTGCAAAATCACTTAATTCTAAAGTATTGGCATGTAAGCTTATTGTGTTTTACTGTTTTGAAATAAATTACTGTGATAAACGTATTCTATTATTTTTTTTATTTTTGCTACTCATTTATATGTGCTAATATTATTATCGTTGGAGAACTATTCATTCCATATCAGCCTGAGGCCTGATACGGCCGTCGTATCAGCCTCAGGACTGAGTTGCGCTCTCAGTGTTAACTCAATGAGCTGTACGTATTGACCACAACTCAAAGGAGAAATAAAACAGATATATACACTTATATATATTTAATCCTGGGCCTTCTTTGATTCAAAATATCTCTTAATTAAGAATATTCTTATCCAACTCTCTGCTCGGAGAAAGACATGGACAGCCACTCTGTTCTTCCACACAGTAAGTGCATCTAGGCAATGTTTATTGTTTTAAATTACTGACAAAATGGTGATGTGGTGCAACGCTTCCGATTTCCACTGTGCTCCACTTCTGGCGAGTTGAATCATCGCATCATCCCAGTTTTACTTAGACTTACTGGAATTGGTAAGTCTCATCAAACTTTAGGATCATATAGCCACATAGATCAAGTAAAATATATATGCATACAGGCAAGGGGGCGTTGGGGTCCTCAGTGGGGATCAGTCACTGGCTACTTGGATGCCTGTGTGAGAGTTGGGCGTTGTCTTAGTGTTGTTCATCTTAGACGCAGATACTATGAAAAGATTCTTAATTATTACATCCAATCAAATCTCCAATATATCATTGTTATTCCTCCCTGTAGGCGCTTGAACTAATCAAACAAGGGCTTGCGGATCCCTGTGTGAGAGTTGGACATCGTCTTAGTATTTGGCAAAGGGCTCAGAAAATATGCACTGCACCTGCGACTAAAAAGCTCCACCACCATTGGGATGACTTCAAGGGAGATGCCATGTCTGCTGTAAAAGATTCACCAAAGGTAATGTTTCAATAAAAATAAGAAATCCGATACTATATTTCTCACCCGTGTACTGATGATTGATGTTCCCTTTCTGCATTATAAACCAAAAACGTGAATTCTACACTATTCTATTTAATTTTTACTGGTTTCTAATGTCGGGTATTTAGAAAATGTTATTATGGCAGATTTCTGCCATTTTTTCTTTTGCTATAGTGGCTGGACTGATGGCGGGTGGGGTGGTAGTAGAGGACTTGACCTCTCGTCACCATTAACATTCCAAGTCATATTCCTCTTGGCATTCCATTCACTGCTCTGCACCGTTCCCATCTCCTCTTATCTGCGCCTCCACGGCTAGCCTGTGTCTGTGTCCCACAGCTGGCTTTCTCATCATCACAGTCATTAAGGTCTGGGCAGGGCTCTTATCAAAATCCCATCTTGCTGATATCTGATACCAATAACATGTGTTCATTTTCTTGAAACTTTTTTTTAGAAATTGACGACCAACTTTTTTCAACTTTCTATCTTTCTTTCTATCTTTCTTCCTATCTTATCTATCCATCCATCCCGTTCCCAGTATCACAGATCACGCTACCACAATATCACAGAATCCCCAATCCCCAGTCCCCATCCATCCTATTGAATTTTTGATGCAGGATAAAGGCATGTTAATGGGAATTAGACGTCATTTAATTTTTCTACAAGGTAAATTCTGTCAGGATGTTGGGTCTTCTTGCATCTACAACCGTTCCTCAGTCTTTCCTCTAATAGATAAGTTCTTTCTCAATTGCATACGATGACTCAATATTAAGCTGAATTCACATGATTGAAATATATATTGCAATATAGGATTGAATCCGAAAAAATCTGCCATTAGTTATGGAGATCAAAAGTTCCTGTCCTTAGAAGCATATCCTTGTTTATTGATTAGATAACCATCAAAGGAAAGCAAATTGCTGTACCGGGAGCGGCCTCGCGCTGGTGCACGAATGAAACGTTCAATGATGGTACGGGAGAAGTTACATTTATCAAAAACGTAGAGGAGGTAGCCCTGCGACATTATGGTCAAAATGGATATCCCCAAGGTATTTACAAATGTTCAAATATGTTTTTCTAATGACGCCAACATAAAAGATTCTGCTGATTTGATGAGCAATTTGCATTTGGTTGACTAGCTTGCTCAATTATTATTCAATATTTAATCATACAAGACAGCTTTTATCTTAAGGCATGATATAGTATCGAGTAACACAGGAGAAGCAGAGTCAGCTGCCATCCTACTCTCTTTTCCCTACTCTCATATCTCTCTCTCTCTGGCAGAGAGAATAGAGAGAGGGGGAGGCAGGAGATAGAAGAGAGAGGGTTGTGTAAGAGTAGGAGTAGAGGGAAGAGAGAGGTGTAGGAGTCGGCGGATGGGCCTAACCACAACTATGTGTTCCATAGGACTTCCGGTGGACACCATAGCAGTTCAACGTGCCTTCGGGAGCTCTCTTCTTTTTTCAGCTATTTCAGGTCGAAAAAAGCAACTCACTTACAAATCTTTGTGGAAAGGTTAGGAATCGAGTAGAGAATATAAGGAGTCAGGAGAAAGTCAACAAACGGAACATAACTTCAGTTGGACAAAGTTTGATGTTGAACATTTCCTGAAGGATTTAAAATCTTAGGCCATACTGGAGGAAGTGAGCAGTAGGGAGAATCTAAGACACCATGTAGGCTCAACACAGTGTTTCCCCACATAAAGAAGAAAACAAACAATCTAAAAGATCCAACAGGATAGTACATTGAGTAAAAACATCCTGTGAAGGTGGAATATTCACATAAAAACATTTGTTTAAACAGAAATAGCAGGAATAAAAGCTGAACTGAGAAGAGAAAGGTCAAGGTCAACCCAGTGCTCATGGTAAACGTCCTTCACCGTGGCTGGCTTCACAAGATTTTAGCCAGCCGTTCGGAGGGAACTCAAAAACAGAGAAAAAAAGAACTTACACTATAAAATTTAAAATTTAAAACAAAGGTGAAAATCAAGATTCTTTCACTTTCTTAAACGATAGACACTTGTACAGCTGCACAAGCTTTGGTTGAAAATACTCGCTTAGACAAAGGCCGGTCTTATCTAGCCCGAGTCCGCCATTTTGTTAGAAAAGGCAAAAGTTGCTACGACTGAGGGAACTCTATTGCGGCTGCAACATTGTTGTAACGGGTAAACTAGATCTAGATCAAGGTCAAGGTCGATTTAGATTAGCAGGCCCCAAAAGCATAAAGGAGTGGCAGAGAGCCAGGAAGATTTCTACAACAAAGGAGGTGATGCTATGGATTGTGAAGAGGATGGGGATGATACAGATAGTGAAGACAGTGTCCAAGACAATGAGGGAGAGCCTCTGGATCTGGAAGAAGCTCCTCAGTATGTAATGTTCCAAATATTATCAAACCAACTGAAAATAGATATGACTAGGATCAGGAAGAAACAAGTTAAGACCGACAAAACCGTTGCTGCCCTAAAGAAGAACAATATTAAAAGAGACTATATTAAAAGAGTATATTAATCATTCAATACTCTCATTATTCTCGGATCATATGATCCTTTCATCATTTAACTTAATGCCACTATAAGTGATCGAAAAAGTTTATTCTGTATAAAGTCTGTGAACAGTCAAAGTACCTGTAGTACCCGATCTATATGTAACGATAAACTTATATGTGTTCTCACCCACCCATATTCAGCCAAGAGTTTGAAAGCAAAATTATTCAGTACATGAGGAAAACCGTTCCAAGGAACGAGATTGTTTTAGTGAATATGTACATACCTTCTGAATAAAGATCTTGTCAAAAAAAAGAAGACAAAGATCTCACAGCTAACAGGAAAAGGGTGGTAAAATTAGAATCCAAGTGCAAAGTCTTCAAAGAAGGGGCAGTAATGCAAGATGACAAAGACTACCTGAAATTAGTGGAGCTGAAGATAAAATTGAAGAAAAGTTGGCAGAAGAGACGGCAGACAATGGCCACAGACGGATCTTCAAAAGTATACCCAGAGGGGAAAATGAGGACAACACAACTCTTATTGACAAAATAAATAATGTGATCGAAAACATCATGAAAGCCCAGACCAAGGGGATTGATAATATGTACAGGATTGGGAAGGAAGATGGGACAACTGTCAAAGTCATCTTCAAAAACAAGAGTAAGGCAGAAGATGTGTGGGCCAAGAAGTCCAACCTCAAAAACCAAGAAAAGGTTGATGGCAAGAAGCCTATATTTGTGAAACAGGAGCTACCCAAGACTATTAGAGACAGAATACAGAGGGCCAACAGAGTGGTCGGAGCCTGGCAAAAATGCATACAACAATGGAGGAAATATAAGGATAGGAAATACGAGGTACTCACATGACAAGCTTAAGTCCCTCCCCACAAAATTCTCATTACCATATCTATCCAAGAGAGTCGAACGAGATGTTTGCCTCATGTCTCATGCAAAAATCCTCTTTCTAACCACTTCCATGCCCCCTTCAACTTGGATCACAAGGGATTCCAACATGTCAAACAATATTTGGCATACTCCAGGGCTAAAATAAGAGAAAAATGCAGTTAAAGCGGAATATGCACTCAAAGAAATGGACCGCATGAAATGCAAAATTACATTAAACGAGCTAAAGAGTGAGAGTACAGGAGAGGAATGGATGAAAAGGAGGGCTGAGACAAAAGCTCTAAGGGCCAAGGCGGAACAACACAAGCTAGTGAGGAATTATCTCATCAACACAGGGGTTAAGAAGCTAGGAGAGGCCACAAAGAATATGGAATGGGGAATAGGCATGCCCCTGTATGATGCCAACATTCGAGACCTGAAAGAATTGGAAGGCAGAGAATCTGCTGGGTAAATCCTGGGAGATAATCAGAAATATCATCACCCAAAATGAAAAGGTAGAAGGCATGTTCCAGATGCAAGAAGCTGCATAAGAAGGAATAAAAGTAAGCATAAAGAGACCCTAAATATTCAGCGAAAATCACCATGGATCAACACAACCACACCACCTTCATCTCACTGAACATTAATGGTATAAAAAACATCGAAAAAAGAAAAGTGTTAAGATATCCTATTAGGTTTAAAGGATCCTGGTGGGGTAATAATAAGAGACGAGTAAATGCTGTTCCAGGTTTATTTGATGATCGTATGGAAGTATATATATGTACTGACACTGAGGGTACTCCAGGGTACTGTGGTACTAAATTCCAGATCCCTACCCATGCTAGGTTTAAATACCCCAGGCTGATTAACATATAAATAAAGAAATAATAAGATTGAAGGATTTAAAATAGGAGAAGAAAATAAAATTATACAATTCACAGACGACATGACTCTTACCTTAAAGGACGAGAAATCACTTATAGACGTGCTTCAGGTTATTAAAAATTTTGGTACAGTCTCAGGACTAGCTCTCAATGTCCACAAAACACAATGTTTCAATATAGGAGACATTTCACTGTGGGACGATGACATTTAAAAAATCAAATGGGTGTCCTAGAAATAACAACCAAATGTAAATTGCAATGAGCTTTTAAAAAGCATAGGCGAAGTCACCAACACATGGAGTAATCATAGCCTGACGATAAAAGGTAAAATACAAGTGTGTAATACTCTTACTATTATCTAAAGGCCAACATATTATTTCTTGTATAAGCATTAATGAAAGTAAAATCAAAGAAATAGATAAATTAATCCTTGATTTTGTGTGGGGTGGCAGGTCTCACAAGATTAGCTTTCTCAAGAGAAGGACAGAGGCAGGCTCGGATTAAGATCCATTTAGGACATAATTACCATTAATAGAATCAGATGGATTCAGAGGGCCCTTAAAGCTACTAATAATAAATGGTTAAACATGCTAAAAATGGTCGGAAAGAGAAGCATAGAATATATATTTTTGTCAAGAGAAAAAAGCCCAAACACATTTTGGACAATTTTTACCAAGAAATGTTTGATATATGGACCAAAAAATATTGTGTACCCCAGACCAGCAAAGAGGTTCTCAACGAAAGAATTTGGAATACTACACATATTAGATGTAATAAAGCCACCATAGGTTTCCCTAGATGGAAGGCGCATATAGCGCAGCTAGAACTAGATCTACAGGGTCAATACAAATTTTATAGAGCGACTGCAGCTTAAACATGCGATACGGTACCCAAAAGGTGGTTTGAAATAATTAATCCCACTGCTGACGAAGAAGAAGAAATATTTGTAAAAATAGGAGCAGAAAGAATTAATATATTAGGCACAACAGCCAAAATATTGTATAAAGCGTATATAAGACGCAAGAAAATCAAAATCAAGAAATTACCCAATTGGTCGAAAATATTAGAAATACAATAGAAGCTTGATTCTGAAGAAATATGGAAAGACATGTTTAATTCCATATCGTGCTACACATGATGCAAGCCCTCCAGTATAAGATTATACACAGAAATATTTGCTGTAATAAGTTCCTAAAAGGTATCACTATAAAGAAAACCTCGTTGTGTGACTATTGCGATCGTGAGGATGATATACATTTCTTTGTAGAATGCAAGCAGGTGAATATTTTTGGGGGAGACCTTACTGCATGGCTTGTTGATACAAGGGAATTTAATAATGTTTTACATAACTACCTATCTGCCAAGTACATACTCCTGGGGGGAGAGGACATGTGTGAAAAAAAATGTCAGCTTAACTTTATTTTGCTGGCGGCCAAATCCTATATACATAGGCGATAATATTATAGTGTTGGAGGCATTTTTAAAAGAGTTTAAAAGAAGGCTAAACGCCATGAGCATAGCATCAAATTACAATGGTTCAATTTGTAAAGCTTTTAAAGGCTAGAGAAGTTTTTATCGATCCTTGCAGTGACGATAGAAAACCCTTCGAGGTATTTTACATATTGGTATTTACCAAATATCTCCTTGCTTTTATATCATGTACAATTTACAGAAAATCCAAAAGGATTTGCTTTTAAGGAAAAAGCGGGTAGATAACGTGATTGAAAATGAGAAAATTCCCCCAAAACTAAAAAAAGAGTTCATGTTTATGTTTGAGTTTCCATAAGAATGCAGTAGCTGGAAAACCAGTCAACGTGAGTCCAATAGGTCAAATGCTGCGTCAGATTAAAGAAAGCACATGTTGTTATAGCAACAGAGTACAACGCTGCATCGTAAGAATGAACAAAAATCAGTAACATAAAATAATAGACCTCCTCCCCGTCCTCCTCCCTCCACCCTCACATAATTTTTTCAAGTTTATACCCCTTTATTCCTGTTGCCTAATCTCTCTGTCCCTTCGCCTCCATCTCAAGCACTCTGTATCCATCTCACATTACCTCTGAAGTTGTATCTGTTGCACAACATTGACCAAAAGAAGAATGTTAAAAGGGTCCCATTTGAGGTATATGAATGTTAATACGGGTAGCAAGTTACAGAGATAAGTTGAAAGAGAAAGATGGTGGGAGAGGGAACATGGAGAGACTGTCCCACTAGCATATCCCGTGCTAGTTATTCTTATTACAATTATTTCTTCCAGTGAATGGTTGAATACGTAATTTTCAATGTTGAGCCTATATGTCTAGACATAAAAGTCATATTTCTAGACGTCACATTGATGAAAAAAACCTCTAACCCATCCCATATTCCCATGTTCAGATTGCATTTATAAATAAGGAGGTCATGCCAGATCAAATGTGGCCCATGTGTACATACATACACCTATGCATTTGAATTTGAAAACTTTTTATTCAATTTTTAACTACTCCAGGTAGTGGGAGGATTTCAGACGCGCTTATGTCGTTACAGATGCTTTTTAAGTCATTGACCATGTTCACCTCCTTCGATGACTGGAGGTGGTGGCGTAAGATCACTGCAAACATGGTTTCTTGATTGTTGTTGTTGTTCATACTCATGCCCTGCTAGTATATGTATAGGTACGTCGCACCACTACTGAATGTCTGGTGTTTTTTGTTGACCGTTGAAATAGAAACTATTTGGAATGTATGTTGTAATTGTAATACTTTTTGCCCAAACATTTCTTTGGTTGTGAACCGTTATCATGATACTCTACACATCTGAACTTGTTTTATATTTTATATCTTCTACATATCGCGTCTTACTTTATGTATTACTTATCTGATTATAGAGCGGTAGATAAGCTGATTATAGTATTATATAAATCCCTAAGAAATATGAAATTTCTATCTTGTTTTGTTTAGCTGTGATTGAGAATATTGTGCATTGCATATAATGTTTTGGCTAAAATATTTAAATACAAATACATACATGCAAACACCCATTTATTACACCCCTGTGCTGTAGTTGCCTATACCTTCAGGATTGTATGCCGTATGCCACACTTGGTCAAGGTGGTGCATCGCATGTAAATTATGCCACCCTTGGCACATACAACAAGTAGCTTGACGAGCAGGTGTCAGTGGCATAATTAATCATGCATGCATAACAACCCAGTCTCGTAGCTCCGCCCCTATCCTGACAGGCCATGCGTATTAGGCAGGATCCTCTGAGATTTCCAAATAATGCCTTGGTTCCCATCACCCTGGCCTCGAGACCTACCTCTTTGTCCTTCTTAGAGTCTAGAAATGAGATTTCTTCCAGGTTCTTAAGGTGTTACTAGTACAACAACTGCATATTGAGGCCACTCGCTACTGCATATGCTAGGATCTCTCGTACATTGGAACACACTCAGCTGTACTTGTGTAAGTTTGGGTGAACTCGGAGTAATGGTTTCTCACTCTCTCACCAGTAGTGCCACCGAGCCTTCCCACCCATGACTCTGGTGTGCAATACCATTGCCGTACATAGCGATGGTGTGCATATGGATTTAACACTAAAACGAAATGATTTTAATGCGACTGGCTACGGTAGGAGGGAGGGTGGTGGGCAATGTCAATCTACAAAAAGAATCCATATTTATGAAAGTAAATAGCCCAAGACTTCCCTCTCATTTCCATCAAATTGTGACATACTCTGGTGCCACATACATCTGGACGTATGTGGATATATTTATATATCGGATATATATAGCTTGAGTTGATGTACTGAGATAATGTAATGAGGTGATGTACCTAGGTGGTAATAGGCAATGGGGACTCTCAGTTGTCAGTACGGCAGTTTGACCCTAGGGCGGCGCTGGGGGTAACCAGGTCCCAGGAGCCAACATCCGGGTACCAATACCGCATGATTTAAGCATAGGGAACGCATGTAAATAGCAGTGTTCCTGAGTGTTTCACATCATTATTACATGTATAAAGTTGAGAATTTGAAGAGCCAAAGAGGTCTAAACATTATAGGGAATGACAGTGGCCATCTTAAAAAGTAGAGCTAAGGAAGAGGTGAGTCAAAGAAGGCTGATACTGTTGAAAAGTTACCCACTCTGGCTCAGCCCCCAGCTTTGGCTTTATTTCAGTAACACTAAGTGAGCTGTAGTCTCCATTAGAACTTGACAGGTGAAACCTGCCCACACAGAAATATTCCCGCTCTCAAAGTACCCCTCAATGAGAGAAGTTCAAGTGATTTCAATCACACAGTTAAATTATGAAATATCACCATCCTAGCTACTTGTATCTCCCGCTCCTACTTCCCTCTGTCTGTCAGACGTCTATCTTCTGCTCTGCCAGCCCCCGACCCCTCTCTCTCTCACTCTCCGATTTTGATTTGATTTAATTTATTATCACAACGGTACATTTCAACAACTTTATTCAGTGTTATTATCTGCTTGAACTTTATATATCATAGGTTCTTGTTTACATAAACATTAATACTAACTCCTATAAATTATTGGGGTTCAGCCCAAGAACGGATTGGACAGGAGAGGGATCTGAGTTTTGGTTCAGTTTTATTGGGGTCCGACGTTTCGGGCACATTTGCCCTTTTTCAAGGATTAATACTAACTACTAATAATGCATTATCCCATAATAATATCAGTGTTCCAGAAAACTTTTTAGTGACGCCGGCCAATGTGGCCGACATGGACAAGCCCCACGCCAGCCATTTACCTACAAAAAAAAATTGTAATGGTACCTGCAAATTCTCATGAAAAAAACCCTTATTTCAGGGAGCGACAAGATCCAAATTATCAACCTGCCCCCAGGCATGGTTAATTTAAAATCTACCTGCCCGCCTCAAAATTCCACCTGCCCAGTAGTTTCAGACCCCCTTTAGCCTAAACATTTATATGACACCTTTTTAATATCTGAAACGAATTGCCATTAGTTCCAAAGAAGGCATTTACGCAATGTGAATTTTCTCTTCAATATACGTAATGGGGTTATTTCTTTTAATTCAGGAAAATACAATGGCAGCACACTTTCACACAAGTGATTTTTGTAGTGTCCTACAGGTGCGTTATATTGTTTGTAGCAGTTACTCCAAAGAATACTTGAAAAAAAAATATTATGAAATAAAGAAAGTTAAATTTCCTAGGGCTCATTAGTATGA
This sequence comes from Sthenelais limicola, assembly GCA_942159475.1. Taxonomy (NCBI): domain Eukaryota; kingdom Metazoa; phylum Annelida; class Polychaeta; order Phyllodocida; family Sigalionidae; genus Sthenelais; species Sthenelais limicola. Next base: position 111,472,862 of record OW804096.1, read on the forward strand.
TTGATACATCAATATCACTTTAAACTTTGACAATGAAACCACAAAGTTACATGCCTGGGACCTCAATGGTGGTGAAGGGAAAGTGGTTTAGAATGTAGGGCGGGGACTTTCAGTAGCTTATTCAGCAGGGCCTGTGCGGGACATTGAAAGCCTTGAAGTTGAGAAAATAAATTAATTCAAGGCCTGGAATAGCCTTGAAAACGGCCACTATATAGGGGGAATTAAAAATAAATTGCGATCAATGTTAATGTTTTATTGCCGGTATGTCTGGGGCAAATTCGATAGATTGCAAATAGGAAACGGTGCACTTTTATTACTCCAAAAATCTACCCGCCCAAAAGACGGGTAGATTAAAAATCGACCTGCCCGACGCCAAAATTTAAATTTAAAACAGCAATAAATAAAATAACAAAAACAATGAACTATAAATGTTGGCAGATCTCAAAATTACGTGGAAAAATACCTAAACAAACATTATTATTAATTTATAAAGTGATGGTTCTACCACTTATAGATCAAACTGACCTTTTTCACGACTCACATACCACCAACAGTACAAGTAGATTACAAGTAATTCAAAACAAAATATTAAGGAAAATCTCCCATCCAGAACCAATGTGGATAATATCCATATAGAGAAGAAAATATTAACGCTGAAACATAGAAGAAGATTACATCTGTTGCAGGTGGGCTTCCGTCTTGCAACAGACCCAAAAAGGATAGATATTCGAAATTTAAACACCAGAAATTTTGCAATAGGGAGAAAGCCCCTAAAGCAAATAGTACCGAGAAATGAACAATTAAGACGATCCATACTTCATAGAATTCCATTTTCGTGGAACTTGTTGCGGACAGAAGCCCATGGGATAAGGGATATGAAGGCTTTTAAAATGTACAAAACTTTACAAAAATACAACTGTACAAAAATAATATATACTTCAAAGAAGGTATTTCGGTACTGATGTACCTGAAATGTTACACCTAGTCATCAAAGAAAGTAAAAAAGTAGATTATATGTCTATTATCATTGGTACTTGATTACAATGTTTATAAGACTTGTTTTGCCTTAGAATGTAGTTGCATAGCCCTAGTGTGAGGGGCTTGACTAATAATCTATGTGTCATAGTGTTATACCTTATGGTTACATAAGAGGTCATATCTAAAATTTTAATTTCATTTACATGTTACCTGCATGCTGGCACAAGCCCAACTGTTTTAATCTGCATATGTATTGGGCGGCTTCACCGCCCAATCAGGGAACACTTGCCTGCGTGCATGTGGTTCCCCTCACTTATAATGAGGGGCTGTGACCCCTCATCACATTTCACTTATCATCTTACTAAAATAAACTATGCTACAATACTCTATGCTACATCTCCTTATCAATTTGTGTTACACTACGTATAACATATTGGTAGAGAACCATCGATTCTGGTGCCTATAAATGCACAATTTGAGGCAATCTAAACGGGAACGCCTTGAAGCTGAGCAACGCCGTCTAGAACAAAGGAGAAACGTAGAAGAGAGAAAACGCCACAAGAGTAGCCAGAAAACCAGTATGTCTACAACGCCTAATACTTCCGCTACAGAATTGCCGCCTACGACAACAACGGCAACTTCTGCTGCAAATCTAACACCTGGCGTAACGCCTGGTGGAAGCCAATGGACAGCTGCAAACTCAGCCGCAAAATCTCCTCTGCAGCGATTTCAAGCACCTCCACCGCTACCTCCGTCCAGCCGCTGCAAGGCTTCAACTATCCTAGTGATGAAATTTACCAGCGAACAAGCAATTCGCAGGTAACTGGCTCAAATACAACCACCGTCTCTAGCTCAAACATGCCGATTTCCTCCACTGGTCACAATATCTTTAATCTCCTTCATCAATTAATTTAGCACGCCCGCAGGCCTGACAGAAAGGAAGGTATGGACGCACGCCCTTTGACGTCATCTGGACCTGCAGTCACGTCATCTGCACCAAAAACTGGCGTCCTTTGAGAAATTTATTGACTTTTTAAATTATTAATTTCAAGTCAATCTGAGCACTTTCAACTTTTAACTATGAATTAGCATAAATTTTATAACGTAATTATTACGTAATCTTATAAGTTTAATTAAGCCCCCAGTTTTAATTTAAATTTATTTTTATCTCTTATTACGTAACGCTATGTAATCTTGCTCAATGACTGAATTTAATTAATTTCAATTTAATTTGTGGTCAATTTAATTTAATTTCAATTTAATTAGTAGGTCAATTTTATTCGTTATAAAATTGATTTGGTATATCAATTTAATTTTGTATGTCAATTTTATTTGTTATATAATTGACTTGTATACCAATTTAACTTTGTATGTCAATTTTATTTGTTATAAAATTGATTCGTATATCAATTTTATTGATTAATATGATTTAATTTAAATTTTATTGAATTTTTGATTGGTTAAATTTAATTTCCCTTATCTTTTCATCTATGATTATGTAATCTTACGTAACATTGCATAAGTAATTTAATTATGCAAATTTTCATAACTTTAATTACATCTTATTACGTAACATTACATAGCACTGTGGTCTGTATTTTCATAACTTAATTATTCATAATTTTAATTGCGTAATCATTACACATGGTTATGCAGTAATGTGGCTGCATTATCAAACCACAACTTCACTTTTTAATTATTCATTTTTAATTATGGAATCAATTACATCAGATAACGTAATTTTTTATGCAACATTGTACAATATGATTTTATTGCTTCATGTCGCATGCAGGTTCAAATTTCCTTATCTCACCTCACTTAAAACGTTTTATTGTATAACGTTACATAACTTCCGCCTGTTACATAACTTTATATAACTTCCATTATATAACCTTACATAACTCCCGCCTATTACATAACATATAACGGTGAGCCTTATGCAACAATTATGTCACTTTATTAATTAATATTCATCGGCAGAGCGATTTATAGTAATTGGGGATAATATGTTATACCTTATGGTTACGTAAGAGGTCATATCTAAAATTTTAATTTCATTTACATGTTACCTGCATGCTGGCGCAAGCCCAACTGTTTCAATCTGCATATGGATTGGGCGGCTTCACCGCCCAATCAGGGAACACCTGCCTGCGTGCATGTGGTTCCCCTCTCTTATAATGAGGGGCTGTGACCCCTCATCACACTTCACTTAACATCTTACTACAATAAACTACGCTATGATACTCTACCCTACATCTCCTTATCAATTTGTGTTACACTACATATAACAATAGTATGCATTAATAAAGTTGGAACTTATAATAATAATTATTTGTTGGTTATATTTTGGCTTGACTCCTCAAAATCACCAGAAGGGCCTGAATTAAGTGTATTTTTGCTAAAAATTTCCCGGGGGGCATGTCCCCCCAACCCCCCTAGCAGCGGTATGTGCTAGGGCCACGCACCATACTTGGACACCAAAAAACCTCAGGTTTTTGCCCTTCCAGAAGTTGGTAGCCCTGGATTTGTGTACTCCTGGCACTGCCTTGCTAAGTCAAAGATATATTCATGTATTTGTATATAATATATATATACTCCTTTGAAAATATAAGAAAGAACACATTTGTCTGTGCTCATAAGCGAGAGAATCACTTCTTCATCTTCAGGTCTGCATGGGGAAGGAGGAACTGTCGGTGTTTTCTTCAGTCTGCTCATGTGGGAAGCACTGTTTGACGATATACCTGATGCATTCATTAGTACATACCAAACGGCCCCCTTAGACATCTACACTGATAATTTCTACCAAGCCCGACAGAAGATTGTGGACCAAAGGTTAATTTGGATTAGAGATGCAACGGAAGAGGTAGAGCTTTGTTGTTTTTTTAAAAAAATAATCAGATATCTCCACCAATATTCCAGAAACATTATCAACACAATATACAAAGATATACCTTACATAATCCCCGTATCCACTATTGTGACTCCATTGAGGTGGGATATTGATGTCACTGATGCTTACTGGTATTTTCTTGAATGAAGCACTACAAAATATGCCTTTATATGTCTAATCAATTTAAATTTAGAGGTTAATGAAGAAGTCAAAGATTTGATTAGACATATAAAGGCATAGCTTTTCTGTGAGAAGACTATCAGTTCAGGGGCCTGTTGCATAAGAAATTGACCCATGCTAATCTATTATGTCTTGGTTAGGTATGGGATTCTTGCTGTAGGAGTAAAATTTGTATAGCAAATTCCTTCGCTTAAACTTCCTTATCACCTACTTAGCACGGACAAGTTAGTAGCTTTAAGGAAGGAAAATATTAAGTAAGGATTTGTTTTGCAACGGGGTGATTGTTGCACCTTGGTCACTATGAGGTTACCCATCTCCTGGGAAATAATGCTTAGAGATAGTGGGTGTTTTCACTACTAACTTGACCCTTTGATTTCGTTGCTATGGGATTCCAAGGAATTCGCCTTTTTTACTTTTATTCCGACTTATGGTGTTACTATCCAACATGTCTTTGACTTCTTCATTAACCTCTAAATTTAAATTGATTAGACATATTTCTGTGTGTCACTGTCAGTGTTTATAAGTTTTATAGTTGGAGTTCTCGTTTGTTGTGATGTTCGAAATGGAATAATTTAGTCCGTATATAATTGCTTCCTCATATTCCGTTGCCATTATTGTAATGCCATTATGAAGTCTTGGCTCAACAGGTAGGGCATATGCATCTATATTCCACCTAAATTTCAGCAACTTGCCGAGGAGTTTGCCCAGAGATGGGTGGAGAAGCATGGCACAGCGAGCATAGGCATACATTGGGAAAGGTTTGAAGATCTTCAGCATGCACAGGTGACATGTCATTTGTACCTCAACATAAACTATCCTGAGACTAACTATTCATGAATTTCTACCTCATCAGTCATATGATCATATATGCTGTAATGCATGGAAAAGAAACATGGGTAATATAAAAAAAAAGAGAAGGGTATCGCATCATGTTAGTGTTTCCTCTCGCCAAAATGACCAAAATATATACGAAAGTATGCTGTCATCTGGCGTAAAGCAACTGATTCTCTACCCCCACTCCCCACCCCTTTCTCATCGAATGTGGTCCTTTTTTTCCAGGGATTGTTGAAGTGTATGGGAGGACGGGTTGTTTCTGCTATGTTTGACAGACTGGCGAAATACCTACGGTTTACTCGGTCTGGATTTCCCGATTTAATTGTGTGGAATACGGACACGAAAAGATTTAAGGTTTTTTAAAATTCTATTGACATATTCAACCAGGCCGTCGAAAATACGCCCCATTTTAGTATAATTCAAAAGGAACAAACAAATGAACAACTTAAGTAGGAACCGATCGAATTATGAAATATTAATGGTGACCCAAATCCATACTATAACTATTACGTAATAAACTTTCAGGTGGTGGAAGTCAAAGGACCTGGAGATAGTTTATCAACAAAGCAAATCCTCTGGCTCGATTTCTTACTCTCGCTTGGAGTGGATGCTGAAGTTTGTTACGTCACAGGTATACCAGAATGCTTTCATATCTGAATCATAAACATACATATCTACGGTCTTGGAATAACCTAACTCCATATACCTGCCATCGTTTAGATCATCTGCGATAGTTGTATCATGGTTAAAATACGATATTTTATCGAATTTTGATAAAGCATATATGCAAAGAGTTAACTATAGTATCCAATGACCCTTGTCTTTTCAGCTGTTGGCGCTAAACGCCTGCGACCATGAGGGCATGGAAATTTGAAATAGTGATACACCAGGAAAAAGGAGTCTGATATCAGTGTCAAAAGAATGGGTCTAACCGTCATCTTTCACGAGTTATTTTCAGTCAATAATTTTAAAACAGCTTTTTATTCAATAAATTTTTATTTAGTATCTCCTTTAGTTTCGTCTTTGATATGATGAACGACAATCGCCTACACTCACATGTAGACCCTTACATATCCATATATACAAATGCAGGATTGTACAAATTGTTAGGACAAGATTTTATATATTGAATAACTGCATTATGAATCACCCGAGTTTTCAATATGAAAATGGAAGTTCAGTTTAGTATTTCTGCGAATACATGACGTTATAACGGGGAAAAAAGCTGGGATAAATATTTTTTTCATTCACATGAATGTTGGTGGAAAATAATTAATCGCTGATTTGCCAATAAATCCTCTATATTTAAGCAACAAACTGTTGCTTAAATTCAGAGGTTACAATGACAGACCGGTCTGTAACTATCCAAACAAGAGAGTAAATAAATTAACAGACACACTATGTCCAACTAAAGAATTGACATTGACAACTAATTTGTGCTTCTGATGTGTAGTGTATATAGAAAGTTGACCAATGATCTACAACACTTCAGATATTAATTTATAATAAAAATCTGTGACGATAAAAAATAATCATATAACGTGACTGCAGTTAATCTAAACTGATTTTGTGGATGAATAGAGAAAAGTTAAACCCCATTCAGAGTGTATTTCTTAGACGTTTCCCCTCCAGATAAATCCCCTTATGATAGGAGGTGGTGGAAACAAGTATAATTACTATAGCAGGGGAATTGTACCTGTTACTAGTCAAAACATTTTTCGGACATTAGTCCGACCAATAAATAAATAAAGTTTCAATGATTGCCTATGTTCGGTGCCCATGCCGACATAAGGATGGATCCCCGACCAGAGAGCGAGTCTTGACTTGTTTTCATGGCAGCAACTGTATTGCCCAGATACACCATTTACTGCTCATACCATTCATACTAATGTGCTGTAGATATACTTGCTGCCACGCCTACCATTGTATGTAGGAGGAGGTTGCTGTCATGAGACATACGCTGACATTACTGCATCTAGATCTAACTTGAATGAGAACCATGTACTGGAACTGAATAAAATGTCATCGCGTTGTTTCCCACCGCCACGATTCCGTCGTCCAGCATTGCTCCCATCTGCGGCACCTATATAAGGAAATATACGTTACATAAGAAGCCTAGACACAAAATATAACATGAATTTATTTGAAAAGACCATGGGATTCTTTTGACAGTAAGAAGGGCATCCGCCCTAATAACAATTTTTAATTTTTGCAAGCTAGCAAAGTAAATGCAAATTTACTAAAAAACCAACGAGTAAAGTGGCTAATTTTAAAATTTAATGTAATGATGAATGCCATTGCCCATTCTCGAAGCAATTCTAGAAAGTCCTTACAGTCCTGAAAAGTAAATGTATTTCAGTCGCTGGCCTATACAGCCATGACTAGTCTATGTATCCGTCCTTCAAAATCAAAATCACAATCTGTTAATTCCTCATCACATCTCATCACCTTTTTCAGCTCTATTGTTGTAAAACTATCATTTAAACTATCAATTGTTGTAAAACTATCATTTAACTCTCGATTTTACTGTTCAAGTTGTATTGTAACTAAGCCAATCAAGATTCTAGGCATTCGCCGGAAGAACTGGCTAAATAGTTAATATTTAACCAGACGTCGAACAACCTGTAATTGAAATAACATCATCAATAAAAGAATCTATGAATTGAATTGAATTGAAGTTGGTTTGGGCAGTCAAAATCTATCAACTTAATTCAAATCTAGAAACTAACAACATACCTTGGAACTGTGTTGATAGGGACTTCCTTGGTTGAGATGTACCCGAGTTTTGATCCCTTCGCAGATTATTTTTTTTGTTATGTTTAGGGGAAGTATTTGTGTGCCTATTGCCACTCCTTTGGCTAGCAAGTCCTCCAGTAGGTGATGCTGAACGAGTTCGCTGATCACGTCCAGCTTTGGGAGTTTTAGGAGTTTTGAATCCTTGATAATCATTGTAATCAGTCAGAAGCTGAAACAATATCATGTATTGTGTATAAATGTAGACAGAGATCACTTCGAATTAACAAAATCAAAGGGAAACGCATCAGACTACCAGCAGGCAAAACGTATTTGGGCAACATTTTGGAAGCATGACAGCATGCAGGGAGAAATACTTTTAAATATTAATGAACCTACTGTTCTGATAATTAATCTGTATGTCAAATTGAAGAAAGATCCTCCTGTCAAATATATAATCCAACATCCCATATTATGATACAATACCATATTAAGAAAGTTTTTAGAGAAGTGTTTTTTCACGCATTCTGTGATGGGGACTATTAGGAAAAGAGTCAATACCTGTTGCTGGGGGAAATCCTTTTGTTTTTGTCGCTGTTTGTCTGAAGACTGGGAAGTTTCGACAAGATCGCCACATTGTGATTTTGACCGTCTACGAGAAGGATGGCTGTTATCTTCTGGACCTTTGCTTCGAGATTTGAAATGGCCACTTGAGGAAAGATCTCCATCTCCAACATTGTCTGGCGTTTTCCCTAGCCTTCTTGACACCCAACGCCTTAATGGCCTGTGAGAGGAAACATACAATTTTCAATTCAAGGAACCTCAATGTCGGCATCAAGATAATTTAAATCTTTGGAATTTTGTAAAATGTTTCTGAATATTTAAGATTTAAAAAAAATGTTAGTGATGCCCATTTACATCCCAACGTCAATGTGATTGTTCATGTTGGGATACCCCCTCCCCACGTGCAGTGGTCAAACCAGTTCACCGCTACCTCTGACCTGCACCAGTCAGTCCCTCCGTACAGGCCACTCAGTGTTTAAAGTATGGTATCAATATTTTTCAGGAAATTGTTTGGCAGGTTAAGCCTGGAGAAAAAGGATCAAGACCCCTCCCCCGACGGCTATATAGGTCTATATGTGAATAGTACTTTGCTATAGTGAGTGCCGCACCCACAGTGGTTGTTTATCCCCCTAGAGTGAGCCAAGTATAGCAATTAGCCAAGTATAGTAATAGCAGTTTAGGTGCCATCCATGTACCCCAGCCCTCCTGATTTCGCAGGAAAGCTGCTACCTAGAACTAGTGTGTAAAGGATTCCTGATATTTCAGGATGCTGGGGTGAGTGCAGGATGAGTGTAAGACATACACAGGTGGGGTTAGAGGGGTTGGAGCTATGGCAGGTTAAAACCCAAAGAAAGCTCTTTGGATTATTGGTCACCAAAGAGTTGGTGAATTATTGATAATAATACATGAAGGTTGGAAAAATGCTATGAAAAAATCATTTAAAAGGGGGTAAATGCGATTTCAGGAAATCCTGGGATTTCAGGAATACTTTGAACACTGTGGCTGGCCACTTCAAGGCTTTTGGTTTATTGATGTTGATTTTTCACTAAAGAATTTGGGAGGTCAAACAAAACAGCACTTTCATTAAGTGAAAATGAACAAGATTATTGTAAAAGAAAAGGTCACTTACTTTATGAACGGGATAACCATGAAAAATGCATTTGGAGGGAGACCATAGTGGGTTTTACAATTGACATCCTTCTTATGAGCAGGTAATTGGTCTATTCTAAACCAATCAAGTTTCTGCAACGAGACCAAATGTAGAGTCAACCCATATACAATTGACAGTATCCAGTCTAGACTCAGGTGTGTGTGGATTGTTTCTTTCTGAATCCATGTTGGTTTGTATGGAAATAGTTGTTACTTTCTAGATGGGGGTAGAATTGATATAGACAAATCTTTCAAGGATCTATCGATACAAAAAAATATAACGCTAAGTTACTATTGTCCCCTTACTTTCTCGGCAGTAGAGGTAATTTATATACCTCCCTGTATACTATTGTAACTTGCCAAACAATGTCTGATCTTTAAAAAGCAGGTAGACAAATACAACTTCTTACTCTAATCTCTTTCCGTGTTCTTGGGGCAAATTGTGTATCCATAGACACTCCGGGTATGATGTAGAGACGGCTAATTTGTTCATTTAATTTGAACTCTAAAAAGTTTTCTGGAGACAAGTATGAGCTGATATCAAATCCTGTTTCTTCATACACCTGAAATTATAATCGCAGGACATCCTATTATATCTCAGTAAAACTGTACATTCGCTCACAATTTTCTCTGCAGTAGAGGTACATTTTATATTATACCTCTCTGTATATCATAAGTGTTGCTAAAAAAACATAATAGATGCCACAGATAAAAAATTAATCAAACTTCTTCATCTCTATTTTCTATTCATCTGGTAATAAGCATATGATAGAAATTCAATTAAATTCATCAATCACATACCTCTCTAATAGCACAAACAGCAGGCCCCTCGTCTTCATTAACTTTGCCTTTTGGGAACCCCCAATTTGATTTAGACCAATAGCCTTGAACTAGAAGACACTGGAATATTAACAGCATTTTTAATTTTTTTAATTCTTATCTTTAAAATTCTGTTTGATCATATTTGCTAATTTTAAAAACAGATAGGTTATTCTAAAGTTGTCATTGTAATGTATGAACAGACATGAATATACTCACATTGGTTAGGGTCGGGTCGAGAATAATGGCTCCATAAGTTGGGACAGCCATTTTATAACCACGCCATGACTCAAGTATTTTATCCACATTGTCAGCGTGGACCATTAAAGTAGGGCAGTGACGGAAAACTTGATGTGTTAAGGAATGCATCTCCAACAATATTTAATGAATACAAAATTGTGGTTGTCCGCTCACACCAAAGGTGAAACCTGGTTGTCCACAGGAAGCCCAAATATTCATTTTTGTTTGTCCGCATGGCTGACCTGGGTGCTGCGGACAACCAGGCCGCTGGATTTGTTCAACCCTGATTACTGGGATAAAAAGATCAATACCCAGGATATAAGATTAATATACCCGGGTAGCTGCCTAGAAAGAAAACATCACAGAAATAGCTTAGTGGGAGAAACCCTGCCCAGGAAAAAAGATTCTCCCAAAACATTGCGAACTTCTGTTCATAAAATTATCTGTTAAAACAAAAGCGAAAATAGCCTAACACCAGTACGAAAAATAGCCTCAAACCAGTGCTGCAATGTTCACATTTCAGCGAGCAAAACTGGCTGCTGATCCATGATACTCAGACAGCGATGTTTTTTCTGGGCACTTCACCGAAAAAAGATTGCTGTCACTGCTATATAGTCGCAAATTTTATATTGCACTGAAAGGATACTTTGGGCAGAAAAGTCTTTGATCCCACATGCTTTTAGCTCAGGGTTTTCTTGACAATAAAAATCAAGATAGAACCAGTGTGCGAGTTCTATCTGGAAGAAGATTCGAATCAAATCTTGTCTTTCCTCTTCAGGGATATTGATGATGAAGCGACTGTAAGTAAAGTAGAAAATTTCAATTAATATACTATATAACCTACGGTTAGGTTTAACTGTGATAACAGGGTCCCTATGCTGACTGAAGGCTATTCTTCCGACATTTATCAAAGACAAGGAAACTTAGTAGGTACTTGCTTATCACAATAAAATACAAATTACAATTGGCCTACAAATGAACGAATACTCTTATTAGGCTCGCCTACCTACAATGATATATAAGCCTACTTGAAATCTGAGTAAATATATGAAAACCCAATTTCACATACAGACAACTTATGAACAGAATGTAGACGTTATGCGGGCTCACCTGCAGAGATCATCGAAAATATAATCCGGTATCTGAAATCCTGAGCCAGCATTGATGTTCGGGGTTGATCCCGGTCTTGTTGGTGTGTTGCGACTCATTGTGTTTTGATTATCACTGAAATTTGAAAATGTGAATATTGTCACTGTCCCTTAAGGATATGTGTATTCATTAAGAATTTAAGTTAGAATTAATGATATTTACTCCACGGTGAAGTGTGTATCACATAACATTTGTATGTAGAGGCGTGTGGTGCATACCGTGTGGTACATTGTTTTGTACCACACGCAAAATAAAATCATTTGATTGGTTCCCTTCCACGCGGGAAAATGCGTTGTCAATTACTCTTTCTAGGTTACTAACGTTGCCGGCATCAGTGAGAGAAGAATGGCCGTAACTTTGTAAGTAAATAAAAGACTTTGTGTTCTAATTTATGATTGATCTAATGGCACTAGGAGTAAAAATAGCACCGCATCTCGTAGGTGTTCTGGCGTAAAGGATCGCATAGACTCTCGACGATTCTTTTCAATATAACACACTCGCCTATCGGCTCGTGTGCCATGTGAAAAGAATCATCTCGGGTCCATGCGATCCTTCACGCCAGAACACCTACTCGTGCGGTACTATCATAAGAAGGAATGGAAGTATTACTAAGAACTCAGAAATTATTGATATAGATTATGTTTCTCTGCATATATCAATTATCATACAAGAATATCCATAATATGGGGCGGGGGTGGAGGAAGGGAGAGGGAGAGGATAACACAAAAAGGCTGATGTTAGAGTGGTAGATACATTCGTCTGTACCCTCTTGTACCGGTACTGAGATGCCCGGGAATTTGATGTACTGTCCGGTATTGTATTGGGGAGTTGGGGAGTCGTGGGCACTACAATTGGGTGTTATTGTGTCACAAAGGCTGACATATATGTGGTATGGTGTGCATGGCTTTGCCCCCCCCCCCCTCCCACACACCTCCATCCATCCATGGATCGACTGTTTTTGAAGTCCCTACTTGTTACTTTTCAATAACTGTTTAATAGGAATTGGTTGAGTAGTTTGTCTGGACAAACTAGAGAACTTTGAACTTCCCCGATTTTACTGAGTCTTCACGACGACCCTGTAAATAATGTTTTATTATATGGGCATTCCATATGGGAGGTGCAATAAGTGGGGTGCTATAAAAATATTCATATAGTATGCATACCATAAAAATGTAGTTGTCTAAAAATAGCTGTCTCCACGAAGCATGTCAACAAAGTGAAAGCTGCGCAAACTCCAGTCCAGCACTAGTACAATACATGTCTAACAACTCAGTGACTGTAGTATAGGGCCTAAGTCAGTAAAGGTAGTAGTGGAGTGTCCCTAGTAAAAACTGTCTAATTAAAGTAATAACTTGACTACAAAAAATCTGTCACCAAGTTTTGAAGCTGGGGCCTATAAAGCCAACAGGGGTCTGGAGAAGTTGGACAGCACTGGGCTTGGACCGTGGTATACTCGGACCAGGGGGTTAGTGGACTCGGACCAGGCATAGCTTTAGCCTTTAAGTTTAGGCGGAACATTATTCAGGGTTCTAACCAGGATTTTTTCTCAGAGTGGCGCAAGTCGGCGATCCCAGCCCTTTTGCGGGGGGTATGGGGGGGGAGGGTTCTCCCCCAGAATATTTTGGACTCATACTTTTTAAATGGTGCATTCTGGTGCATTTACGACGAATACATATTATACTTTTTAACACTTGTATTTGAAGGCTATTTTACAGAATCAGGATCTAAATCTTTAGGAAGACATCAAACTATTAATCATCATGATTAATAGTTACATGTTCTAACCAGAAATATTTCTCAGTGGGGGAAGCTTGTGCATAACCTTCATGGGCGGATCCAAGGGGGGGGGGGGTCGCCGACGTCCTGACCCCCCCTCAAAATTTTCATAAGTGCCCCTTTGAATAGCCCAAAGTGCCTTTTTTTACAACCCAAAGTGCCCTTTTTCTGTTGTAAGTGTAACAACCAAACAGTGTCTTTTTTACAACCAAAAGTGCCCTTTTTGAAGAGCCAAAAACCTTTTTTAAGAACCAAAGGTGCCTTTATTTCTTTTACAACTAAAAGTGTCTTGTGGTAACAGCTGTAAAAGGCCGTTAAAAGAACTTATAAATGCTGTTTCCATGACTCCCTAATTTGGGTGTAATGGGCCCCACACATGTTTGTTCTGACATAAGTTCCCCCTCTTATGTTTGCTTTACATTTATACATCATGTGGACAATCACTTGGGGGCAGTTGTGAGAAAATTAAAGTATGCTGCCTTACATTTGTCCTATTGTTGGCAGGCCTGCCTGCAGGAAGTACAGCCATACTCCATTGATCTGGTAACCCAATGTGACATTCGATACATGTGATTTCATTTTTTGAGGGAGATTTTGATTCAATGTCAATTAGTTAAATTTGCCTTTGAGATTATCCTCCTTATTATTTGTTTTGTATCTTTAAATACAAACAAAACTGGCTAATTATTGTCAAAAATGCTCCCAGAATACACCATTTCACTCCTCAGGTTTTACAATTTTTGGGGGCAACATGCCCCCAGACCTTACTTCCCCCTTACATCACTTGCAATAGCATTTTTAAAGATGATTCCACATCTTACAATTTGTATACATGGTCAACTGCCAGTGTGTGTTGTATGTTTTATGTTTCTTAGGTCCTTGCAAACTGCATCCCTAGTTTTTAAAAGTCAAAATAAATAATAGAAATAAAATGATCACTTTTCATGTGTGATTAAATACTGTATTTAGTGCTTCAAAAAGCGCCAAATGCCTCCAAATGGCACCTTAAATTTCTAAATTTCCCGGGGGAGCATGCCCCCGGACCCCCCAAGTCAGTTAGATTTTCAGAAAATGCACATTAGGCAGGTCCACAAATTTGGTAACATCTGCTAAATTAGACAAATATGAATAATTGGTATATCAAAGTAACATTTTCTGACGATCTCTTCCTTGTATGCCTTTGTGCCCCTCTGGCTCATTTTTGGGGAATGGACTGATGTGCCCTTTTTATCTTGGACCCCCCCTCATTTTAGACCCTAGATCCGCCCCTGACCTTGCGAGCGCCAAAGGCGCTAAGCCCTGTATCTGGTTGGTTCCCCCCAACCCCCCGGAAAATGTTGAAAACATAATTGAATGATCATGGTGCATGGTGGTGCATTTGAGACAAGAACCTACTAGAGTTTTCGATATATGTTTTTATGATGTTCATCCATTGGAACTATTCATATGGGATTTAATGCAATGAATTTAGAGAAAATTATATAGGGTAGCATGAATTATATTCAGAATATCAATCTCAGGCTCCTTATATAACTCCTTGAATTAATGCAGGAATAATACTTTTAAATTTAATTTTCTGTCATGTTAGAACTGAGAAAAGATTTGAATTTTTTTTTTGTCAAATTGTCAGCGCGGTGGCAGGTTCTCTCAGCACGGCACGGCGACGCTGCGCCGCGCTTTAGTTAGAACCCTGTTATTATGATAATCAAAGTAATTCTTTGATTAGTCAGTTTTATTTTGGACACTCCACCTACTGACTTAGGACAACCAAT
The DNA here is from genome assembly GCA_942159475.1 of Sthenelais limicola. Lineage (NCBI taxonomy): Eukaryota > Metazoa > Annelida > Polychaeta > Phyllodocida > Sigalionidae > Sthenelais > Sthenelais limicola. The sequence continues at coordinate 111,487,946 of OW804096.1, forward strand.
TTAGGGTTAGGCTTAGGGTTAGTTGTTGTATGGTATGGTTTGGTCCGAGTCCACCAACCCAGTGGTCGGAGTCCACTAACCTGGTGGTCCGAGTGATCGCAGGACTGTAGGGCCCCGGGACTAAAGCGCCCCGAGATCCTAGTACCCAGGCCTGGATGCTAGTGCCCTGGCCTTGGATCGAAGCGCCCAGACCGTTAACACTAAACAATACCAAAACTAACCCTAAACCTAACCTTAAATTGGTGGTCCTAAGTCAGTAAAGGGGGTAGTGAACTGTCCCGAGTAAAAATAGACTAATAAAAGTAATTAATTGACTAGTACTAGACTACTACGGTAAACAGCCTGGGCGCCGTGGGCGCTTCGATCCAAAGGTGGGGAGCTTCAGTCTGGGCGCTAGACGCTAGGGTCTGGGCGCTACGATCCTGGGGCGACTCCACTAACCCGCCCGGTCCGACATCAGAGTGGTCCGTCTTCTCTAGGAAGCGTCCAACACCTCTGTATCGGTCGGGGACTATAAGTCCAATCACCGGGGCCTATACTATACTGGTTATACGTCCAACGCGCGGGGCCTATAACTTTTAAGTCCCGGGGCCTAGCGACTACACCCCGTGTAGAACTAGCGACAGGCTATCTAGATCTCGAAACCTATGAAGGTGGGGATAATCCGAGTCATACAGAACGAGGGTTACGTTATCCGACCCAGGAAAATTACCTACCTCCATTAACACTCAATGAATCTTCTAAACTGATGATGAAAACGGCACCCAAACAAAATACAAACAGGAGCGAAAATTTGGTACACATGTATGAAATAATTTGTTATACAAAAACTATTTTATAACTTGAAGTAAACAATAAAACATAACCGACAACTAATTTTATATCTTATCTTGATAAACTTAAACACTAGTTTTAGGGCAAATAACCCAATATTTTCCTGCAATTTGCAAATCAATTTTCTATTACAACAGTTACCGTAGTTTGTCCTAATTTTTGTTTGCTCCCTCGTGGCGACACCTATAGGAAAGCAGCTTGGAGGATACTTGAGACTGTAGGAGGACGTTCGCTGTTGGACATTGAAGGATAAAATTCTATGCATGATTTTTCAGAAGAGGGAACCACACTGGTTTTTTTTATGAACCATTAGGTAATTCCTTTTCTCATATTGAAAGTTTCACTGTTCTCGTTCGGAGACAATAAGGGGACGGTATCCATGATCATTGAGTAGAGGCAGTCGAACCGACTGACTATACCCGGGACTATACCGGCCCGGCATTGGTTCTGCCTCTGCGTATGTCCCGAGCCTCACTCCGAGGACCCGGGATGTTGGGGCCCCAGACCGTCAGGGCCAAGACGTTAGGGCCCAGGCCTTGGACGTTAGGGCCCCCGTCTTGGACGTTAGGGCCCGCTGGTAGGGCCCCGGCCTTGGACGGTAGGACCCCGGCCTTGGACGGTAGGGCCCATACGGTACCGGTACTATAAAAGCTTGACCACTAGCGACCTCCCCGCCCTCTGAGAAGAGGCGGATTGCCACTGAACTAAAAATTGAAGCTGTCGCAGGATATCCCGGTCATTTCCCAGTAATGTCTATGTCATATGTCTCGACCTGTTATCACACTTAAACACTACGTACAGCAGCCTATTTAGTCTTAATCAAAAGCTATACCGGTATTCGTAGGCAACATTTTTTATTGGAGGAATACATACTTTTATGGTACACAAACATCAGGATCAGCACAGGGTTTCCCAAATCGCCGTTTTTGCTGCCCGGGACAACCAAAACGTCAGTCCGGGCAACTAAGAAAACACATGAGGTTGCCCGTCGGGCGACCAGCTTTCACCCACAGTTTTCTCAGTGCAGCAATAACCTTGTACCATGTTTATGTTATAATTAGAGTTTCGTGCAGACAACTACAAAGAAACATAGAGGTTTTGCTTTGTTTGGAGTTTATGAAATCCATAATTGTATCAAGTTATGTCTGTGCCTGCAATGTCTACCAATCGCCAGTCCTTCTTTTATGTAATACTAGCAAAGTACCCTCTCTCCCCACACTTCCCCCTCTCCCTCTTTTCCCTCCCCCTCTTCTCTGACTTTCATACCTGTTTTTAAAGCGAGTTCGTCCGATAGGACGACGCGCTTTAGACTAATGGCTTGCCCCGTGCCTATTCCGCACTACGTCCGCCGACTTCAACGTTGCCTTTAGATCTGAAGGGAAATCCGACTCAGCTGCAATTGCAGCTGACGGGACGCATTGACATACAGGTCCGCCGGGAGCCATCACTTTACGCTGCAATCCTAAAATGACATATACTTCTCACAGATCCCCCATGTTATAATTGATATGTAAGCTTATCGTAGGCTTAGTTCTGGATTCGGTAGGCATAGGTAGGGTTTGGTGCTGCGTTTTGCAGCTGAACTGGTATTTTTGCGTACGATTGCGTGATAGGACCCCTACTTCATCGTCAAACACTCTCTTTCTCCTCCACTTATAGTCCTTCCCAGAGGCCTTCAATAATCCTTCTGTGTAGACTGTACTAAAAGGTCTAGGGTTGACAAATGGTGTCCTCCTCCTACTCCTCCTCTCTCTCTATCTCTTGCTCCTCTTTGCGTGATTGGACCACTACTGCGTTCCTATGGGCAAATTGCCTTGGATTTTTTTTTTTTAAAAATGGTTTCTCAGCCCTGGAAACTAAATATTTTTCCCGCTCTCTTTCTCTCTCTCTCTCTCTCTCTCTCTCTCTCTCTCTCTCTCTCTCTCTCTCTCTCTCTCTCTCTCTCTCTCTCTCTCTCTCTCTCTCTCTCTCTCCCAATGATAGGACCCCTACTGCGCTCGTCCTCTCTCTCTCTCTCTCATGTTACCATGTTTGCCTAAAGAAATCCCTCCCGTCCTCTACCGCGGTTTGAACCCGGGACCCTTCAGTCTACCCTTCAGTCTACCAACGCCTTTACCCGCTCGGCCGTCCGTCTTAGTTGAAAATTGCACACACAAACCTAGTGCAGTGTGCACGTACACACACAGCACACTCTTTACCGATCAGTCTAGTGAAAATAAAGTTCTCCAAATTCACAGAAATGTTCATTTATAAACAGAATCGTTCATTTGGGATCTTTAATAAGAGTCATATTAAGCTTCCTATCTCTTTAGTTACTTTAAATAATTCATTAGATAACTTTTAAAGGTGTTTTCGTTGGCCCAGCTGAGTGGGCGATAATGGGGGTTTCAGCCCACTCAGCTGTCTGCGGAGCGAGGGTCCTCATGGACTAGGTGGCAGGGAGTACTGAAGGATGCATACGTATGTATGCGTATACATGTATGTATACATGTAGTGTACTTGAAGACATGTGAAAATAAACTTAAAAAAAAATTTAAAAAATTAAAAAAGAAAAATTTAAAAAAAAAATCAATTCGGTCCATCAGTCCATCCTTCAGTCCATCCTTCAGTCCATCCTTCAGTCCATCCTTCAATTCATCCTTCAATCCATCCTTCAATCCATCCATCACTCCATCCATCCTTCCCTCCCCCCCTTCTCTCCCTCCTTCTCTCTCCCCTTTTCTCTCTCCCCCTCCCCCCCCCCCCCCCTCTCCTCTCTCTCCCCTTCTGTCTATACTGTACTTGTGTCTATACTGTACTTGTGTGTGCACACTGTACTTGTGTGTGCATACAGTGTGCACACTGTACTTGTCAGTGTAGAGTGTACTTGGAGTGTACCGTACTTGGAGTGTACCGTACTTGGAGTGTACCGTACTTGGAGTGTACCGTACTTGGAGTGTACCGTACTTGGCGTGTACCGTACTTGGAGTGTACCGTACTTGGAGTGTACCGTACTTGGAGTGTACCGTACTTGGTGGGTACTTGAAGGGTACTTGGTGGGCACTTGAAGGGTACTTGGTGGGTACTTGAATGGTACTTGGTGAGTACTTGAAGGGTACTTGAAGGGCACATAAAGGGTACTTGGTGGGAACTTGAAGGGCACTTAAAGGGTACTTGAATGGTACTTGAATGGTACTTGGTGGGTACTTGAAGGGTACTTAAAGGGTACTTAAAGGGTACTTAAAGGGTACTTGAATGGGTACTTGGTGGGTACTTGAAGGGTACACGGTGGGTACTTGAAGTACACACACTGTACTTGTGTGCACACAATGTACTTGTGTGCACACAATGTCCATCCTTCAATCCACCCTTCACTCCATCCTTCATTCCACCCTTGGTCTGATATATTCATATTTTTAATTATAATTATACTTATAATTATTATTATGTAATCGACCTATATTTATACTTATAGTACAAAAATATACTTAATTTTTACTTATAATTACAATTCTATATAATTCGAATAATTAAAAACTCGCTTTACACAAGCTTATGCTTGTAATTCTTGTTCTCTTCCAACCCCATCTCCGATTCCCCCCCCCCCCCCCCCCTCTCCCAAAAAACATCAACTGTTTCCTCACCCAATGTATCAGATTTTGAATTGTATAAAGTTTAAATAAAATGATATAAGCTGTTTCAAAATACATTATCTGTTTCCTTGGTTTAAACTATCTTTTAACAAAAGATTCCGGGCAACCATGTTTAATGGCTGGGCAACCAGCTTTTAGGTGCTGGTTGCCCGCCGGGCAACCAATTTCTGAGCGATTTGGGATACCCTGCAGCACTTCTTTTGGTCCTATGTGTTGTTTACCTCCACACACTACACCCTTCACTCACTCACATAGCTTCACACACATACAAGCCACTGCCACCATTACATAACACCCATGCTCACAACATGTAGGCTATTTATAGGGTGGGTGTTGTAGTCTACTCAACACGTTGGTGTTGTGTAGGCTACATTATTTGATACTAAATCAAATGGATATTGTAGGTAGGAGGGGTAGAGACAAGGTGGGTGGGTGGGACAATCTTTTATTTTTAAATATAAAAACAATCTAAAAGCATTCAGATCTGGTGAAATATATCCAATTTACTTCCCACAAATAAATGTGTTGCTGCGGTAATTTTGTGGATTTTAGTGCACCACTCCACATCACATGTGTTACCACATGTATAGGCCTAGTGCTCGCACCAAGAGCTTATTAATTATGTTATTGGCTTTTTACAAAATTGAAATAAAATCATTCTCTTCTGAAGATGATATACTCTCCTTTCTCAATGTAGTTCTACAGATAATATCGGGGATAATTATATAGTTTAGCTAGAGGTAGACAGGCAGTTCCTTCCTACCCTCTGGAAGGGGGAGGAGGGAGGGCTCGTGAGTTGAGTTACTGACGGGAGGAGGAACGAGGCAGTGCCGTCAACTATAGTTTAGCGCCCTATTCCTTGAGAGTAAAGGGGGTAGGTCGAAGAAGGAATTGGAGGACAGACCACATGTATTGACCCATTAAATGTCACCGTCCACCCCCTGTGCCGATAGACCAGAACGGGATTAGAGATCTGATATCATATTACTGCTAAGACCGGAGGAACTATCATAAAAATTTGGCCGGGGGGGCAGAGCCATGCCATAGCCCAGCTGTTCTTTTATGAGGGTTTTAGCAGATTAATTAACAAGAACTAATGGTCATTCCCTCTTCCACTCCTCGAGATCAGAGAGAAAACACCGGTGTCTAATTAACCTGTCATAAACTATAATATAGTTGGAGGACGGTCTCTGGCTGACAAATATTTGCCAAACATTATTCCCAACCGGGGCCCTAATGTCCAAAGCCAGGGCCCTAACGTTCAAGGCCGATGGGGCCCTAACGTCCAAGCGGGGGGCCCTAACGTCCAAGCGGGGGGCCCTAACGTCCAAGCCCGGGGCCCTAACGTCCAGGACGGGGCCCTAACGACCAGGGGCCCTAACGTCTCAGGAGCTGTCCCGATACTGGGTGGATTCTTCTATCTCTGCCGTGGGAGGCACAGATGGTTCCTCTTGGTTCGCTTACACTTCTATAACCCTCTGCCGTCGCACTGTGTTGGTTCATAGAGTATCTAGCACTCCATGGAGGAGTTAACACTACGGTACGTTATAATATCGAATTTAAAATCTTATTATAGGCTAGCTTTTCTTCCTACTGTCACTACGCTCCTGACATGTTAGGGCCCCTGGACGTTAGGGCCCCTGATCGTTAGGGCTCCTGGTCGTTAGGGCCCCTGGCCGTAGGGCCCCTGGCCGTAGGGCCCCTGGCCGTAGGGCCCCTGGCCGTAGGGCCCCGCTCTGGACGACAAGGCGTCAATAATGGCATATGAAATACGCCTCAGGCATAGCACTTACGATTTTAGCCACGCCCACTTTACTCTAGAACTACCAACTAGTATCCTGACTCTCGTTCGATTGTGTGAAACTGCTAGCCTACTTCCCGACTTCCAATGGCCAGAAACAATGTCTCCAGGCCTAGGGAAAACCCATAGACTGAGATTACCTCCAATAACATGGGGTCTTTCTGGTATCATAACTGAATAACAACTGATTCCGCGACCCCTTTTTATCACCTATCTCATTTTTTTACCAACACATGGCGAGCGAACAAGGCACCCTCGGGAACACTAGGGTTTTACGGGGGAAAAATCGCCAATCACAGGGCGCGTTACATCAACCTTAAGCCAGCCTCAGGCCTCCTTGCTCAGCCAATAGCGGGGCCAATAGAAACAGGCGTTACTCGCAAACGTTACTCAGTGAACATGTGCATGGCTTCGACGTATACGGCATTGTTTTGCACATGGATTGATGGAATTACAAGCTTAAACGAAAAGATTTTAATGCATCATTGAAATCAACCATGAAGAAACAGGGCCAGTATAACCAGCTCTACCTTCCTTCTAAGCAAAACAACAGCTGCTGCACATAGAACAGAGGCAGCGCAATACAGTACAGCTGTACATTTGGCCATGGTTGGTCGCAAATGGCGATTCAGGGGGCAATAGTTTGAAGTCAAAACTCATCCACTTTTCCCTCCCCTTAAAGGGACTAAGGAATCACGTGTCAACTACTTTTTGGACAGACTAAAGTTACGTTACCCAACCCTTGTATAGCCTGTCGCTGTAGGTGTTGTATTCTACGACTACCTACAGCAGCCTTCAACTCTCCTATGACCACTAACGCACTTCGCGCTCTAGATTTATCGCAAAGGCATGTGCCTCTACAATGGGCCCCACCTCACCCGACCCTTCTTGGAGTGGTTCATGTTATTTCTAAATTTCTAATCATAAATATTATATACAGCTTATGAGCTGCCTTTATATTAATGTTCATGGCCTTTTTTCAGACAAAGCAACTTGTGTCCGAAAACCTTGAAGTCTTTTGATCCTTCTCATCAGCTTGCAATAAAGTTGTATTGGGGGCTAGCTGGTAGAATAATCGGGGAGTCTTGTAGGAGTAGTAGGAGGGGGAACAGACAAGTTACTCCAAGGATTGCAAAATCCAGAAAGTTAACTGCTGCAAGAGATCGTTATTGTGTTTATTTCTGGAGAAGAAAATTGGTTATATTTCACCAGATCTGAACACCTAATAGCCTTTTGTTTTTATATTTAAAAATAAAAGATCATCGCAAAAACAGCCTTTGAAACCAGCCAGGATTTTCCTGGCTACTAAACTAAATGTTCAAAAGCAGACCAAGAGTTGTCAGGCGTTTTGCCATGCGAGATCTGCTGTCGATCTTATGATTCCATAAGACGACAGCAGATATTTAGAATTTAGGATTCGATTCTGTATTTCGTTACCTTTTTAATGGAATAAATGATATTCCTGGATTTTCTAAGTGCAAAAGCTTTGTTTTTCTGATCAGAGATCAGAGAGGGGCTTTCCCCAGGCTTCCCCAGTCTGCCGCTATATATAACGTCATTGTTAAGGGCACGCCCATGGTCATATGATCGCATCTGAATGGCTTAGAGCAGCAGTGGCTCTTCTTTGGTTGCTCTTCCATCAACTTTTTGTTTTGGCAGCCATTTTGAACTCCCTTCGCTTCAAATACATGGTTTGTGATAACTTTTTAATCATTCATTAAACGAAATAGTTTTCCATTTGAAAGTTGCTCCACATAACTCAAGCTAGCTTCTGGGATCAGTTAGAAAGTTCCAGCTGAGCAAAAAGTATGAAAACAGGTCGAACGTAGAGGGGTTTGGGTACTATACCGTTTTATCTATTGGCAGTTGCACCGGTCATGTGTCTCAATAAGCATAGCAAAGCTAGTAGGTGCCGTCCGTCCAGAAAGTTACCACAGCAAGACATTTATTTGTTGAAAGTAAATTGGTTATATTTCACCAGATCTGAAATAATATAAATAAAGGATCGTCGCAAAAATAGCCTTCGCAAACCAGCCGGGAGTTTCCCAGCTATTCTATAGGCTCACACAAGTTGTCAGGCGTTTTGCCGTGTGACTCTGCAAGGTCTGCAGTTGACTTTATGGCTCCGCCATAAGATACTTGCAGACATTTAGATTTTAGCAGAAGAATGTCTATTTTGTTAGCTTTTGAATGTGATAATCCCAGACTTCTACCTTCAATGTGACAGCCACAGTTCGTAGAGATTTTTGGCTTCACTCCTGCGAACAAGCCCATGTGTACACACGAGTTGCCGATCACCAGAACGAGGCCCTATGGCACTCTGTATGAAGCATTCCGCTGCATTTCAATCGCTTTCCCCATTCACGCTAGCGTTGACGATAGTTGAACGATAGTTGTCATTTAATGCTAATCGTTTCGGTTAATTTGACTTGACTAAGTAGACTAGCATCAAGTCCCTCTGCCTATCTTAATGGGCGCACACAGCAAAGGCCTTACTGATGCTCGGCCTTACTGATGCTCTGCCGCCTCAGTAAGGCCTGTTGTGTTCGGGGAGGAAATGCCGCTAATTCCTCAGTCGAGGCCGTAGTGACTCTAATACTGTAGTTTTAATTCTTTTTCCTACTTTTGTTAATGAAAAAAAAAGGAATCAGAGACTTATCCAAGTCTATTGACTAAGGTATTGCTTTATAATTTTGCTTGCTATTCATGGTATTGGATGCATACTTTTGTAGGAGAATAAGTGTGAGAATGAACAATCCGTATAGGAACCCATATACTAGTGATCCTGTCTTCAGTTATGGGGCAGCATTTGTAATGTTTTGGGCATAGCATGCGCTTGTGTTTACACAAAGCGGTTTTGCCGCGAATTGTCAAGACTGTTTATTCCCCACATGTTTGGAGCCCCTCACAGGAGAAGCTCACTTGCTAACTCCCTGAGGGGGCGGGGCTCTCTGATCTCTGATAGGCCCCTCAAAATACATGAGTCATGGAGGGAGTGTCAATGCAGGGCACACCTGTATAGCAAGCTGACCAGGCGTGATTTTCAATTATTACCTTCAGGTGTACAGATAAATGTTAAGTTAAAACGTTAAGTAAAAAAAAAAAAAAAAAAAAGATAAATGTTAAGTGGTCCATGACATTAGTATTGACCCTCGGTTCTTTGAGGAGGAGAAATAATAACAGGACAAAAGTACTATTACCATTCTGTTTAATGAAGACCATAACAGTAGAGTAGGCAGTTTTACAGAGGCATATAAAGTAGTGTGTATATACAAATGTTGTTCAGGTAATACAGGTATAAGGAAAAAGGAATGATAAAACAGTGCTTTGTAAATCGTGGTTCCATCTTGTGGGTAATACAGGCAATTACACATACATAGTAAAGCAAGGTAATGTAAGTAGTATATGAGATATGTATGGCATTACACATTACAATCGAGCCTCGTGCCTCGGACAATCTTCTTGCCTGCATTACCATCAAGTAGCCTGTGCCCCCTGTCTGTGTTTTCACGCCTTTTAATGACTTTACCCCTTTTAGGATGGTCTCTGCTCCTCACATTTAAGGACGGCCTTCTGATGACTACACGCTTTCTCTTGTCAGCACTGTCAACCCTTTCACATTTATAATATTCTATCTCTCAGAGTTTGGCTATTTAATCTCACTGTATTCTTGCTCAGCTTCATGTACATGTTTGTGTGTATTATGTATAACAACCTTTCAACGAATTACTTGAATGTACTAAGCCAGGAGATATATTTAAATGCCATATATGAGACAATTAAATGTTGAAATGTCAATGTCAATCCTCTGTGTTGTGTTGTAATGTATATAGGCCTAAATGATCAATTGAACACACATTATAAGAAAACCATCTTGAGGTAGATTAGATTATCCGGGCCGGGCTGTGGCTCTTAAGATTAAGAGCCAGATCTATTCAAAATGCGAATTAAGACCTGGTGGCACTCATGAAACCCGTCCTTATCAAACAATACTTGTATTCCAGGAAAAAAACATGGCTGGTACCCGCCTGTTGTGCCTCAAAACTGCTAGATGTGCTACCATATTAAATGTGACAAGGATAGTGTCTACTACATGCCATCTTAGGACGTATCGTAAACTAGGTGGCCATGGTAAGAAAGGTGAGAATATAGAATTTAGAATATAAAGTAAATTATACGTGTGTCTTGCCTTTATATATTTTTTTTTTATTTAACTTTTTTACCAGGGCTAGTTCAGCGTTAGCTGTTCTTCCACTAGTGCCTGGGAGGACGAGAGCGATAGCGCGGCCGCACCAGGGTTCGAACCCACGACACTCGCATGCCACGAGCCGACCCAGCGCGTTAGACCACTCTGCCACACCGTAACCTCGAATATAGAATATAAAGTAACTGTAGAATGTTGAACCCTTCACAGTTTCTTTTTTTATATTGCTCAGCTGTTCTACTTAGCTAAGTAGTCATGTAGTCATACCGTTACATGTTACACTGTGACGAAGTTAAGTTAGTTATGATGTCTTTGCTTAACTTGAAATATAAAGTACATATACCTATAGAAAATTAAATTATCTCAGAAGCTGTGAGTTCTGTATGTAATGTATGGACATTTTTATATTATTTACTTCCGCTTCCAGATATCACGGATGGTCCCTTCGGCAATAGCCTCGAGGAACGATTAAAACTCGTTGAAAAGGCGGAAGAAACAGAAAATATGTTCAACCAAGAACCACAGGCTTATATTCAGAAGGAATTCCGGTAATAGATGACTTTATTTTGGTTTCAGTTAAAACTTGACAAATTCCCAGATCTATATGTAAGTCAGTGACTGGGTCAGGTGCGCCCATCAAATCCAACTAGCTTAAAGCAAGAGAGGCTGAACTGTTTGGGAGGGAGGTACCTATTTTGTTTGGTCCTGCTGCAAGCACAGTAAGGGGTCAGTGGTGCAAGAATGGGAGAAGGTTTGGTGATGGGCCATACAACGCTGACTTTCTGACATGTCACAACACATTGAATTATGCAGGTGTTTCAATCAAAATGAAAATATCACTAAAATTAACATTGGTGTGTGAGTTATGCAGGGATTTCAATCAAAATGAAAATATCACTAAATTTAACATTGTTGCAAACTGATTTGAAGGATCATTATGGGACCTATGGATGGAAAAATAAGCAGGCTACAGGTAGGTAGGTTGGATATATGGTGAAATGGACAAAAACTGACTGAAAATTAGTCAACAAATAATGATGTGCTCCTTTATACTTTCCCACTTTTTTTTAAATTTTACAAACGAGGTGAATGAATAACTCCCGGGTTACAGATGTTTTGAACCCAATCCTCAGGTTCCAACTAGATTTATGCAATATTCAAACAATGGTGAAAACAAACTCAGATGAAAGTGGGACCGCTATAAACCCTTTAATACTGAGCCAAGCAGGACTATCAGATAGCAGTAATAAGGTGGAGACACTTGTCAGAAGTCCACCGCTCAAATGAGTTAAGCCTCTCTTGCTCGTTGGTTTATATATTATATTGTTACGGTTTTCCTTTTCCATGTTTCGCCCTTGTTCCATGAGTCGGTGGGCCTGGTCTTCCAGGGTCTCATCCCACCAGTGGTCAAGAGAATTAGTCGAATATGCCATAATAAAGGTACTAAATCGAGTCGATCTGGTCTTCTTGTTACTTTCTAATCTCAGTTATAAGTGATGCTCGAGAGATGTTCAGCGCTTCTTAACTTTCGCAAGGAATGGAGTCAAAGAGATGTTCACAGCTCGGGTCTCAGGTTTATTGTATGGAATCGCCAATCAACAGAGTTTATATAGCACAAGAAAAGCGAATCGCCATCGTCATTCGTACTTCGCCATCATTATATTACTTTTAATAAAACACTACCAGACGATTCGTCAACAAGAGCGAATCGCCAGACGATTTACCTGTTTTAACCATAAATAGCAATAAATACCGTTCGTTACCCGTTATGTTACTCCAGTTGTAACGATATTGATTTTAGTCCGGTCGGTAGGGACTTTTTTTCAAATGCCATAGAAACACTGTGGCAATAGTCTGAGTCTGTGGCAATATTTTTAGGATCAGTCGGAAACAGGAAACAAAGATATTTTCATTTTAGGCCTCATGAAGATGGAACTTAGGCCCTCCGATGCACCAGACTTGCGCTTGCTAATGGGGGTGATAAAAAGCGTAAAACTAACGATCTTTAGGGGGTAATTCGGCTGCCAGTCGGAAATTTGTGAAAACTGCTATTGGCAAAATATACAGGTCACAAAATGAATTATATTCTCCATTCTTACCGGTATTATTATACTAACGTACAATTTGTGCAACTCCAATATTTCAGTTCGCTAGAGAAACATCTAGCTGTGCTAATGATTAATTCTTTGTCCTTTCAAATCCTCTTTTCAGTGAGTTAGAGCGAGCTAGAAGACGCACTAAATTCAAAATAATAGAGAAGAAATATTTCAAACGTTCAAAAGAGCTCAATTTGCTCACCTGGGACGCCAAAGCTCAAATGCGATACCTCCACCAAGAATTCCCAAACGAGTGGACAATCGACCGATTGGCAGAAAGCTTTCCTATTAGCAGAGAAGGTGTTATAAGCGTATGTCCTGTTTACATTTATTATATTTGCCTCGTAATTATAATAGGTTCCTAAATATTTCGTTTTTGTTAGGATTTGATCTTAATTTATTTTTACCCGAGAATGATTGTGTCCTATTTCATGATCTTCAGCATTGATGTGCTATACCAATTAGTATCATCTGAAGGCTTTACTTTAACAAAGTGTTATGTTATATTAATGTTAGATTTTTGTAAGCCTTGATAGAAAATATGACTGTCCATACCAGCGATAGCCATAGCATAGGGTATACTCCCAGAACAAAGAAATAAAATATATGTACATACCCATAAACACAGTATCAATGTACGTTTTCCACATTTAATTTATATACCGTACAATCATCTCCCACTATGGATCCTTAATTTACCTGCATCAAAAGGAGATCATACCTGTCTGAGATCATATATCTCATATTATTTTAGGTATTGAAATCTAAATGGAAACCCAAGTCGATGGCAGAAGTGATGAAACACGATAAGGCTGTAAGGAAACGTTGGCTTGCCATTAGCAGCGGTGAGAAAGACGCCCTGGGTGGAGGAGGACCATTTGAAGACAGGTACTAAAACACCGTCAATTGTTTTTTAACATCATATATTTTAAAGCTATACATTTATTGTATGGTAAATGATATTTAATAGTGAGAGAACTCCTTATCTGTGGGGTATACTCCCCCCCCCCCTCCACACACACACACTGAGTTCGGCTCCAGGGTCAGGCCACCAACTTATGTAATAGGACTGGTATTCTTTGAACACCATCTGCGCCGCCGCTCTGACCTAGGTCAGCTGACCAATATACATGTTCCAGTGTGAGACTGGACGGGGAAGTTGAGTCCTTAAGATATCCAACATAGCATTTGCGCGGAATGCCTTGGACACGAGAGCTTTTGGTCATTTTCTCATGATTCTATGGCTGTTCTAAGCAGAGCTACGGCCTTGTATGGTTACGCAACAAGGCATAGCCTTAATTAGTATGACTCATGAATATGAATAGCTTGGTTTTTTTGGTAGAGTCACTTGAAAAAAACGGTGGTTAACTATGGGAGTCTACGACAAAATGTGTTTTTTTTTTCACGTTTTATGGAATAATATAAAAATGTCCAGTCCAAATTAGTTTTTAACTCATTTACATGGAGTGTCATCATCAGCCAAAGGGTTTTTTGCATAGGTATGATTGTGATTATACTTCCCACAGGGAAAAATGTTTATTTGTCATGGCAATAAGAGAACATATATGCGAAATGAATTTGAAATGACCGACCTTTATCAAGGTATATATTCATAATGACGCATAATTATGAATGAATAATTTGTGATGATGATGTATAAGATACCTTGGTGGCTGACGAAAGGCACACCTAGGATGTCATATAATCTATTTAAATCGCATGCTTTATAATTTATGAATAACAGTGTGTCAATATTGCTTCAGAATAGCCAGCTAACCACTGGTTGACGGGTGTTTTGGGTCAGGGGAGATGTCAACATATTTGTGGTGACCCAGCGGAGGCGGTGGCGCACATGGAAGTTTAGATATTAAGGAGTTCTCTGTCTATTCATTAAATAATAATAAATTGCAAGTTGCTTTATGATGTGAGCCAGATCTTTCATGAAGACCCCGAAATCTTTTATTACAGATTTGAGAAAATCTTAAAAAGTGGGATTCTCGGCAATGCTGTTGGCATAGCTTCCCTTCCTTCACCAGATTACCAACGCCTCTTCCCCAGACCAATCGATCAGACCACATTGGTTACGTCTGTAATTCCCCTCCGTCCTGACGGTCCTATAAACAACCCCAACAGGAAGAAGATCTTCGATGTATTTGCCAGAAAGTTAATGCCAAATGATAACGCTGGTACCAAAAAGTTAACATCGGGGAATGAGGTTGATGGGGAACTATTGCCCTATAGGAAACAAAATATCAACATTCTGCAGGGCGTGATAGAAGGCCTCCCTAAGACTCTAAAAACCGGTATTATAAACCAAAACCGACGTACTTCTAATGGACATGAAAAGGAACTCCATAATGACACACCTACAAGGGCTAATTCTAGGAAAGGTTCACTAAGTATGGTAGATGATTATGAAATTAAGGGGGTCCAGACATTTAACGAGAAAGCATTTATCGCCCAAGCCGAGGCTACATTAGATGGAGAGGAAGAGATTCCTAGTCTAGAAGATTTGGAAGGAGCCTCCGTCGAGGACCGGCTCTCGGGTAAAAAGTTGTCTGGTACAAATAATAATTGCCAGAGTGGGACAGTGCAGGGCGTCTATGCGATGAGGAACGTGGACAATTCTCAAGGAGATATAATTACTCGGTTTATGGATCCCTACAGTGGCCCTCCTCCTACGAAATCCCTTGGAAGACGTAGGAACGGGAAACCTCGTGTAGAGTCCAAAAATCAATCACAGCTTCATGATGCCCAAGACTTGGAAGTATTACAGATGGAAGGAACTGGAAAGACGAAGGCAAGAGGGGGGAAAGAACTGCTGAGTACCGACTATGAAACCGAGGGGGATGTGATCCTTAGAAACTCTGGGAGAATTACTAAGTATGCTTCTGACCTAAAAAAAGAACAACTGTTTCATCAACTGCGGTATGATATACCTAGGAGGCATAGGTTCAAAGAAGGAGAGGTAGAGGAAGCCTACTTGTTCAGTGAACAAACTGGATATCAGCATCCATTTGGTAAGCAAGATCGTGACGCACAGATTGATGTGCCCAAAGGAAGTGAAAAAAACCATAGACAGCGTTACCAAAGGGGTAATTCTATTTACGATGAAAACGGAGAATTACTATTCAGAATACCTGAGTGATATTTCATCCTTGCGAATGAACGAATATTATTATATGTTCAGTAGAAGATCATATTTGTAATGCACCGATCACTAGCTCACTGACTCAGTATATAACAAGAATCAGTTGCAGTTTTATATTTTATAATGTATATAATATTTATAAACATTCTATTACTATTTTGCCATTTTAAAGTATTCATTTTAAAGTATTCACAACTTGTGTCAGCTTGGTTCAATTAATTTCCGTTTCCAAGGGAAACGTTTTCAGATTTCAGTTACATGTAACCAATGGTCAAGTGACAGTTATTGTCATGTATTGCCAATTAAATTTTCAGCTTATAAAAAAGTTTACTATTTGTCATGCTAAAGTGAAACTTCATGATTCAAACGAGGCTGTAGGCTGCGTTGCTTCTGGGCTTATGAGGTGCGTATTGTCCACCGAATACTTCACATTATGGTAATCTTACTTTTATTCCATGATTTCATATCAAACATTCAGTGCAGTGTCTCCTTCTGACGCCACTTCCGGTAAAACAAAATGTACGTTTATTTTTGCTTGAAACTTGAATAAAACTTCATCTTACCTCACATTTTTATAGTCAACTATTTTGGGGTGGACAAAATTAAGCATTTGAATATTTATTTCAAGTAGATGGGCTTGAATTAATTTAAAATCAATCAATGCACTTTTCGATCGGACCGGGCGGCCAAAACAACCAGACTTATATACAAGTACTTTTCATACTAGGGGCGTATAAGCCAAAAAATACTTCACTATAAGCCAATTTCACACATTTCACGGTGTAGAGGGTCTATGAATGTCAGTGAGTAGGATTGCAATATTCAAAATGTTTCAGGAGATACTTCAAACTGATATTTACCCACGGTTGAGTTGTTATGATTCCAATGGAATTAAGATTTTAAAAGTAAATTCTTTGAGAAAGTGTCTTGTCTTGTCTATTATCATAGTTAATCTCGCTTGTGTCAAGGCCCCTATTGTTTGAGAGAATTAAGCCATTGAATGTCTCAGTTACGAAAAAGGAGGAACAAGTCCACGTACCTCATTTCATTCTAATAAAATAAATAAAAAAAGGACGCAGATAGGATACAATTATTCAAGCAGGGCAACTTTACTCCTGTTGCTCTGTGCTACCATGTTTTTAAAACAAAAACACTCCAATGAAAACGGATATCTATAGGAATTCTTTATTTCAAAGATAAAGTAACATGTGGATATTGCTCACAATACTATCACTTGTATATGGCAATGTAGGCAACCCTGCCCAGACGATGGCTATTAGAGTGCATCCAACATTTATCTTAACTTTTAAACATAACATCCTTTCAACGCGGACTCTTTTAACGCAGCATAAGTTTTAGAAGTTTTGGTGCGGGGCCATATAGGAATTGGTCGACATAGGAATTTTTAAACATTATATTCATTTGAATTAATGAGTTGGCAATATCGTTGTCTAAGAACTTATTTACAAACTTGTTCTGAAAGTCTTGGAAGAATTTTCAGTGAGCACCAGAGAATTATAAGACACTATACCGTTACTATGAAATAATATACAACGAACAAGCTTACCATGAGTTATTTATGTGGACGTGCTATTAGAGTGCTCACAGCTAGTTAGTCCCGATGAAATGTCATTGCAAAAAGACATCAAGTGTCTTTTTCTAGCTTTACAAATATGTGCAGAGATAAATATCTAATTTGGAAACCCAAATTAAGATTTAGAGATTTACGATGCTCCCATTGCTGCCAAGTAGTGATCTTTGAAAGTCTTGAGATATTTCTGTCAACTAAACCGTTGAATACCTGGCTCTAGAATGATTCCAAAATATGCTAATAAAGAATATTGTGTACAGCAGAATATCATATTTGTAATGCATCGATCGCTATCTCACGGACTCGGTATAGTACAAGATGGTCACATATGAACTTTTCTTACATCAAAATATAACTTTGGACCAGTCTCTAAATAAGAAATGGAAAATTCTTATCGCCATCAAACAACTTACAACACCAGCAGACACGTGGAATATTCAATACAAAGAAATTCCGCTCACCAAAACATCAAGGCAACGGATTCATCTAAATAACTTACAGAAAAGGTGGACAATACATTAACACCATACATTATTTCATGCATAATGCTTACCCGCATGTCTAATACACCGGCCATACGCCACTCCCATTGAAAATTCAATTTTATGATCCGAACTGTACCTCAATGACGATCAGAATAGAATTCGTAACGATATTTTAGTTTCAAAGCCGATCGGGACGAATCCCAGCGAAGTTGGAACGACTTCTAATCACCACGATGACACATAGCAGGTGGTAAAATTCCGAAAACAACTTTTTAAAACCTAAAGTGTGTCTCCACTGGCTGCGGTAAACCTTGCGATATAAAGATCAGGGCATTTTATGTATGTGCTGTCCAAGGGAAGTCTTTGGTTTGGTCCGCAGCCAGTGGAGACCTCTCTTTAGACTGCGCTTGGGTTGCACATAAATATAATTCCCTGATTTTTGTATCGCAAGGCTTACGGCAGAGCTTACCGCAGCCAGTGGAGACCCCACTTAAAGCTACATATATGCTATTGAAGGAACGATACCCTACGATATACAATGATGGTCCAGGAAATCGCAGATGAGTGGGCAGGAGTAGTGTATAATGTGAAGCCAGAACACATCCCGGTGATAACATGTACTTGTACTAAGAATAGTACCTGTGTGAGGGACCTCTATCTCAAAATGCTGGAATATATTGATACCAAACAATCAGCCTTCCATTAAAGTCTTGATATCACCAAGAATTCGCTTGTAAGTCTTGTCCGAACTCTCCATTCCATCGAGGTAAACTAAAAACAAAGAAATCTTCATGAAATATCTTTATTAGGAAATACAATAGAGCAACGGGAGTAATGATATCCAGCCGTCAAGAACATAAATGGTCAATTGCACTGGGTTGTCCTGAGAATTTGGTAACAAAGTTTTGATTAAAGGCAAATGGAGATTCAGCGAAAGATCACCCCGACAAATGCCTCCGGGCGAAAAGTCGCCTGACCATATTTATATCCAACTTAGCACTCTGTGATTATTTTTTGTGTTTACTAATGCAAACTAAATTAAATTGACATTCTTATCTTCTGCGCCACTCCTCGATTCAACTGTTATTTTATTTTACACATTTTATTATTGTATTCGTTTCCAGGTATCGTTGCAAGTTGATTTAAGAGTGTATAGTTTTAAGAGTTGACTTTTTTTTTAGAATGTTTTGACGGATTTTCGACAGGGCAGCTTTTCTCCTAGAACCGTGCAACCGAAGCTATATATCATGCAAATAAAAATGTCTTTCAAGATCTATATATTAATACTGTATCTCGAAATTTGTGATTATCTGTATCTCCTCCCAAACCACTGGAGGGATGACTAGGATTTTCTAGGTGGCCATGCTATAGCATAGTGGGATGCCATTCAACTACCTTTATGACCACTTCCTTTGAAAAACAAGTGACAATCTTCTGACGCGTCAGAAAGATGATTCTGGGGTGTAGTCGCAATTATAACTAATCCCGGGGCCTATAGAACTAGTTCCCGAATAATTATATCCTTGCTGACCAAACAGCTTTCCAGACATTATAGTCAAATCAACATGACATATCATTCAACGAGGCTCATAAGAGTTTATATTGAGTGATACTATAGCCTATACATTAGCAGATTTCTAGCGATTTCAACCATATTTGTTCATTTCATCTCCGTTTTTGTAAGGTTCCGCTGCTTGCGATTAGCCGTGTAATGATTAACCAACGACTGAATATAAATGCTTGAACTTTTAATCTAACCTTGTTTTCAACCTCATATGCCAGGATTATTGTGTAAAATCATTCAAAGCGCTCAGAAAGCCTGTTGATGTTAGTTCGACAGAATGTGTAATGATTAACCATCGGCTGAAAATAAATATATGAACGTCTAAGCTAAGCTTGTCGAATTAAATCTAACCAACCTTTTTATTACGATTTCACTGATTGCACATGCTGCGCCATGTTTGTTTCCGATCTGTTTCTGGTCGCTGACACAATAATATCCGTATAATTGCGTAAATGAGCCATGTCGACTTCAAATACTATCCCAACAATAGTTTATGAACATATTAATGTGTGGCGATATTCCTTTGGTGGAAATATCCCGGGAAACATCCCGATTTCACTCCTCCACCTTGCCGAAAGCCATGCTTTCTGCCGCCTCATGCGCATGCATGTGACTACCTGCTGTAAGGCCGTTGTGTTGACAGGCCTTCTAGCTGGACACGCGTAGTGGGCTTTGCTTGCCGTGCGATGGCCTTTCGCTGCCCGGGCACTTATGTCCACCATTCAGAGCCCCTATGCTCGTGGACACTACCGAAGCCGTAATAATTAACCAGCGACTGAATATCAATGCCTGAACGTTTAATCTAACCTAGCATATCGAATGAAATATGACCAACCTCTTTATTTGTATAATCAAACCAGTATATTTTTCACATCTTTCACGATTCCACACGCTTCGAGCGGGCCCTGGCCGGATCGCTATGCCTATGGCCGGCAACGGCAATGGCAAGGGAAGATAAAAAAACCATCACCATGGAGAATCCCTTAAAAACGCTTAAAATCGCATTATCGAAAGGAAATAATTATTTAAAACTCTAAGTAAAACATGTATAGAAGCTATCCGATCAATGATTATTTTCAAAAGTCTTCGAAACGTTCATAATTCAGAGTTTATTTCAATGATCTGGCCTGATGAGGGATATACGGTAGAAATCGATTCGCGCATGCGCGTTAAAATCTGGGTCGGGATTTGGGTCAGGGTAATCACGTGATCGGAGACTGGGTAGGATCGGGGTCAGGGTAGCGCTTGGGTCTGTCCACGTGGACAATGTGTGATTAGGACGTGCACGTGAACGTGCGCGCCTTTGGATTGGTTTATACATGGGTTCAAGTGTGGGGTCAAAGGTACGATATGACCTACATACACCGGTATTGGGGTCAACATCTTGTCGGAGCGGTGTACCACTTCCAGCCCGACGAAAACGTTGTGGAGACGGGAAAAATCAATTCCACGGACCTTGGTTCGGACTCATAGTAAATCTGGGGTGGGGTTGGGCCACCCCAGAAAAAAACGGAAAAAAAACAACGCTTACAGTAGCAGTGGCTTACAATCCACAAACACATCCACCACCTATGCCACCTCCCCCTCCGTCTCCTTCCCAGTCAGTCCCTCTCTCTGTCATTTTTCTGTCTATTTTTCTATTTTTCCCCACACATTTTTTCTGTCTCTCATTCTTTTGGCCTCTGGCGCTGTCTCTTTGCTTCCTTTGTGGAATTGTATACAGGCACAGACCTAAAGTAACAATTACACCTGCCTGTCTCAAGCACTCTTCATCAATCTTACATTGCCTCTAAATCTGTCTCTATTACTCTGCTGCACACTAAGGTACTAAGTTACAGAGAGAAGTTGAAAGAGAAAGATGGCGGAAAAGATGTGGGCCCACTGATCCACTAGCATTCAATTCTTCAGGCTAACAGTAGAATTGACCAACTATTGGACGGTTCAAATTGGGAAATTTCCCACATAAGAACAGAAATTATTCTTAAAACTGGAGCATTATTTGAGTATCACATGTTCTACATACACCAAAACTGAAGGAATAACATGTTGTGAGGAAAAAAAAAGAAAAAAAAAGATGTCCATACCTATATCTTTTTGGTCCTGAATATCACTTTTGTTCTTGAGATACATTGGCCACACCACCAAATCATAATAATTGGGTGGATCGGGTGGATTATAGGATCTGTGCCTGTGCAATCAAAATTATTTATTAGAATAATGGAATAAAAGCAATGCTCAATCAAAACGTTTCAATACGGAAATAAAATATAATAATATGATGCACATGAATAAACCGATAGGTATTTGTGATTGCTTAGAACGACAGTTGATTTGAATTAAAGATAAGAGCTCCTTACTTGCGCCTCTCCCAGCATTGCTCCTTGGTTAATGTTAGGAAATATTTGCGTGAGTAATACTTTACAAGTGGCCTGTACCAAATATTGAGAAGTAAAAGGAAAAGAAGGGATAATTAAGAGCAGGTATAAGCAACCAACAAAATTGATATTCCTTTTAAACATAACGATGATAATGGACAATGTTTGGCGATGGTGACAAAAGCTCGAACTAAGGTAACCTATTACAAACCTTCAAACATCACCTCATTACAATATCCATTTAATAGTTAGAAAATTATCAGTGAAACCTCCCTAGGGCTAAGCATATATTATGATTTGAGGAATAGGTGAAATAAAAAGTCTATCATAAAAAAAGGACTTACGGATAGTTGAAAATGAGAATGCCCTCAAGGAAGAGAATCTGAGGTTGACCTTCTATAGGCTGGTCTCTGGCATTCATCACCCATTTATCCACGTCTTTTGTCATTGTTTCAAAGTCAATAGCCTTCACATCTGTAAGAGATATACAATCTATCAATATTTTTTTTTTTAGGACAGGTTTGCTTATATTGCATATGTTCAGCAATTAGATGATCTTTTTTTTTACAATTCAAAAATTTTATTCAGTCTTTCAATAAAACCAACCTGAACAGTTCACATCTAGAAATACATTCTGTTCACTGCTCTCCTCATCTTGTGATGTTTCTGTTAAATAAATATACCTATGTCAACTGCCTCATTTATTCCATTCATTACCTTTCCACTCTCACTCTTCGCTATGACTGATTGCATATTGTATAGTTGTATAGTTCTCCCAGTGAAGGCAGGGGAGTGGGGTGGTATAACACCGGATCCAAAAACTCCTCAGCACCGCGTTTATCTCGCCAAGCTATTCATGTACCCAGGCTGTTTATTTCTTAACATCTCAAACCGATCAGCTGCTTCTTATTATTTCACAATACTTATTAAACTTTACAGATCATTATAAAAGCCCTCCCACAATTTAAATTCCCATTCATTTAGGTCCATACCTTGTGCAGTCTTTCAGAGCGACTTTAACTTCCATTAAGAAGAGGAAGAAACATACATTATTATCATGGAACAATCTATTCTTATAAATATAAAATTTGGCCTTTAATATAATATAATACAACCTTTTGTGCTTTACCTATTGCAACGGAATACCTAAGTGGGCTGCATTTATATCTTCAATAATTTTACAGCCAAGCCACCTATTTATTTTTGCCCACTTTATCAGGGTGTGCCAAAAATTGTTAATCTTCTCACAATCAATAAACAAAGTGAAAAATATCATCACGATCCTCACAATAACTACATATAGGTAAGATTTGTATATTCCATTTCTGAAGTAAATCATTATATACAATAATCCTATTCACAACTCTGAACTGGAATGCCTGAAGCCTTACATTTCTAGTACACGCATAGGGAATAATATACCAATCTTTAGGCTTGACTTTGAATATATCTATACCTTTTTTACTTATTTCTATCCATTTGCCATTACGATCTTCATCCACCTTCCTTATAGCTTCATATAGCTCAGTTGCTCTTGTCGCGAATATGTCTACTGCGGATTCTTTAAAACGACAAATCAATTCTGGCTTAAAATTAATTTCTTCACCATTTATTGACAGAGTCCACTACTTTCTAGGGATCATGTCCCTTATTTGAAATTTTTCGACAAAGTTGATACTAATCCGGTTTTGGTTCCAAAACTCTTTTGCCTCTTTAACTTTACATTCAATTACTAAGTCTTTAATGGTGTTAATCCCTTTTTCTTTCCATATTTTCCAGTATTAAATTTTTCTTTTGACTTCTAAAAAATCATTATTCCAAATTCTTTCAAACAATACTTCTTTTCTAAACAAAGGTTCTTTGGATGCATAGAATCTGTACCACATTTCGAAGAGATCGCAGTAAAAAACATGACATTTTTTTCTTCACTGTACATTTCGAAGCAAATACAAATTAAATTCAAATTACTTCCAACCTTATATCTTAAATAGGCAGACCATTTCAATTCTCCTTCGATTAATAATCTTTTTATCCACATGAATTTCATGGCACATATCCTTGATTTTACATCATGTAAATTTAGCCCATGATGATATTGGCTACATACATGAACAATGGTAAAATTAATACATTGGCAACAACTACTCTGCCCTTAATCGATATGTCCCTTTTCCTCCAGTGATCTAAACATTTACTGGCTTTTCAAGAATTGGTTCAAAGTTCAGCTTATTCTGCTCCTGCTTATTATACGGGTACATTATCGTGATACCTCATATTTTCATTTCTTTGACCCAGCTGATTTTTCTTGGTATAGGTCTCTACAATTTGATGTTTCCTACATTAAAACCTCTTGTTTTTTAAATATTTAAATTCAACCCAGACACTTCACCCAAGTCTTCAATAATTTTCATCATGTGACATAATGATTCCTAATATTCCTTCACACTCTGGAGTATTTCTTATTTTTTGTGCTAATTTTTCCACGACCAAAGTGAACAGCAAAGATGATATGGGGTCGCCTGTTTAATGCCCTTCTTGATTACAAACCATTTGGATGAAAATCCATTATTAATTACACAAGCTTTCGATTCACATAATAAAATTTGAATCCATTCAATAAAAAAGTTGCCTAAATTTACTTCCTTTAAACATTTCACTAGGAACGACCAAGAAACAGAATCATGAGCTTTCCAGAAGTCGAGTGATACTATTAGGCCTCTTTCCTTATTTTCTTCTAAAAAACATACATCTTCAATTCTTCTTACCACTGTGCCTATAAATCTTCCTTGCACAAATCCTACCTGATCTTCGTTTACTAAATTACATATACACCTTTTCAGCCTTTCAGTTAAGACTTTGGAAATAATTTTGTCATCAGTGTTAAGTAATGTTATCGGTCTCCAATTATATATAAATCTTAAATCGCAATCCTTTTTAGGAATTACAGAAATAATGCCTCTGTGCATTTCAGTTGATAACATTCTCTCTTCCTTACATTCATCGATCATTCTTTCAAATATTGAATACAACAGACTCCAAAAACATCTATAAAATTCAAGTTAAACTGTCAGTGCCTGGCGATTTATAACCTTTAAATAATTTCATAGCTACCCATATTTCGTTTTCTTCTATAGTTCTTCCTAACTGTTTACATTCATCATCAGAGCATAAATCGTGTGGAGGTATCGATTTAATAAAGGAGTCTTGCTTTATCTCATTCTCTTCCTTTTGCTCAAGTTTTCATAGAATTCCTTCTTTGCAGCAAGGATATCTTTTCTAGAGGTAATTACATCATCATTAACAATAAGCTGGAAATAATTTTTCTATTATAATTTTTCTAAATTTAAAAAATATTTTGTGTCTTTCCCCTTTAGCCAGCCATTTGCTCTGCTTCTTGCTAACGCCTCTTGTGCTTTTGCGATGCCATTCATTTTCAACTTATCTCGAATGCTTTCTCTCTCCATTTCTTGATCATCACTGATCTCCTGTATATTCCCTAGAATATTTAACCTTTCTTTTAACTTGTTTTCATGTTTTCTTCTCTCTCTTGCTTTCTTTCGAATATCTAATAGTTTCTGACTTATCTATAAACTTGATATAATCCCACAACTGATGATTACTTTCTGTCTCACTTGTTGTAATGACAGAGTTTAGCTTTACCTCCATGAATTCTATGTATTTTTCATCCTCCAGCAGCTTCCCATTCATTTTCCAATATCCTGACCCTCTCATGGTCGCTCCAACTTTAATCATTAATTTAACAATATGATGGTCGGAGTGCCCACATTCAATTATTTCATATTCCGAAGCTAATGGCCTCATTACATCATCAATTAAAATATAATCCGACCTAGAAACTTGAGACCCTCTTCTCCACGTGGCCTTTTCTCTTTTTCCAGCTAAATCTTTAATTACATCATTAAGCTCAAGCTCTTTCATTATTTCGAACATGGCTTTAATACCTTGATTTTGTGCTAAATTAATATAATCCGGAATAGACACCTTTGAATAATCATTAAGGTTCATGCTGAAATCACCCATCAGTACAATATTTCTATCACGTTTTTGTAAAATACAATTTTTACACACTTCAACCTGATTCTTGTATTTATCCTTATTGGGTAATTACACAGAGAAAACTGAAAAGTCTCTTCCTTCCACTGTGAAGTCTAGATCCTTCCCTCACAATCCCCTCCTCTTTCAGTTATTTGGATGTCTAGGTCTTTGGATCTAAGTATGGCTCTTCCTCTTGCGTTTGACTGTCCATGGACCAAGTGAATATTAGCATTCCATTGATCTGTCCATATTTTCTCATTGTTCAAGTCACTAAGTGTTTCCTGGAGGGCAATATTACACCTTTTATAACTTTTTAGGATTTTAAATACAGCTTTTCTCTTAACAATATGGTTTATACTATTCACATTTAAAGACAATAGAAATAATAGTGATGACTTGTCTGTCTCCATTATTACTGACACTAAAAGGCTTAATCACTTATATCCTTCTGTCCAGATTACCACACCTCCATCCATGTCCACGTCGTTGGCACCACCATCTTTCTTAAGCTCTTCCTCCTGGTCTTTCTTTCTCTGTTCAGCTGCTTGGATTTTACCTCTTAGGTTCATCCAGGCCTTTCCCAGCTTGTTTCCTTCTGCAGGCCATTTGCTTACGACCAGCACGTCTTCATGCCTTAACGACATACCAATGCCCCATTTGATGTCAAAGGGGGATGCTTCTCCTATCTTTCTCTCTCCAGTATTCATTAAATACTCTCTGACCATGGCATTGCTTCTAGTTTTTGCAGCTATTCCTTGATCTAATATTACATCGACTCTTTTGTCCCATATTTATTCTACCTTTGGGTCGTCTATGTCTGCAAGCATTCTCTTGCACTCGTATGGATCGTCCATATCCAATATCTTAGCTGACCTTGCTGGATGGTTCTCTAGTGATGACTTTCTATAAGCCAAATACTGTTCCATACATTGGAAATGCCTTCCTCCGATATCAAACTCAACTGGGTAGAAGTTCGAAAGAGGGTTTAACTTACTAAAAATACAAAAGCCTCATCATTCACACTCCTTGAAACCATGGAGGGGGCTAGACAGAGCGTGACTCAGTTGTGGCCACCAAAGGTGCCGCAAGGTACCAATCAATTCCTGTAGGTGTCACCCCAGTCTCTCTATTCAGAGAAAGGATACTTGATACAAAACGGCACATGAACACCTTTTTACAGTGATCTGATATATCTAGTCATTTCAGTTGCCACAGAACGCCCCCTCAAGATCTCTAGATTGAGGTTTTAAAGTAACACAGTCATCATAGCATGAATAAAGGAGATATGGACGTTTTTCCTTCGTCTGCCCTGCCAGCTAGGCCGTGTTTGTAACAGCTCTTTAGGCCACACAATCACCATGAGGGGAGATAGCTCAGTCGGTAAGGCACTCACTTCCATAGTAAAGGGTTGAAAGCTCAAGCCTTGCCCGGGTCACGCAGCTTAACTTTTTATCTCTGGGTCGTGTAGATGCTACGTCATTCTATGCGAAAAGTGACGGCGGGTGGGTCGGCATGGTTGGTGATGATGGGAAAGGCAGGAGAAAGTACATATACATGTATATAATGTTTTACACATGGGCCTAATTACCCATCGATACTCAATGGGCTATCAATACTACTAAAGGAAAAAATAGGTGTTCAGGCCAGCGCTAGCATATCACCACTCTTCCTGGATCTGCAGGTTACAACTCCAATCTGTCATGGGTGTATTTTCTGGAATCCAGAACAATGTCTCAATTTTTACATTGAATACCTTCTTGTACCTTTTGCTTTCTTTAGCAGCTCTAACTATTGGTTGAGCATGATTGACTCTCACCCGGATCACATCTGGTAGATCCCATTTGATCCATATGGGTTGGTCACCTTCTGGGATCACTTGTTTCTCTAATTCAGGCTTTCTTTTCCAAACTCTTGATACATTGTCATTGTTCGTAAACTGTACCAGGACGGGGGGTTCTCCCCTTTCCCCATTCTGAAGAACGTCTTCAGCTGGATACCATGTATTCCTAGAGCATTGTTAAAAACATTATTGATTTTATTGAGTAATTGTTCATTGTTTTCTTCTTCCTCCTCTTCCTATTCCTTCGACCACTAGATTTAAAGCTCTGTCACGCAATTGTTTCTTGAGTCTACTTTCCTCCTCCGCCTTGGCTTGTTGCTCAATCGCCTTGAAGCTTGGATCCGTCCTATTGACTGTTGTTTCCTCCAATTTATTTATCACAGCTTTTCTCCTAAGTTTTCCTACCTCAAGATCTCTCTTTTTATTATCGGTATGAATTCTCTTGATCTCCTTTTTGTTTTCCCCTGCGAGGGTGGCTACTGGTCCTACCTCATTTTTCAGTTGCTGCGACAGGGCAGCACATTGTCCTGCCACTCCGGCAACGAGGGATTTAATTCCTCAATACCTTTATCTGACATTTCTGGCTCTTCACTTTCGTTACCTCCCAGCCTTTTTTTTTCACTTGGGCCTTTTCCCACCATTCACAATCAATTCTGAAGTTAATTTGTGTACTGACAGGCAGAAGAAGGTGTGTCCGAAATGTTTTGTTTACTTTCTGCCTTGCTAGTTCCTTTCGCGCATGCGTCTTGCACACTTCCGCTTAGGTACTGGTAGCCCATGGTCTGTCCGTTCACGACAGCCGAGCAAAACTTATGATTCCCGCACTTCAGTTTAGCACGCTTCAGGCCTATTTTATACACTTTTTGTTATTTTTACAGCAGAGGGGGAAGATATCGCAGTATATTGATCTTGGTCGTTCGGTAAATGAGGATTTGGTGAGAGATGTAATAAAGTTGTTGTTATTAATGGTTTTATTTTTGCACAAGCTTTCGGGCTAGTTTGCCCTTCTTCAGGTGAGATGGTTGTTATTTTTACTTGCATGAAACACTTGTTTATCACTGGAATTGTTTTCTTTCCTCACTTTTCATGCTGTTCTATTTATCTTGAGGGTTGCACATTGTCAATGGCGTACTTCCCTATGTGCTGGTTGGGAGAATTTTCCTCCAGTGTCCATAAGAACTATAATCCTTTCATTCACTAGTAAATCCGATGGCACACTACTTACTCTGAATTGTTTTTGCTATTGTTTTTTGTCTCTAATCATGTAAAGTGCCCAGAAGTCTAAAGCTTATTCTGTTTTCTCGCTGGGACCACGCTTTAAACGACTCCGGCATCTATTCCTCCTCCTGCGTGTAATGGCGGGGGATTTTAACTGCCATCTACACTTGGTCAGGTTAATTTTTCCAAAATGTCCACTTAAGGTGACTCAGTACTGATCTTGTGTATTCAATACATATAGCTCAGTACTGATATATGTGTATTCAATACATATAGCAGGGAATATCAGCATTATGCAGACGAAGTATGTATGTTAAGTCTTGATATAAACATTTCAGATAGAAAATTGATGCTGATTTTTGGTGTGGGAGTTAGTATCTACGATCCCTATACATCCATATTAAATTTCATTAAAATTTATGGAGCCATATGTGTATAAATCAAATATTTATTAAGAATTTTCTCATTTTTAGCCAATTTTCCCATAATTAAGTTGTAACACAAAAAAATCGGCCTGGAAATTCATGCTGATTTTTGGTGTGCGAGTTAGTAACTATGATAGCTGTATCCATATAGAATTTCATCAAGATTTATGAAGCCATTTTTGTTCAAATCAAATATTAATCAGGAATTTCATTTTTTTCCCAATTTTTCTCATAAATAAGTTGTAATATAGAAAAATTTAGCCTGGAAAGCCATCCTGATTTTTTGTGTATGAGTTGGTAAATACGGTATCTACATTCATATTAAATTTAAAAAATATTCATCAAACATTTTTTTAAAAACGCCGATTGTCATCAGCCAAAGTCAATTTTGCTAGTGCCCCATACTGCCACTCGGGGGGCTTCCAGGGGGCTAACTCAGGATCTGAGGACAAAAAACATTATCTGATGATAAGTATATATATGTTGAATGTCTGGGTGAAGTTTGATGTCTGAATTCATGTCAGAACCATTTTAAACGAGTTATGTTAATAAATCACTCAAATGTAGTAAAATTACTCAAATATGATTCATTATTTCTATCTCCATACTGCCATAGCATGAAAACTAGCCTGGTGACCTATGGTTTTTTTTCACTCAATAATGATTATTTCATGTCAACTATCATTGGTAAAAATTTTAGAAAAATTCATCAATAATCAAAATCACTACTGAGTCACCTTAATCACACACTTTGACCGTAATCCAAGTATTCTTCAGGTTCTCTGGGCCTTTGTGCTTTCTTTGTTCGGTTTACTTTAACTTTTAACCAAATAATGGTTGGATGTTACACTACTAACTGAACTTGAAAACCGTTTGAATTGTTGATTTCTTGTTGCGTGGAAAAACGATGGATTCGTGGGTTTGGAATTCGTGATTTTATTGTGCCCAACGTTTCGGTGCTCTTTGCACCTTCTTCAGGGGTGCCGTATACAATAATAATTTTAACCGAATACTGCCAGACCTGAAAATGAAAATGTGTTGAGCGTGTCGCTGAACCTTCTTTGTACTTTCCCTCTCAACCGGAAGTCCAATCTATCAATATTAATAACTTATTGGATCAAATGCCACGATGTTTTCTGTTGAGTGACATTTTATTTTCATTGCTAAACATCAGAAACAATAAAAATCTACTTGTACTACACAAGGGGTGCAGACCTATAGGCCCCGGGACATATAGGCCCTGCGCGTTGGACATATAGGCCCCAGTAGGCCCCGGCGATTGGAATTATAGGCCCTGACCGTTACAGAGGTGTTGGACTTATAGGCCCTGGCTTCAAAACTTGGTGACAGATTTTTTGTAGTCAAGTAATTACTTTTATTAGTCAGTTTTTATTAGGGACACTCCACTACTTCCTTAACTGGCTTAGGACAACAGATTTAGGGTTATTTTTGGTATGGTTTGGTATTCGTCTGAGCCTATACATCCTGGGGCCTATAAGTCCAATGCGAAAGGGCCTTGGGGCCTATAAGTCCAGTTTAAGTTTTTATACAGTAAGAGAATACATGAATACAGACCTTCGTAGTTACCGTGGTTAAGTTCTGGTACTAGAGGCACATTGTCTGCAGGCTGGAAAACAGGAAAGTCAATAGATTTCGCAGTGTCTTTTAGGAAAGATTAGAATTAAGAAAATAGAGCCAGTATTTAAATGCAAAATGAGTGACTGAAATATATCATGATTATATAATTAATTTGAGCTAAAGTGAATGTCTTGTGATGGTAAACCTGAATTCTGATACATACAAAAAAATAGTCATCCATATTGATATGAGTCGCCATCGGAAGATCCTTTTCCAACCTTTCACACAGAGTAGTTTTCCCGCCATTTGTTATGCTATAAATCAGAAAATACACTGTAGTCTACACATTATGAAGTTGTGTACACACACTTGGTAATTAAGGCCATGTTTCAGAGATGTACATTCGAAAAGTAGGGGATTTGCATGTCCGCCATCTTGAATCTTGATTCCCATGGATTTATGGGAGTTGTATGTCAGTGTAAAAGCTATGAATCAAGCGAAAGGGTACCCAGGCAAGTCGACCCAAGACTGCGTCGGCCCAGGCAGTTGAGCCTCGTCGGCCCACAGCCTAGGCCAGCCTGGCCCAAGGGGTAGACCAAGTCGGCCCAGTGAATCAGACCAACTCGGACTAGACATTATCTTCTCAATCTTATAATTAATATAAAGGTTGTTTAGGCGAATATGTATCCATATGATAGTAGAACTACTCTAGTTTTAAAGGACATCAGAAAAAATTATCAATTTACCATCGTTTAGGCCTACTGCTTATCAATGATTTAATAGCAATGACACATATAGTATAGTCAACTTTTCTGCATATCATGCGTAGCCTATGCATTATATATATATTATATCCATACAGTGTTCCCGAAAAGACGTTGGCAGGTCGGCAAAAGCCGACGTAAAATTTCAATGGCCGACGTCGGCTCCTTTAACGTTGGCCACATTGGCCGACGTCAACCTCACCCCCAATGTTATATTTCTGATGTGTAACAGGAAAACAAGTCACAAGTCATTAAAAAAAATGGAATTTGAGATATTATCATATTTGAGAAGATGAAATCGTAGGTCATGTAATAAGTATTTCTATATTTTAAGTTAGATATTTTTATTTTAGAAAAAAGTTTACAATACCTCTGGTCAGGCAATTACCAGTAAAGTAACTAAATACACTCCATAGGATGACTTTAGAAATGCATGGATAATATATCTAATACACGGTCCTGAAATTTGGTATATATATTCATATGACTTGGGAGTATTATATACTCCAAAAATGAGAACATTCCTACGGAGAGATCTTGTAGATAAAATACTTTGAAAAAATTCCATTTTGCGACTTCTCACTCATTTTCCTGAAACACATCACATGTGATAAGGATGCATACATATACTAAGTAATTGCCTATCTACATGTATATTCTACATGAGGGTTTCATGTTTGGCCATAGGTGTTGTGAAATAAGGTGTTTTTTCATGAAAATTTGCAGGTACCATTACAATTTATTTTGTAGGTAAAAAATGGCCTGCGTCAGTGACAAATGGCCGGCGAGGGGCTTGCCCATGTCAGCCACATTGGCCTGCGTCACTAAAAAGTTTTCGAGAACACTGCCATATCAAAAGTATATCACATAGTACTGATGCTAAAATCGCTACCAATAGAATTCTATACTGTTACCAATCAGTGCCTGAACTTTAATAATCAAATAGCCTACTTCACATATTCCACCACCAGTCACTGGCAGTGGCTGCGGGATTAAACTCTATCACTGTGCGCATGCCCAGTTCAGCTGACCAACCTGGCTATGCGGACCAAACCGTGCGCCCTCCACCCGGGCTCCCAGTGGACATGCAGGGGTGTGTGTGTGCCTAGGAGCACATGGCCACTGACCCACTGCAGCTTACTTGTTTTTGTTGACAGCGTTCGAAATAAGAGCTTGCCCGGGCCATTTGGCAAGTAAAAATCGTGGCGGGCAAGCTGTCTTGGCCACGAACTTGCCTGCCCGGGCAAGCTATAATTATAGCAAGATTTTGGCGGTTATATTTTTAGTATAAATCTTTAATTAAGATTAAGTATTTGTTGGTTATTATTTGGTTCTGGCTCTCCTCAAAATCACCAGGTTGCCCTAAAACAGCTGTCATTTTGCTCAAATTTATAGCACGAATTCCACCATGTATACAGGGTTCTCGCCAGCCTTATCTAATTTTATCTAGGAAAATATCCTCCTGTCGCATCTTGGCATTTAAATTGCATATCAAATACCGATTAATCGTTGATATTCAGACTATTCAGATATGCATTTGGGTGTATATTTTCCGTACCAAATCAATCGTGAGAGAACCCTTAAAAAATCAGTAAGACTTCTACATGAAAAAAAGGACGTCCAACTTAGCGGGAGTAATTTGCCCCAACATTAAAGATAAAATGACAATACTTTTTTTTTAATTTCACAAGTTCGATGCAAATGTAGTAAGGCCAATAAGATTTTAATGCATTCGAAATAAGATGGTAATAAGGATGGTATTTTTTCTTCTATTTCAAATTATTTAATGGTCTAATGGCTATGCTATTAGAAAAATGATATGTATGTATATTATTTATTTCCGAAAACATGATACATGATAAAAAAATATATGATAATTTACATCGGAAATGGGTCTGTCCTCTTCTGTGGCAGCCACAGCTCTAGGTATCGCCTAGGTATCAACTAAAAACTAGCTGTCAGGATGCTAGTGGGGTATAACTACTGCCTATACTGACCTAGGACCACACATTTAAGGTTAGGTTTAGGGTTATATTTAGCATCAGTATCCATCCATGTACTCTATTCCACTTCACAGAACACATGAAAATACAGTGCGTAATGACACTATTAACATCCTGGCAGCTATTATATAGACGCTTCTGCCCGCCTAGCTCATAGTTCGGGCCGTTTCCACCGCTCTCTCTAGGGCACCACTGTCAATTTGTGAACTGCCCTATTGTAAACTACTTGTTGTCTCACTTATTATACCGTGCCTTAGGCAAAGAGTTTATTAAGTGTTGAAAAACTCTGTAAATCTATTCTCAAATTTGACAGTGGGCCTACATGGTAGACACTCTGAACTACAAAAAAAGCAGCCAGTATAATTGTTCATCATTGATATGTTAAAGTTAAACAAAGCAATGTAATATATACTCAAAATGGTTTGGAATGATTTACCAAAAAAATCACTCATATTCGAATCCATAATTACTGCCTAAAAATAATTTAATCCAACATCTGTTATACCGAACCAATAAATATAATAATATGACTATTTACCACATTATTATAATTACTTTTGACTTCATTTGGACAATTCCTATAGCACAGCTAATATCAGGAGATACTTGGCCGAGCTGGCTTTGGGAGTGGGCCGACGCAGTTTTTGAGGTGGGCCGACCTGGGGCACAAGTGGGCCAACGGGGCTTGGGCCGACACGGTCAGTACCCAGACGCTTCGGCCCAAAACCGCATCAGCCCAGGCACTTGGGCCTCATCGGCCCAAGGCTTAGGCCGCCTCAGCCCAAGGGGTAGACCGCGTCGGCCCACTAGGTAAGTAAAGGTATCAACTAAAAACTAGGCGTCAGGATGCTAGTGGGGTATAACTACAGTGGCGGTACCAGGGGGGGGCCTGGGGGGCACCGGCCCCCCCTAGACCCCTAAAATGGTCCCTGTGCCCCCCCTAACTCAGAGAGGCAGAGGGCCACTAAATGGCCTCCAAATCACTGCCAGAATTTGCACTTTCCTTCAAACCGTTGACTTTACATGTACAACACTCCCAATAACCCCATATTTTATTTTAGCTTAATAATTCTTTTAACAGGGCCTCTATTCAAAAAGCATTTTTTAGACCCAGAATGTCTTAACAGGGTTTCAAATCTCAGACAGTTAAGTCTCAAAATTGGTATTCAAACAAGAATCAGTGAGGATGAACAGTTTACAGTTATGATTTGTTCATAATTTGGACAATTCAGGGTTTTCAGTTATTTCCTTTTCCCAAAGGAAACATGACTAAGTTCCTGAAAAAATAAACCTATATGGGTAAAATTGGGTTGTCATTTTTGTTAGACAAATTAGAGGTGTGGGGGCTTTATTTCATTGTCATTAGGCAAATTAACTGTTATGCATTGCAATAACATTCCAAACAGGGAAATTCAGAAGATTTTGACCTCATGTGTGCCCCCCCTAGACCTGCCTTCTGGTACCGCCCCTGGTAACTACTGCCTATACTGACCTTGGACCACACATTTAAGGTTAGGTTTAGGATTATAGTTAGCATCGGTATCTTGGGGCGACACAGTCTTGGGTCGACTTGTCTATGAAGCATCGAAACACAGGAGTGCTTGCTTTAAGGTTGTTATTTTTTACTGGCCAGACATGGACAGCACAAAATTATATACTCCTGAAGAACTTGCAATTTTCAGATAAGGAAACATGAAAGTACTGAAGCTTGTGGGGATAATATGTTATTTTTATCAAGACTCCAGCAGACCCATGGCTGATGTCAACTGTGTCTCAATGTGGCATGGATGATGGAAGGGTATCACTATCAGGTCAAGGACTTGGCTCAACTGCCTGGGCCAACTTGGCATTGCCATTGGGTCGACTTGTCTATGAACCGTCTCAAAGACTAGGCCTACGTTTAGTGTATGTCATGAATCGTCTACTTACCCTGATATACCAATAACTATGACTTTTTTCATCTTAATGGCCGCCCACACCTGTTTCTTTAAATCTTGAGAACAGTAACCTCTCGCAGTACATGAGAATATGGGAGTATCTCCGCGTGACGAGAACAGCGTCCCAATTCCTCTAGCAGATAGCAGAGAGAAGTCAATCCGTTCCCCCAGACGATTACAGTTCAATTTACTTATCGGGCTCCCTATATTCTGTCGTGGCGCTATCGATGATTTTGTTGCTATCAGTGAAGCCGTTATCGGCGTGGTTTTGAGGAGATACGGCGTACTCGAAGTCCAAATCGACCTCGGGATCACTGGTGTCGATCCTCGCAACAACAGGAAAACTGCCCGAGGCATCCAGATGGTTTAATCTATTCAAAAATGATGATAGAAGACGTCTATTTAAATGATCGGTTTGAGTAAGCTCAACTTTCTGTGGCTCCTCACTTTCTTCTGACCTTTCAATGTTAGGCTGCTGTGAAATATTATCTTTTTCCTCAATAACAGACGGGTCTTTGTGACCCTCACTGTTGTCGTCGGCCATGACAGTTTACATGGAATCAGGCGCACATATACAAATTGGTTTTACAACTGGCTTTTTAGTGTTTTTCTTTATTCTAATGTCCTATTTTGTCAGAAACAGGAGTATGCAAGCAATGAATTAGAAAATATCACCATTTTCAAAATTAATAATAGTTTGGCTTTATCTAACTTGCTAAAGAATTAATTGATTTTAACGATATTTACCATTTTTGCCTGAATCCATTGACATGCGCGGAAAACACATGGGATATGCGGAGCGGCGATTCGAGCTATAAATTAGTCTTGGAAGTTCGATAAAGTAAGCCTAAATTTCTGTGATTATATCCGAGAATATGTGTAGAGTGATAGAAGAACTGTGTGTGTTCCCTGACTTTTTTCGGTTGTTGTGGCAGCTATTACTCTAGTCCATACACGCAGCTACACGAGCAGCTGGAGGTGGTCTGGAGGAATCCTGGACGTTTGGGCCCCGGGATCATTGGGCCCCGGCCTGGTCGATTGGGCCCCAGGGCTTGGACGATTGGGCCCCGGGCTTGGACGTTTGGGCCCCGCTGGGCCTTGGACGTTTGGGCCCCGGCCTTTGGACGTTTGGGCCCCGGCCTTGGCCAATGTGTATTCATGAATCATGCTGGGTCAGTCAGTCAATACACACTATGTGTATTCATGATTGGTCAGTCAACCTTGGTCAGTCAATATAGTGAATATGTGTATTCATGCTGGGTCAGTCAATACACACCATGTGTATTCATGATTGGTCAGTCAATCTTGGACGTTTGGGCCCCATAAATATACATATGAATACACATTTCCAACGAATACACCTTCAAATACTGGCTGGAAAATACAAATTTTGTATTCTTATTGTCCACCATATGGTCTCCTAAAGAAATGATTTATTATTTGATTCATTTATATTTAGGTATTTTAATTCACAAAGAATGTATCAAAGAATACACAATTCCATACAAATACATCAGTTGGACTGATGTACTTGTATGGAATAGTGTATTCGTATGTCCTCCAGTACCCCTTACAGTACCTCCTCCAGTACCCCTTAAAGTATGTCCTCCAGTGTCCCTTACAGTACCTCCTCCAGTACCCCTTAAAGTATGTCCTCCAAATCCCCTAATCCAGTACCCTCCTCCAGTAACCACCTATATCCCTTTCCAGCAACTCCTCCAGTACCCCTTACAGTATGTCCTCCAGTACCCCTTACAGTACGTCCTCCAGACTCCAGAATTTTTTTTTTATTCTACACCTGGGAGCGGGGAGTCGGGGGGGGGGGGGGATTTCCCCCCCCCCCCCCCCCATTTTACACTTGGGTTGTGTATTCTGATATTTAGGGGGCTGACCCAGCATAAATACACATATATACAATAAATACACATATATATTCACTAGTGTGTATTGACTGAGCCAGCATGAATACACATGTATATATTCACTAGTGTGTATTGACTGACCCAGCATGAATACACATATATATTCACTAGTGTGTATTGACTGACTCAGCATTAATACACTTATTCACTAGTGTGTATTGACTGAGCCAGCATGAATACCCTGCATGAATACACATATCCGGGAAAAAATTGAACATGGAAAAAAAATTCCCCCCGACCCCTGACCCCAAACTTGATAGAATACACAAAGTAAACAACCAAAGTGTAAAATGAAAACATGACCCCCCCTCACGCCCTCCCCCCCCCAAACGTCCAAGGCCCAGCGGGGCCCAAACATCCAAAGGCCGGGGCCCAAACGTCCAAGGCCCAGCGGGGCCCAAACGTCCAAGCCAATCCAAGCTCGGGGCCCAAATGTCTTTTTGCTCGGGCCCAAACGTCCAAGGCCCGGGCCCAATGATCCGGGCCCAATGATCCCGGGGCCCAAACGTCCGGATACCGTCTGGAATATTGTACGACGGAAGCGCCCCGGGATCGAGGCGCCCTGAGACCGAGGCGCCCTGGCTGAGACCCAAGCGCCCCTACCTAAGATCGAAGCGCCCACCGCATACATCGAAGCGCCCCGCTGGTGTTGATCGAAGCACCTGAATGTATAACAGAAATCAATACTAAAACTAACCCTAAACCTAACCTTAAATTGGTTGTCCTAAGTCTGTAAATTGATTGTCCTAAGTTCGTAAAACTAAAGGGAATCTCGTTCTGAAACCATAGGCGCTTCGATCTAATACCGGCAGAGCGCCTCGATGTAAGCAGTGGGTGCCTCAATCTTAGACCGGGGCGCTTGGGTCCGGGCGCTTGACGCTTCGATCTGGGTGCCTCGATCTTGGGGCGCTTGCGTCTCGAGACCATCTGGAGAAATCGGACAGCACTGGGCTCAGACCGTCGTATACTCGGACCGTCGTATGGTTCGACAAGAGGGTTAGAGGACTCAGACCAGGCATAGCTTTAGGCGGGACATTATAATGATTGTTATATAGTCAAAGTAATTCTTTTATTAGTCAGTTTTACTTCGGACACTCCATTACTAGCTTTACTGACTTAGGACAACCAATAGATTTAGGGTTAGTTTTTGTATGGTATCGTTTTGTCCAAGTCCACCAACCCCCTGGTCCAACTCCACCAACCCGCCCGGTCCGACATCAGAGTGGTCCGACTTCTCTAGGAAGTGTCAGGTAACTGGTAGCGATTTGGGTCTAGCAACCAGCACATTTTGTTATATTTTGAAATTAATATGCACAGGAAAAATATATTCTATCATCTCCTTATCATAAGTATTGTCACCATTTCCAAAGAAATTCCTCTTGATAACAGGGCTATAATGATTAGATTCAGCTCATTGTTTACTACTTGACCCCTGGACTATGAGTGGTGCAAACACACCATAGCAACTCATAGCCATAGGGAGCAGGGTTAAAATCGCAAAGTTCCATCCTGGATTTCTTAAATTCTACAAAGTTTTAAACATTATCAACCCTCTGGGAGTATTTTCTTGGCAATACTCTACATTTCTACAAAAAATCTAGAATTTTTTACCCAGTTTCTGACAATATGGCGGCCAGTGTGGCCGATCACAGCGCCACCTGTAAAAATCGCTTCTGGCCGACCTGACGAATGCTCGGACTGGATATGGTCGGACCAGGGGGTAAGTGGACTCGGACCAGGCATAGCTTTAGGTGGAACATATACGATAGGTATATAGTCTAAGTAATTATTTTATTAGTCAGTTTTACTACAGACACTCAACTACTGACTTAGGATAACCAATTTTAGGGTTAGGTTTAGGGTTAGTTTCTGTATGGTATGGTTTGGTCCGAGTCCACCAACCCGGTGGTCTGAGTCCACTAACCCCATGATCCGGCTCCACTAACCCGCCCGGTCTGAAAACAGAGTGTTCCGTCTTCTCTAGGAAGCGGTCTGGAGGCGGTCCGGAGAGCACTGGACTCAGACCGTGGTATGCTCGGACCGGGTATGGTCGGGCCAGTGGGTTAGTGGACTCGGACCACTGGCTTAGTAGACTCGCACCAGGCATAGATTTAGGCGGAACATTATGATAGGTACCATATATAGTCAAAGTAATTCTTTTATTAGGCTGTTTTACTACGGACACTCCACTACTACCTTTAGTACTGACTTAGGACAACCAATTTCCAAGGTAACAGAAAACGTTTGCCAAACGTTGATCAACGTTCAATTAAAGATAATGTTACAAACGTTTGGCCATAAAAGTTATATTTATGTTTTTTCAAAGTTGTTTCTCTGGCTGCCTTTTTCAGAACGTTTATTTGACCTCCAATAAATTGATGCAAACTAACGTCGAAACAACATTGCAAAAATGAACTCTTTATTACAAACGTTGGATTAACGTCTGGATAAAAAACGTTGGATTAACATATATCTGTTTACGTTTAATTGATGTTCATGAAATAAACGTTTTTTTCTCCATGTCAAAACAACATCACAAAAGCGAAGCTATTACAAACATTGTATGCATTTATATCTTACAGGGTACTTAAAGTAAAACACTGGGTTGGAACAATTGCTGGTCATACAGCTCAAGTATCATTAATAACTGGTATCTTTCATTATATTACTCATTTCTGTGCAATGATATTGCCAGAATCAATCGAGTTAATTCTGTCCCTCTCTCCCCAAAGCTAGCTCTGAGTGCTTCCATATTGCTAGATGTATGACACTAAAATGGGCTGGCTAACTACCGATCTGCTGGTCAGTCTGTGGTCACGGTCTACTTACTGTTACAGTAAACAGTGCCCACTCTAGTGTATGTATGGAAAGCCATTTATAAACAAATGAGTGATCTTCCCAAATAAACAAACATACTCCCAGGTCTACCTGTGAGGTAATATTACATGAATAATGATAGGACCTTATGATATAATATAGGGGTAGCTCAGCTCTAAAGGTAGTAAAGATCTTTCAATACTGTATAGGATATGTTAATGAACCCAACTTATATATTATGTATATAGATAGCTTTCCATAGTAATGCATGCAAGCTGTCAACCTGACTAGTAAACAACAAGTGGGTAGTGATCAGGAATGAGGAGGAGGAAGTTTATTCTTTGCACTTTCATTTACCTTCCATTGAAAATGTAATAGAAGAGATCCATAGGGTCTTTTCATTCCTCATTAGTTCTAGGGTAATATCCAAGGGCCTCACAGGCAGGCATTGTTGAAAAGAAGTGATTTGAGTGCACCTACTAGTAGCCTACAGTACAGCAGCCTGTATACAATAACACTACCTACAGAGTGACGGAAGTTAGCTGTGCTTCGCTGATGTCACTCTCACATAGGATTCCGGGAATATGGTAGTTGCCAGCATTCCGGATAATAGCCAGTTATAACACAGACAATTACTCCCCAGTGACTTATAAAAGGGTGAATTGCATAATACAATTTACAGAATATCATATTATAGTTTTTCCCTACGTCTGAAAACGCATTATACCCAGTCCAGTGTTCCCCTTTAAGGATGATCAAGGGTATTTCCCAAAGTAAATGTATCAGCCTGATTTTTTCACACTTTGTACTCCAAATCATGCTGATTTCAAATATAATTTTTTTAAGGGGGTTCTCAAACTAGATTTTTTGCTATTTCTGTTTGAAAATAAAAAGTTATTTAATTAATTCAATATGGCTGTCTATGGAGAAAAGGGCGTTTTTGAAACGTTTTATCCATTTTAAACCATACATTGTAAATACAGTTGGCTGATTCTTTAGTATATCATAGTTTAAGGAATATATTTTCTGAAAATAACAAGAAAATTGGTGGTTTCAGGATTACTTTAGGAGCTGCAGGCCCCCAAACTTGACAGTGCAGTGGGTGAGAGTGACTGACAGATCACCTCTGCCTGAATTGACAGGCAGGCATTATCATTCAAAACTGATATGTCAGCTTAGCAATTTCTATTATACTTTTGCCCCTGTATGTCAGAAGTCTATACCAAATAGCTAAACTTTTTTTTCTTTAAAAAAAATGCCCGTTTTTCACGAAAACGCTCAGCTGGAATAGCTTTGAATCTCATGTAAACAAGCAAGCTAGGTAGCCTTATGGTGTCGTAAAACAACAAACAAGAAAAAAATTAAATACTAGTCAGTTTAATCTTTAATGTGTTTTTTTATAACTACTGAACATCACTATCCAAAAGAATTATCAAAAAAATAATAATTATGAACATGGTCAATGTCAGGAGAAAGGTTACCATGCTTTAATGCATTGAAAGCATATGTTATTAGGTAATTGAACCCTACAATTAAGACATTTATAAAAAGAAAAAGGTCCAACAACAATGGTTCCCCCCAGCAGAGCTGATCAGGCTCCACTTAGCAACTGCAGGTTTCCAGGGGCTGCGCCATAAATGGACCCCCTTCCACCTACAGTCAAGGCCATTCCAGATGTTATCCTCCGAGGCAATGCCGTTCCTTCGAAGTTGTGGTATAGGCTATAAGTGCTATGGTGTGTGTCCAGGCTTGTCTCTTATGCTGTCTCACATCCATTTCTAGACTGCATTCCACAACTTAACCCCCTGTGCAGCCCCATGGGTGTTCTGAACCATGTTTCATGCCCGCAGAGCCCACTGGCAAAAGCAAGGTACAATACACATCAAATCGCATATATAAGTTATCATTATAGAGTCCTGCATCACAGTCCCCATATCGTGTAATAGATTAGGGCTGATGCGCGATAATATGTGACTAGTTTAATCCCTAGGAAACCCCATTCCTCGTTTAGACAATTCACCTTTAATCCACATCTTCCGCCTAACTTCTTTCTTCAGTTCCATTGAACTGAAGGCTTAAGACGATTAATGCTGAAGGACGTACTAAACCTTTAATCCTTTAAAAGTTCAACTGTTCTTGTATTTTGTTTACTGTTATGTTCAATGTGTATCTTGAACAAGCTTTTAGCACATCTTATGTTCAGTTAGTGTAGATTTGTGGACCAAACTCAGTGTACATCTTTCCGAGTTTGGATCAAGGCAGGAGAGGCATCATGGCAGATGTGGTGTAATCCCTTGGCTTGTCTACTGAAGTAAAGGGGCACCATCAGTCTCCATCTCTCATCTCTTTTGCTCTCTCCCCTATCCCCTTCTCTTTCTCTCACTCCCTCTCTCTAGGGTGGTCGGGGAAAAAAGTTGGGTCTGGAATAAACAATCAGTTACCCTGTTATTGCCTAAAGTAAAGCAACAGGTTCACAATCACTAGCTATGCAAATTCTCCTATTGAATCAGCTAGCCACAGAGTGTGAC
The DNA here is from genome assembly GCA_942159475.1 of Sthenelais limicola. NCBI lineage: Eukaryota > Metazoa > Annelida > Polychaeta > Phyllodocida > Sigalionidae > Sthenelais > Sthenelais limicola. Next base: position 111,530,767 of record OW804096.1, read on the forward strand.
CAATACAGTATAACACAGGACACATGATTGTATCGACTATCTCCGATCTCAGCCATGCCTCAACCCTGCATGCCAAGAGATTCAATCTGATAAAACAAAACAGATTCGATCATATCGATTGGCAAATATGGTCCACAACAAGCAGATGTTTATCAATGATTGGCACATATCTGAGAGATTCATTGATTCGAGCAATTGCTTAATATTACGCAATTCTCGAATAAAAGTGATATTGTATTCAAGGTATTTTTAATAGAAATGCGTTATAGATTCACAGCCATTGAACTGAACTGGAAAAAACAAAGGGCAAGCCCCTAAAAAAGTTAAGTTGTGGAGGAGAGTTCTTCATGACAACTCTGATTGAGCTATATTTTTTGTGTGTAGTGTATCACCATGTGTCCGTCGAAATGTTTAGTTGTTAAAATGTATTTCGTCATTATATTTCCAAGCCAAAATTGTTTGAATAATTGTGTAATGGGCATAACATTGCACCCTTCAGGTATGTTTATGCTAGAAGCTGGATGTAAAGATCTTCACCCAAATGCTGGTGTAATGGGTAGGAAGACAATGGCGCTAATACAAACAAAATCAGAGGTTGCTGGTATAAAGTGTCTTTATTAATGGCAGACTTTACGGTTGTGTGTGTGGTAGAAACTTGAAAACACACAAAAAAAAAATATAAGGTTAATAGGATTCCATACTCTACAATTGTAAAAGCCTCGATGCCAGGTTACCCTGAAAAAATCTTTAAAAAAAAAAAAAATGCCCCTGCTACGTTTCCCGAGGGGGGGGGGGGGGGGCGGGGTCATAGAGGAAAAGACTATGTTGTAGAAAATTGAATATTTTCCATAAACCGGATGGTTAGTGTGGCCTAGATATCTTTTCACAATGGCAGATCACTAATGTTTGAAAAAGTCACACCTTTTCAGTTGGTCGCTCCCATTGCCTCTTCTTAATTGGGTTTGCCTTGGATTCACAGTTCACCTCCCATTCATTCCTAGGCCATCATTGAGTTACCTTTTATACTTTAGCCCCCTTTAATTTCTTTAGCGCTATAGTCGGTCGAACAGTGCCTTTCACAATAGCTAAAGTGTTATTTCTGATTGACAGAAGTATACAACAGTTGTTATATATAGGCTATTGCCTACTCCTCCTCCCCTGGGGTGGCATGTTACTATGTATTCTAGGGAGGCGGAGCTTTGTTAATAAAAGACTTTAATTAGTGCAACTCAGACCAGCGTTGTCTAGACCTTTCTATCCGAATACGAAAATAAGAAGACTAAATAGGAAAAGTATTTTTATAATGAGGTATAGTCTGTCCGAAAAGTAGTTATATCGTAGCATCTTTTCTCACTATTCCTTAGAATGTCGTATTTATGCCTGCCACTGGGGTACTAGTTTACCTTATCTTTGCCATGCCTTAAATTCAAAGTCTATAATTTATTGAGATAGATCAATAATAGTTAATTAATTAATTAATAGCAATTCATTAATTTGGCCGATGCGTGATTGCTCAATAGCCATTCGATTCATAATTCTTGATTATTCATTTGTATTACCCGATCAAAACTATAACTCTTTGAAAGTGAAATTGAAACTTTATTTATCTAATCGCGGTTATGTTATCAATATATAATGTGCCTCCCAACTCCCTGATATTCGCCCTATCCTCCAAGAAACTGGTGTAATGTTTAACTTGTTTGTCTTTGCAGGTCATTATACGGTGACATTTAAGACATGGCAGTCCGCGTGTATAAAGGGGAACACCCCGGGTGCGTGAGACTCAAAGGGGTCGTAGGGCATGAGGGCAAGAAAAATGACATCATATTTCATGGACGCCTTGGAGGTTCCCCGCCATCAAAAAATGTTATCTTCTTTCCTGGTGACGTCCAAGTGAGTGTTCTTCCAACTTTTTCCCGCTCAATAAAATGAATGAAGGGATGATCTCTTTTTTTTTGGTATTTCTAATATGTGCAGATGAGGGGCCACCCCGGAAAAGTATGGATGAATAAATATATACTAGTGAACAAATCCATCAAATTCAATGAATAACTTGCGGTGTTTCCTGTTAAGATAACTTAGCATTATCTTTATTTAAGTTTGTTGTTTCTTGCCATGGCCTTCTTCATGACTTTACCTGTTGATTACGACCAAAATATTAAATATTTCATGTCTGCTATTTCAGGAGTACACAGAGGTTATGCTAGCCCACCGGGACAACGGTAAATATGTCCAATGGAATCTTGAAACTACATCCGAGCTCCTTTCCTTCCGATTCCCGGATAGTCACGTCTTCCTGATTAAACCTGCTGATATGAACTTGAAAACATTTGCTTCTTTTACGAATTTTGTTGAATCCAGTCCTATTGGTGTCCCTACGCACAGTACAGACCAGGGATCATGGCAGCACTTGCAGGCGCTGATTGAAAACGCCGTGAAGCAGATAGCCATATTGAGTGAAGATGTTAATAGGGTAGAATCTCGAGCTAGTACATGCTACTCTGAATTGTTCACGGCAAGCGATACCGATTCTGAAACAGACAGAAGTAGCAGTAAATACACACTTTCTTCTATGGAGAGGGAGAGGTCTGAATCCGAGGGTACGGGTACTATGAACAGTAGTGCGAACCTGAACCAAGGCGATTCTACTGAAAATGGTTGGGAAGGTACCGCTACCAACACTGCAGATAGCAGTGAGTACCAGTCTTCACTAGTAACATCAGCTCCGGAACTTACCGGTCCGAGCATGCATCTACCTTTGGTCATAATCGGATTTAGCAAAGGTTGCGTTCCGATGAATCAGCTACTCTTTGACAAATCTCAAGCAGATGCCGACCTCCAAGTGGCAACCTTTCTTTCTCTAGTAGAGGACATGTACTGGTTGGATGGGGGACACAACGGCGGTTCTAAAACTTGGGTTAACGACGAGACAGTTCTTGATACATGGACAGGATCGAGAATTACATTCCACGCGCATGTCACACCTTATCAAGTGGAGGATACGTTCAGACGCTGGATAGGTGTGGAATATAAGCGCTTTTGTGATAAAGTAAAACGAAGGGGAATTAAATTAAAGGTAAAACAACATTTCGAGGATGAAGAACGCTCCTTAGATAATCATTTCAATGTTTTACGTGTGTTTTAAGGCGTGCATTGATATCATTCCGCCTGGTCAGGGACAGTTTTAAGAAGCATGTTTACAATGGCTTTCATTTATCACATGTACGTGCTATGTACCAATTTTGTGTTTTAATTATTATACACAAATTTAAGGTCAGTTAGACACTACATCCGCAACCAATTATTTCCCCTTTGAAAATATACCAATTATGAATAAAGGAAGAAAGACTTACAAAAATAGTATATTATCTGTTAAACATAGATTGCAAAGGTGGATATTTGATAATAAAAAATGTATTGCGCCAGCCATATGCTACCCATTGATGCTCTTATTCAAATTGTTTGTCGCAGTAGTAGCGGAAATCCGTCTACCAAAATTATTATCATCTATCGATACATTTTCTATTTTAACGATTGCGTATTGATGCTAAGTATAATTCTTGCGCCCAAAGGATTGCAATAATAAGCAAAATCACAAACATCTGACCGGCGTCAGGTATTCCAGTTCGTGCTTTAGACATGCAGTACTAAATTCGGGAAGTTTCAACTGCGAGAAACAATTGAAAGATACACAATGTATGTACATGCAGCTCTGATAATACGAAAATTGTTATAACTTGATGTGCTCGTGTGTAATCGAGAATGTAGATGAATAATGAGTGTGCTTATCGGATGCGATCGCGGTCAGATTAGTATCCATCGATTCAAAGTGTTTCTAGATTGCTCAAACATTTTAATAGTTTGACGCACCGTGCGACTCTTCCCCCGAGACCTCATAGGTAACCTTAAAAGCTTAAAGGTGCATTAGCAGCAGAATCGACCTAAACTATGTTTCTCAAATTTTTCCATTCTTTGATCCTTGACACTAGAATGGAAGATTTAAAGACTGAAAATTAAGAAAAATTGACCAGTATGTCCTGTTTTTCATGAAATTTGTATTTTGCTGTTGTACAGAGGCTATTTGGGCTAAAATGTTAATCATGCAGTTAACTTTTTGGTATTGCGATAGTAGATGGTCCGCGAGGAAGATATGTATGAAAAAGCATAGACCGATTATCCACTTTGCTGTAAATCTTTTGCAAAGTCATAGAAATAAAATTCAAATCAATCAATCAATTGTATCTACCTAGGCAATTCTATCTAAAATTTTCAATTTCATCTAAGATTTCCTAAGTTGGTGACTCTTGGATGAATAGAGAATGAATTGACCACAATATAACAAAATTCTGGCACTGCAGCTTTAAATGCTTGAATAAACTCCTGTCGACCCTTTAATATTTATCTTGCCGCAAGGGCTTCTGGACTCGCCCGCGCGGGTCTACAAAACAAACAGGGGCCACCCGATACTGGTCATTCCAACGCAAGTCTTGGATCGCGAGGGTACTGGGTTTTGTCAGGAGCTACTTTGTGTCGTGAGGTTCTTTAATACAGCCTGCTACAATGGTGACCGAGTGTGAAAAAACTATCTTAAGAGAGACATGGGAGACCGCAAAATCCGCAAAAAGTCTAAATGACTTGGGCATAGAGATGTTCGTAAGGTTAGTAGCGCTTATTTTCTGTATTCCCCAATTTTTGGAATTGCATCTTATATAATACACATAATGCTGAGTTTGCAGCTAGAATCGTGTTCGAATGGTACTTACAATATGTGAATATTATTAATTCTGGTATTACGCACGAACTGTAGGCCTACCATAGAATCATCGCACTTAAGAAATTAGGTTAAATATACATCTTAATCTGAAATATGTACTATATTGTTTGCACTATTGGCTGTTCACATTCAAGAAGCGTGCATATATGTGTGCCAGGGGTCTCCAAATAGTATATTTGCACTGCATATACGTACATGTGTCCCTTATGGCTCCCGACAAGTAGATTTTAGAAGCATAGTCTCGTCTCATAAGCATAGAAGATATTTTATCATTACGCCATGCATATAAGCTCATATACGTTGATGCTTGTGTTTACGCAGGGAGATACTAATATATGGTTTACGTAACGTTACATTTGCCCTATATGTGGATATTATAATAATAATCTGTGGAGACGAAAATTACCTTGACAAAACAAGCTATAACATACATACGGAGGAGAATGCCTATTCATGTATATATAATATATTATGATATTCATTTCTTATTTAGGTATAATGATACAGAAAAGGACATTTGCCTCTACATAGTAGGTCTTTTAGTTAGTCCTGGGAATATTAATAACAATGCTTTCATAATACAGTGACTGAGAACAAATAGTGATAATAACGACGAGGTAATGATAAATCAATCAATAAATAATCATTCTAACAATGATATAAACATGTACAAATTATCATAATGTTTGAAATTACAGTAGCTCGAAAATGGATTACCATATCGTGATCATATTATTATTTCACTGGATATAAGTAATTTTCCATTCTTGACTGTGTCGTTGAGATGGTATTGCTAGTCATTGATTAATAATGAATACAAGCATTGAACCAACATAATAGTGTAAAGTTTTGAAATGGAACAATTCAATTAAACCCCTTATCAGCGAGAGCTGAAGTAATACAGAATTAATGATAAATTTCAAATATAGTGACGAAATCGATGTCTCGATCATAAAAATAAAGGGATATTACACATCTCAGATCTTAAATTAAATTAAATTTGTAGACAAAATCCTCGCATTGAGTTAACTTTGTACAATCTTTCTTTACCCAACACAGGTTCTCTATCATTTTGAAGTTATCATTTTTTTTTTAGATATTTATCATTGGCTGTGTGGAAATCAGTGTTTAGATAGGTTCTGAAACCCTTACATTTCATGCCATTGCCATTTTTTTTATGATTTTCATGGTTAATGCACCTAAATAGGCCAGCGTACCAAAGCGTTTATGTTATTCTGACCGGGATTATGACGTATTGCTTCAACATTACGTAAATCGATAGGGATTAGAAACATTTTAGAATTTATTCGAAAATACTGTAATGGTTAAAATCCACGTGTTCTTTCCGTTATGTTTTCCATGTTGGCCTAGTTGGAACATTCGCATCAATAATGGTATACAATTTATTAACTTTATATTCCGGACATATGCTCTATTCACAATTTCTTAATACAATAATATGGTGGATTTACTTTAATATCGGGTAGGAATTATCCAAGGGATAATTCCTCCTCATTGGACCGGAACTCAGGAGGCGATGAACTCTCCCACGCTGGAGGTGGGACCGGAAGGGTCAGAGCACACGCCCTGTGCTCATCCTCACTCCTCCACTGACCACACACTAGAGAAGACGTGGTGAAAATCTTAGACGCAACTCCAGGCCCCCCTTCCCCTCGATGCGGACCCGTCCAAAAGGCAAGGTCGACTATAGAGCCATGGCTGACGCTGAACCCACTAAGAAAACTCCCAAGAAGAAGGCAAAGGGTAGAGGCAGAGGAGGACGCCGTAGGCCAGTGACCGATGGAAAACATCCACATCTCCCCATCATGGAGGACGGGTCCTCCAAGAAGGAAGAGGGCCAAGAGCATCAGCACGACACGCCGCCCCAGGTTAAGCTTAACCTCGGGGACTCCCCAACTGAAGAGGAACTAACAAAGCCTCCTCAAAGAGCAGCTCCAGAGCAACACGGATCTATCCCCCTCGGCAAGAAGGCTGTGTCTTCTCTTTGTCATGCTCTGAAACACGTAGCAAAAGCAGGAACACCAACACGTGCACGCACCCACGCTTCCTCCAGAACACGTGTCTCTACAAAACTTCAACGGTCTCCCAGGCACAAGCCCAAGCGCAAGCGCCGCAAGCCTGCAACCTCAGAGAGTGATTCCAGCTCCTCGGCATCTCCTTCTACCTCTTCCACTGATTCATCCAGCAGTGACTCCAGCCCTGAGAGAAAAAGAAAGAGGAAGAGAAAGACACATAGACGCAAGCAGACTAAGCGCCTAGCACTTCACCAGCGACACCCCTATCGCGGGAGGTCCCGCTCCTCCTCCTCCTCCTCCAGCGATGAAGACGAGAGGCTCCCAGGCCCGAAACACCTCAAGCGTACCTACCGCCATCACAAGCTGGCATCACGAGCACTTCACCGCCAGTATGGAGCTTCATCGAGATCAAAAGGTAAACTACAGCTTTATGTCAGCCCTGAGACCTCCCTCCCCCCAGACATGGCTGCTCGTCTCAAACGGGAAAAACGAGACCTCTCTATCGCAGAATACTTCTGTGGCTTTTCCCTCTGGGCAATGTCTAGAGCAAAATCTGGATCGTCATTACAATATATGCTTCAACACCTGTCTGAGGTGGCAGAGGATGCCTCTACTAGGCCTTGGACAGGTACCTTAAGCTGGTCCCAGACAGTGGTGGACCACCTTCTCGACAAAAGGATAACTTGGAAGGACTTCCACTTCCTACAGCAGCAACGTGCCCGACTTAGCTGGAGCTCACCTCAGACCATCGACCTCAGCATCTCCAAGAAGTCGGGTACATACCGCTCACCGTGCACCCCATACAACTCTGAGGAGTGCACCCGCACCGAATCCCACACAGAGGGAAGTACTACTCTACTTCATTGTTGTGGCTGGTGTTTCTACAACACAAAAAACAAGGAATTCTCCCACTCGGCCCGCAACTGCAACAATAGGAAGGCAAGGGAAAACGGAGGCAATACCACTCAGCCCAAGCCTAAACGTGAGTGGCAGCGCACTAATACCAGTGACTCTGCCACTACCAAGCCAAAAAACTAGCCGCCTTCCCCGAAGGCAACCCCGGGGATACTACTAAAAGTGAGTTGCAAACCTTATATTATACACCCAATAATTGTGACACCCAACAAACGCTTTACTTGCCATCAGAAGTTAAAACATCGCTGTCTACCATTTCCAACACGTCCGCCATTGCCGGAAGCCCATCATTCAACACTGCATACCCGGATGTAAACAACAAAGATGGCGCCCATACTTCCGGCAAGGCATACAAACAGCATCTTGACACTGATCTTTGCCTCACTACTCCCATGAATAACAACTTTGAGAGGAATAACTTACATAACTCAACAAACACTGACTTTACCACTAGTACAAACCACGATGAGTGCCCTATAGCATCAGGTTTCGCCGCTTGTGGGGAAAAACCAGACACTACGCCCCGCGCATACACTCGTAAACCATTGGCGGCAGCCACCAACCCAAATAGGATGGGCTTTGCCACTGATAGTGATAAACATGAATCTCAACTGGTACAGCAGACGCCCCTGACCAGTCCAAAACAGAAAGACACTAACATTCCCATTACAGGTATGATAAACCATACTGAATCGGACATTCATACACCATTAGGTGCCGACCACTGTATACCAGATGATGCTTCTGACGAACATTCTTATATACACGGTCTGTCACTAGTAAACACTAGGATCTCAGACGAGACTCCGCCCCCGAATTTGAACTTTGACAACTACGCTAGGTGGCCGTACCCTGCACTGGTCCTCCCAGAGGACATGGCCTCCATATACGAAAAGGTTAGGGCCCATGGCCTCCCCAACTGGAGAGGCGCAAAGGTGAGGCTCGACTCTATACTAAACATCGAATCATGGAGAAAGTACTCGACCTCCCACCAGGATGACGACACCATAATCAACGGTATAATGTTTGGGTTCCCTCTACAATACACTGGAGGCCCAACCACCCAACCAAACACTGTGAGTAATCACCCATCAGCACTTGCTTTCCCTACTCACATAAGTGACTATATAAACACCGAATGTAAACTGAATGCAATGGCAGGCCCATTTAATACACAACCATTTGTCCCTTGGTGCCACACCAGCCCCCTCATGACCAGGCCTAAATCGGACCCAGGGAAGAGAAGGATAATAGTGGATTTGTCCTTCCCTGACGGGGGAATTAATGCCTGGGTTGCTAAGAACTACTTCAACTGCACCCCAGCTAGCCATAACCTTCCAACTGTATCCATGGCTGCTAAGATCATTGGTAACCTAGGATCCGACAACGTCTCGATGGCAGTGTTAGACCTTTCTCGCGCATACAGACATTTCCAAGTGTGTCCCATGGACTGGCCCCTTATGGGCATCCATCACGCAGGGAGCACCTACATCGACAAGTCCCTCCCCTTCGGTGCCAGGATGTCCTCATACATCATGCAAATGGCTGCATCCTACATCGTCAGGGCCCTGGCATCGGAGGGAATCATCTCCCTGATGTACTTGGACGACTTGATACTGCTATCCCACTCCTCTCAGGAATTAGCAGTAAAATTCAAGAGAGCACAACAACTACTCTCTGAACTAGGACTGAAGGTAGCCAGTGAAAAGACACAACCACCGTCCCACACAGTCACATGGCTTGGTATCATAATGGACACAAGAACCAACACCCTATCCATACCTCCCGCAAAATTGACAGAGATCAAAATATGTTTGGCTAATGCTGCCAATAAGCGGGTCCTATCAACAAAAAACATGCAGAGCATAGTTGGCAGGATTGCACACCTAGCCAAGGCTGTGTCACCTGCAACGCTATTTATGCAGAGACTACTAGATGCCCTAAGGAAAGCCAAAGGTGGTCCTGTATTTGTATCATCCTTAGTACAGGCGGACCTGAGGTGGTTTAACCACTTCCTAGAGGCCTACAATGGCATTTCTATCATCCCCAGAGAGGTAGTATCGAAGACACTGTGGGCAGACGCGTGCCTTACAGGCGGCGGTGCTACCAACGGGGCAGCCTTCTACGGGCATCAACTCGGACACAACATCACCAAAGGCCGCAGCATAAATCACCTGGAGGCAAACAACTGTGTTGCTGCAGCCCGCCTCCTAACCAACTCGACTGACAGGGGAAAAACGGTCAGAATTTGCTGCGACAATCAGGCGGCCATAGAGGCCTTCAAAGGGGGCAAGCCGAAAGACCTCACACTTGCTGCTTGTGCGAGGGCCCTATGGTACCTGTCGGCAGAGAGAGAGATAATCTTCCACTATGCCCATATCCCTGGGGTATTAATGGATCTCCCTGATGCTCTCTCTCGTGCCCACACATCTAAAACTCATGCCTCCAAGGCCCAATCTCTTGTTGCTCAATTCAACCTAACCCCTGTGAAAGTGTGTGATAGTGATTTTGACATCTCCCGTTTCTTCTAGGCCGACGACAACAAGCGCTAGCAGCATTGTCAACAGCTAGAAGGAAGGAGGCACACCGACCGGGCACCAACGCCAATAGAACATCTGCAGTAAGGCTCTATCTCTCCTTCTGCCTGGCCTTGGGGATCGAGTACGACAAACCTACCCCAGAACAGATATGCTGGTACTTGGAATACCTGGCGCAGAACCAACTGGCCCCAGGTACAATAATAAACAACATCTCGTCTATCAGGACATTCTTTAAGATGGCCCGCATAGACTCCGCCCCACTATATGACTACCACGTGACCCTGGGTATCAAGGGTATTCAGCTGGCTATACGCCACATACCTAAGCCCAAGGAGGGCGTGTCCCCAAAGATGCTGCGACGCTGTATCGACGCCCTGCAATCATCCAAACTTCGCACCCCGCTCTAAGCAGCCATAATCCTCATGTTTATGGCCTTCCTGAGGCAATCTAACCTCTTCCCTAAGACAGTCACCTCATATGACCCCACTAGACACCTCTGCCTCTCTGATATCACACTCCAAGACGACGGTGTAAAGGTGGCTCTGAAATGGAGCAAAACTATGCAGTCATCGCGCACATCCACTATAATATTTCTCCCTCATAAACCTGGAGATCCTATATGCCCCAGGAGAGCTCTGGCTAGAGTCATCAGAAGGTCACAGGGCCATTCCCCGAAGGCCCCAGTCTTTAGGTTTAGGGATGGGAACCCCCTTACCATAGGCTTCATGCGCAAGGAGTGGGCCAACCTCGTAGAGAGGGCAGGGTACGACCCCAGGTCCTACTCCATGCACAGCCTAAGACGTGGTGGCGCTTCATACTCATACCACCAGGGAGGGGCTAACCTGGCTGACATCATGGCCCATGGCACTTGGTCGTCAGATTCAGTCAGGTCCTACATCAGGCCCAATACCCACAGCAACACATCTGTCCACAACGCCCTGCGGGCACTGTGAACTGTGCTTGGGATAAATATGTGTTACTGCTGTTGGGTATACCTACATAAATATATACGTGTAACTCTGTGTGATTGTATACTCCATATGTTCCTCGACTACTACTTAACAACAAGTCAGAGACTGCTTCAGTGGTGACTGTAACCAGACAATAAATATATATACACTAATTACTCCAAACGGTAATAAATACATCTTAACCGACTTCTGTGAGTTTTCGTTGTTTAATGGGGTAGGAATTATCCAAGGGATAATTCCTCCTCATTGGACCGGAACTCAGGAGGCGATGAACTCTCCCACGCTGGAGGTGGGACCGGAAGGGTCAGAGCACACGCCCCGTGCTCATCCTCACTCCTCCACTGACCACACACTAGAGAAGACGTGGTGAAAATCTTCCCACCCACCTCCCTTAAACTCTATCTTCTAATAATTCATCATTATCATTCTTTAGGGGATAAATATGTGTTACTGCTGTTGGGTATACCTACATAAATATATACGTGTAACTCTGTGTGATTGTATACTCCATATGTTCCTCGACTACTACTTAACAACAAGTCAGAGACTGCTTCAGTGGTGACTGTAACCAGACAATAAATATATATACACTAATTACTCCAAACGGTAATAAATACATCTTAACCGACTTCTGTGAGTTTTCGTTGTTTAATGTGTATAACATTCTTCCCGCCCTTATATGAAATGGTCATATTAACAATTTAATCTAATTTACAGAAATTGGTATTCGTACGTGTACATCCCTATACACACGTGCATAATTTGAAGTATTTAGCGGCAGCTATAGGGCAACTCTCCCAGCTTGTATGGGTATCTGACAATTATAATTGTTCGGCCGTCTATATATTTAGTCTATCAACATCACGTAATGCCATTTATAGACTAGAAATTAAAAAATATACATTATATAGTGAGAGACCCAATGCGAATGCATGCCATTATTCCAGCATTCTGTTACCTGTCAGCTACTATTTCCAACGGCTCGAATTTCTTCAGTAAGAAGCTTAAGAACCATATATATATAGGAGTGAGTACACCATTGGTTATATAGGCTATATATACTTATTCAGGACTTATGCTCTATTCTTAATATATATAAACTATATATATAGAGAGAGAGAGACAGACAGACAGACAGACATACATACAGACAGACAGACAGAGAGAGATCCAACCAAGTGGTAGACGTGCTTTATCACCGAGACAATAGGGAATAATGGCTATTGCATGGCACTGGCAGGCCGACTTCCAGGGTTCCTAAGTAAATGATATGAAATATGGCTGCATGCCGCCGTTCATTACCATAAAGTTATGTGAGAAAGCAGAGAGGCAAATTGGCATGAAGGTTGAGTGAAGAGGACATATGAGTATCGGGTTGCATCAACTATATACAGGCAGTGCCAGGGGAATGAATGAATCCGGGGATTGAATGAAACGAATGACATTCCATCCTTAGCATAGAACGGAAAGGTTTTCCCACGTACATACCGGAAAAAAGGCTATAGAGAAGGGGAAAAAAACGTAATCTCGCTGTATATGAAATGATAAAAAAAAGTTGTATTTTCATGTTTAAGGTTACATAATTTTGTGACACAATCCATTTTCCCTATGTTGGCCCAACGTAATTATTTATATAGCCTTAAGCTCATGCACTGCATGCTGCACAGACGCACACAATTCATTAACTCTACATATTGTAAGGGCAATAAAAGGGATTGTTATACCTTAAATTTTACTTTAAAACTCGTTTGAGAATGTCAAAATATTCTACATCCGAAGTCAGTTTAAGTAGCCAAGGCAAAAGTTGAAACTCCTCCGCCCCAAATGTTAGTATCATCAACTTAGGGCTCCTTCAAGATGCCTTTTCTAGAATTGTCAATTAACATGGCTGTTTCATATGTGTTGACAAATCAACATTGCTGTTTTTAGTAGTGAACAATTTTCCCCCGGGAAACGTAGCAGGGGCATTTTAATTTATTGTCAACTGCCTCAAAATAAGTAGAGAAGTTAATAAAGCTCAGGTTAGACATAGACACAGCAATCTTATTATTATCAATTAATTAATGACTCTGAATTGGCAGTGCTGTGTATATACCTCCACTATGTTGCAGAACTATGATAACATCAATTCATAACCCAGCATAGGTTGTCATCAAATATTATTACCTAGTCTCTTTCTCCTCCTGCACCCTTGAATATGAATTATACTGTATTGCCTCACTCAATCCCACTGACTCTTTTCTCTCTCCATGTCTCTCGTTCTCTACTCTCATCCTGTATCCCTCCACACAATGCGCTGTTCCTTGTCCAGAAAGCATACCGCTGGATTGGGTTGTGTTGTGATCTGGCTTTTAGGCTAGTTGCTTGTATAAATAAAGAAAAACAGTTGCCGACGAGGTCCCGTCCACGCTCCACCTCCACCCCACCCCCACCCCATATAACGCTGCTCCGTGCATAGGCACGGAGCAGCGGCGCCAGTGGCGCCAGCGGCGGCATTGGGAGACACCATTTTCGGCGCTTGTTGATATATTTCGCGGCAATGGCCATCCATTCGAATCTTCCCGACGGGACCTATCGAGCTATACCTGACTCTAGCATTGTATATGGACAATATTGTTCCAGTAATCACTAGCTAATATCGTTGCTTACTAATATACGGTAGTTCTCACACCTGACACAAAGCTGAATGAGCATTTATTTCGTTGGCAGAGATAGCAGCAATTCCCTTTTCTTCTACTTTGTACGTGTGACCGTGATAACGGGTACGACTGTTCCAATTTTAGAGAGGAGCCGGTGGCGGCTTTTTTAAAAAAAGCGGTAGGTCGCGGGAGAGTCCAGAGTATAGCCTTTAGGATTTATATTTCCTATTTGTTGCCAATATTAAAGACGTGTAGTTGAGTACACTGTATCGATGGTCGTATTTTTTTCCCATTGCGTATCGATTAATTGGAATTCATGGAAGGCTATTACTATTGCACACATGTCGATTGGCAGTTGTGACCGCGGAGATACAGGAAAAAACGGCGAAAAAATGACGTCTGTAATGTCAAGAAGCTGCGCTTTTGTATACAAAAGGCGGATTAGACGCGGTGGGTCCAGTGTGCATGTGTTACATAACACAGCTACCACACTTGGTCCTCCCTCACTCCCAATATAACACAAGGTATTTACTTGCCCCCATCCCCACCCCAGCCCCAGATGACATGAAAGATTTTTATTTTTAATGAATTTAATTGATCGAAGTTTCAAAAGCTGTGATAATTCTCATCCGTCAAAACAATATACTATGTGATTTTAATCTAAAGATGTTCATCATACAATACATATTTAATGAGAGTAGTAATTAATTTATATATACGATTACAATTTAACACTTTCTTTAAACATTTACTTGACACGCTACATTTGCGTATTATAGATCGCAACATTTCAATAATCCACATGACACATTTCCATGATCTTTTTTGCCCGATAAAATTTACATAAACATGCAGATGGATGGTGAGTAAGGTGTTAATCAAAAATTATATTCAGGTATTTGATTCTATCAGAACCCCTGATCTTACTCTCTTCTAGTTCTACAGAGAGGTAGTCATAATTATAGCTACCAGTACCAATACACGGGTGTGGGGGCGTGGGTGGGGGGCTGAATGGATTGATTACAACGCATTGCCAAAATAAGGCTGGTCGGGGCTGCTAAAGGTTAACGAGTGAATAAGTAATGACAATGATAACACACTACCACAGAATGACAGAACAATGATAGCGAATATATGCTGGCAGGTAAATTCCAGCATTGCACCCGATTCAGGAATGTATTCATTGAAATATTCGCCACGTGCAGTCTGCTGTATTCAGGGGCGTCGTGCATGTTTACAATACCTTTTCGATGAATATACAGGCAATATTCGATCTTAGCTCTATACCCATTGATCTAAGTTATTCAGTTGGAGGCATTTTAAGGAAGTCAATAAGGTTCTATATTCAGACCAGTCCCATGAATTCTAGTTTCAGAATCTAATTAACATTAAGCTGACTCATCCTTTTATCTTCCAGTTGCCGTTTATACCATGGGGACAAAATTATAGGGGTAGTATACATGTAATATTGTACCCTTTACCTCATCTCCTCTCTATCAGGACATGCTGCGATAGTTGCATAGCTAAAACCTGATCCCTCTGCTGATTCATCAAATTTCATATTCTAAGGGAGAGAGACGAACTTACTTTAAACATCCACAATACTGGTATATAATTACAGCATGCTAAGTAACCACCGTTGGTTAAATTTCAGTTTATTTGCCAAGAACCCAGAGTTGCAGCCAATGTTTCCATTTGCTGATGAGGACACACCAGAAAAGTTGCGTAATAGCAAACGCGTGGCCCGACATGGCCTTAATGTTATGAAGAAAGTGGATCTAGTCATAGGAAGCCTAGATGACATGGACGCAGTGAACACAGCCTTGACCAACCTTGGCGAGAAACATCAGAAGTACAAGGCAACAAAAGCCCACTTTGGCGTAAGTTGTTACTTGTAAGATATTACAAATATTCAGAGACGTACATAGATGTACAGGTTTAATAATAATATTTCCACCAACACTTATAATCGTTTGTCAAATCTAGAACTAGATTTATTTTTGCATCAGAGGCACCATTGAACATCCATGGGAATACAACTTTGTATCTTTGTGGGGGTGAAATGTCGCTTTTATGCCGAAGGGACCGCTTGTGAATTGATGTTGTCATTTATGAGACAATTAGAGTTGTTGTTGATGATCTTTATTATCACTAGCTTTCGGCCTTGCTGGGCCTTCTTCAGGTAAATTGATAATATTAAGATATAACTGTTTCCAACATTATCCATGCTGATAGTCGCTACTCCAAAATTCTGAATTCAGATTACGATAAAATTATATAATATATAATATTATTGTTACTTTCAGCCGGTTGGTGGAGCGCTAGTTTCGGCTTTGGCAATAGCGTTAGGCGACAAGTGGACTCCCGAAGTACAGTCAGCCTGGACTAATATCTTTCAGGTTATTGTGGTTGCGATGGGGCAACACCTCCCCTGAGGGAAATATTGAAACAGATTTACAAAAATATTATTATTTTATACTATTGGGGTTCTTTACAATGATTTATCACAATATTCGTGGCAAATAAAGAATTATAGTTGCTCCTATTATTGTCCACCCAAAATGAAAGTTATTCCAGTAATATACTTCTAAAAGCAAAGCGATAATATATACCACTTAATTCTACAACAATTCAATCATTTCATGAAGTTTCTAATGATATAAATTACAATATAATAACGGTGCGATGACCGTTTCAATATCGTATACTTTTTCCTAACTATTAAACCTAAATGAAATAACAGAGCGAATGTTTCACTTTACCGCGACACCCTCGAAATTAAGATAAACATTGTTTTAATTGATTTAATTAATTTATTTGTAAGTGGCAAAAAAAAAGAATATATATGATTACAACTAGTATGACGATCTCATATCATTATTCACACATTAATTACACTTACCAATGTAACTAAGCTACTCTGTATCGTAGTAACTCAACCTTACTCATTAACCAATGCGATTGAGCTGCTGCTCAGTGTTTACCTACGTCAGAGTACATGAAGTCGCATCAGAGCGTTTGACCCACTCAGCGGTAGCCCAGCAAGCGACGAACACGTTTATATCGTATACAGTACCATAACATTAAATCATTATAACCGCGTAATAGGTAAATAATATTTCTAAATAATAAATGTACAGTTACAAATATGTCCAAATATATCGGCAGTATAGTTACATTAGTGATTGGACACAGCTCTAGATTCTCTACATTTTATCGGAAACCGAGCAACAACAGGCCATCCGTCACTTCACTTCGACTTCTTTTTCACTTTGTTGGTGGCTAATCATATAATTGGAGAGTGCTTTTATATGTTGCTCATTCGTTTCACGAACAAAGTGGTAGAATTCCTCTCCTAAAATATAAAGTAATACTTATAGTTGACATATATTATAGGCTTTATTATCCCAACAATTTTCATGAGATATATTTAATATCAAGAAGTTTATATGTTGTATAGTAAAAGTGATCTAATTTAGAGAACTTAGAGACCACCTGTCTAACAGTTCCTGAAGGAGGATCTGCCAATGTTAGAGATAATAAAGTAAAATAAAGAAGAAATATTGATGCGTCAGCCTTAGGCTACTTTAACCATCCTACACCTTGTTCAACTAGTTAGCAGGCAGCCCCTTCAATAAACATAATTTAAAGAATGTATTTCTTTTAAATGCAAAGAGACCGCCGTAGAGGTAACAGCTATGGAGGTTATGAATTGAAAATTTACGGGTACATATATATGACACAATAAGGTATAACAGAACGACCCAAAATCCGGATGTTCAGGGAACAATTATCAGCATCAATTTAATTTGCACCCTAATATATAACCCAAGTATCGTGGTTAAACGAGTATTTTTTAAATACAAACATGGAAAACTTCATACATGAAACGTTTTCTGCAATACTACGTCTTTCATCGCCGGAACGAGATTTACCAATGTGTGCGTTTGAGGTACTTACCAAGAAGTATGCGCACTGGTACGAATTCAAGGATCGATTGCATCGTTTCAGGACCATTGCCCTGAGATTGTATTATTTTTTCAATCCAAGACTTAACAGCAGGTACATCTTGACATTTGAAGCCGGTACACAAAGCAACTAGAGGAGAATGATGGCCCTCAAGAACAGGTTCCACGAGAATCTGTAAAAAACACGACCACAGTTTGAAACTGAAGATATTCAAAATATAAGGGGTCAATTTAAACGAATAAGGTGATGATAAATTCACAGAGAAGAATTTGCGGTGTGTCGCAAAGTTATAATAACAAGCGATCGTCTTAGGACCGATAGTACTGGGTTGTCGTGTGAGGTGGTTCCAGTAGATGGTATGATGACGAGGGACCAGGTATAAATATTTGAAGGAAGTGATAGGGTTCTGGACGTTTCCTGATTGAACTAGCCAGTGGTTCATATATTTTACAATGAGGCACCAGACAACTAATATAATAATGTATAATATTTAAGTGACAGACAGATGGAGAGGGGGAAAAGACCAGCCAGAGAGAGGCATATCGAGGGAGACAGATAGATAGAGCTAGACAGTCAGACAGACAGCCCGACCAACAGGGAGAGAGAGTGGCCTGAGAGAAAGAGCCAGACAGACAGGAACAGATAGATAGAGCTGGACTGATACAGTCACGGAGAGAGTGACCAGAGAGACAGAAAGATAGAGTGGCCTGAGAGACATAGAGAGAGAGAGAGAGAGAGAGAGAGGCCAGAGAGACATAAAAGAGACCAGCTAGACATAGAGAGGGGCCAGGGAGATAGACATGTAGAGACAGAGACAGACCGACCAGAGACAGTCAGACAGAGAGAGGCATAGAGAGGGGGACAGATAGATAGAGCTAGACAGTCCAGGATGCGTGCAGACCTAGAAGTCCTGCATTCGCACATTAGAGAAATAGATTGCAGATGCAAGATATATTTTTATAATTTATTTTAATCATTAAATCACCTGCAGCTATGGGGGATTAAAGAAAACCTAAAATGTGATGCATCAATGGCTATGCCCAGTGTTATAATATGCATGATCTCTAGAGTCCACTATGGACAAGTGGTTAGCATCTAGGACTGCTAATCGGGACATTGTGAATTCGAATCCCAGTGAAGGCAGTCTCTTTATATTTGTCTCATTTTCGAGTGATTTCATTTTTTAATTTCACTAATATCTTCACATCTGGGACTCAGATTTCTTTTAACCTCACACATGTAGTTATTGATGCAATTCCCTTTCAATAGGTGAAAGAATTAGAGAGTCTAAGATCGAATTAAGGGAGAAAAGTCTGTTGGATGGGGTTTGGAGATACATAGGTTCTCTGTTATAGAGGTATGGGTGGCAGTCATAAGCTTGTGTTTATTTTCGGCGAAAATGGTTTTCACACGGGCCACGATACGTCAAGACAGACATAGAGACCAAAGAGACAGACGGACAGAGAGGGGGCTAGATAGACAGACAGAGACCAGAGATAATCTACATTAGAACAAGGGGAAAGATAATTTATTCCTGGTAAAATGTTTAAATATGCTTAGGTTTGGGTTGTCCGCCGAGAGGAAAGTCATTTTCGGTGACCAGATTTCTCATAAAGAAAAATCTTTATTGTTCCTGACAGTTTTACCACATAATCTGCATAATCTAGCACCTTATTGTCTCTCTTTGAGCTATATAAACATGACAACTTTAAGTAAATACTATAATATTCCCACAAACAGCACATGAGACCCAATATCGTATGGAAGCCATTTTAAACATCCCCCCTGTGTCTGGAATCTGTCGATTATTTTGATGACCTACTTATATTGTATTATATCGTCTCTAACAGAACAGCTGATTGGAAATATTTTTAACTGAAATAATCAAATTCAACCAAATTTATGAAGTAAATTTCTCATAGAGAAAGGCCTATGTGAATCGAACCTTGCAATAATTACACAATATCACAGATTCTAAGTTTATGTATAGCAAAATTAACAGATATCCC
The DNA here is from genome assembly GCA_942159475.1 of Sthenelais limicola. Lineage (NCBI taxonomy): Eukaryota > Metazoa > Annelida > Polychaeta > Phyllodocida > Sigalionidae > Sthenelais > Sthenelais limicola. Next base: position 111,550,620 of record OW804096.1, read on the forward strand.
ATTAACCTCTAAATTTCTAATAGACAAAAACCTTTACGGATCCTGGCAGTTCTACCGTATATTCTCAAGACATTATTACAACACTTGGACTAGGTCTAGAATTAGGAAATCAATGGAAAATACTAAAATAATAATTTTGAAATATTAAGCTTGCAGATCGTTGCAGTCAAACGGAATCCTATCCAATATGGATTTCAAATACATTTTCCAGTTGGTGGAGTGGGCGCAGAATGGTGACGGAGTGGGCGAGGAGGAGAAGCAGATGAGGAGGGGAGGAAAGGCAGCGGGACCAAAGACGGGGAGAGGGCCGAAAACACCGAGTAAGAGTCGAAAACAACGACGTCAACGGACGGGACAAATATCGATAAGCATTACCGGTTGGCTCAAGCCAACCCAGTAAAAACAGACAAATGTCAATATGCAGAATTAGCGTTAAATAAATACCTTTTCGAAAGAAGCATAAAGGATAAACAGTATTCCAGCCCTAGAGCGTGTGAGCACATCAGGAAACATCAAGACACATTTTTCCCCCTTTTCGATACTCTGCAAATTTGAAGTATGTTCACGTTAATTACACTAAGGCAGTGAATGGTAACAAGTATCTTCAGAATTACCCAATCATACTTTAATTCTCAGCTATGCCATAGCTAAATAATGAAAATAAAATGCTTGCTTTACTTTATTTACCTTAAACATCCAGAGGATCAAATTCAGCAATTCCTCAACGAAGGATACAGAATTATTTAATTCAACGTCGAGAAAGAAAACCCTTGATTCATGATCCTGATCGTCAGATATAACCTAGAATCAAAATGCTGATAAGAGAAAACATGCCGAAGGTACATACATCATCAGACAAGGGAAAATGTCAGCAACTCTGCAGGACAGAACCAAGTTATCTTTAAAATAGTAATTTTTTCTACATCTAGGAAATATAGACAAGTACAAATCTTCTGACGATAGATGGAAGTTTGATCGCCAAATTTAGGTATGTACCTGGCTGATTAAAATTACGGACCAGGATCAAGTGACAATTATAATAATTTGTAATAGTGAGGAGTCGGGAGAGATGGGAGGGAAACATGGGGTCAGATAGAGGCCCTTTGATATAGGCAAAGGCAGGATTGAGAACAATGTACACTCAGAAACTCTAAAATTCTCCCCCAGCCAGCCGATCTCACTAATAAGGTAGAACTTACAAATCTCATAAATAATTCATTAGCATGCCCGTGACAAATGGATACAATGCATTACCTCCAATTGTTTGTGTCTTGAGAATTCTGCAGAGCGAGAACCCAAGGTATCGCTCATCACGACAGCATGTTTAGAATGGGCCTCATCTTCCTCCATTTTCGAATCACCCCGAGACAAAAACTTAAGTAACACATCTGAAATCTGGAAATCTGAACGAACATCCTGTTGATAAAAAGGTATGAGAATTTAATCGATGGTGAAAATACCTATAAAAGGGTAATAATATTTGAAAAGTATAACTCCTTTACTCAAATGGAAAATTGTCATGTAATTTTATACTGCTAGATTCTCATTTCTTCGTAGTACATGAAAAGCAAAATATCAATAAGTACTTACCGGCTGGTGAAGGAGAAGGTTATTATACAGCTGTAGGATTTGAGTATCACAGAAAAGAGAACATTCTATTGTCCCCGGTAATCGTCCTCGCACCACAGGCCAATTGGCAAGTTCTTGTTCCAGGAGATCGGATCGAGACTGAAACACAAGATGATGAATGTAAATAAATAACATAAATAAATACAAAAAAAGTTTTTCAACTCATTGAATTAGAGGCCAAAAGCATAACAGTGTATGTCGCCGTAACGGGGGTCTAGAGGGGGCGGGGGTCTGAAACTATTTTTTAAAAAATTTTCCCTACTAATTTTTCCTCTAAATACCTTAATATAACTTATATTTACCTTCATGAACGGGGGTCTAGAGGGGGCGGGGGTCTGAAACTATTTTTTAAAAGATTTTCCCTACTAATTTTTCCTCTAAATACCTTAATATAACTTATATTTACCTTCATAAACAACCAAAACAAGTATGCAACTCAACTTAACAGAAAAACGAGGGGGAAACCATGTTATTGATAGTTTTGTACATATTCTAGATATAATGGGTTTATGTACATAATGGGCCAGAGGGTTAATGACGTATTACCTTTGCTGCGGCCATTACCATTACCATCACTGAACAGCTTTTTGGATGTAACTTTTCTTCTAGTTGGAATATATTCACAAACTAAAGAGCGTTATGGCCCTTATATGATGACGTATATAGAGAGAATGGGACGAGCCGGCAATAATCGAAAATTTATAGGACGAGATTCGTCCACATAAGCACGATGCCGTAGGCAGAGTGCTTATGCCGGCTCGTCCCATTCTATATTTATTATATGTGCATAAAATTTGATCATATGTCATCAGATATCACTGAAAAAATACTAAAGAAGTTTCAGAGAGCCCCGCTGCCCCGCTGACAGCCCCGTTAGTATATTGATGAATTAAAACGTTCATATCATGGCCATTCCTTGAGCTACATTAATACAATTTATATCATTCAAAAGAGAATTTAATGCTCTATTTAATAATGTAGGTTTTATTATGTATTTCTATTATTATAGTACAAGAATTACGGGTTGATTACCGATCGCGGGGATTTGTTTACATGCTCCAGTTTCAAATTCCTGCTCGACTAGCTAGCTCGACGGGAAATTTTTTCCGTCGTTATAGTTATAGTTATAAAGATCTATCAATAACATACAAATTTGAAACATTATGCATATATTTTAATTATTTATTTCTAATTTTAATCGTCATTTATGTTGAAATATTTACCTTTCCCTCCTGCTCTTACCCTCAGAATTCAGGTCACAGTTTCTGCCAAGCTGCCCTGACCACAATATTCATTATTAACATTCCCAATTTCGTCTATATTAGCACCAATGTATCTAGTTTATGTACGATCAATGGAAGCAATTTTGAGGGTTGAGGGCAAGAGAGGGTTCCTTCTCTCAGTACATGGTAGTGTTACACTGTTGAGTTGCTCATGAGTAAGGCGGGCCGGGGATACACCCTTGGATCCCGCAAGCAGCACTAGAGATGTTAGTATATTACAGAGATGCCATTCACAATCCAAAAAGAATTCGGCAATGCAGATGAATGTGGCAGTGGCAAAGCCACTGATGCAAGCGCCAAAGGCGCGCTGCCCCACTAGGGGGGGTCTGGGGGCATGCCCCCCCCCCCCCCCCCCAGAAATTTTTTGAAAATTAGAGTAAAATGGTCCATTCTGATGGCATTTTTCTGTCATACTTCACAACATTTACAGAGGTATAACATACTAAGAACCTGGTTAAAATGTACATGAACCTTATGTTCCATCCCCAATGAAGGCAAGATGGGAAACATAGAAGATTGAGATTGAGAAAAAAAGTTGGCAATTGGTAAGATAAAGTTTGCATTTATAATGTATTTTCTGACCGCTTCCTATATATTATAATTAAGTGATAATCTAGTGATCATAAAAGTGGTGAAAACTGCTAACTCATAGCATTTTGGAAGTTGTTTTTAGTTTCGTCACATATACCTAGTACTGATATATAGGATCATACAACTGAATTGATTCATCATCCCACATTAAATTCAACCGAAAAATCAGAGTGATTCAACCAGTCGATAGTCAACTGGCATAATCATTAAAACAAGAATTACAAGCATAAGCTTGTGTAAACGCAGGTTTTTAATTATTCGAATTATATAGAATTGTAATTATAAGTAACAAGAATTACAAGCATAAGCTTGTATAAAGCGGGCTTTTAATTATTCGAATTATATATAATATAATGTAATTATAAGTAAAAATTAAGTATATTTTTTATTATAAGTATAAATATAGGTCAATTACATAATTATAATTATAACTAAAAATATGAATAGAGAGAAAGAGAAAGAGAAAGAGAGAGAGAGAGAGAGAGAGAGAGAGAGAGAGAGAGAGAGAGAGAGAGAGAGAGAGAGAGTTAAATCTCCATAAAGAAAATTATCGATCAAAATGCAATCTTAAAATGGCCGTCGTCTACCATGATAAAAATCGCCATTTTGACAAGCCCTCTTCTCAGCACTGAAGCTTATGGACCGACATTAAGAAACCGAAAATCGCCGAAAATAAACAATGTCATGATCATTCAACACAACTAACATTTAAATCAAGACAAAATACATCATATGTAATACCATTGGCAATATAATTCCCGATATTTCCACCGTTTGGAACCAATAATTATCTGCTCAATGATATCGCCGACTGACATGACTCTATACTAACCCTATGGGCGTAAGCCACGTCATAGTCGGCACCGATATTTTTCTTAATAATGACCAAAATGTTTCCAGAAACATTTAATATGATAGATTTCATCGTGTGGACAAAATATCCACCGTGAAACAAGCAAGTTCTCTTTTATTTTCGTCATTATTCGGTGTGCAAATCGTTGCTAAAATTGTCAGCCATCTTGGAAAAAATCGCCGACGACGCTACCCATACAACTCTATATATTAGAACAAAACGGGGCGGAATATACCTAAAAATGACCATTTTGAATCGGTAGAAGCCTAAATTCTCTTTAAAACATAACCTAGAGTGATATTACTGCCTTCGGAAATGTTTATTTCCAGCAAAAAACGGCAGTTTCATCGAAGAAATTGAAGGGTCAGATTTTCAGAAAATGTACATTTCGCCTTCACCAATGTTCTCAAATAACTCGAATTTAAAACAAAAATGAGCTTCAAAATACAGTTTAGCATAACAGAATCCATGTGATACCAAATATACTCAGATATACCCGATATTCTTCATTTTCCAGCCTAATTTAGGAGAATTTCCTAAATGTGTAGAGCTGCTAATTGTACATGTTCTGAAAATCTGACCGTCTACCTTAAAACTTAAATATTATGTTAATGAGCCTTAAATGCAGGTCACGTGACCCTTCTACGTTTTAACTTTAAATGGTTTATAGCTTAAAATTTAGACATTTTCTGACAAAATGGCCACCACTAGACCTTCTTTTTGGAAAAACTCTAAATAATTACCGATTTTGAAATGATTTAAGAACTTAATTTAGCTTTTTGCTCCGATTTTACAAGTTCTAGGATAGGCAGATGGGTATAAAAGGTGGCGGCAGCCTGCTGGTCAGTCAGTAGACCAGAGGACTTTGTACTGAACAGAACTACAGGCGTTTTTCCATTGATCTGGTGATCATTGGACCTTTTAACCTGGGTTTCTACCCCTACACCTAGAGATTTGCTGGACGATTTTCAAGACTCTTCTGTATCAACCAACAGCCTTGTCCAGCCTCTAGACATAGGATATTGCTGAGCCTCTACCATTACACCTGATCCATATGGGAAAATATTCAACGACTTTCTCCGAGTTTCACATAGGACTTCACATCTATATCATGGACTTCAAAATTTTCAGTGGGCTTCACTCAAAATTTTACATCACCCTTCTACCATTAGTTTCAACGACTGGAAATATCAAAGGAATTGAGGTCTTCACCTCATCTCACTGGAATTATTCAAGTTGTGCTTTACAGGATCATTCTCAAAGGAATTTGCTCAGAGAATGGATCCTAATTTTGAGATTTTGAAAAATTCTCAAATTTGTGTGTGTGTGCCAAATGGATGTACGAAATAAGGGCTTCTAGCACTCAAATGGAATTTTTATGTGTGTGTGCAATATGGATGTACGAAAAAGGGCTTCTAGTACTCAAATGGAATTCCTTGAAGCATGGAAACCAGTGGAAATGCAGCTTCTTACGAAGTGCATTGGACTTAAAACTGTAAGTTATCTCTAACCTCCACACCTCCACTAGCTTTCACTGCATCTCTGATTCTCACCTTATTCCAGAAAATTTCGACAGTGTGCACAAGTACATTGTGTGTGCCAAAGTACATTGTGTGTGCCAAGTACATTGTGTGTGCAAAAGTACATTGTGTGTGCAAAAGTACATTGTGTGTGCAAAAGTACAGTGTGCACACACAAGTACAGTATGCAGAGTGTGCACACACAAGTACAGTGTGCACACACAAGTACAGTGTGCACACTGTATGCACACACAAGTACAGTGTGCACAAGTACAGTGTGCAGAGTGTGCACACACAAGTACAGTGTGCACACACAAGTACAGTAAGTCCAGTACAGTGTGCACACACAAGTACAGTAAGTACAGTACAGTGTGCACACACAAGTACAGTAAGTCCAGTACAGTATGCACACACAAGTACAGTAAGTACAGTACAGTGTGCACACACAAGTACAGTGTGCACACTGTATGCACACACAAGTACAGTACAGTGTGCACACACAAGTACAGTGTGCACACTGTATGCACACACAAGTACAGTGTGCACACTGTATGCACACACAAGTACAGTGTGCACACTGTATGCACACACAAGTACAGTGTGCACACACAAGTACAGTAAGTACAGTACAGTGTGCACACACAAGTACAGCGTGCACACACAAGTACAGTATAGACAGAAAAGGGGAGAGAGAGGAGAGGGGGGGGGGGGGGGGAGAGAGGAGGGAGAGAAGGGGGGAGGGGGGGGGGGGGGAAGGATGGATGGAGTGATGGATGGATGGATTGAAGGATGGATTGAAGGATGGATTGAAGGATGGACTGAAGGATGGACTGAAGGATGGACTGATGGACCGAATTAATTTTTTTTATTTTTTTTTAATTTATTTATTTGTTTTGATTTTATTTTATAAACAGAATCGTTCATTTGGGACTTTAAGTAAGAGATATATTAAGCTTCTTATCCCTTTAGTTACTTTATATGATTCATTAAATAAGATTTTAAAGATGTTTATCCTATAGCTATAGGATCGTTGCTGACAGTACAATCGCACATAGCCTCCCCTCACGCTAAGACAGCTGGGCCTTAGTCTTATAAAACACCTTAGGCTAACTAACCAGGATTAACTAACACTACAGACTGTTTTCCCTTATACACTGGAAATACTAACCTATCAATAACTGGAACAGTCTGACTTCATAAGAGGCTTTACATGTATACATGCATACATACATACATGCACCCTTCAGTGCTCCCTAGTCCATGAGCACTAGCTCCGCAGCTCCGCTCCGCAGACAGCTGAATGGGCTGAATCCCCCATTATCGCCCACTCAGCTGGGCCAACGAAAACACCTTTAAAAGTTATTTAATGAATTATATAAAGTAACTAAAGAGATAGGAAGCTTAATATGACTCTTATTAAAGATCCCAAATGAACGATTCTGTTTATAAATGAACATTTCAAAGGAATTGGAAACGTTCATTTTCGGTAAATGGTGTGTGCTGTGTGTGCACGTGCACACTGCACTAGGTTTGGGTGAGCGATTTTCAACTGAGAGGGATAGCCGAGGGGGTAGAGGCGCTGGTCTGCTGAGCGCAGGGTCCCGGGTTCGAACCGCGAGAGCGGACGGGAGTGATTTCTTTAGGCAAAGCTTATATAAGGGAGAGAGTGAGCGCAGTAGGCGTCCAATCATTGGGAGCGGGAGGGGGGGGGGGGGAGAGAGAGAGAGAGAGAGAGAGAGAGAGAGAGAGAGAGAGAGAGAGAGAGAGAGAGAGAGAGAGAGAGAGAGAGAGAGAGAGAGAGAGAGAGAGCGAGAGCGAGAGAGAGAGAGGGAAAAATATCTAGTTTCCAGGGCTGAGAAACCATTTTTAAAAAAATAAATTCCAAGGCAATTTACCCATAGGAACGCAGTAGGGGTCCAATCACGCAATTACGCAAAGAGGAGCAAGAGATAGAGAGAGAGGAGGAGGAGAGAGGAGGAGGAGAGAGGAGGAGTAGGAGGAGGACACCCCTAGACCTTTTAGTACTGTCTACACAGAAGGATTATTGAAGGCCTCTGGGAAGGACTATAAGAGGAGGAGAAAGAGAGTGTTTGACGACGAAGTAGGAGTCCTATCACGCAATTGTACGCAAAAATACCAGTTCAGCTGCAAAACGCAGCACCAAACCCTACCTATGCCTACCGAAACCAGAACTAAGCCTACGATAAGCCTACATACGAATTATAGCATGGGAATTCTGAGAGAGTCTGTGAGTAGTATATGCCATTTTAGGATTGCAGCGTAAAGTGACGGCTCCCGGCGGACCTGTATGTCGACGCGTCCCGTCAGCCGCAATTGCGCAGCATTCGGATTTCCCTTAGGAACTTGTGGCAATGCTGACCAGAACGCACGGTCACTGAAACGGTCACGGGCGAACCCATTCCCTTAAACGCAGGTGCGAACCTGCGTTTAAAAAATGTAGGCAAATTCAAACATTTTTAGGTGTCGAGTTCGAGTCTTGAAGTGAAATAACCTGTAAGCCACCCAACCGTACCTGGTTCACGTGGTAAAATTAAGTAGACTGCCTCAGCTGAAACACTTTTCCTACCTGAATCCAAGTGTTTGTTGAATCAATTAGATCATACAAGGACAAATTTTGGAGCTTTTGCTGCCATGGAATATTAAGCTGATTTTGCCTCTGTATGTAGCTGCCCGTGTGAGGTTTCCTTCCTTTTATAACTGAAAAGTTATCCTGGAATTTTCCGACCTGAAAATATATATATATGTTTGTAGTGTTCTTCCAACACAACCCAGGTTCGATAGTTCCATTGTTAGGACGTTAGGACGGTGATGGTAACATTTTTTCTACGATTTTTGTTTGTAGGAGAAACTCTATCGTGAAGCTGCCCTTGGTGTGGGACGCTGTCTAGTGAAACATCTTCCGGTTACGTAGTTTTGGTTGTTCCCGCTCTGTGATTTATACCTTTATTGCGATTGCAGTAGTGGCCTTTCAGAGAAAGCTTCAGGCAGGTTTGATTCATTAAATTCATTCCAAATTCCAAACGTTTCATCTATGTGTCAATATAATTATACACAACAACAAAACTGCCATTTACTATGATATCTATCAATATCAAGGAGGCTATCTGTAGTAAGTAGTCATATAAATAATTTTAGAATAAATTTAATAGAAAAACTTTAATGAATGAATGAAAGTATATTATTCTATCCAGTGAGTAAGACAAGGCAAATCAGTGAGAAACGTAACAGATCTAAAGAATGAGATCTAAGGAGATCATCAGATAAGTTATGTAACTGAAGAGTAACACTAGATGTAAACACAGGAAATCAGTGTACACAGATCTACAGATAAATATGGACAGAGGCACTTCTACTTTAGAGAACCCTACAGGTATCTAGTACAGGTTTCACTCATGCTCTACTGTGCTAGTATAAAGCCCTCACCTCCCCAGGACCACCCTCCCACACTTAACTAGCCCCACCCCCCAACCCTGCTAAACACTGAACCCACCTCCTCCCCCCACCCACACACCATGTAAACAAACCTTCACATAGCCATGTGTTCGAGGTAATATCAAACCCGGCCCCCTACACTCCCTGTCCTCTTCCAATAGGAGGCTCAAAACAAACTAACAATTAACTGACTATTGCTAGCCTCCTAATCATTGAATGGGGAATAGTTAGTAAATCTGATGATATAAAATACCTACCACTTGGAAAGGGGGAACAATATAGTTCTGAGATGGCAGAGGTTTTATTTCGAATCTTTCGACATAGTTCATTGCACACTGATGACGAATGACAGAGATACGAGTTTTTGTGTTGGCTGACATGTCCGAGTAAAGACGAAGATTCTCTTGTATAGTCTGCGTCTAAAATTACCAAAACGTGTAGAAGAATCAATAACATGTAGTTGTCTTGTATGGGTGTATGTAGGAAGTGATGCTAATTGTTTTAATCATGATTTTTTGTTATGTAGTCACATATCAGTGTCAATAGAAAGTCTCCATTCGAAATAGAAACTACCTTACCTGGTACGTCATAAACGTCTGGCAACATCGTTGATGTTCCCTCAAAAAGTTTGGACAGATATCAGTCAATTTAAAGACAGGATGGCTTTCCAAATCTCTCCCTAAAATAAGACAGTGAAAATTAACATGACACTTTTTTGTCAGATCGATAAACCTATTTACATATTCAATCGTTGAAACAGTATCATTCAAGAAAAAAACAGGTGAAAATTTAAAGTCTACAGAGCTGGGGTTGGACAAACCCTGCGACAAGATCGCCTCCCGAATGCCCGAGATGTGTTGATTTTGGCCTAATCTTAGTGTACCATTTCCTATTTGCATAGTATTTAATTTGCCCCAGACCTACCGGCAATAACAACTATAACATGGATCGTCATTTCTTTGAATCTCCCCTTGTATAGTGGCCGTTTTCAAGGCTATTCCAAGCCTTGAATTCAATTATTTTCTCAACTTCAAGGTTTTCAATGTCCTTGATATAATACTGTGTGTCCCCAGTATTAATGCTACAATAAAGGTAATAGTCAATAGACTATCCTACAGTTTAAATTTTGAATAGATTCGGTGAGAGAGAAGAAGTGCAGACACGGCGACTGTAATATCATAAGTGAGTAGAGACGAGCCCACTCAGTGTATTTATTCCAAGGTTCTAGTGCTGCCCGCGTGGACGCAGCCACGCCCCAGGCCTCCCGAGCCTTCCCAGAAACCCACTACTGTAACATAATGCCCCCCTCCCCCCTTAGAATGCTACTGCCTTAATTTAGATACTAAAATAAAAAGTAGCATTCCCGAAGGTCGGATACAGTGGGTACACGAGATTCGACCCCCGGAAAATTTTAAATATAAATAAATAACATTTTCCAAAAGTCTTCAACCCCCCCTCTACAAAAAAGGTCCACACAATGTGTCCTAACCCTGATTTTTGTTATACATCAAGATAAATCAGAGTTAATTTTGATCAATTCCCAAAACTTAAAAGCTTGTCAAATTTTGTAATTTTTCCCTTAGAGCACTACAGAGAATAAAAAATGATACAAAATAACCATTGTGTGACTTCCTTATGTCTAATCAAAATCAACACCAGTCATCATCCAGACATAAGGATGTATTATATACAATTCTGCTCAAACCGTTCATTTGTTGAACAGATAAACCTTAGAAAACCCATACTCTAGTCAAAACTTATTTAACTTTTAGTAAAACTTCTCTAAAATTTGTTACCATATCAGTACAGATATGGCCTGAACGAAGGCAAGAATTTAATATGGAGTTTCTTACCCTACTCGACTATCTATAAGACATAACTTAATTCACCAAGTAAGTACAAACCTGGAATAACCTTACTCAGCTTCCTGCTTAAAATTTACACAAATCCGTCCTATACCGGACCGATTTTTACAAAATCCGTCCCGCCAACGGGCGTTCCTAACACAAATGCTACTACACGTAGCAGGAACTGGACGAGACACCGCGGTAACTATACTGTCCCACGATGTCCATCTGCCGAGAAATTTCAGTTGACATAAGAAATTCTTATTAGAAATCGCAGAACAACTAGAGCAAATAATCCCGCAACATGCCAATCTATTACCAAATAGACCCAGGAAACCTCACCAGAGTAACTTAAATTGAACAATTTCAAGCAATAATCACCAAAAACCCCAACTACGACATAAGTGATGCCTTCCGCCATTTTGAAAAAATAACTTCAACGACGTATGAGTAAACTCCCATATCGTTACATACGGGTCTGTTTCTAATAATAATTACTCCCAATATAACATCAGTAGAATACTTTTTCCACGAAAACACTATAATTTAGAAGTAAATCATAGAATTAAACTGACATTTCCATCGCTGAATCGTTGGCAACTACTACGCAGTTCATAAAAACACGATGTCCATGTTAAACTTCCATAGAGCGCGATTTTGACCACTTTTACTTTTAATTCTTCCAAACATGACTCAAATTCCATATTTCAATAAAAATAAATCACTGCTTTTCACAGATAACACTTCCGTCCGTAATATGACATTTCATTAGAAGCCTCGACAAACCGAGTTTACCCAGACATCTTTCATTTTCGTCACCAAAATCTCCGATCATGCGAAAATGTCGTTCCCCATAGGAAATGCATTGGCACGAGCAAGGCTGTCTCAAATTAACTAAATAACTAATTATTTTATTAACCAATACACCTATATGACGTCGCTATCCATATAGATCACATAATCAGTGAAGGAATTTTGAAAATCGCCAAACTTTCGTCATTATTCGACGCGGCGATATTTAATTTCGTTGACTCTCGTCAGGTCAGCCATCTTGGAAATGTCCGACGATGTCGCCTCTATGAGCCTATTTGAGGACAAATTTATGCGGAAATCTAACAAATAACATCTTTTTGAATCGATAGAAGCCTAAATTATACTTATAATACCTCTCAGAGCAGCTTCACTACCTTTGAAAATGCCCAACTGGGCCGCAATCGGTAGTTTTCTCTAAGCGAGTCACCGCCTGAAGGAAAAGTTGAAGGAATCTTAATGATTATCTCAATCCTTCTTGATTATGTTAATGTATCTTAATGGCAGGTCACGTGACCCTTCTACGACTTAACTTTAAATCGTTTATGAATCAGAATTTAGACAATTTTCACCAAGATGGCCACCACTAGACCTTCTTTCTTGTAAAACTCTAAATAATTACCAATTTTGAAGCGATTTTGAGGCTTATTTGGCCGAAAATGGAAATCGTTGGATGTAGGCTATTCCTCTGGGTATAAAAGGGACCCGCGTCGCGCTGGTCATTCAGATCAGACCAGGAGTTCGTGCAAGGAGGAGCTACGCCCGTTCTTCCATAGACTTTACACATCTCCAGCATTGAGCCTCTACCTCTACAGCCTTGGTCGTTACCAATTCTTCACATCTTCCATACTTCTGATGGAGAGTCAACTTGACTCTCCCTTCAGAGATTCAGGACTTCCGACATCCTCTCGGGACTTCTCAAATCTCATCGGAACTTCTGACATTCCAAAGAGATTCTACATTTCAAGTCTACCCCGAGCAACTACCATGGCCCTCGACTACCGATACTCGAACCAGACTTCATGCTGACGCCTGATTCTACCTATCGACGCCGAATTTCCGTCAAGTTCTCCAGAAATCGCAAGTCATCCAGCAGCGACTGCTGTTGCTGCCTTCTTACCCGCTGACCACTGGATGTGTCATAGGATGTGTTTCAAGCTGTGATTACAGGATCGTTCTCTCTAGGAATGTGACCCGAGAACGAATCCTAATTTTGAGATTTTCTTGAAGGGAAAATTTTCAAATTTGTGTGTGTGTGCTTGTGTGAAACGGAGTTCCATGTTAACCTGGAATCGACTTTTAGGAAAGCTCTATGATTACCTAGAGCGGAACATTTAAAAATTTTGTATCAATGCAAAATATTGGATGTACGAATGGGCTACTATCACTCAAAGGATTTTAAAACAGTGAAGCATGGAGACCTGTGGAGATGTGACTTTTTACTAAGCACATCAGGACACAATAGCCGTAAGTAGACCACTATGTACGCACCTCCGCTAGCTCTCACTGCATTTCACCATGTTCCAAGAAATTTCGATTTCTGTCCAAAAATAAACTACAAAGTTAGGATTTCTTTCAGACATGAAAATATCCACGTGTATAAGATTAGTAGACCGGATTTCCGGAAGGAGTGGCAGTAGGGAGGAGGAGAACTCGACAAATACCTAACACACTTGTATGCATGTATGTCTTAGATTCCCCCGCCGCTACGGCGGCTTACAAAATTCCATTTGCACAAAACATCATGTATTCTATTGTTAAAATGTACTTATTGTAAAAATTGACTCTGCACGACTCAATAACGATCGTACATACCTGAACTGATACTTGGAGAATTCTCCTACCTTATTACTCAAGAAAATTAACTTTTTACGTCTAAAACCAGTCATATATGGTTCCTTTTTCATTCTATCAACTTAGAAAACTTCAAAAACCACGCCCCGGCGTCTAAATGACGTCGTGATAACTTGCGTTTTTACCTCATCATCACCAAATCTTTGACTTTAAACTTGTGGAATAATTTTCCTGACGCTGAAAACAAGCCAATTTGCACTTGAGTTCAGTTTTTATTTAACCTCTCGCTTGCAAGAAACATTCAAGTCGAGAGTTGCTTAAAAATTTTGATATGCTCTACAGCCTAAATTTACCACGAGACTGACGTCCCCCATTTCTGACCAAAAACTGACCAGAAATAGCAAATAAAAATTCTAGTGAAAAAATCTCTAAAATTCCCCGTCATGTGGAGGAGAATCTCTGCTCAAATTCTCTACGAGCTGACTGCAAACTACAGTCGTATTTCCCAGAGGAAACAAAAAAAATGATTTAGAATTAATAATACCAGAATTGACGTTCTAAAATATCCGCCAGGAAGATAGGGTCTCATTTCTACCCAACTTTTGACGGAGAAAATTCCGTAGGATAACCATCCTTCATTATAAATTCTGGGTCGGTCGCAACTCTGGCGTACACGCCCATGAACAGAAGCCTCCCTGCCTAAATTTTAAGCACGGCCACGCTCGCGTCTACAAGCGACTTTCTGTTCTATTTACTACTAGTGCCAAACCTAGACACGTAAAAACTTCCTGTCAGACACGCCAATTCTAGCAAGAATAAGTTGCAAAAATTTCTCTTAGGCGGACAGAATTGTTCTGACGCCCGACGGAAGCATCCCTGTTGGAAGATACCAACACGGCCACGCCTGACGAGATAACTCGCCAGACGACTTTCCGTCCATCCCCTTCTTAAAAGATAAAAATACGGGGGAAATCACTTAAAAATAATAATACTCTGAAAACACCTGCTTAAACCTAAACTAATGTCCAGAGTGATGGTACAAAATACATTGCAAGCACAAGTCCTGAGTCAAAACATCATATACAAAGCAATCAAGGTACAATAAGAAACATGTTAAAACCTTTTCTGACGCAGAATACTTAAAATTATAAAAATACTGTCATTTTTCTCCTGACGCACCGAACACGCAAAGTCTGTATCCTTTAAACTCAAGTCCGTTTAGTAGATGCGTCAGGGAACCAATTTTGATAAATAAAAACTGTGAAACTAGTATAAAAAGAAAAAAACTCACAGAAAAAGTCCTCTGATAGAGTTTTTGGCGTTACCACCAATGTTCGTAATATACGCCTTTGAAGCCATGGTCTTTCTAATGTCCGTAGACTCATGACTTGCAAAATCTTAATATAATAAATATGACAGTATGTACGTCAGAACATAAAAAGAAAAATAGCAATAATCGACCCTGAAATACATGTTGACTCTTGTCACCGTCAGACTGTCGCAACCCCTTTTGCTGAAAAAGAACTACAAGATTAAATGTTACTAACTAAACTTCTAAACTCGATGTGAGTGACGCCACAAAAATTTCCACCTTTGCGTCAGGCGCCCCACAGAGGCCAGCTAAAATACACAAGGGAACAGTAATGCCCTAATAAGAAAAATATCACCAAAAGGGTTGGTCTAGGACAGTCGCTGACGGTGTTTCTTGTTGCTTGCAAACCTAATCACTCCAACCTTCCTCGTAGCCCTGGTTGTCAAAGGCTGTGGATGCCATTTGCGTCCCCCAGGACACGTTGACCTTGGCTTTCTTGGCCGTAGCCCCGCCGAAGGCGCTCTCCTCACTGTTACAATGTACAAAAACAGAAGGAAAACATCCCTTAGAAAATGACTCTTTTCTTAATGATCGAGCAACAGAATCATGACTCAAACGATCCCATCAACAATAAATGGGCGTATAAATAATACATTTCAAACAGATTATGGCGCTAAAAAGTCTACCAATCTCCCAGGTTTCCCCAAGACAAACTTGCACATGTTGTTTTCCGTGACCTGCATCCATTGCTGTCAGTGTCACACTTTCGTTCTGATTAATTTTACTCGAACCCCATTTTCTGACCTTATGCGTTCTGATTTTTACCATTCCTGACGGAATTTCTGTTCTTAATTTATAAAGACCCCGTGTATAACTCTTTCCGGACTTGTAACTTCCATTAATTACTTACTTTACAAAATCTACTCGATCTGCCGTGCGCAGATCAGCCCGAGGTAGGAGTCGTCCATCGTTGCCCTTATTTCGGGGAACTTCTTTCAACTCCCTAGAGGGCGTCAGGATTAAGAATATGGCGAAAGTGTCGCCATCTGCTAACGCCTCCTTCAGGTCCTCCTCGTCTAAGTTCCTGACGGGCAGGCTTGTTGGGAGCTGCACCTCCCTCTGTATCTTCCTAGCGGTGAAAACCATGTTGTGTGCCCACCGAACTTTGAGAAGGGACTTCCGACAACCTGGCTCCAACTCTGCTGCCAGTATTTTTGGGCTTACGAAGCTGTGTAGAATATCCACACTATGTCCTATTTGTACTAGATCAAAGTCAAACATGTCCTCCTTCCTCAGGAGTCGCAGAATAAGGGTATTGGCCATCTCTGCCTGCCTCTTATCTGGAGTCGGCAAACAGGGGGTACCTCTGCACCATGTTCGTTTTATGATTAAAGAATACAGGCACTTCAACACATACAGGCCCACTGCTACATAAATGCATATCTCAATCCAAGATGGGCCGGATGATGAAATATTGACAGTTTCGTAAATTACATTCTGTGGAGCCATGCCTGGCGTCGGTCCAGCCGTAACGCTCAATTCCTTGTTTAATTCTATGTGTTGAGCATTCAAAGATGAGATATTTATCGATTGCACCCTGGTGGCCCACGTGGCCGGCATGATTAGACGGTTAATTCTGTAAAACAAATACACACTCATTGCTAGTGAAACCACGGAAATTATCAGGGATAAATAAGGCATTGAGGGATGAGCTGCAACGTCCGTTAATTTGGCGTGAATACTATCCCACATTGACGCCAATTTGCTGTCTGACTTTAGTAAATGTTTAACCAGGGTTTTTGTCCTGATCCCCCTCTGAATTATCTCTTGAGGAACATTTACTAACGCCTTTTCTATATCCTGGGCGCTAGGCAAGTTTAAATTAATTAGTCCTGGGCTCAAAGTCGCACCAGAGTATGCACTTATATCAATTTTGAAAGCCATCGCAAAAGGCAAATTAAACCCAGCTCTGATTTTTACCTGAGCTATCCTAATTTCACAAAACGGACTGTCTGCCAAAATTGACGCGTCCGGAAGGCTTAGTACGCACCCACATGGAATATTGATAAAGGTAAATACCGACAGAGAGACATTTTTCTCGCCCCCCTGACGGCAAACTAGAACTCCCCACAATCCCATATTAATTAAAATATGCTGATCGTTTCCAGCGCTTAAATGACGCTGTGGAGTTAGAGCATTTACGTAAGAGTGAAACACGCATGAATCATGCACCAACGTTGCCTCATCCAAAAATACGTTCCAAATGCATGCTGAATGATTCGCCGTGAAATACACCAAATTCCGGCCACAAACCACACTATCAGCAATTTCCTGACAGTGCGCCATATCCTCATGCGTCAGAAGCACATATGTGTCTCCCGACGCTGAAACAGCCAGATTGTGACCAAAATCCTGTAATTGTGTGTATCCAGTAGCATCACCTTCATGCACATGCATAGGGATAGGGAAAACTACGGGCTCATAAACTGAAAAGGTGTTATTCGAATAAGTAAAACTGATACTCAGTCGCAAAACCAAGTCTTTTTCACCACGCCTAACTTCCTTTACTTTAGCCCAGTCCTTCCACGTGCCTAAGGGAGTTGCGCTTGGCGCTTGTAAGCGCACTTGCGCGGTCAAATTTCTGACCGAGCTCAGAATATCCGACCAGGCCGCGGTTGAAACCGGTATTTTTCCCTCCTGAATCTGCGTCAAATCTTTTAAAATTTCCATAGCCGACTGTCTGTAATTTAACTGATCAGTGATATACACAAATCTTTCGAGCAACGCCACTTGGTCTCTAAAAATCTCTTCAGTGTAATTTTGAAATCCCTGTGTGGTGTTTACCGTTGCTCGAGCAAATTCCAAAACCTCCATGGAGAAATTGTGAAATACAGTTCGGACCTGCTTCACATTTCTCTTGGAGAAAGCCAAAAACTCATTACTATTTGTTGTTAGAAGAGCCAAAATTCTATCTCGATTTCTGTTGTTGACGGCCTCGGCTTTAATCCCATTAATTATTGTAAATTGGTTATTGTTGAGGGCGTCAATTTGCGGCTGAGTCGCAGTTCCAATTGCAATATTCAGGAAGTTTCCAGCAGGCTGGAAACCCCTGTTTCTTTTTGTTCTAGACTTTTCTACGGGGAAACTTTCTATTACGTTTAGTATTTGGTCATGCAGCATGTTATTGGCCTCGAACAATGCCGTCTCGACGCTGGACAGCTGTTGCGTGTCCAGACGTAATTCATACGAGACGTTCTGTGGCACGTCCGGGTGGGCCGGTGGAGGGAACTCATAAGGCACACGCAGATCTATTGCGTGCTCCTCCACCGAAATCACCAGTTTCTGATTCATCTCTCTAAAAATTGCACCGTAGTTCTGCCGGAGAACATAGTGGTCTGCCCTTGCCTGAACAATCAGGAGGCACAGACTTATCCTGCAAAATACCAGAAATAAAACAGAACCCTTAGCATAAGATCGTAACAAGAAAATTCATCAGCAATTTCACATAAGGACTCTTTGGTCATTGTAAAAATTCCTCACCACGCCATGCTCCCGGGGAGCACAACGCCACTTTTCCTAATCCATGACTTAGAATCCGCGTAGTAAGTTTTTGCATCTATTTTTACTTGTTGAGCTTCAAGACCCTCATCAGGGTAAAACATGAAACGTGCAAAGGTAGATCTGAATCCCAAAATCACTTACCACAGTGTTTGAGTCATAATTTGCTTTATTGGGACAACTTATCGGACCTCTCAATACTTGACTCCCTCTCCGTGACGGTTGGATCAGCAAGGGCTCGATCTCGGCGCGAATTAGAAACCTCATGCCAGTCTAGGGCGGTTACATCCCAAGCCGGTAGACGGGGCCAGCGTCAGCTGCTCAGGTTCCCCTGGCGTGTTTGCCGCGCATCAAAATCTCCCGCCCGGTCTTGCGACCCTAATACGGACCCGAGAAAGCAATGAGGAGCTGTTACACCCCCCCCACTTATTCAACGTCAAACCCGTACCAGCCAACTGGGAATTACCTCTATCTGACCTTAGCAGGGTGCCCAGAGATCTATTCCTTATAAGGGTACCAAACCGTCGGGACCAACTGCAACAAGTAACGGCAGACTCTCGTCCACGATTACACGCCATATTTGTGAATGTAGGTTTTTTGTAACGCCATCCTCACAGCGTGGCCTATCTCATTGCAGGTTGAGACCAAATTCCTGTAAGGCAGAATTTATGGATAATTCATTAACCTTCACTTAACCTCAGTGAAGAACTTTTCTTTACAACCAACATCCCCATAATGCTGAAAATGTGCTGATGAATCCTCCCAATAGTTCCCAAGACACCAAGTTATCCGTTTCCAGCCAGATTCCTTCCCCAAATAGACACCGTCAGGTGCTGCCCCCCATGAGCAAACCTTGTTCATAGAACTAGCAACTTTCCTTAGGCATCCATTCGGTGTGACACCCACGCCCTAACATGGCGTCGAATGGCTTCCCTTCTCGAGTTTGGAATCTGTGTTGAGCTGGTTAAACCCCTAAGTATTTTACATTCTCGTCTGTTCCATGACTACGGGAACACCACGCCATATTTAAGCATCAGTATAGATGTTGCTAAGCGCACTGGTTATTTTATTGCTCGCTTAGTCTGATACTGTGGCGTGCGCCCGTAGCTCACTACATTCCCGACTCACCTGATTTATTGCTTTCTAAAAATTGCACCTCGCTTCTGCTCCGATGTTATTTTCAAGTCTTAGTCACGAGTTATAAGTCGGCGCCCTGTCTATCCCACTGGAGTTCTCCTGAATCCAGTTGCATACCCATTTTTGTGCGTCAGAATTCAGTCTTGTTACAACATAAATCTGTCTTAAGAACTAGCTCATGGGTTATTATCGTTTCCTTTTTGCCTTACTGATAGTTAGCTTGGGCTTGCGACCTGGATTACGCTTGGTCGGTACCGGCTCTATCTGAGTTTGCTCTTCAGGAAACTTTTCCATGAGTCTTTCCATGAACCTATTATTTTCGACTGCAGATACTTTCTTTACCTGTGTGATATTCACGCTCTTACCCATCATTTTTCCAGTACTGAGCTGTTTTAGACGGACCGTGAATTTAGATGGAATATCTACCACTAGCCATGGACCAGTGTAGGCGTTCTGCAGCTTCATACTCGTATGTTTTTGGAGTAATCTGTTTATTTTAACGTATACAATGTCACCCAATTTAATATCGTGATCTTTAGCTCCCTTATCATGTCTTGACTTCATCTTCTCTTGAGCCTTCTCCAAATTAACAGCTGCTTGTAAAGCTGCCTTAGACTGAGTATTTACAATATCCAGCAAATGGGCTGTAATAGGACGAATTTCTTCGTCCACATTTAATATTGCCGCCTCCGGCGGCGTCACCGCATTTTTACCAAATACTAGTAAATATGGAGAATGACCCAAGCTGTTAGAATCAGAGATATTTAGGGCAAAAACTACCGCCGCCAAGTATAAATCCCAGTCTCGCTGGTACTTTTGTACATACATTTTTATTGACTGAACTAAACTTTGGTTTTGGCGTTCTACCTGACCCTGTGTAGTAGGTTTCCAGCTACTACTGAATACCTGCTGTATTCCAAAAGCCTTACAAAAAGATGTGAAAATTACACTACGGAAATTTGAACCATTATCACTGAAAAGCTTATTTGGGATTCCCACGACGCACAAAATGTTATTGAAAAACTCTTGTTTCAAAGTTGTGGCGTCAATGGCATGGGTTGCCCAAGCAAAACAGTACCGACTATATATATCCACTACTACGTGAATATATTTTCGGCCAGCGTTTGACTGAGTTATTGGTCCAATAGTGTCAATCATTAAACAAGACATGGGTGCCGGTGCTGGGTCTCTCAGTGCCATAGGCAATTTATATGGATGTTTTGATTTCTTATTCCTTAGACACTGATCACAAGTCCCCACATAATCAACAATATCTTTTGTCATTAACGGCCAGTAAAATCGTGCACTTACTACGCTCAATAAGCGCACTGACCCCAAATGACCTGCCATAGGTCTATCATGTAACAATTCTAGTACAGGCCGAATACAGGTGCCTGGCAACACTACTTGATAGAGTCTTGCTGCATCCCTAATTTTCGTACCTGTAGGCAGTCTGCATAGCATACCCGAATTCACAAAAAACTGATCATGTGTGAGTAAAATCTGTCTAGCCTTCGCCGCATCCTTAGGCAGCGTTTTGGAGCCAATGTAGTCTAATATACCAGAACAGAACTCGTCTTCCCACTGGGCTTGTATAAATTCGTCCTGAGACAGAGGCATCCCCAGTTTTTCTTGTAAGTCACCGAAAAATGCTCTGTCAACTTTAGGTACTTCATTAGCTAACGCCTTTCTTTTAGCCACAGCCCTACTTGGTTGGGCGTGCGACTTGGCTATCCCTGATTTATTCACTGTTTTTGTTTTAAATTTCGGGGTTCTTATTTTAGCTGCTATTTTCCTGTCTTCCCTCAATTTCTCAGATATTGCAGTTTTCTGCTTAGTAGACTCCCTTGTCTGTGCCACGTTTATAGTGTAAAACGATTCTTTCTTACCAGCAGGGCGTCCAAATCTCTGAAAAACCGGTTCCAACACAGCTACCTTCTCATTACATGAATCCCCACATACAGAAACACTAGCCAAATGATGAACAAGCTCCTCCTTCCCTGAATTGATGTGAATAAAAGGTATCGTTGTGTCAGTAAGTGTCTCTACTAACACTGATCTTACTAATCCATCCTTAACTCTGGGGTAGGGGGTTCCACCTTTCCATCCTTTGAGAATCGGCCTGTTGTGGATTTTTAAGATGGGATAATTCTCACAACAATCGTCTTCATTGAATGGTTTGACTACATCAATAGGATTGAAGGTCACGCCCTTTTTCTTTGGGGCGTCCAATCTCTCCTTTTGCTCCTTTATTGAAAGAGGGTAATCTCGTCTACTTAATGAATCTGGGACCAGATTTAATTTACCTGCTACAAATTTAATCTCATAGTCGTACTCCATTATCTCTTCCAAAGAGCGGTACATTCTTCCAGATAGGTCGCGTTTAGAATTTAGAGCCAACAGGGCCGCATGATCGGTGTAGATAGTACATCTATTCCCTAAGAGATAGTGCCTAAATTTCCTTAATGCGAATTTAATTCCAAGTAATTCCCTGTCAGTAGTTGAATATCTCGATTCACATGGCGTTAACGCCCTACCTGCAAAGGCTACTGGTCTAAAATTTCCCTCATTATCCCTTTGACTGATGCACGCCCCAAGCGCAGTGGACGAGGCGTCACTTGCGAGCTCGAATGGCTTCTTATAGTCTGGATAATGTAGTAAAACCTCTGTACAGATAGTTTTCTTAATTTTATCAAAAGCTTTCTGACAATTCTCGTCCCATTTAAAATCCACACTCTTCTTCGTCAGATGATAGAGTGGTCCCATAATGTTTGAGAAATCAGGAATAAACGACCTATAGTAATTAGCCAGCCCGTTAAACGCCCTTACTTGCTTAGGCGTCTTTGGCACTGGATAAGTTTCTATGGCTTCTACCTTATCTTGGTTAGGTTGTAAACCTCTGGAAGTAATTTTGAATCCTAAGAACGGAACTGAGTCCAAGCCAAAAAAACATTTCTCCCTTTTGAATTTAATATTGACTCGCCGGAATGCGTCAAATACCTGCGTCAGGTGTTCCATGTGTAACTTCCACGTTTTGCTGGCTATCAAAATATCATCTACATATGGCAATGCAGATGGTACTGACGCCAAAACGTTATCAATAACAGCATGGAAAGCCTTGGGCGATGTTTTCAATCCCATCGGCATGCACTTATAAACATAAATTCCGTCACACGTGCTTATGGCTGTGTGTTTTCTGTCTCTTTCTCTAATTTTAATTTGGTGAAAACCACTTTGAGCATCCATCTTGGAAAAGTATTTGCCTTCTAATTCACCGACAGCCTCAATAGTTTCTTCTGCACTAGGAAAAGTTCTGGCCTGGTCCTTTATCATAGAATTCAGCAACCTAAAGTCTGCGACAATTCGCCAGGCTTTGGCGGCGTCAGGACCGGTTGCTTTTTGCACCAAAAATGCTGGTGAGGCAAATTCCACAATCTCGTCCGTTTTCTCTAAAACTCCCTGGTCCACATGTTCCTTCAACAATTTTCTCATAACCTCTTTCATTTTAGGATTTAATCTGTAAGGGTGCATTGCCTTAGGCTCATAGTTCTTTTTCAAATCGATTCTATGTTCATAACCATTGGCACTGCCTATTTTCATATCCTTCCCAACAAAAACATCCTCCCTTTCTTCTAGAAATTGGATAATGTCGTCCCTCTGTTGAGAGTCTAGATTTATGCCCAATTTATATTGTCTGTTTTCAAAATATTCCCCTTCAGTCGATTTTCCAGTTACTATGTCCAGTCTGTCTGATTTTAAATCTGAAACATAGTCAGTAGGTGTGTCACTGTCTGAAAAACTCCTAAGTCGATCTGTGTTATTTTCCACTATATTGTCATTTTCCAATTTCGTCAATTCCTTAGACCCCTTCCCATTGGAGTCATTCGTGTCCTTGTCATAGTCCATCGGAGCAAAGTCATTTTCATCTGCTACAGTATACAAACCGAGTATTGAACCCTTCTTTACACTGTACCAAGCCGTACTTGAGTTATATACACAAATTCTGATCTTATTGCTTTGGGCGTCCGGCTTTACTAACGCCCTTTTTACCAAATACGGGACTGGTACCTGTCTCTTGGCATTATCTGTGACTCCCACTGTATCAGAGATATCTTCAGGAGCCACTACTGAATTTGTGAAATAAAATTCCGAGCTAGGTGGGATTTTAAAATTTCTGTCTGATCTTATGGCATATACCCCATTCCGATCTAAATTGAAGTTTATCTGAGCTCGAAACCTTCTCATGAAATCAACCCCCATTATCAGAGGGCAAGTTAAATTTGGTACCACATCAAACCAATGTCTAAAAGTACGCCCATACATAGTTAATCTCAGACGCACCTTCAATTCTATTTGGCGGGAAGAATTATCAGCCATGAAGATTCTTTTCCTGAATTTCCGGATAGGGATGTCCCCAATTTGTGCAATTATACCTTTAAACAAAGTCTCACTAACACATGTGCAAGTCGCCCCAGTATCAACCAAAAAGGGAATATTGGTAAACTTACCCACGGTAGCACGCACAAATCCGTCCTTCACTGGTAGTCTGATTCTGTCTACACGCTCGTTTTCCTCCTGAAAAAGAGTGACTAGATCATAAGAGTCACCCTCCACATTGTAAAAACCTTCAGCGGGGTCCACAGAATGCTCACTAGGGATTACACGCCCTTTACCATCCACTCTGGACAATCTCCCAACTCTATTCTTTCCCACCATGCGTCTTCGGCGCAATGACATTTTATTCTTCATCATTGTTAACATTGGTTTTCTTCCTGCTTGGAGCAGGCGTGAGTTCGCGCTTTACAAGTTTTTGCTTGCGCTTTTCTGAAGTGGTGGCACCTTCATGGCCCGATTCCTCTGCCTCTGTCTGCGTTTCAGCACCTGAGCTTGGCTGGCTCTTTGGCTTAGGCTTAAACCACTTCTTCTTGGGGGTACTTGACGTTCCACAATTACCACACATATGAGTACCTGCCTTTGGCGTCACTGACTCTACACTGCTGTCTCTCTTTATGAATTTCTTGGTAAAAGGCTTTTTGAAACTCTTCTTCTTGAAAGACACTTTCTTGTCTTCGTCGTCAGTAGTTTCCCCAGCTGCCATGTTCTTTAACAGGTTGATTACCGCCGTAGTAGAACCCTGGTGCTCTTCCTCTTTAGCCTCATCACTAACAGCATGGCGATTCGCCGCCTCCATGGCCTCATCCAAGGTTTTCGGATTATCGGCCATGACTCTCTTTGACAAACTGGGCTTAAGATTTGTTATGTAAAACTTCATCTGTGTCTTGTCATCGACACCAGACTTAGCCAAAAGTAGATCCATTTCGGCATCGTACTCTTGTAAGGATTCATCTTTGCCCTGTCTGCGGCTGCTGTAGTCCTTCATGCGTTCGTGATAGGACAGCTTCTTAAACTTTTCCAGAAATTTTCTTTTGAAGGTCTCAAATCCTGACGTAGGATTCCTCGACCTATACTGTTTATAGAAGTCTAGGGGCTTACCCTTCAAAAACTTCTTTATTCCCTGTGCCTTCAGTGAGCTAGATGCCCCCAAGGAATCAGTATATTCCTCGTAGTCGGCCAAGAACTGCGCCGCCGACATTAACGTCGTTGGCGCTGAAAATTTCTCGGGCGGTGCTGCCAGTGTTTTGGCGACTGACGCACTATCTTTTGTCACCTGTTTCACCGCCCTGTTGCTGATCATTCTGAGATGGTTTTTGCTGTCTTTCTCGTCATCTGACGATGACGAATCAGTCAGCCAATCATCCTCCCATTCATCTGAATTGTCATCCATCTGTTTTTTCTGGCGTGACCTTCTGTGAGCTCCCATGGGCATCTGTCTCGAGTGCCTGACTCTGCCCCTTTTGAACTCGTCATCGCCAGGGTCTTCCATCTCCCATTGGCGTTGGACAAGATAATCATTGTTCTGACGCCCCACAGATCCTATTTGCCCATGTGTGTTGTAACCTGGACCTTCTTCCACATGTACACGTGTGGGCCTCGGCCTTATTGGGCTTATTCCCTGCACTGGGAAGGGATCTCTGGAACTTTCTCGTCCTATAGACTGCTGTGGGACATACACACTGTGCCTACTCACGCTTTGATAACCATCCAATTTAAGAGGCGCCGTTGGCCTTGGAATTTCTCGTCCCAAGTCTCTATTGTACGCCGGCGGTGGCGTGTTTTGAGGGATATCCAACCTGTTGTTTAATCCTCTTATAGATGGTGCTGGAGGCATTGCTGTTCTGTAGATGCTACCATATGAATCGTTTATGTCAAAGTGTTGACCTGTCTCTTCACCTGGGAACTGTTGTGGCCGCGGCAATTCGTGCTGGATTGTCTGAGTTGGTCTATCCATAGTGGGCACTTTCGGCGTAGGTTGATGCACTGCCTGAACTTCCAGTAGTCTGTTTCTTATCTGCAGCTTTCTTATTACTTCCCTAAGCTCGTTCACCTCCTGCCTATGGTCTATCTCCATCCTATCCAGTTCCATTGTACAGGTATGCACCAGTTCATCACTTTTGTACCTGCACATATCTAACTCTTGCCGCACAACATTGTTCTGAGTCTCCAAGTCAATCCGTTCCTCTCTGAACTGTTGCAATTCACATTCCAGATCTTGAGCCCTTTTCTGCTCAAACAGGATCAGCTCATCCCTCCTCTTTAGTTCCTGGATGTACTTTCTTTGAGGATCCATCTGTGGCACTGCACCTGCTCCTTCCAGGTGCATTGTAGCGTACGTTCTGAATCTGTCTCCTGCAGATTTTGCCTCAGGCACACCACCGGTCGCACCTAATGCTTCAGAACCCCTACCTTCACTATCCTCCTTCGACGCCATTATGTTTTCATAAGTCTTAGCAGGCCTGTTTACCTTCAGGGTGCCATCCCCATTCACATTAGAGAGACTCCAATCTGAGAATGAAGATAGATCCAACCGATCACGTTCCCTATTGTTCTTTGTTTGTGGGACCGTCAAGTGATCTTGTTGGTTTCCCTCACTCTCATAGCCCCTTCTATTGGGATCCTCCCTGAACTGTTCTCTGCCAGAATTGTGATGTTTTCCTGGCGTCAGCACTGACTTATACTTGGATCCCGACAGCGTGGATTTCTGAGAATCCCCGTCGTCGTCATCCGGACCTTCTTTTAGGGGACCTACAACACCAAAGCCCCCCGCCAGCTCATTGTCTCTTTGCCAGTGTCTTAATTCCTCCAACTCTGGATATTGTACTTTGGTAGGAGTACCCAAAATATCCACAGCTAGCGCCCCTTCATCCCCTTCTGTCTTGACTTTCTTATCTGCAATTGGGGTTGAAGTAGAGGGTTGGACGCCCTCAGCCGTTGATGTTGACGGTTGGGCGTTCTGACGCAATGCTCTTACTTGGTCGTGAAGGAGTGGTTGCTCTTGAATTTCATTTTCTTCGTCCATTTGACCACGGGGAAGCTGTACTTTAGCTAAATAGTTTCCCCCACTCCTTAGACGTTTCCAGACATCAGAAAACATGTACCCCGGTCTAGGCTTCTTTGGGGCCCTTGTCTTCCGGGTTCCCATGATGGACATTCATGGTTCCCCTAAGTCCTCCAGGCTATACATATACACTACACATATGAGATCGATGGTAATGATCTCACTTTCCCATCCCCTGGATTCGGCACAACTTGATAGTTTTTAAGCTTTAACATCCTTTGTTTCTGCCAATTCAGCATCCCAATCTTCGCCTAACCAAACTGATGGGTCAGAGGCGGGTATTTCGGTCACCTGGATATTATGCTTAACATTATACCAATAGTTTTCCACAAAGTTCTTAGTGATAGCCTCCAAGATAATTTCTTCCTTCTCCTGTTCTGAAAGAACTCTCTGGGCTGTTGTGATGGCCATGGCGAGATGCACTGTGTAGTTGGATGTAGTTGGATGTCTGTCTTTCAGTCACTCTGTGTAGGAGTCTGTTGTATCTTCCTCCCACTTGACTGCTGCTTACTCCTCTCAGGTCTCCTTACACCCAGAGAAAGCTGGCTTGCTTTTCCCAGGTGGGCTATCTTTAGCCTCCCTGACTGGAGCTTCTCTACTCACCAGGTAGTGGAAAGGTTTGCTCAATTTCAGCAAACTTTCCACCCCTTAAGTTAGGGGATAATTCGTGTACAAAATACACAATTAACCACGATCTTAATTGGCTTCTCCACCAGTGATATAATACTGTGTGTCCCCAGTATTAATGCTACAATAAAGGTAATAGTCAATAGACTATCCTACAGTTTAAATTTTGAATAGATTCGGTGAGAGAGAAGAAGTGCAGACACGGCGACTGTAATATCATAAGTGAGTAGAGACGAGCCCACTCAGTGTATTTATTCCAAGGTTCTAGTGCTGCCCGCGTGGACGCAGCCACGCCCCAGGCCTCCCGAGCCTTCCCAGAAACCCACTACTGTAACATCCTGCACAGACCCTGCAGTATAAGCTACTGAAAGTCCCCACCCTACATTCTAAACCTCCTAATTTCCCTTCTCCCTCCCTCTCTCTTCCCTCTCCTACCCCCAGTCATGTAACTTTGTGGTTTCATTGTCAAAATTTAAATTGATACTAATTACCCCCTGGAAATCTAACTTCTTTTTTTTCATAATAGATTTTTCAAGTATTCTTGGAGTAAATTTCGAAATCCTATTTGTATTCCTCCATTACGAATCCTATTTGTGTTCCTCTATTATGAATATTGAAGACATAATTCACATTGTGTTAATGCATTCTTTGGATTTAATGTGTTTATCAATTATGTTTATGTATTACTTGAATATATTGGTTTAAAAATGTGCACATTTCTAATGATTTTGTACTTACTTCAAGATTAAAATACTAAAGAATGACATGTATAGGGAGTCTCAGATATTATAAAGATGTCAATGTAAAGGGGGTCTGAAACTACTGGACAGGTGGAATTTTGAGGTTGGCAGGTAGATTTTAAATGGCAGGTTGATAATTTTGATCTTGTCGCACCCTGATATTGGATCGGTTTCATTCAATTGTTAATACTTGTTTTCAGGTTATAGGTTAGGGGTCTGACTACCTTAATACTTTACACCAGAGAAGCCTCCAACATGCAGATGGCAGCTGTATATTTAATGTTAATGTTTCCCCTACCGAAGGCAGTACGAATGCCAAAGGTGCTAATACTGGGAAACCTTGAGATAAGTCACACTTTGTGACACAGTGAAAATTTGAAGGCATTTTTCGGTGCTCTCGTGCCCTCTGATACCCGGGAGCTGGCCCAGGAGCTTGAAGGCATGTATTCCACCCACCTAGCCTGAAACCCTGGGTCCCATGGCTTTTGATGCAAACTAGACTCCTCGACTCCTGGTTTCCCAGGTGTTTCTCCCGGGCACCTACCTTACACAATTTATTTTTCCTATATCTAAGCTTTTATTGGAAATCCATACAAAAACCAATCCTAACCCTAGGCCTTAATCAGTGGTCCTAAGTCAGTGAAGGTAGTAGTGGATTGTAAATGTTAAAAAGTTGGTTAGATGAGGGTCTCAACTCATTGTTATTAACTCTAGATACTAAGATAGTAACAAGTCAGCAGCCATAACCTCATCAGACTTATCTAGATCTTATGATCCTATCGGGATGGATCTACTCCATCAGCTATGGTCTATTACTCTAGCTACTTCACCAGGAGGGCAGTTGTCGGAGCAACTAATATCACTCTAGCAACAAGTCTATCGGCTGTGGTGTATCAGTCTATCACCTGTGCTTTACTGGTGTTGTATGGACACCCATTGCCCCGTCCTAATGGGATACTAATGACATTTGCTGTTTGGAGCATTTTAATGACATTTAGCAGTTGACTATATTGATGGAAAACAAATTTGAAAAAAAACCATTTGTGGTTTGGAGTATTTAAATGACATTTTGCAGTTTGGAGCAAGACAAGAATGATAAAAAAATAAATTGAAAAAAATATCCGTCCTAATGGGATTTTTATGACATTTGCAGTTTGAAGCATTTAAATGACATTTTGTGGTTAGGAGCAAAACCCTAGACTAGAATGTCTGGGGTCTAGTAGGGGGAGGAAAAGAAAAAGGGAAAGAGAGAGAAGAAGTGGTCTGGATTGTGAGAACGTGAAAGGGAGAGAGACAGAGGGAGACACAGTGTCAGACATGCATGCAGATATAATTGTTTAGTTTAGGCCTATATAAAATTTCACGCTGAGATGGACTGAAATTGTGTAACACACAAAGATATAGGGACATAAACATGGCAAAAGTACAGATACAGGGAGAGGGGGAAGCAAAGAGGCAGAGACAAAGAAACACAACGAATGACAAAGAGAGGGACTGTTAGAGACCAGAGGAGGAAGAGGTGGTGTATAGGAGGAGGTAGTAGAGCAGGAGGTGGTGGCGGAGGAAGAGGAGGTGGGTGTAGTGGTGGTTGAGGTGAAGGGAGAGGAAGAGGAGGAGGTGGTGGTTGAGGTGGAGGAGGCAGAGAAACAGTGACAGAGAGACACCATTCTTATAGATTTGTTCTCTCCCTCATACCCCCTCCCTCTTTCCCCCCTCTCCTCCACTCCGTCCTCTCTCACATAGGCCTACCCCCATCACGCGGCCCCATCAGTGCCTTAAACTAATCTCCTATATGGTTGACCTATATGCAAATAGCCTGGCTGTGGTGTGGCCTAGTGCGGTCAGGAGTGGGGTCAGGGGTGTTTTTCCTGTTGTTTAGTTCTGTCGGCTGCTGCATATGCAATTGTAACCCGTTTGAAACCCTTTTAACACTAATTTCCTCCAAAAGTGTTCCTGACACATAGTGGAGCATGTGCACCTCGAAAATCTAGGCCATCCGTCCCGTGGTTTCGTAGGAGATAGCAGAACTTACAGATTTGAAGATTTCCTATTAATATTTAGATGTTATAATAAGATAGAAATAAACGCGAGCTGCATATGCAACAGCTTATTCACAAAATGCAAGTGGCTTTAGGTGAATGCCGAAGGCACGCGTGAAAGACATTCACCAAAAGCCCCGCAAGCTTTTACAATGACATTTCCGACCATCAAACTTTAGCTTATTATAATTTGCCAACCCTAGGTAAGTGAAG
Source organism: Sthenelais limicola (assembly GCA_942159475.1). NCBI lineage: Eukaryota > Metazoa > Annelida > Polychaeta > Phyllodocida > Sigalionidae > Sthenelais > Sthenelais limicola. The sequence goes on from OW804096.1 coordinate 111,581,482, forward strand.
GTCTTCACCCAATCAATATTTACTCAATAGACGTTAATCATATTAGGTCCTAATAGAGGAGCTTACCCATTAACTGTAACAGATGTGACTTGAGACTAGAACCAACGGGTTGATAATCAATACATATTACATATACTTCTGAATTGCCTGATTTACTTGTTGCAGGCTTGAAGACATGTACCTATTGTAGGATAAGAAAGGAAAATGATGAATAACACAAATTTGTCATTAATCTGGGTACGACAATTTACAGATGGAGTAAACTTTTTAAACTTTATAAATATGAATGATACAATTTAATGATTAAATTCAAACCACTTACCTGAGAAAATACACAATTTAGCAGATACATGATACAAACTGAAGAAGACTCAAATAGAGTAAACATCTTTAGCACCAGCGAACCCCCCAATGAGAGAATTAATAAGCTAGCGACCACTTCTGAGTAGTGGAGAGGAGAAACCACTGTCTCTTGTTCACCAGGTTTGTCTTGGCAATCTATACTGCCATCACATGTTACCTGCAGAAAAAAATACATGTAAACGTTACTCATATATAGTGACAAGCACCTAGAAGCTAGACCATAGTGAATATAACTAATCTTATTTAAGTCAGGTTTAAAATGTTGATAAGATTTTATACTCCTTTCTTTGAATATTTAAACAAAAAATTCAGCTGCATGACAACACACTAGGGGATACAAACCAATTTAGTTAAATATTAAAACGAAATTTGATCAATGGCATTTTTCATTTCTGGAAATCTGTTAATATTACTTAATGGCAAATGTTGCTTACTAAATCCACAGGTCTGAGCTGCGAAACTCTGTCCATAAGTCCCACCACATTCTCCCTACACATTATGTTGCCGGTATTATCACAGCCAAAGTACCAGTTGTCTAGTGTCTCCAAGATCAGGCGGTCATCAGTGATCATCTCGGACAAGGAATTCCCCTCGTAGTAAGGATTTAACGTATTCCCAAGCCATGACCAATTTCCAGAAAACCCTTGTTAATAATGAAAAAAGGAAGATTGGGCTCAAGGATTATAAATATATATTTTAGAACTTGTTAAACAAATTCGAAACTAAAAAAAATCAATCAGTCTAACCCAAGGTAGATCACAAAGCTACAATATGCCCAATTGCAAGAATAGTCAATAGATTTATTGGAGACAGTCGCTCTCAACAAGCAGAGCACATACCTCTGCAATGCATGTAATGATTGAGGCTAGTAATGAATGCCCCAGGAGCTTCACAGAGATGAACAGAGCAAAATGAATCACCCATGTTCTTCTCAAAACCAGGTCCCCTGCTCGAAAGTCCATCAGACCGAAGGCTAGCCCAAGTATCCCCGAGTGGGAGTATGGGGAAACTGGCAATGATCTCGTGAAATTTACACCAAGCCTGGGTGCAGAGCTCTGGCTTACGTGAGCGCTTGACATGCTGAATCACTTGTCCAGCCCTGTAGAGGATAGATGTGAATTATAGACATAGATATCACATACACAGAATCACTAGTTGGAAATACCTTCATTTTTTGGCTATGTACCCGGCCAACTACTTAAATGGACATGAGGCTCTTAGAGTTTTACTGCTTTTTGAATTTTTGAATTAATGTACTTGTTACATAATATTTTTGACTGAATAAAAATTTTAAATACAAAATAATACACACTCGATCAGGACATGACTCAGTACATAACCAGCTATATCAACTCTAAGCAAGTTACTGTTCAAGTTCAAGTTCAAGTTATTTCTTCATAAGCCCAATTGCACATGAACCCCACTTCACTACACTCATCTTCAATGAATGACAATGATGTATAAACATCTTATCTTCAAAGACATCAACTACACACCCAGGGTTTTTTTGTTTTTTAAAAACGCATTGGAAAAGTCCTGCGGTCCGGTTGCCTGCACCACCATTGTCAGCCCTGCAGACAACCAAAAATGAATATATGGGCGTCTGCCGGACAACCATGTTTTATCTATCTTTAGTGTGAGCAGACAACCACATATTTTGTGGAGATATATGGTGGACAACCATATTTTGAAAAAATAAATATATTTGATAAAAAACACTTCCCTTCATCTTTTCCTTCCTAGCTCTTTGGATTCAAACCTCTATTCCTTAAATTAATTCCAATGTTGTCAACTTTATCATGTATAAAGTTATGTCTATCACATCAATTTCAGAATAATGAGGAGGCTAGTCAGGTCATGCCGGAATATTATCAATTTTAAATAGTGAGTTAGTTATTATAATTTTGGACCTATTCAGAATATTTCAAACTGATTTTAAGACAAAGATTTTGAAAATTCTTATTTTAGGAAACGTTGATCTAATGATTGATGAATATGTTACTTATTTCAAATTCCATGGAATATGGAATATAATATAGAAAATATATTTCATGATAGCCCCTACCAAAATATTGGAATTTATCCCACAGATATACTCCCCTGCCCCCTCACACACACACTCAAACACCTCCTGATATTCAATGAACGTTAATCATTAAGTGTTCTATGGTTTGACCCCTGCTTGGTTTGACTTACCTGTTGGTGAATTGGGTATGTTCGTGCCAATCACTTATATCGATTTCACTCAGCGATGCTTTAACTGCATTCAGTGACTTTTTGAAATCCTGGAGAATGTCTACACACCATGGTTCTGAGTTGTACCAATGATCAGGTGATGGCAGAGTCCATTTAGAATTTTCAGTTTTCTCATATGTAAACGTTTTCTTGAACAATGATTCAACTTCTGCTATGATGGTAGGATCTTTTTGGATATTAGGACAACCGCTTTCCTGAACTTGCCAAGGAAAAGAGTTTGCTGCAGCATTCCAGTTTCTGGATTTCTTCTTGGACTTTTTGCGACCCATATTTCAGCCTTCACTTCAGCCACAATACCGTATCATTGGTGAGCCAAGTCAGCCGTGGACCTATGCCTGTGAGTCAGGAAACAGCAACACAAGAAAATCACTCAGGACTGACAGTTAGCATCAGGGCTAGGACTATCTGTATAATAAGATTCATTACATTTATTAAATGCGAATTTGACATTTAAGCTTCAATATGCACTGAGTAAATACTGTAAAATCAGAATAAGTTCCAAGCCAATTTCAGTGGCTTTTCATAACCCTAATGATAATACCAGGTGGTTGTAATAGTTAGGGCTCCTGAAAATGTTTTGTTGATTGTCACTGGCTGCCTTTGTCGATTTGTCCATCTAAGAAAAGGTCATGTTGATTTAAGCTCTCAGGAGCCCTATGTTGTACTTATAGTTATTGTTGTACATAAGGCAAAGATGTATTTAACAAGTTGTACCATACCATACACAAAATAATTAAAAATACCACGGTGTGAATATAATATTCAGATTTGATACCAATCACCAAATTTTTAATTACTTTGTGAGTCACATACTTAGTGTTAGCCAACAGAGATGACCCCCATATACAGGGTCGTTGTGAAGACTCTCGAGTCAGTAAAATGGGGGAAGTTCAAAGTTCTCTACAAACTACTCAACCAATTCCTATTAAACTGTATGTCCTTAATCTATATTATTTTGCAATGCTTACAGTACATTCTTGGGAGAGGATGTGGTCGAGAATAGACGGTGGTGTAAGAGTATAAAGAAAAAAACACTGTGGCATTGCAATGGTTTAGATTGAAAATAGAAGTCATTTCTGCCTTTTTCCATGGGAAAAAGCGGATGGTCACTGACAGTCTAGCGCCCAGTGCCAGAGGCTTATTAGGTAGGCCTACCTGGTCAAGTCGGCCCAAAACCAAGTCGGCCCTTGCCAGCTCGGCCCCCTCCAAAAACTAAGTCGGCCAACACCCTAGGCCAGCTAGGCCCAGGGCCACAATCCTCTACTCATTTCACTGCATGACTTAGGACCACCAATTTTAGGGCTAGTTGGTATGGATTAGGGTTAGGCCTAGTAGTGTGATTTTAGGCTATTTAGATCATAAATATTTTTATTTCTTGGTCAATAGTGAGGAGGAGCATATATAGGTTCTGGGCCGAGTTGGTCTACCCTTTGGACCCACTTGGTCAACCGCATGGGCCGACTTCACTCATCTGCCGGGGTCGACTTAGTTAGCGGAAGTCTATCTCTAATAATATGGGAGACGGCCATTGAGTTGAGTTAAGTTCGACTAATAGTCAGCGGACCTGCCCCTCGAACGCCAGACGTATAGGCCCCGGGACCTATGGGCCCAGCTCTGGACTTATAGGCCCCAAGGCCCGTTCGCGTTGGACATATATGCCCCGGGGACGTATGGGCCCAGATACGTCAGACTTATAGGCCCCGCACATATTTTGTTATCCCACCTCCTCCTTCCCCACTACTGTTACACCCCCCTCTTCCTTCCCTCCTTATTGGGAGACGGGAGGAAGGGGTGTTTTACATGTAGTCGTTTTTCAATTCTTTATGAGTTCTCAGCTTATTAAACTTTTATGAAGTCACATAGCTTTGTATGAAATCTTTTTCTGGAGAACCGTCCCCCTTGAGGTAGATATCGACCGCACCCGCTTTCCCGATTTTTCTGAAAAAGGGGTACTTTTGGGGCAGCTGTCTCCGACCTGACAATCTTAAAAAAAGGGGTGTATTTTACTGGTTCACCCGGAGAAAAATAGAAAAAGGGGGTGTACTGGCGGGCCCGGAGAAAAACAGAAAAAGGGGTGTATAGAGAAAGCCAGTAATGGCCAGTTATTTTGGATAAGGGGTAGAAAAACGGGGGAAATGCCATCCAAATCCTCGAAAAAGGGGGTCTAAAATTGATGGTAGGGGGCCTATTTCCGGGGATAAGGGGGTGTTTTTGAAATTAGGGAATGAGCGTTGGTGTCACCCTAATATACTGAGTGTGTGTGTGTGGGGGGGGGGGGGGGGGCTCTACAACAGTATATTATGCCAGAAAAAGACATTAGAAAGATGCCTATAATTATGTGTTCCAATTTATTTTGTGAACAATGTATCCACTGAAGTGGAATATACTTAGGCTATAGTTCAGTTTTTTAACCCGGGGCCTATACGGTACGTCCTACAGCCCTGTAACGGTCGGGGCCTATACGTCCAAACGGCTGGGCCTACCGGGGCCTATACGTCCAATGCGCGGGGCCCATACGTCTGGGCCCATAAGTCCCGGGGCCTATACGTCTGCACCCCTGCCCCTTCATCTTGAGATTCTATGTATCGGGACATACGCAGACGCAGTCGCAGAGGCAGGTCCGCTGACTAAGTTCGATAGGCCTATATAGGGCCGGCTTGACAGTGAACCGGCTCATTACTGGTACTAAGGCTAAGCGATTGTATACTTTTTAATGGATATATTACTTAAATACCACACAGGTTGCAGCTGCTATAAAGAAAGATGGAACAAGACATAATACTCACATCATGTAGGGCGATGGACATGCGTTGTTTACATGCTGTATTATCGCCCATGCAGGGGGCGCTGCCGTCATAATAGTTCATTTAGCTACCACTAAACAAACAAAGGCGCGGAGGTGCTTGTACGAAACAGAAACCAGCCATATCCTATATTCTAAGAGTAAGTTAACTACTCTAACATCGGCTTTTTGTTTGGATCACCGTCTAAGGTGAGAGTTTGGATTTCTATTATGGTACCGTTTTTCTACACGTGAAGTGGATTGTTATCGTTATCTTATTTAGTCTTTAGGATGCTGAATTCTAAGCCAGATCAGATATGGCGGCAATGTGGCGATGCCAATGGGGTCAGGTTCAGGGAGTAGTCTACTATTCTGCCTCTGCGTATGTCCCAATAGATGCAGAGCCAGTCGTTTGCTGACTAGGGCATTTGGGCCCCGGACCTGGACAATTGGGCACCGGTTGGGAATTATTTGTCATATACAATGACCGAACTAAACAGATAGTTACCGTACGGTACCGTCGTGTGTGTGTGTGGGGGGGGGGGGGGGGGGGGGGGGAGCAGCTAAGGGGGGGAGCAGCTAATTTAGCCACCTAAAACTTGCGAGCTAGCACCGGCTGACTGAAAGGGGCTTTTGTGACTTCGCATCTCTGATTGACTGTTGTAGCCGGGAGGCGGGGCTATAGTGGTGCTTTCACGATCATAGAAAATGTCATCTAACAATGATCCATGCTTAAAATAACCCTAGGCCTATACCTATCCTTAAATTGGTTGTCCTAAGTCAATAAAGGTACTACTCAGTGGACTGTCCCGACTAAAAACTCACTAATAAAAGTAATTACTTGATTGGTAAAAGCCTGCTAAGCCCCGCCCACCGCACATGGCTTCATTCGGCCAGCCGGTGCTAGCTCGTAAGTTTTAGCTTAAAGTCCTAGGCAGACCCTGGTAGGCGAATGCCGGTCACGTGTCACATTGTAACTGGTAGCGATTTTGGTCTAGCAACCAGCACATTTTGTTATAGTTTGAAATTAATATGCACAGGAAAAATATATTCTATTATGAAATCTACTTATCATAAGTATTGTCACCATTTCCGAAGAAATTCCTCTTGATAACAGGGCTATAATGATTAGATTCAGCTCATTGTTTACTACTCGACCCCCTGGACTATGAGTCTGGTGCAAACATGCCATAGCAACTCATAGGGAGCAGGGTTAAAATCGCAAAGTTCCATCCTGGATTTCTTAAATTCTACAAAGTTTTAAACATTATCAACCCTCTGTGAGTATTTTCTTGGCAATACTGTACATTTCTATGAAGAATCTAGAATTATTTACCCAGTTTCTGACCGTTTTCTGAGCATGTGAAATTGAGCAATTTAGCACTGGTAACACAGAGGCGCGGCGTTCGTTGTCATCAGACAATATGTGCTGGCATATGCCATAGCAAAATTAATGTAAGGCTTGGGCAAGCCCGGTCTCAATACCTTACCCTGATGTTTCGCCTTAGCTATTGGCTTTTATGTTTTTGAGTGTTAAAAACATTTCATATAATGTATACCGATACCGATATGTGGTGGTGCAATCCTTTCATGACATGAAGACATCTGAATCAACTCTTTCGTGGTCTCCGGGATCATGATATGTGTCCAGATATTTTTATGGACTTCTTGAAAAACCAATTTGGTCCCGATATGGAGAGAAACTGCCGGTTTTCTTTTCCAGATACCCCAGAGAGTTTTCCTTCCCTACGCACGGGTCAGGACTCCAGGTTTGATCACTGCCTTCCAAATACACCATCCGTGTATAAGGGTAGACAAGTGTCTTCACCGCAACCTGGTTATGCAAATTGTTTGCTGGGGAATGTGTCAATTCCATTGCTGGAAGAGGATTCTAGGTAGACCGTTAAACAACCTCAGGGTCAGTTCGTACAGTCTGGCTGTGTGCCTTCCATGGGTGGTAGAAGATCGCTGATGCCTGATGGATGCAAGTATTGTATACAATGAAGATCGTACGGCGGTTATCTGCCGGAATTCCTTCATTGGCAAGGGCAAGAGCCCTAAACCAAAATCCTTGACCCTTTCCGTGACACGTATGTCAGGTTATTCGCGGCGATTGACGACCTCCTCTGCTCCTCTGCCTTATCACGGCCACCAGTACTCCGCTCCTCTGCGTTCCCCTTCTCCCGAGGAGCAGGGGAGCATAGGATACCCACAAAATCTCAAAACTCATATGCTTGGCCATTTTGGCCAGCTCCCCGTGCTCCCCACTCCAACAAGTATTAAGTGTTATTGTTAATGTATATATCACCAAAAATAAATTGGACATTATTTGTAGTTGTAAATTGTATATTGTTCTTAGATTATGACATTGACAGTGTCTGAAATTAACTTTTTTTTTCATCCACCAACTTGGCGGGTATACATAAATTTACTTACCTGCAAATTAAACCTCAAATAAAAGAATCTCAACTGATTTCAATCACACAATTCAATTATGAGAAAACTCCATTCTTTTTTTCTTTTTTTTACAAATAATTCAGGGATGAAAGTGTTCAGTATTTTGACATAAATCAGTATTTTTTGATCATTTGTCATCACCGATCGGTAGTGGGCACCACTCTACTAGGCCAAAACATGTCCAAATGATCCTCCCTATATATCTACTTCCACCTATTATATATTTCTTTATCTCCAACATATACTCAACTGTGCTTCCAAGAAATAAGGAGCTACTTCATTTTCCAGCCAAAACACAAAATAGTCTCATTGTTTTGAAGAGCGATTATATTAAAACTCCTAAGTGTAGAATCAAGTGTCTGGTATCAATTGATAGGCAATGATGTGCCCTAGAATTGATTCTATTTGACCTAAGATGTCAGTGCATTTTTTCAGTTATTTGTAAAAACCCTAAAAATACCCCTCTGGAAGAGCTGTGGCTGCCACAGAAGAGGACCGACCCATTTCCGATGTAAATTATTTATACGTTTATCATGTACTGTCTTCGGAAATAAACAATATACAATACCCTTGACCTTTGAATATGACTTTAAGAGTTCAAGAAGAATTCTCAAAATTTTTATATCTAATTCCACTTATAAAGTTTGTGTTCCATCAATATAGTGGATATTGTCGATGATATAATATTTTGTATAGATTAAATTTAATATTTTAAACTTTTTTTTTTAAAAAAAACCTCGATGATTAATATTCCTCAAGGGTAACAGAATGGCACCCGGCAGATATGGAATCAGGAGATTTTGGAGATCTAGAATCGATCAAAAAAACATTGTATGACCCAAAATGCAAGGTTCACCCGGGACCCCTCCTGCCTCCGGACTATAATGATCCAAACTAATATATCTTCGAAATTTAAATAAATTGACCCAGATCAGGAACTCAGTGGGAAGTATCGCTTTAATGGTACTCCTACATATTGCTTAGCCAGACATCGATAGGAATAGTTTACTCCTCTTATCTACAGACCTGCCACTTGACATATTTAATTAATACTATAACATTCATTCCAGATCTGATTTCTTGTGAAAAAGACATCGAGATGGACAAGGAATGTAAGATTGTAACTCTCAGCTGCAGCCACACCTTTGACACAGATGTTTCTGAGCTTGTTAGTCACTACAAGCTTAACCATGGAGATGTTATAAGTGATGGAGAGGACCGATTTGCTTTTGCAAAGATTCTCTCCTTTGATCCTAAAAAGAAATGTTATAAGCTGATTGACAACCCTGACGATTCGGGATCTGGATATTTGACTATTCCCCACAAAGACATCCTTGACTCGGTTACGGACTTTAGGAAAACGTACTCCAAGATCATCGAAGACAGTCCTTCTATAATTTGTTATGCCTCAAGAAATGACCATTTTGTAAAATCCAAGTTCCAAGGTTCCATTCCCGAGAATTTGGAGTTCAACGTTGAATTTCAGTGGGGTGAACTCGAATCATTTAATGTAAGGAACAGCCCAAATTCTGAGTGGAAAGATTTCGACTATGACACTGTCACTCTAAAAGAAATTCAGGAATTCTTTTCTGAATCAAACAAACCGAAAGGTAGTTTTGCTGTGACTGTCAAACTGAAAGGGGATAAGTTCAAAGAATACAAAGAGAAATATAGAACAAAAGGAGAATATTCCTGGATGAATGCTAAACCCAAAATCCCTCGTGGATGGAGCTTAGAAACTGGCAGTAGCTCTGGCGGTAGTGACTTCAGAAATTGGACCTGGAAATTTAATGGTCCTGTGGATTCTCAAGAAAAGGCTCTCGAAAAAATGAAAGCATTTTTAGTGGGATTCGAGTACGATATTGATATGTGATTTCTTATATGGCATACGGTCATTGCTATCATACTACATGTTTAATAGTGGTAGAGTACTGCATGAGCACTATTATTCTTACGAAGTACGTACTACACCTGCTTTCTAAAAAAATAAGTAGATGTATTTTTTGAATAGTGAATACATTAATGTAAGCATCATGCCTTTAGGATCTATATATAGGTTTAACCTAGACTGATACGTACACAAATTCGTCGATCTAAGTGTTCACTTAACAATTGATTCTTTTCTGAATCAAACAAACCGAAACTGAAACGATTTAAATATGTGACAAGACTATGTAAACATCTGTTCTGTGGTTTTAGGCCTTCATTTGATTGGTCACAATATGTAACCTGCATACTTCTTTCAATATGTGCTATGTTAATCCAGGAAGTTCTAATCTTTAGATTTGTTATTGAGAAATACATGTAGAACTTCAATATATGCTAGACATTTTTCATCATGCTACGATGACATATATTCATATCCAATCGTTTCATCCCCAAAGGTTCTATGTTATTCCGAACTAATACCTTGAGAAACTGAAACACCTTGTGTCAATGTCGCCTCATTAATTATTGATACCACCAGCAATATTAACCACTTATGGAATCGAGTTCAGAGCGGGCGGGAAATGTAGAACTGAGTTTGGAGGTGGAGTGATACAACACAAAGCCGAAGGCTGAGTGCTGTATCACTCCGCTGGAAAACAAGTTCTACATTTCCCTTGCCCATGTAGAACGAGTATGTACCAAAAGTTTATTAATATATGTACCATCTTCTTCCTTTAGACGTGACGTCATAAAACAAGTCCCATCGATAAAGCACTAGTTCTACATCAGTTCACAGATATGGAACTCCCGGTTATAGAATGCGCATATACTAATTGTCTTTGTATTTTGTTTATATTTGCTTTTAATCTTTACTCTGCAAGTGCTGCTGATTTGGTATGTAACCATAAATATTGCTATGTGATCCATCATTAATATTCAAATAATGCCTATGAGTGTGATATATTTGTTTTATAGTTTTCAAAGATTATTCTCGATTATGTTACGATTTAAATATGTGACAAGACTATGTAAACATCTGTTCTGTGGTTTTAGGCCTTCATTTGGTTGGTCACAATATGTATTGTAACCTGCATACTTCTTTCAATATGGCTATGTTAATCCAGGAAGTTGTAATGAGTGGGATGAAGGCCCACCAGTCAGTTATTTGATTTTTAAAGGAGGGTATGCATATGGAATTATTGGTTAATAGACTTGAATAGACTAAAGTATGCATACGCTCCTTTTTTTTAATCGCTTTTTCTACAAAAGAAATGTGACCGGCCACCCTGTCGGCCCTGTTACGCAATTTGGTGGAGTGGAGCACATGGTGGGAGTGGGGGTAGTAATCTATTTTTTTAGATCTTATGTAACACAAGGTGCTGTTTGTTTTGGTTGAAGTGGTGGTGGGGTGGAGGAGGAGTAGTACTTAAGCTGTAGTGGTGGAACTAGACAATTTCATTGACCAAATTGCTCCAAACCGCAAATGTCATTTTTCAACCAACTTTCTTTCTGACTCACTTTTTTCGACAGACAGAGGAAAGAGATTGGTGAAAGGGAGAAAGTTAAATAACATTGCAACTACATCCAGTTACATTCTGTCAGATCTTTATCCATGGATCTGTACAGTTATTAGACTGTTAAACTGCTTTCCAGTGATAACAGAATTCTCTAATTAATGGGGTTTTATCCTTGGATCTGTAGACTTATCTGTACATCTGTTAAACTGCTTTCCAGCGATTACAGAATTCTTTAATTAATGGGGTTTTATCCTTGGTTGATCTATTGTTACACAACTTGAAGTGATGGTTCGTTCTGAGCACTAAAGCTGATTTTAGCTGATGTTCAGTGTTGTATTGAACATGGAGGTTGGTTTAGGGTTAAAAATAAAGAAGCCATCAGAATTAATCATTATGTAGCTTGACTTTGATTTGCAAAAAAATAAAGCTTGTGTGACTGTCGTTACCCACTTGTTTGTGCTTTAAGTATTAACTCAGTGCAGTTCTATCGATCCCTGCGAACAAACACTGAGAGAAAGATTGTTTGTATTGAGAGAAAAATAGCTCACATTGTTGTATCAATTCATGTCCTTTTCACAGCTTTAAATATTCTTAAAACCAAAGTAATGCCTTAACAAACAGTAGACTTTATAAGAAAGATGAAAGAATTTTAAATAGTTTATTTCTTATATTTGATAGTTATTTTACTGTTCTACCTGTGTAGACATCTACGACTACTTTGTCAACGCGTTACCTATATCTCTGTTGTCAGAAACCTACAGCTACTCACTCAACTTGTTTTTATACTAGTTTCCGATATGTATGGTTAGATACCAAATAAACTACAAATTCTATGTTATTTAACTCTATATGATTACCTTAATAAACTCTTCAAGTAGATGAGAACATCACTGAAGCTACATTAAATTATATGACACACTCTTTTTCCCTACCCCTTCCCCGCCCCCTCCTTTCTTCTCCCCTCTCCCGCACCCTTGAATGTGAATTATACTGTACTGCCTCACTCACTCACTGACAGTGAGTGACACTCTTTCTCCCCCCGCCCCCTCTCCTGTATCCCTCCACACAGTGCACTCTTCCCTGCTCTCCCTCTTCTCCAGTGTGCATGTGTTAGATAACACAGCTACCACACTCTCAAGTCATTCCCAGTCAGTATAGCACCTGACACTGACTTGCCCCCCCAGATCAGATGAAAGATTGAAAGGGGTGAAATGACCCTAGTCCTAGTTAAAGATGCATTACCAGCTGTGGAAGATCCTGAAATGAAATGACTATCCTTGAGATAAACACTCTAAACCTATCATATGTCCTGGAGAAACGATTTAAATGGAGAAAAACTGATTAAAAGTAACAAATTCAGTATCGGTTTTTGCTCTGCATACCACTACATCAGTGGCCTGTAAGTGCCCATTCAAGACAGGAGGGGTAGTGGGGAACCCCTAGGCCGCTTTCGATTTCTTCACCAGGTGCACCAGGTGCACCGGGTGGATAGCTCGAATGCAGTATGGTGGGTCACCGGGTGGCCCAGCAATCCACTGACCTAATTAGGCTGGTGGACTATGTGGTCATGCGCAATAGGTCAATATAATTTGATCCTCCAATCAACTGAAGTAAACTCCATATAGTTCACCAGGTGGATTAGAATCATGTTCAGGCTCTGGTGCACTACACATGCGTATATTCTATTTCCTGCTCACCAGGTCAGTGCACCCGGTGGAGAAGTCGAAAACGGCCCTAGTCACATACATGGGCAGGGTCTATTTTTATATAGTTTGGGTCCAAAGAAGCAAGCTTTATAGAAATAGGCTTTACAGTTTCTAATAGGCAATCAAGTTATTGGTCACAGTTAGAAACAAACAAACATACCTATCAGTTGGGTTTATGCTTCATTGAGCAATGAATCACCAGTAGGGGCATAATTGTAGACATTTATAAATGACTATGGTCTGATGATTGGCACTTAAAATTCAATCAATAAGTCCAATACTTAACTAGACACTAGGGGCCTGTTGTATAAGCTAAGGAGAGATCTTCCCCTGTAGGGAGGAAATAAATTCTTCCTATATGTGAAATTCCCAGCTGTTAGAAGTAGCCTATGTACAATCAATGATGGGTAGGAATCTGTATTCTAACCCATGAAAGGAGGGGAAGAAAGTGTTACATAAATTACTTTCATATTGTAGTGTGGGGAGGGATATAGGTAGGGGCACAGGTGGTATTTATATTTAAATGTAGTTAACAAGTTCAGAACTGAATCAGGCCTGATCTGGTTAGGGGGAGAGTGTGTGTGTGGTGGGGGGAGGGATGGAGGTAACCCTGGAGGAGGGGGGGGGGGGGAAGCTGCATGGGTAATCAGGGAGGAATGAACCTCTTCCAATGGAAAGAACATAGGCAAGAATCCAACACTTGTACAACAGGCCCCTGCTGCAATACCTTATTGCCTATGTGGTAATGATGTAATTTACAACGAAAATAACAAACATCTGTTTTACATGTGGAACAGAATTCCACAAAACGTCACACTATGCTAACGAGGTCAACTGAGATCATTAGCATATAGTGCACCCTCATTTCCAATATATGACGTATGCTAACAAGGGAGAAATCCCTGTGAAATATCTGGTTGAGGGACGATCCAATGGACGTCCATTCGGTGCGCACCGATTGGAAAATGCACCACTTCTTTTGTTATTTACATGCTTTTAATAGGTTCGGAATTCTTAGATATTCAGGGACATGTTTGGGTTGATCATATACATGGTGTATATGGCAAAAGGAAAAATTGCGCAGATTTGCGCATGGATAGCTGGTAGTGCATTTTTAAATAGCTGGCCCCCAGCCATTTATAGGCAATGAAATCCAATTAATAGGGGACCCATAACCTTTACAAGTATAGGCATCAGTAATGACGACCAATTAGGCCTACATAAAAATAGGTATTTCCAATTTGTAGTAGCTAAAAACTAAGTGGGACGAATGGTATTTTTTTTTAAATAAATCTTTTAAGAAACCATCTTCCAGGAACTGAAAAAAATGTCTATTTCGTAACGATAGTTAAGTTGTTTGAAACAAGAGAAATGTTTTTCTAGGTAGGGGAAAAGGTAAATCTAAAACGCCTATTTTTCTTTTGTCCTTATCCAAAATTGTATAAGAATCTGTCCAGACAACGGTATTTGAATTTAAACACAACTCGGATACTTTTCATGTTTACCTAAGCATAAAAAGTAATAAACGTAGGCAGCGAGCCATATATGACTTCCGTAAATAAGGTCAATTATCACCCTCAACAAACCGTGTGCATGTTATCCCAGCGCCAGCCATTGCACCAGGAGCTCCGTTCATATAGTATCATATGTGTTGTGGAAAACATGTACAGATAAATACCTCCAGCTACACCATGATATTGGACAGTATTAAGAGAAAGGTTGGTCTTGTCATTGGCTTTCATACTGTCATACACATTTTATGTGGATTAAGAGCGTATGTATTATTGTATAGGTTTTCATACTATATATACCTCCCTAGTATAACGTACCATTTCCGATGTGTATAGCATACATGTATTGTACATTCAAAACTTTGTTGTGGCCTCGACTCATGAAAAGAAGGCTCTAAATGCAATTGATAATACACATTTTATATTAAATTTGAAGGGGCTGTATTAGACAGGAATTTAAGTGGGCTATACTGTAATATATAAATATATATTATATATGGTGAGCTATGGTGGGTTTTTTCTATGCCTTTATAATAAACCATTGTTTATCATATAAGCGCCGATGCTGTAGCTATAGCTATGGCATTCCATACTGCACGAGAAACTTATAATAAAATGTACGTATGCACTTCTTATGTAGGTTATTCTATTTATGGAAGAAGTAATAGAAGGTACTGGTTTATCAGAGCGCCGGTTGGTTGCTGTAGCCACTGGGGCCCTGTCCGTTACCTACTTGATAACAAAGTATTGGCAATCACGAAAGAGGGCGTCTAGGTACAATCTTCCACCAGGACCCACACCATGGCCCTTATTTGGAAACGCTATAGGTATATATTAGATGCATTATACATACATAGATGTTTCTGGCTGATCTAGGCATCTAGTGCCAGTTCATAAGTGACTTATGATAACAGCACATCATATTACAATTGCATTGTGTACCGTAGTAATGGATTTGTATTCTCAGCGAAAGTTAAAAGTTCTTTCATACATTTTTCAAAATAAGATTATTGTGATTATGATCAGAAGATCTAAATAATTATTAATTCAATTCCAATTCAGCATCTGATACATGTCGGTAGCTAGTATGTTAACGTTTAGACGCATTTAAGGTATGGTTTTCTGTGGGAGCATATCAAGCAAAAAGCTTTTGGTGACATTTTCCCCCGCCCCACTTAGCATAGTTAGTGGACGCCAACGCTCGTTCCCTAATTTTAAACGAACAACCGAACAAAAACAACATCTCCGGAAATACCATCAATGTTGTATTTTGAAGTAGAGAAAAATGAAGGCACAAAATGATAGTATATATTTTTATAATTGTAGTTTTTCCTAAATTTATATTTAATCACAGCTAGCACTGAGAATATTGCAACAATTACAAAATGTCTTGCTGGATAAAAATATTAAAACAAACAAACCATAATTTTTACCCTGCCCCCTTTTCAAGGATTTCGCAGTCTTGTCTGTTTTTCTACCGCATATATCTCAGGAAACAGGAATACACTAGCTATGTTTTCTCTGGTCTCCAAAAATTAAAATGCACTCAATCTTTCTTTTACATTTTGCTAATATTTGTATCTTTTCCTATACTTCTGCATTGTCTATCAGAGATTGAACCCTAATATGCCCTTATTAAATATATATTAAATAGAGCTTTAAATATTGGGTTAAAGGCTAAGCTTATATGAAAAATCTACAGACACATTTATTAGGCCCTATATAGTATACTAGCAAAGTACCCGTCCTCTGGACAGTCACCCTCTTCCTCTCACTGTCTCTCCCCTCCTCTCTCACTGCCTCTCCTCTCTCTTGCTCCCTGTCCCTACTCACCTTCACCTCTCCCCAGGGCCCTATTCTCTCTCCCCCTCTTCTCGATCTATCCTCTTGTCCCTCACCCTCCGATTTCCCCCACCATGTCCCTTCACTTCTTTCAATCTTTCCATCCTTCTCCCTTCCTCTCCTCCCCGTCTTTCTCTCCTCCTGCTCCTCTTCTCTATCCCATTCTCCCTCTCCCTATCTGATTTCTCTCACCCTCTCCCTCTGCTTTGCTCTCCCCTCTCGCTTCCCTCGCTCCCCCCCCCCCCCCTCTGATAACTCTCCCTCTGTTTAAGGAAGCCTTTAACCTTTTCTCCATGCCATCCATCATAGCCTGCATTTTGAGCAACATCGGGTCTGTTTCGATCTGAGTCTCCATGCTTTCAGCCATATTTAGTCCTTCCTTGGACAGCTTGATTTTCTTCGACCCAACCTCTCCTTGTTGTGCGCGATCCCTCTAGTGTGGCCTTCTCTTGATTCTATTTTAAGTTTTTAACCATTATACTTCCAAGAAATGTTTATATGTGCCCACCTTCAATGATGGACTATTGTCACTATCCTTATGACTTTTTAGCTGGATTTTTTTATGTAAAACAGACTATAAGCACTTGTTTTAACACTGACGTCTGGATTTTACCCCCGTTAAACAACTAACGCAATAATCCTGAGCGGAAAGTTTCTCTTTTAAAGCAAATCCTTCAATTTCAGTCCTACCTATTCGGGTTTATCTGCCCAAAAGTTCAGATTATAAACAGTATTCAGCTTCAAACTGCTTAAATCCACTGTTCATCTGATTAAACAATCCAACCGACTCCTTGCCTATGGCTGCTGGACCAAGACAAAATGGCGGTTCCACTATGCAGGACCACGTTTGTTTCAACCAACTCTTATCCACTGGTATAACAGTCACTTGTGCACTAAATAATCCTATCACTGAGTTCCACAATACTTCATGAACTATTTAAGCCCAAAAAGTTCTGTCTGTATGGTGAGATAAAAAAAGAAAAGACGATATGGCCGGAACCTCTACAGTTTCACTTTGAATCTCGCATGTTGTAACCGAAAGTCTGATAATGATAATGTTGCATTTTACTAGGGTATCGATGTTCTGTCCTCATACTTGAAGTTCCTTGTTGGAATGTGGAAAAAGTCAGGGAAAAAGTGAATTAGTGGATGCCAACAAAACAAAGTTTGCATTGGTCTCTCACGTCATCAATAAAAGTAATACATTAAATAAATTATATGGATTTTATGCTGTGGTTGTAATTGTTGAGAGTTTAATTACATCTATCTATTTCGAGATGAACTGAATTTGTTGATGGAGGTGCTTGCAACGAGCGAAACCAAATAGGATGTGGTTCTTGTGATCACACTTCCCTGGGTTGGCTCAGTACAATCCCTCCACAACTTGTCAGTTTTATGTCATTACATACGATTAAATCTCAACATTATTCATATTATCATACATAATTATAGATATAGGTTCAGCTTTAAATTCAAATTTCACCCTCCCCTCCCTATGTGAATGTCACACTTGGGAGCTTGGGAGCTTGGGAGCTCGGGGACATTCCATTGATAATTACTCTGTCGTTATAGGGAGTCGTATAATTAATAACAATGGTTAATGTAGAGTCTTGTTGATCGTGATGAATCTTGTCGATCTCGCTAGCTGTATAATGATAACTCTAGTAGAGCAAAGGTCCACGTTGGAGAGCTGAATTAGCTTTATTGGGTCCAATCTTGTAACATTTCAATCAGTCAATAGAATAGGTGCAGGAGCCGGACCATAGTCAGAACGCGCAGTCTAGTCAGTAAACATAAGTCCATTCCATCCAGTCAAGTCAGTGTCAGGAATAATGTGTAGTCTTCTTAGTCTGTACGAGGTCTGACTCTACTAAGACCTGGGGACCTTTATATATAATTATGGTTTCATCATACTGGACATTGCAGCAATGTTCTAGAACATTCTAGCAAGCCCCTAGTAGCATTGCATGTGAATTACTCGGTATATCACACAAAGAAAATTAGAGTGGGAAAAAAAAATAATGTCTAAGAGAAATAAGCAGAGGCAAGAGAATCAATCTGGTGAAGAGGATGCAGAGATAATGTCAAATACTCCAGCACCTAGAGGCTACTCCAGTCGCAGATGCCTTTGATGTCGACCAAAGAGATGCTGATACTATGCAAAAAGGTTGCACCAAATCTTCTGAGTGAGTGGAGACTGACATCTGAAGGAGATAATCCAATCCGAGAAACCAGGGACTTCAGGAAAGCCAATACATCTTTGTAGAGGACAGGTCTCACACTACCACCCAGGTAGCGGAGAAATATAGGAGCGGATGATGATGATGCAGGAAAATGTAGAAGATTTCTCTCAATAAGGCCAGCAACGCACAATGGAGAGCCTGGTAGATGTTTGAGAGGAATCATGAGGGGTGCGGATGAAGAGCCCCTGGTCTTGCTAGACTCCACAGATATATGCACACTCCAAGCAGAGAGCGAAATACAGGATCTTGGAATAACATGTGAGTCTGGGTCTTGAGATAGTTTATCAGGGACAATATTAGACTTCCTAAGCAGCGTACAGAAAGACATAGCTAGTACGCCCCACATGACAGCTTGATTTGGGTCTAAGGCATCCATGTGCAGGTATATCTGTAGTAATTGACTGACCATTAAGGGAATGACTTGTTTAGGGGGAGCACCAACCCTTCTCTTTAGTCCTGATAGGACCATTTTAATGTAGAAAGATGATCAAAAACTTTCAGAAGCACCAAACATTTTATGCAAGCTAATAACAGCTGACAAATAATTGTCAATTGAAGAGAACTTCATAGACAATCCTAGGTACGACAGGAACCTACCTGGCCACAGTTTGAGTTGTAGCTGGAACTGGGCACAGGCCATAACTGTCACAAAATAATAAGAACTTCTTCCATTGAGTGGCTCTGGTTGAAAAGGTGTTTGATGCCCAAGCACTGTCAATGTTTAGGGACACAAGATCATCTAGATCCTGCAAGGTGGTACCTAGAAAAACGCAAGAATAGGTCAGGCAGATAAAGAGACTTGAATGAAGATAGGCAAGATAATATATCAGGAATAACATTCAGGTGGCCAGGAATATGAGACGAAGTTAAATGGAAATTGCAAGTGTTAATGTCTAAAGATTATTTTTATATGAGTTATGAGTTAATTTATTGTTTTATTGTTTAAGTAATTAAGGTGCCTAAATAAAGTATTCAATTGTATTAAATGAACTTTGTCAGTCAGTAGTCAGTCAGTTTGTTATCCGCTTTCGCAATAAGGACGCTGTACTGAGGCACTGCCCCCCCATGATGACATGAGTCGGGGTATTGCGCCAGACCCCCCCCCCCCTCCATAGATGTAGAGTACATTGCATCAGGGATAAGTTGCTCGCGAGCTCATTCACCTATTCTATGTCCTTGGTCTTGTGACACCCTATTATTTTGTCTTATATGTAATATATGGACTAGTCCCTATGTGGCTAGTGTTGGTTAGGTTCAGTACTGGCCTCCAGAGCTGGTGTGTGGTAATAAAGGGTAACTGCTAACAAGGATCCAAGAACCTGATTTAGTGTTCATTCACTACAATTTGGTGCCGTGACCAGGATTACATTGGCATTCGCCCTCCAGAGGTTACAGATCTTGCGAAATCTCACAAAATCCTGTGCACGTTCCAGTTACTGAATTGCCATTGACTTGTACTGAAAACAATATAAATCATGCTTTCTAAGTCCTATATTGTAGTGATTTTTGGTTACTTACTTAGTATAATTATTATTTTTTAAGGGATATACTTTCTGGAAATAATAATAAAATTGTTGGTTTTCATATATTACCCGTCCAAAAACATCACTTATCAGGCCGAGGTGAGGTTTTCTTTCTTGTCAAGTTTTGACTTGCAAGTTATGGGTCCCTCACTAGTGGCGTAAAACAGTAAAAAACAGGGGGAAAAAACAAATTCTAATCCATTCAACTTTAGAAATGCTTTTTTATAAAGTCTAAATATCACTATCCTAATAAATATAGAAATGTAAAAAGAATATGAACATGGTCAATGACGTAAAATCCAGATCGGTTTTTGACAAAAACAAAGTTTTAAAGTCGGCCACATAAGTTCAATCAACGATCATGACATAAATATTAGTTTAACGTGTCATATATTATATATAAAGTGTACGGAGAAAGATATAAAGGTATTGTTTAGATTAAATTAGTTTATTTGTGTTTAGATGTGTTACATGTGTTGGCATGGCAGCAGGTTGACTCCCCTGGGATGTAATGTACTCACGACAGTTGGCATGGCAGCAGGGTCAGAGAGCCCTGGGATGTCAGGTATCGTTGGTGTGGCACTGGGTAGTGGGTTGACTTGGATGGAATGTCATGTTAGTGAGCTAGCTATTCGGAGTGTGGTATTAAATACAGTGGTACATGATCAAGCCAACCAGTGATGAGCAGGAGGTGTTCCTTGAATGGCTAGGGGACGCCTGCTGGGAAAGCTCTGGGGGCTTGGAAGCACAGATCGCTCTGTTCAATGGCTGGTTAATGTGACTTGTACTGTGATGAGTGTCACTAGGTTGAGTGAACCTGAGTAAGTGTTCATTCACTACAATTTCTTATCACTTCATGGGAGCGTAAAAATCCCAGCGATGTGTAGGCCTATGCAAGTGTGTCTGAAATTCAGGTGGCAAAAGGCAGAGTTGTATTTTGTTATTTATACTCAGGGTGCGGATGTTCGCGTTAGAGACACTGCCGTTAATGGTGAATGGTGGCGCCCATGAAAAAAGTGCCAAAGAAAACCGTACCTCAAATGTGCCTCAACATACTACTCACGTCCTCCTTAATATATACTCCCGACTATAGTTTGCATGAATGAAATAATACATGAAAACTCATAGGCCTAATTAAACTTACAGAACTATCTCTCAGCAAGGAAAATGCCGCTATCAATTTTTACCGTATGTCGAAGGACAAATATGGACCAGTCATCCGTTTGGATATATGTGAGTCAGTTTTTTTTAATTTGATATATATATGTTTTTCCAACTCTGGTTCTGCTTTTAAAGAATTAGTGACCGAGTCATTCTTTATGCCTGGTATTTACAACCCTTTAACGCAACCCAGTTATTAATTCTTTTAGTCACCCTCTAACCCGATTCCCCAGTGCCAATGTTAACAGAAACAGATGGACATGTAACAATCAATCAAGTCCATGTATTCACCGTAAATCATACCCTGTTTATTAATTATAGCTTTTCAGGCATCTTCCAAATCCGGTAATCTTGGACAACACTAGCAAAAAGTATTAGAATAACCTGTTTGGTGTAGGTGTAGGCTATCTAATTAATTTAATGGGTCAATTTTGTTTTAGAATGTACAATTGCGATTTCGTGAGATTTAGGAAGATTGAAAAGAAATAGTAACTTTGCCATCATAAATAAATCAGAGAGTTTTCATACCAATAATAGAAAATGATTTACATCAAAGGAGAAATATATTTGGTACACAATACTGTACTTTACATATTAACAGTAGCGCCATACCAAGAGCGGCGGAAAACGGATGAACTATGAGCTAGGCGGGCAAATCACAGAAGCCTTATGTATTAACCATAGGCTTCTAACTTTCTGCTTTTTCTCTCAGAATTTGAGTTATTGCATGATACTGTAAGCTATCAAATATTATCAAATGACATGTTAAGATTGGTGGTCATGCTTAACAAGAGGACATTTTATCCGCTAGATTTTAGCATATAGCAACTTTCGTAACAGTGTATCAACAAAAACAAGCAAGCATAGGTGTACGGGCTGCAGGGGGTCAGCGGCCGTGTGCTCCTAGGCACACACACCCCCCTGCACGTCCAGCGGTAGCCCGGGTGCGGTTCGGCCCGCATAGCTAGGTGAGTCAACTGGACTGCGCATGCGCAGAATGACAGAAGTTCATCCCGCAGTTACTGGTACGCACTGGAGACAGAATTCGTAAAGGGGGCTATTTATCTAATTTCGAGTCACTCCTTGACTAAATATCACCCCATCTGGCCTACCCTTTCTCCTGCCCCTTGCCCTTCTTGCCGTTTCTCTCGCCCAATGCCCATCCTCTCCCCATACAACTTTTGTCATCTCATCAAAATGCATGTTTACATGCCTAATTAAGCCAGCTTCTGTAGGGTTAAATAATTAATAATGCCCTAAACGTAAATACATCCTTATTGATACACTTTCCCCATGTTTATTCAAGATGAATAAAATGACCTTGTAACTATCACAAAAGCAATATGTAAAAAGTGGATAAATATCCTAAAAATTCTGATAAGGCGGGTGAATGTCCTAGGATGGTAAATGTCCAGGATGTGTAATAGTCCAGGGGGTAAAAGTCGGGGGGGGATATGTCCGGCGGGTACATGTCCGGCGGGTAGCTGTCCTAGAACCGCATGAACTGTATAAAATATACAAGTTGTCATCACCTATTTTGTATTAAATCAAAGCGCTTTATCATCGTTTCATTATTTCCTATATATGTGTATAAACTCTCCCCACTGTAATGTCTCAAGCACCGAAGCCGCTTATAATATGTAACTACTGCTGCTGAATCAGCCTATGAAAGAGCTAACCGGTTTCATGCATAATAGCCCCATGCAGTCCTGTATTATTTATTTGTATTTTCAGTGGGCATGGAATTCTTCGTCTTGAATTCATTTGAAGTCATACAGGAAGCTTTTGGTACTAAACAAGATGATTTTGCCAATAGGCCGGTTCTGTGGAGCGGTAAGGTTCACAATTGATATAGATGAGATTATCTTATTATGATACATAATAACCGTTTATTTATGTAGTTAATGATATCATAAAAATTGCACTTTATCTTAGGCGAGATGTTCTCACTCGGGGGCAAAGACATAATATTTGGACAGTTTGGTCCAACTTGGAAATTTCATCGGCAGGTTGTGCACCAAACAATAAGGTATAAAACAATCTTTTAACTTAAATGCACTATTTAACTATCCAATTAATTCAAATATATTTCCAATAGTTATCACATCATTTTACACCTGTTGGGTCAATGCTTTATTGGAAAGTCTTCTATTTGATATTTTATTTTTTCATAGAAATACATCTCATGCCTAGATGGTGTAGCTAGATGATGCTATACTTTTTCTATGGTTTGATCCATAATTTATGTTATTATGTACTCCTTCATGTTAAAGGAAATTAGCGACTGGGCAGGCTCTAGAAACAATGGTATTGAGGGCTTTTGAACAGGTAGCTGTCGAAATCATCAAAACAGAAGGTGTTACTTCAATGAGGGAATTCGTCAATCTCCTCACTTTCAGCACTTCGACATCCTTATGTTTTAATAAGGAGTAAGGTCTTCACGATATGGTTGAAACTAGCTCATAGAGATGTTTATTTTGCCAAATCTTTCGTGTATTAAATTAAAAAAGAATTCCAATAGCCTTTAATGATTGATGGAGTTCACTATTATTGTCTATTATTTGTCACACTATTGTCTATCTTTTTATCTGAGGTCAGGTGAAATGTTTTTCTTTTATATCAGTATTTATGTGGTCATTTCAGATATGGTAAAGATGACCAAGAGTTCAAGCAATTCATGGGAAACTTTGAAGAACTCATGGATATACTCGGCTCTGGGTTTCCCGCTGATTTCATGCCATCTCTTTCCTACTTCCCGCTTTGTTGGCCTAAGATGAATGCATTCAAACGTTTTTGTAACGCTTTCATTACACACATCAAACAGGAATTGAAAGAACACAGGGAAAACTATAGTGCTGGTGCGTCTTGTTCATTAACAAAATCACGCTGGTTCTGATTCTGAATTCAATTACAAGCTCCATTTCCTGTATCCGGCAATGCATTTTGTACCACAGGGCAAGCGGGGGCTCTGTTCTCTGTTGTTTTGAATTATAAATATGTGTTCTTACCATAATCTTATTTTCTAGGAAGTGAACCCCGAGATTTGATAGAGTGTTTGCTTGAACAAAAGGAAAAGGCTGAGAAGGAAGACCCTTCCAAACTTAATATGCTGGACGAAGAGCATCTCATCATGACAGTATTCGATGTATTTATAGGTGTGGTAAACTTTCTTTCACAGAATAAAGGATTGTGGAATCAATTTTTAGGTGTGTGTTAGGAGAACTGGGTGTACTCTCACACACGCGTCTACTTTTTGTCCAGAAAATTACCGCAGCAAGACATTTATTTGTGGGAAGTAAATTGGTTATATTTCACCAGATCTGAACACTTTTAGATTGTTTTTATATTTAAAAATAAAAGATCGTCCCACCCACCCACCCTGTCTCTACCCCTCCTACCTACAATATCCATTTGATTTAGTATCAAATAATGTAGCCTACACAACACCAACGTGTTGGGTAGGCTACAACACCCACCCTATAAATAGCCTACATGTCAACAAGCTAGCTGGGTGTTATGTGGGTGTTATGTAAGGGTGGCAGTGGCTAGTAAGGGTATAGCTGTTGGGTGGTTGAAGCTATGTAAACATGGCAGGGGTGAGTGACAACAGATAGAGGGTGCATGAATGTTTTGAAAACAGCATTTCTGGACCATGAACACAGTAGTTTTTCCAGACAAAAGGGTAGCTAACTAAGTCAAGTTTCTCTCAGGCGAATTACAGGTCGCCACTTTCAGGGGAAAACATCAAAAATAAGGCCAGAAGTATGGGGAGTGTATATATGGGGAGTGGACACTGATGGGTTGGGTGACGTCACAAATTGTTGATGTAGGCTTATCCGCCCACAGAGGGCGGGTTGGTCACATCTCGTCAAGACTTTTAAGAGACAAATAGAACATATGAAACCTTATTATGTTCTCATAAAGATATAACGTAAATATATTATGTACTGCTACCTGAATGTGGTTGCCAGGTTGTTGTTAGGGACGCTCCCGCCAACCCCTCATTCTCGCACCTGATCTTGAACTCGCACCCGTTTTTTTCCTTTGTGATTCCGTGATCTTATATTATGGCAGTTTGTACTGCATGTGGACACGAGTATCCTCACCCAGGCACTATGGTGAACTCGACCTGTAAATATTACCTTGAGGCTTGTGATAAATCTAAGGTGAACACAGGAGATATTAATTCAAAGCGCTTATACTTGGACACTGAAAGCTACTGAAGCCGTATAGACACCTCTCAGAAGTCCGCACCAGATGAAAAGACTGCGTCAATTGAATGAGGTGAATCAGGTACTAATCCTTTGGGAAAATGGTCTCAGAAATTCGAACTCCAAAATCACCAGCATCACATAACCAGATGCAAGCCATGTTGGCTCAAATGACTCAGCTCTCTGTTATCTTCTAGTCGGTCTTGGGTCAGAATGCTTCTAGCTCCAATGGTTCCAATTCTACGCCCAATTCTAGTGGGTCTGTCAATAACTCTTCTACCAGTCATGCAACAGCAGTAACCTCCCAGTTAACAGCAGTCACCACCAGGTGGCTCTTCGTCCGCGGGGCAGATGTGGCTGGCACTAGTGGCAGATCCAGTCACCTCTGCTCTTCACCAGATTAATGTGACCGTGGACCCCAAGACGGTCGGTCGTAATATGGGTATGGTATATCGTCCAGGGTACTACTACCAGCATTACCTTAATTCCACTCAGATAGAAATGATCATAAGTTGTCCTACAGGCAGTTTATGTACGGTATGATCATGGTCGCCCAATGACTGCAATACATGCTGTGCATGGTTCTTGTTGCCTTGTCTGCTTCATCAGCAGTTTTCCTCTTGCCAGGTTTCGGGGCTTAGACTGTACTTATCCAAGGCAATGCCATTCCTTCGAAGTTGTGGTATAGGCTATAAGTGCTATGGTGTGTGTCCGGGCTTGTCTCCTATTCTGTCTCACATCCATTTCTGGACCGCATTCCACAACTTGGCCTCCTGTGCAGCCCCATCCATGTTCCAGACTGTGTTTCAACTTTCATGCCGGCAGAGCCCTCAGGGGAAAGCTGCACAATTTGAATCCAGTCTCTCCTGGTGTCACTACATTTATTGTCTACTGGTGGCGATGTCAAATCTTACTTGAACCACTTGGAGTTTGTCACGAGACATGCGGCTGACAGCGACTATATTGATGTAGCTTAAATTAGCGGTGATGTCAAAATAGGGTCGCGACGGCCATAACGGCCGTGGCCCTGATGCCACTTTTTCAGTGAAAGGGTCGCCACCTGAGTGGCCAAATTTCACTGAAATAATGGGACCTGGGTCGCGACCAGGATGCGACTATTGTGCTGCTGTGTTATAGCCATTCTAATCATAACAGCTTGAGTAACTAATCGTTTATATTGCCATGTTTTGACAACACAGGTGTCTGCCCCTGGTATATATACACTACAACGTATTCATTTGCAAAGCTCACTGGGAAGAATGTTCTCATTTTTTAACGAGATTGAATCTCGTTCTTTATTATGTCTTTGTCTTAGGCTGTTTTGGAGACCGTCTTTCCGTCCTCGTTTCCCTGTCGAGACCAACCTCAGAGCTGCTATTTTGGCTGTCGATGGGTGACCAAAATGGGTAGGCCAATCCACTTTTACGGTGCTTAATTCCCAATTCCATGTACTACTACATACTTGCAGTATAGAGTAAAATACACTGGTCAACCAATGATGTGATAGGATTTAGTGGGACTGTTGCATAAAGTTAGGGAGGACAAATTTGTATTGATATGAATATTGGACCCCTACTTCGTTTATGGCGTTCCCTACCCTTGAATGGCTGGATGTGTCTGTTTCATAAAGTCTGTAAGGAAAACTTACTCCTTTCTATATCTTTTTATCTCTTGTCTTCCTCCATCTCCTCCTCTTTCTCCTCCTGCTCATTCTTCTTCTTCTTCCTCCTCCTCTGCGTGATTGGACGCCTACTGCGTTTCTATAGCTAAATGGCTTTCCCGACCCTGGAAAATAATTTTTTTAAATGGCTTTCCCGGCCCTGGAAAATAGTTATTTTTTCCCTCTCTCTCTCTCTCTCTCTCTCTCTCTCTCTCTCTCTCTCTCTCTCTCTCTCTCTCTCTCTCTCTCTCTGCTTCACATGGAAGGATCAATGCAAAGTGTCTGTATGTAATGTATGTATGTATGTATGTATGTGTGTATGTATGTATGTATGTAATGTATGTAATGTATGCAATGTATGTATGTATGTATGTATGTATGTATACATATATGTAATGTATGTATGTATGTAATGTATGTATGTATGTATGTAATGTATGTATAGTAATGTAATACCTTTTCTCAAACTCAACGTTTCTGGCATGGGGGGGGGCAGCATGCCCCCCCCCCCCCACTATTTCATATGTAAGTAAACGCCTATGCCAAGTGTCCCTCCCCCTACTCCTCTCCACCTCCTCTTTCCGTGATTGGCTGCCTACTGCGTTACTATAGTCAAACCACTGGTAAAGTGTGGGGGGGGGGGGGGGCTGGGGGCCCCCCGAATATTTTTTTCCTCTAAATATTTGCTATTTTAAGGTATTCTGTGGTGGGATTTATTTAGCGTTTTTTCCTCTAAATATTTGCTCTAAATATCTGACTTGAAATTTAGCATGGTACTTGACTGTATGTATGTATGAAATGTATGTGTGTGGTATGTGTATGTTGTGGGTCTTAATGTGTGTGTTATGCGGGTGTTATGTGCGTTATGCAGGTGTTATGTGCATGTTGTTTGGGTGTTATGTGTGTTTGGCATGTGTTATGTGTGTTTGGCATGTGTTATGTGTGTGCTATGCGGGTGTCATGTGTGTGTTATGTGTGTGTTATGCGGGTGTTATGTGTGTGTTATGTGCGTGTTATGCGGGTGTTATGTGTGTGGTATGTGGGTGTTATGTGTGTGTTATGCGGGTGTTATGTGTGTGTTATGTGCGTGTTATGTGGGTGTTATGCAGGTGTTATGTGTGTGTTATGCAGGTTTTATGTGTGTGTTATGTCAGCCATTTTGTTTCTGAGTTGAAATATTTTGTATTGGAATGTATGCCTTCAAGGTAAATGCAAGTATTTTAATGAGGATATTTTATGAGTTGTCATATATGGTACTTTCCTTCTTCCCCCCTCTCTTCTCTCTCTCTCTCTCTCTCTCTCTCTCTCTCTCTCTCCGTTTCTCATTAATAAACTTATTTTAAGACTTATGCTATTATTAAATTATTCTCATACTTATAATTATACTTATAATTATAATTATAATTATTATTATATAATCGAAATCTCGTTCAAAGCGAGTGCCACTTGTGGCACTCGTATTTCTCTTGTTTAAATATCTAACGCCTTAAGTCGTTCAAATACTCCTGTACCAATTTCAAGAATGTGTACTAAATACAACCATGCATATCTAAGATGCATGCTATTGAGTATATTTAGCTACTTCCCTAGTAATTGTTCACCCAGAAATATTGCAAACCCTTTTTTTTTAAAAAAATAAAAAAAATATCAAACTTAAAATATCGACGTACTTATTATTCAAGAATGTGTACTAAATACAACCATGCATATCTAAGATGCATGCTATTGAGTATATTTAGCTACTTCCCTAGTAATTGTTCACCCAGAAATATTGCAAACCCTTTTTTTAAAAAAAAAAAAAATAAAATATCAAACTTAAAATACCAACGTACTTATTAGACGTCCTAATGTTTACCATTATTAGAATAGGCTCCGTCTCATCTTTTCAAATATCGTATCTCAAATCCATTTTTGCGAATTGTGACTCATTTCTCTGCAACACATCACATATTCAGTATGAGATTAACCGAGCTGACACCAATGTAAACATATGTGATGTATCTCAGGTGGCCACCGAAGTGGGTTGGTGTTGGGCAAGTTTGTTTATAGCTAAGACACGGGTTTGTCTGTGATTATATCACAGATTAGTCTCAAGCTGAGTTGAGGCATGGGACCATCAGAACTGTCAGCAACTCAGGCTGTTACCTGGGACACGACTTGGACGTGACTTGATAATCCCAGAGTGTACTGGTTACTTGGCTGGATACGAGAAAATGTGGCTTGGGACATGACCATGGTCACGTCCATTGCGGCCGTTGCGACCCTATTTTGCCATCACACCTTATAGCAACTACAATCATCATGTGGTTGATTCCTTCATTAAGAACAAATCTGCTGGATTCCCTGATTGTGACAACTGTGGTTGTAACTTTTGTTTTCATGGTGCGGTTCTCAACTCCAAGCGTGACTCTGGCTCCACTGGTCAAGGTCAAGGTCATCACAACAACCCACTGCTCCCGAAAGATACAAGTTCAAGAACAAGTCTAGGGACGCTAGCCTATTCCAGATGACTATCTGTCAGACAACTGTTACTACTGAAACTATCGTACTTGTACAGCTGACAATTGTCAGAAAGATCACTCTTGTCGTCTTTGCAAACAGAAACACAAGGCCCTTGGGTGTCCCTGTGAGAAAGGGGATTCCTGCCAGTGAGGTCAACCTCCTCTGGGGAACCCCGGCATCCCAGGCTGTCATGGCAGTGATACACTTCCACTGGTTCTCCCAGCTGCTTTGACACTGTCTTTTTCCATTGACTGTGATGAAGTTTCTTCTTATGACTGCTCAGCTAGCAAATTAACTTCTGATGTCACCTGTTATGATGGCTATGTGTATTTGCCGAACTTTCTGCTTATGCTACTACTCCGTGCCTTGAGTCCTCCCCGCTACTTGTCAACAACGCCCCTGAAGGTCTCAACTTGCTGTGCCCTGTTAGTGATTATTTCATCCCTGTAGATGATGAATTATTGCTTGATGATAATTGTACTCTTTTGTGTAATGAGACTACCAATTGTTTGTGCGAAATTTCTTGCTTATGTTCATATGTCGATGGTACAGTGTTTAATAATCAGTTGTATGACGATGTATGTTATGATAGCATGGGTATTCATGTGGCTGAATCACACATTGATTTTGTTCCTACTAGATTCTGTTCCGAGCTACCCTTATTCAGGGGGCCTATGTGTAACAATAGTGCATTGGGTGTTACTGCAAATCAGATGAATGCAGATGTTTGCCTTCAAGAATTGCATTTTGAATATGATTATGTAATCAAAGATTACATTGCCATAGCTATTGTACACGGCTTCAATATTGTTGACTCTATAGATGATGTTACTTCATATGATTGTTGTAATAAAGTTTCTGTTCTACACTGGGATGCTTTTGAATTTGTCAATAAACTGTTGCTTGAAGAGGTTCATGATGGTAAATACCAAATTGTTGCTAGTAAACCTTTATGTGTACACGCTTTAGGAGCAGTTGATAAACCTGACGGCTCTTTCAGGTCAATAGCTGATTGTTGCCAGCCTATTGGTGTTTCAATCAGTAACCATATGAATGTTACTGCTAGATTCACTACATTGGACTATGTATCTTCACTGCTCGAACCAGGTTGCTATTCTTCTTCAGTAAACATATCAGCTGCATACCATAGTATATCGGTTAATCCTAATCATCATGTTGTACAAGGTATTAGATGGGTCATAAATGGCAAAGCTGTCTTCATGGTTGATAACAGGTTGTGCTTCGGATAAAAATGCGCGCCTTATATATTCAATTCGGTTACCAATTTCGATGTATACCGCAGAGGTTAGGATAAGGTGGGTAACTATCTAGATGATTTTCTCTGTGTAAATGCTATTTTTGACGAATGTCAGTTGTGTCAGCATGTTTTTATTCAACCTCTTGTGTAGCTTGGGTTTCAATATTGCATGGAAGAAATGCTCCACTCCATCCGCCTGTACAAAGTATTTAGGAGTGGAATTGGACACCGTTGAGATGGTCCTTAGAAAATGTACAATCTTCAGATCTACACATTCAGTAAATTCTGCTAAATCAGACTGAGAAATGGTCAATACTAGGTTTATCTGAGTATATTTGTTATTGACTTGATTCCAACAATCTGTTTGTGTTGAACTAAGTTTTGAACCTGGTTTTCGTGTTAAATTAGGGATATTTGAGAAGATTGGTGCAGGCGAATTGTACATTTTCTGGTGATTTCACCCATGTATGGAAAACCATTTATATACATAACGACCAACTACTTACCTTCTGCCTGATCTACCTCTTCCTCTTCTTGTCCCAGCAGCTGACCATGTGTATAGCTGCCTATGCCTATACGCATGTAAAAGAACCATTGCTAATATTCAAAAAGAGCAGGGTATTGTACCCTGTTAGCATATTTCCTCTCCTGCCCTGATAGGACCAATATATAAAAGGTATGGTGTCAAAACAGGGTGTAAAGCAACATTCCCATTCTGCATGCTTTTCCGATGGCTAATCCAACCTTTTTCTAACCATTTTTATGTGGCCTTGAAATTTAGTCATACCCATGCTACATAGCTCTATTATATTCCATCCAGCACACCGCCGTGCTAGCCTTTCCCATTCCTATCTAGCCACCATCACAGTCCAGTCACCACACCAGTAAAAAACAAATGGCCGCATCCCACCAAACCAAAAACTCTGACATACAGGCCATGGCAACATATACAAACTTTTCCTACTTCGCATTTTATTCCAATGGCTACCTTAAATATTATTTACCATCATTCTTTAACATTCCTACTGCACATCAAATTTAAATGCCTATTTTCAACTCCACCTCTCCTAACAATCCCATTGAGCCGGATAGTGGATTGCTAACAGAATGTGACTTGGGAAGCCTTGACACATATGTCTTGGCTGATGACAAAGCCTTGTTGCCTTTAGCAATTCTATTGGGAATAAGGTGGTAGTTGGAAGGGTATATGAGGCTACGCTCAGAGTGGATTCCTCATCCTCTTGGAAATGGGTGACTCTGCAGTGAAACAAGTGATTTTCAACTCAGTACAGGTATCAGATATGCCTTTGGTTCATGATGACCTGATCACCCAGGCGATTGCCAGGTACCGTCCACTACGGAATGTCGCTTATTGGTGAAACTTCTAAAGAAGTCTGACCTCACTGAGTCCAAACACAAAGTGTAGGTAGCAAGTTGTGTGGTTCTCTGGATGAGTTTCGCTATAGTGCTTTTCGCTACCTGGACACTCTGGAATGCACCCATTTTGGGTATCATGTTATCACCCATGCACCCATGCACCCATGTTGGATAAATTTTTATGGTTACTAAGAAGGACGGCTCTACATGTTTTTGTGTTGAATACAGCCAGTCGAATTCTGTCACTTTCCACTCCCTTGTATAGATGAGTGCACTGAAGGATTGGGCAACAATGCCTGGTTCTACACCCTTGATCTCCAGAGTGGATGTTGGTAGATTGCCATGAACAAATAGAGCAAAGCAAAAAAATGCTTCTTTCTAGTGTGGGCTTGTTTCATTTTGAAGCCATAAGCTTTGGATTGTGCAATGCTCCAGCCACATTCCAATGTATGATGGATCTGATTTTGTAATGGCCAGGTTTGCTATGAGTCTTGTTCCAGATTCTAGAAGGGGAAAGGTGGTCCTTGGATACGCTAGCAATCGTCTCAGCAAACCCCAAACAAACTGCTGTGCTACAATGTAAGAGCTTTTGGAAGTCTTGACCTATCTACAGAAGTTTTGCCAACGCCAAATTTCTCAGACAGGACAGACCGCACTTCATTTGGATGGCTTCTGAACTTCAAGGACCCAATTGATATGTTGGCACAATGGTTGACGGTGTTGCAGGATGGTGGATGTCAAAGCATGATCCTTGACCAACCTGAAAGACCTGCATTGTTGTGGGTTCCAACCTAGAGGTGTGCTCAGATTGTTTGTGCAGATTCTGAAGAATTGTTTCTCCAGAACATATGATATATTTAGAGTGTTTATCTCAATTATTAATTCAGGTTATTTTTTACAAAGTAGTCTCAGTCTTTTGACTGGTTTTCGTTCTACCCTGAGTGTGTATTTTAAATAAATATATTCGCTTGATTATATACATTCACTTTGTTGTTGATTGTCACATGGATTTACATAGTAAATATAAATCTATTTGGGGATGAAAGACATGTCATTAACATGTAATCATAGGATGGTGTCAGCTGATAATGTATCTTTAAAGCAATAGTTCTTTACTAGCTCACGGCTAGTAGCAGGAACCACAATTTGCTCCTATTCGAGTAGTGCGGATAATTCTCGAAGAACCGCTGAAGACTGAGAAACACTGCACAAATACATTTCAATCTACATAGATCTACTGAATTATATATAACTACAAATACAAAAATACTGCTGTGATACTAGTTTTGGTGTAATCTCAACTCAACTAACAACTATTCAATTAATTTCTGGTTGGGAATTGCATTTACAACAAATTCTTTAATCTTCTAATTCAGGTGGTATCGACACAGTGTCTCACACACTTTCTTGGTTCCTTATCTGCATGGTCAAATTTCCTTCTATACAAGAAGCAGTACATGAAGAAATAAAGGAGAAGTGGAGTAAGTAAATCAGAAGCATTTGCATCGAAATCTCATGGTAACATATATAGTGGGGTTCCTGGCTAATGCAAAATTTGATTTTCACTTCAAAATCGTGGACAATTTTGTTCTTGGTATCAAATGAAAGCTTAGGGTCTAAGCTGCAATTTTGGTCCGAGTGGACAACCATCAGTAGTGGGGGCTCAGGCAGACGAGATTACCTTTTTGAGCAAAATGGGGAAAAAAGGTAATCTCGTCTGCTCAAAAAGGTAATCTCGTCTGCTTGAGCCCCTACTACTACCATATTCCACAAGGGGGCAGTGAGGGCCTATTATTGTGGGGGACTGACACCCTTTCAATAATTAAGTAAAAATGTTATAAGTTTTGAGACAATAGTCCGATTTGAACATAATTGGTGTCATTAACTTTTGACTAAAGAGACAAAATCATATTAGTAAAAGTTGTATATCTAGGCGGCTTGCGAACCCCCCCCCCCCCCCCAATATGGGGGGATAGGGTAAACTGGTATGATATGTTCAAACACCTTCAACTTATGTAACAATGCTCCGATTTTAATATAACTTGTGTTATTAACGCTAAAATTTACGCTAAAATTTACGCCCAAACTACTGGAACTCCTCTAATACTATCCCATTGGATTATATCTCATGCTATTAAATGTGTAATGCAGCCAAAATATAATGCATATATCTCAAATATCATCCACCTGCATGTAAAATTTAGCATTTGTGTGGGGTGCGGGGTGGAGGGTCTGGGCAGTGCTCACTTTAGCATTATAGGTAAGATGAATATCATGAAACTGCTTTGGTAGTAATTTTCCTTTTTAAACATAGCTGGTATCATTGATTTTACAATGATTTTGCAATGAAGGGGTGAATTGATACTTTTAGGTGGGGTGGGAAGTCGTTTATTTTTTTTTGGGGGGGGGGGGGGGTCTTCTTTGTCAGAGAAGGTAAAGAAAGCATGTTTATGTAAAAGCTTTATCTTTTGAAATAATGGTCTAGATGATGATTAGACGTTATTGAGACATTCATCACATTGCAGTACAGAATTTGGAATATACGCACTTGAATACGGCAGGCTATTTATTTTACCAATTTTCTTAATGGGTATATTCTATTTTGGATGGAGGAGGGGGAGTAGGGGGTTTAGAAGGCCACCTTGATGAAGGAGGTAGTAATACAGGGTAGGGGAGCTAGTGGAGGAGTGGGGGGCAGGCAAGGGGTGGAATGGGAGGAAGATTGTCTATAGGCAAGAGGCAGGGAGCGAAGAGGTTATAGAAAAAGCGGAGGAGGGGAAGTAATGAAAAGGAAATCAATGGTGAAAGGAGAAGAAATAAAGAGGACGAATAAAAGAAAGCTGGGGAAGGGGAAGACTAGAGAAGGAGATAAAGAGGATGAATATTTGATTAGGTTTGAGAGGGTTATTTTCCATTTGTGCAACACTAAAGCTATGGTGATTTTTTAATGTTACTTTTGAACTTCTGGAATCATTCTAATATCCAAAATTAGTGCTTACTCTATTCTTCAATTATAAGATTATGACTGAAATAAGCTAGTCCTGTATTCAATTGTATGAATTTTATTTGTAAAGATCATTATGCAAACTATTTGAGAGAGTAAATCAAGAAAGGATTAGGAAAGGGTTTGAATGGGGTGGGCAGGGAGACGAGAGTAAAAGGAGTAAGAAGAAGGGGAAAGAGTGAAAGGAACATGATCATAGGTGCACTAAGAAGAATACTAGGCAAAGGAAGAATAACCAGAAATGGAAAGGCTGAGACGAAGGGTGTGGAGGGCAGAGAGATAAAGTATTAGAGAATGGTAGGATAAAGGTGACTGCATGGGGAAAATAGATTATTGACTTCAGGGTTGACTGGTAAGGGCCGAAATAGGAGCAGAGAACGTGGTGGGGAAAAAGGTAAGGTAGGACAAGGGCCAGGTCGGGCGGACAAAATCTCAGTTTGTGGGCTTGTACAGGAAGAGGGTCAAGATTCTTAAAAGTGCCATTTTAAGAATAAATACTTTTAAAACAAATTGAGGGCCCCCAGGACCCCTCTAGCTATAAAATAATTACTAATATGATTGCATCTCTTCATTCCAAAGTGAATGACACCAATTATGCTCAGGTTACTATTATTGCAAAAGTTAATTATGACATTTTTACTTAATTATTGAAATGGGTGTCAACCCCCCCCCCCACAATCTTAGCCCCCACGGAATTAAGTTATGTGTCTTGTAGGATCATACTGAGGGATATTATAACTGACATGTAAGGAGAGGGTATAATCATTTCCATTGTTGCCCCACGTCTATATATAAACCCGTGCCAAGAAAATGGGAATGAAGGCACTTTTTTAATAACACCTGTATGTCGTGATTTGTTATGATTACACAATATTTTCCATCTCATCAGCCTCTGGAGTCACTCTGGCTGATCTGCATAATAGTTTGGGTTACACACAAGCTGTTATTCATGAGGTTATGAGATACGAAGCACTGTCCTGGCTCAGCATACCTGTAACCACAGCCCGTGATACAACAGTCGGTAATTAATACTTGTAGTATTCTATTTTCTGCGATTTCGGAATACATTATCTATTTATTGCCTTTGACCTTCCAGAATGTGAATGAGATATTGGTTCATGAACATGAGTTTTATCAGACATTTTTGTAAAATAATATAAAAGAAGGCATAGTCAATTAATTAATTAATCTCAGGGTTGTCTTAAAATCTTTCTGACCTTTTTGTCGGAATGTTCATCCATTAGATCTGTTTTGCAATCAAAAGTTTCTCGGAAATATTTATCCTGTCCTGTCAATTCTTCAGACTCCTTAAATGTGTATACAGCTAATGTTCTCAGCCATATAACTTCATTCCTTTATAATTAAGGTAACCTGAACTAAGCCCAATATAACCGGAAATGTTGAGAATTATAAATTTTCTTTTCTTGCAGGTGGATATGGTATCCCCAATGGCTCTTCAGTTATCATAAACAATTGGGCTATGATGATGTCTGAAGATTATTGGGAAAACCCAAAGGAGTTCAAACCAGAAAGGTTCCTTAATGACGAGGGGGAACCAAGGCATCACAAAGCTTTCATGCCTTTTGGCTGTGGTCGACGCCGGTGTGTTGGGGAAATTCTTGGAAGGAACGAGTTTTTTATGTTTGTTGTTCTGATGATACAAAGATTTAAGTTCACAAAACCTCCCAGCAATGAAGACTTCTACTCTCGGGCCAACATAACAATTGGAAATATCCCTAAAGAATTTCATTTGATTGTTACACCAAGGGATGATTGACGCTTCTGAACATGCATCATGGTAACAAGATTTGGCTAATGTAGGCCTACAAAGTAATATAGGTTATAGAATATGGTTATGTTCACCATCATATATCTCTTGTGAAATGATTGTCTAAGCCTTCTTTTATATTGTCAGAATACTAAATACATTATACAGCATATGTTTTATAGTCCTATCAGTATACTAAACTAATTTCATTCTCCTACATTAATGAAAACAATTAGTAGATTACATGATGGAGTAATAGAGAGAGTGTATTGATATCGTCTTGACAATTGATTCCCTCACTGAAATTTCATTCGCCGAGCTGATCATTATTGTTATAGTTTTTACACATCGAAATTATTATAGTTTTATGTACATAAAAATCTGAATGCAATATCTGCAAGCTGCAGATCTTCCAATTGACCCTCATAGCATACTCTGACTGAAATATGGTATCTAACTACAATGTAAACATCTTTGCACATGAGGTACACAGTGAGGATTCGACTCTTCCCGCTATTCCCAATCAGTTCCATTCTGATTGGGTTTACATCTTTACACGAATAATCATGGCAGCTCTGCTTTATATACACTGTGGTTTAATGTAATAAGGTATGTGAGCCATATTTTGATACAGGACTCATGGTTTCATACTTGTTTTCTTCCCCCCCCCTCCCACTTTGCTCAGCTCTGGGTTACATTTGGTTTAATCTACCCCATCCCAAGTCTCCTGGAGGTAGACTGTTCTCAAGAAAGTACTGAAGTCTTTTCTAGATTTGCACCTGAAGCCTCTGATTTCCATTTTGTTCCAGTAGAAAGGTATTAGATAAGTGATTTTTTTACCTTTTCAGTATGGGGGTTATTATTTTCAGAAGTCTTCTATCATTTGTGCTTCTTAGGGGCCTGGGTTTGCTCTTTATATTCTAGTTCTTCCTACTTATAGTTATATTAGTGGGTATGCTAGGTCAAGTAGATGTACTTCCCTTCTAACTGATAATGGGGCTAATTTTAGGGTTTGTTGTATGGCATTCACATTTGTCATTTTAGGAAGTTTCTTAGCTATCTTGATTTAATTGCACTATTTTGGACAATTTGTAGTTTTTTGAGCAAGTGCTCACGTGCAACATTATATACAATATCTCTGTATTCCAAGAATGGGCAAACAGCCACTTTGTAGAGCATTAGGATGGTTTCTTCACTAGCCACATACCATAGTCTCGATAGGGATCTAAGTTTTGACCTTGCAAGGTCTAGCTTTGATTGTAGGTGTGATTTGAATATTAGTTCATCATCAATTTTTAAGCCCAGAGATATGTGTACTCATGCGTGGTATCTAATTCCTATCTTGAAAGTTCAGTTTGTTGTTGGTTATGTAGGTAGTTTTTAAACCATCGCAGAGCGGAGTCCCCAACTCCCAGAACCTGTAATTTGTTTAAGAGAACAACATGATCTACCGTATCAAACGCCTTTCTAAAGGCCAGGAAGGGGACCACCATACTAACCCTACTGTTTGATTGGGGCAGACCTTGATAAAGCAAATCGGCTGGAAGGTCTTTCAGAGCACCAGGACCTTAATAGAGCCACCAATAGAGTGAACAAGGAAATTTTTCTGATAAATAGGGAGCGAGGGGGAGACCATCTACACTTCACCAACAAAGTGCATGTATGAAAGCAAGGACGGCCTAAGCATTTCATCTACTGGATGAAATTCATCTGGATGGGTTTATTAAGAACTAGCAAAGTACCCGTCCTCTGGACGGTCACCCTCTCTCCCCATACTTCCCCCTCTCCTTCTTTTCCCTCCTCCTCTCCCAACCCCATCTCCGATTCCCCCCTCACCCTCGCCTCTTCCTCATGCTCCCCCTCCCCTCTCTCCCTTCCCCTACATCCTCTCCCTAGCCTCTTTCCCCCTCTTCTTTCCCTCCCCCTCCCCCTCTCCTATTCCCCCACCCTCCCTTTTCTCAACTCTCCCCCTCCTGCACCCTCTCCATCCCCTTCCCCTCTCCAATACCCCCACCCTCTTCCTCCCCTCTTCTTCACTCTCCCACTCCTCTGCATGTAGTTAGGTCTACCTGAAATGTTGTGGGAAATGACGTAGTATCTCACAGGGGCTTTCCCAGGTTATAAATAAAGTGTAGAGATCCCAATTTAAAAAAGGCTTCAAAATCACTTTTTCACCCCAGATACCTTCACAAACCACATATATAATGTCCTCCAGACAGGGTTGACGGACCTGTAGAGACCAACAAAGTAGATGGGGAGACCCCAGATTCCGAGAACATGTGACACAAAGAAACCCCTCTTTTCTACCTCTTTTCGTAGAAATCGCTCTTCCCATATGGGTAATTCTCCCAATAGGGTGTCATTTGGTTTTCCAGCCTAGGGTGTCTACAACCTGTATTTAGGATGACCGCACATGATTATAACCATTTTATTTGAATTTCTTAGCAAAAATAAGGGTGTGGGAACCCCACTTTCAAAGTTCTTAGGCCAAAATCTTTGCCGCTATTATGATAAAAGGGGTTTTTTCAGGCCATAAAATAAGTAATAGTTATGGAATTTGAATGTAATACACTGATGCATTTGGAAAATATATTACTTCTGCTAGAAAAAATAGGTTCTACACATGCACACATGTTCGTCATTGTGAAAAAACAGAATATTTATGTAATCACTAATTTAGACTGATCTAGACATGGGAAATATTGTTTTGGAATATTTGTTTCGCCGTTACGACATGTATTGACTTCAAAACAATAAAATACTCCAAGAGTAACTAAATATATCAAACTGCATTTAGTGTGTTGTGTGGGGAAGATGTATACATATGTATATTTAGATAAAAACAAAAGTTATTAACCCACAACGTCCCTGAATCTCTATGATACCTCATGTGAAATTCCTTGAACTATTATGGGAATATTTAATGTCGCATTACGACATGTGATATATCTCCAATTATTTTTTTAAAAAAACATTTTCATGAAATTTCGACCTTCCTAATAATTATCTAAGCCTGCCTTAAAACGATGAAAAATATAAATATGATTGAATATTGGTATTGTTAAAGTCAGGAGAGTTTGTGTGCCAATGTCGCCGTTACGACTATAGCGTCGCCGTTACGTCATAATTAATAGTAATAAAGAGATCCTGCTATATTAGCACAGTTATTGTATAGAAATAAAACAGATATTTTGACAAAAAGTTATTCAAACTTTGGTTAGAACCATATCCTATGTTGGCGGCCATCATCGATTTCCTAGCTGTTACTTTGTCATTTAATATTGCTGGCATAATCAATGGGTATCTCATCTCAAATTTACAAAATATTATTTGATAAATCTGGCTTAATTCAGGCGAAATAAGGCAAAGAAATAGGCAAAAATGGGGTTTCTGAATCATAGATGTAGGAATCGAAATATTTGGCACAGCCTTCCCAAACTTTGTCTATATAATGTTGATATTCCTTCCTATATGTACGCCAAAAATTGTAGAGATTCTACGAATTTTATTTTTTCTAAAGAAATTGCCTCCTGAAATCAAATGCTGCCCGTTTGGGAGAATTACTCATATATTATATGGATAACTGGGCATGACTGCTCACAAGACACAATATCACGGTTACAGGTGTGTTGACCTGCACAAGTGTCTGATGAAGAGAAGCTTTGATTTAATGCCTGTGGGGGGCCCATCAGCCGTTCCATCCTGCAGAGCATGAACAGCATGATCCATCTTCGTAAAGAAGGACAGCCATCTGCAGGTCCAACTCCATGGAGTATTGGAGATCAGCATGCTCTGCCATGGATCTGGGATCCATGCACTTCCGGCAGATAGCATGGCACATTGGCAAAGCGTTCCTCCTCTGGAGGATCGTGGAACACCTTCTCCTGCTCCCTCTTATTACTAGGATGTAGAGCAGGATAGTGGTCTTTGTTCTGTCTGAACTTCCTGGCAGCTTGATTGCTCCTTTTTGCGTGACAATACTTGCTCGTGGCCGCATTCAAGTCCTTTGACCATGGAGAAACATAGAGTCACTCTGATTCACTCAGTCAAGCTGCTCCTGAGCAATACCTAAGGTTTATTTCATCATCTTGGTCATCGCATCAGACTGAGCTCCCTGAGTCAGGCTCAACGGATGATATATATAGATCATACTACCATGCTCATACAATACATATACATAACTAATTAATACATGTCAATTGGTTAAATTATACAGGGTGAGTACAGTTACAAGATGGGTACAGTGTTACAGATTGGGTACAGTGTTACAGGGTGAGTTCAGTTTTACAGGGGGAGTACAGTTATAAGTTGGGTACAGTGTTACAGGGTGAGTACTGATTTAGGTTAGGTACAGTGTTACAGGGTGGGTATAGAGTTAGGTCTTATGCTGTTCTATAGAGTTACAGGATGGATATAGTGTTCCATACTAATTGGGCACAGTATTACAAGATGGGTATAGTTATAGGTTGGGTACAGTGTTAAAGGTGGGTAGTGTTACAGGCATGTTACAGTTCGGGTACTTTGGTCTAGCTAATTTGAGCATACACAAATAAAATATATAAATAACCGGTTATACCCCCAATCACAGGAACTTATAACTATTGATATCGTGCATTATGTACAGAATAAAAACTGATGGTTAGGACATCAAATGACCCTGAGATAACAGTTTATCATTTTTTTTTTGAAGATTTTATTTACACTGGGTTGGCACTATCCCAGAACTTCCAGGTTCTTCTAATGCGCCCAGTTTACATGACACAAGTAATATTAGATTTTTGTTAATGTTATTCAGTAATATTTGAAAAACAATGATCAAAATATTCAGTCAACTTGTTATACCTTATGGTTACATAAGAGGTCATATCTAAAATTTTAATTTCATTTCCATGTTACCTGCATGCTCGCGCAAGCCCAATTTCATTTCCATGTTACCTGCATGCTGGCGCAAGCCCAACTGATTTAATGTACATATTGATTGGACAGCTTCACCATCTAATCAGGGAGCACCTACCTGTCTGCCCGTGCTCCCCCTCACATATAATGAGGGGCCGTGACCCCTCACTCTTCACTTAACATCAGAACAATATCATGTTTATTCCAAAGTAAATTGTTTAGATGAGCGTTGCTCCCTGAGAAAATCGATCAAAAATGATTAATTGTGTCAAAATACTTCACAATATATTCATTTCGTAGCATTACGTCGTTTCGTAGCATTACGTCGTTTCGTAGCATTACTCATCCATGTTAATATTTTCGAAAATTATTTGTCAATTATATCTTGAAATGGTGTTTGATTCATGAGCATTAGATAATAAATATATTTTCCACCAATATATGTAAGAGTCCTAAGCAAAGAGCAATCACATTTCGTTTCGTAGCATTACGCATACACTGCAACCTTTTATAAAGATTGTGAATACAAGTTTGGAAATATCTCTATCTCCTTCGTTTTTTGTGTTGACAAACGAAAGATAGGCTGGAGCTTCAATGAAGGTTGGTAAGAATAAAATCAAAAGGTTATTAATAATGAATGCAAGGCATTCAAAATGGCCGTTTCGTAGCATTACTCAAGGGGCTGACAAAACACTGTATTTTTAGATGGGTTATGCCTCCTTGAGGTAGTTCAGTTCTTTATCCTAAAATGATGTTCAGTTTAGGGGCTTTATACAGTGAAAATAATTTTCATTAGTATATATAAGCAATGAGCAATCACAGGTCGTTTCGTAGCATTATGCTTTGCCCATTTTGCCTATACTTTTTGAAAGATTGTGAATAAAAGTGAAAAAGGTCAAAATCTCTGTAATTTTTATAGTGGTGACAAGTGGATAACGTTCTGGAGCTTCAATTAATTAGGGTAAAATAAAGTTCAAGGGTGTTTTAATAATAGTTGCAAGCCATTTAAAGTGGTCGTTTCGTAGCATTATGCTATTCAGAAATACTCCTAATATGAAATTTAAGGGCTTGAAAATGCTTCGAATTTTATTTTTGATATACCATTTTAAAGAGCTGGTGCTAGACTATCATTTGAGTCTAATGAGTATTGTATAAAAACTGAAATGAAATAACAAATGAGATTAAAAAGAAAACGCACAACTTTCGTGGGATTCGACCAACTACACATTGACGATTAAGCATAGAAGCAGTGGCAATTTGAAATGTGGCGATTTGAAATCGCAGATGTTCTATTGTATAGCATTGCTCTTTCCCTGTACAGTTCTAACATGTCCAAGTTAAGTGGTGGACACATATTCATGATTTTGTTCTATGACTAATCATAGAGATCATGATGATTGTAGCTGAAAATGGCTTGTTTTTACCCATACACATTGGATTTGAAGCATGATTCGGGTTGAGATTGTGAGTCTAGGTTGTACAATTTCGATCACCTCAAATTATATGGTGATTTTGAAAAAACATTTTCTGCAC
Source organism: Sthenelais limicola (assembly GCA_942159475.1). NCBI lineage: Eukaryota > Metazoa > Annelida > Polychaeta > Phyllodocida > Sigalionidae > Sthenelais > Sthenelais limicola. The sequence goes on from OW804096.1 coordinate 111,624,981, forward strand.
ACATGTATGTATAAACACTCAAGATCTCAACCCAAATCGTGCTTCACAGAAATCGTATGATCTCAAACTTGGAAACCTACACTGAAATCGGCCTCCAAAACGTGCATGTGTGCTCCCAAATAAAGCCCCACAATAAGCCAGCTCACGGTCTCAGCCTCGCGGTGCACCATGGGATCGCCGCGTGATAAACAAGAGCAGGCCGACCAATGGCTACCCTTATTATGACCCACATACCGATCATGTTTTGTGATGATCATTTAAATTCTAAGTAAAATAAAATCCTCAACCTTGGTCATCCCCACTGCTTAGTTGATATCCTTCAAAACAACTAAGAATTGAGAGCTGTCATGCATTAAAACAACTGTTTTCACATTATTGTTCCAAGCTCGGGAAGGCCTAGCACTCGCCCTGGGCAATCATGTTTTGTAACGATGATTTAAGTACCTGATCATTGAAATTAAATGCTATAATATCATTATAATTACTTCTTTGGTAGCATCTAAGTCTGACATCTAACAATTGAGGCCTGTCATGCATTTAAACCTCTGTTTTCACGTCATTTCTTTGTGAGCGTGGGAAGGGGTGGGCCACCTCAGACGCAAGACCCCCTTCGGCCCTCCCTCATAGGTGTGCAAGCCCAGCAAGGACGGGAGCACCCGGTCTCCTGCCCGATCATAGATAATCATGAATTACTCTGTGGTTTCTTGAAGGAAATACTTCTCACTAGCAATCTGGCTTTCAAATAAAGTATTCTTTTAAATTACAGTGTTTTTTGTATTTCTCCTGGAGGATTTGGCTAGTATTTACCATGTGCCATGGACTTTGCTTCATGCGTAAGTCCCGCCGAAATGTAAACAAGTGTGTGGCTTTGGTAAATCAAATATTTCTACGAAATTATAAGAGTGCAAGTACCAAATATGGTCTGATTCATTCTTCCCATGTTACACCACCCTTGCTTTACTCTCCAATCTCATAAATTCCCATTCTAACTTAGTTTAAACATCAATCTAAAACTATGATATACCCCTCTCTATGGTAGGCGGCCATTCTCAGGCCTTTGTTTATCCCGCTCAAGCTGAGCGGAAGTGCTTTTGAGACATGCGCACTTGGAACCGTGAACTGGCTTATTAGTTGTGAACCTGCACCACTGAAACGAGATTGTATGACTAAGTGTAGGTGCTAAATCCGCCTTGAAATCGTGAATATAGGCCCCCAGTATTACTAGGTGGCTCAGGCTCTGCTTAGTTTAGACATTCAGCTATTGTCTACATGGCATATATCAAGTCTAGTTTATGTGTGATGATGGCCCAACACCACTAAATCCCTGTCATGTTCAGGGTTGACACTTTTTGTGTATAATATAGGAGGAGGTTTGTAACTTTAGATCATAGACTACCTTAGGCCATGCCCACTGAAAACCACCAAAACTCTCTTGGGAATATATATGAGTCTATCCACCAAACGTTCGTCATAGGGTTTTGTTCCATAGTGATGTTATTTTTGTGTATGCAAATGCAATATTAGCATAAATGTATTCCCCTCTTCAAGAGCTGTCAATGGTATACCATTATTATATGTGTAGCACAACAAATGGCTTCTTTAATATAGATAATTTATATAATTAATTATAGATAATTTATATTTTTTAGGCATAAATTGTTTTAAAGATCCGACTTCATCATTTTTGAATGCATATAAAATAAAAATATGGCTGCATCTTATTTATGTTGATACATGATAATATGTGAAAAAACATCAAAAATAATTTCTTAAAAAACAAATCATGGTTATAACACCCTCTATAGTTGTGGATTCAGAATTTGTTGTTGGGTAAGAAGATGTAAGCGACCGTGCTACAACTATATAAAATATTGTTGTTTAGTGAAGTTCTACAGGTGATTCTAAAGTAATTTATGACACTAGCTGTCCAGCCTGCGATAACCATTGTGCTATTACTATACAACCCAGCTTCGGTAATCTTCTTGATTAAGGTAAAGTAAAACTGGACAACGATCTCTGTTTCTGTAGCTTTATTTCCCCCTCACCACTTCTGACTGAAGGTGCAAGGTCAGACAATGACGGACAAGTATTCCGGGATAACCACAAATACAATTCATACATAAACAAGGTGTGTACATACCAACATTCCCAAATCAACATTCCCAAAGTACATGAAGAAGTGACACAGGAGATATTGAATACATCAACACTTGGTAACATCATACACACACTGGTGTACAATAACAGTTGAGTAATAACCTGTAAATAGGGTAAAGCTTGACATTTGCTATACAACAAGTATTAAGTAATCAGTTAGTTTATTAACTTTTGATCCATTTAGCTTTACAATTAGTGTGAACTTATGTAACTACTTGGCGTTTCCAAGGGAAACGTTTCTTGTGTCCGAAGTCAAGTGATAGTTACTGTGATGTAGGCATACTCTGACTGAAAATGTTATATATTTACCTAAAACAACCTGGGCAAAACATGGGATGTCTGGCAAAGATTGGAATCATATCTACATATCTGTTGGGATATGCTAATCGACAGAGCACAATACAAAGACCCTCCATCCCACTCAAGCGAGGCAAATCTTGTTTTCAGATCGGAAGAAGCTTAAACACCCATCATTGGAAAAAATTTCCAAATCAAACTTTTTCCAGTTACGATATTCAAGATTTGATCAATCCTCCCTATCTTGCATCATGTCGTAATAAATTAATAGTTCTTCATCATCCAGTTCTTCCATCAGAAGCATTTCGATTTCATCCATGTTGTCATCCATGCTTGCACCTTAAATGAAAATCCAGATCCATCGTTTCAAATTATTCTCACCAAATCAAACCATTCAGGCACTTGAGCGTGATAAAGGATAATGTTGCTGACACCAGTCAAACATGTTTAAGTAAATTTCAATTCCAAAAAAATACAAAGTTACATTGTTCCATGATGACATTCTGTATAACATTTTTCAAAAAAAAATCTTATACTTGATTCTTCCCTCCCCCACTATAAATCTGCACCCTAATAATGAACTCTCCAGTAGGCTCTCCATGGGTGAATCAAATATCTTAAACGTCTCCTCTTTACCCCTCACTCACTATTTATATACCACAAGTGCCTTCGGCACTTGGATTGTAGAGGCAGTTTTATCTACTTCTTATAGGAATCTGACCATTTACTAAACGTTTTTTTTTTTAAATATAGGAGATATTATTGTTATTGCCACTTTTTGGCAAAAAGACTTTTTGGCTAAAGGAAATGGCTAACTATGATAGGGATAACTATGATATCATATGCCAATTTGTTGTCCTGTTTTTCGTTTCTATCCTAATGACATCTTAACAAATATTAGCCTACATTTCAAATAATATTCATGAAAGAACAAAATGAAACTTGTGTAGTTTTCCCTTTAATTTGTCATGGTAGACAAGAAAAGAAATAATTCTTGCTAAAACCTTCCCCCCATTTATTTCCTTAAATACATTTTTTAGTAAAAATATGTCCCCCATAATAACATATTCATATTTCAAAAAGGGCCCAGATTTTCCTCATATTCAATATTTATTTGTATATGTAAGTGACTGTGTTGTAAGTGACCGTGGGGAAAAATTCAATTGGATTCGTTTTTATAAAATTAAGCCAGTAGTAACATCGAATATTCATGTTTTAATCTTCGAATCAAAGAATATGGATATTTGGCTTTCAGGAAACGTTTATTCCAACAGAATCGGTCCAGTCGTTCTCTACATGGATGGTTGATTTGAATAGACCACTGTTATTCTTTATTTCATATGAAATTCTGTAATAGAATTCTTTATTTCATGTGCAATTCTGTAATAGAATTATTTTGAAAAATTCTTCAGTTGATGCTCCATTGGTTCCTGACAGATCTAAATACATTGGTTCCCGACAGATTTAAAATTCATTGCACAATCAGCCTACAGTTCAGCATTGTTTCATGCAGTAGAAATTGAAGATGCTATAAACAAACTGTATTGTACATTGATCCCTCAATTGACATATATGTATTCATGTATACACACATGTATACCTTATACATATATATAGCCATGTATAGTAAAAGAGTAGGTACATGGGTCAGTGTGCTGTTCAAATTCATGCAGGTTGGGTAATGGTGAAAATTAAATTAAACGGAAATCATCTTTTCACTGTCAAATCGTCATATTTTGGTTCTGAGATTTCAGGAAAACTTTGTTCCAACAAAATCCGACCGGTGGTTGGGCTCTTCATGGCCCATTAAATATGACCTCCCTGAAATTCTCACATACCATGTCCCTCTTTAAGTTGGAAAAATGTGAACTGATGATTTTAACAAAAGATTATTGACCAGAATGTGAGAAAATTCGATCATTTATCATGTATGATACTTATCATGGGATCGTAGATTTTTGAAAATCTACACAATACGTGTGCAGAATGGCAATAAATGAGACATAAAAATCGGTTTTCTTGCATTGATTTTTACATCAATTTCATGATTTCTTTCATCACTTCCTTTACAAATATCCTCACGGACTTAATATGCTTAGTTTCTGTTCCATTATTACAAACATACTTCCTGACATCTATTACCATCATTTGAAGACATTATTTTCGGTGTGAAATGTCCATGCCCTTCATCAGGCTATGGAGAAAATGAGAATTTCACCTAAAATTTCTAACTTGTACTTTTTGTATGCTAATAATCTCGTTTTTGCATCTTTTGTAACTCTAATATCACTTGAAAGGTTAAAGTTCCATCATCTCATGTTAATCAAGCAAATAAAGTGAGAAAATATGCGAATTTACCAATTTTTTTTGTATTTTTTTTTGACAATGTTTTATTCATCATAGCCTGCCTTCTTGGCTTCTACAATTCTAAGACATGTTATTTAACGATTCAGTTTTTTCATGAACTCTTTTTTTTCATTTTTTTTTCATTTTTTCTTCGTTTTCTCTCCCGTCTAAATAGACGTTATTGTAACATACAAAATGAAATATTATTCTTTTTATGGAGCAGTTAAGATCTTCTTTGTGTAATACAGTGCGGTCCCATTTCAATTTTATGGGCTGGAGCCTAACATGGCTTTACAAAAAAGTTTTTTTTTACCATGATGTTTTGACCGGTACTTTTTCTCAGTATCTTATAATATTTTGTGACTTGGGTTGTTCAACCCAAGTACTCCCATATTTCCCAGTGCTTGAATTTGGTTTTGTACTCATCTTTTCTATATGCATATAGTCTTTTATCATTTAAATGCTTTCTAATTTCTCTCAGGGCTTCGATGAATTCTATTCTGCCCTTGCCGAAGAGTTTCGTTCTATGTATATAATTTTTTACCGCTATTACAATGAAATCTAGTTTCTTTTTCGTGTTTCCTTTTTGGTCAGTTCCGAGCAAAACTTCTTGTTTTGTTAGGTTTCTGACACCGTTCACCTGCTTATCCGCTGAAGCGGCTAACCATATGGCGATATTCTGCCATAACTCTTTCACTATTTCGCAATCATAGAAGAAGTGAGTTATAATATTATATTGTCATATTCCCCACATGAATCACATTCTGGTGTATCTTTTATCTTAATATTTTTCAAATAGCTATTACATGTAATAATTCGATTTATTATTCTGAATTGTAGTGATTGTAATTTGACATTTTCTATACAGTTGTATGGGGACAGGTGTATTTGTTTCCACTGCTCTTGGCTTATGGAGTTGTCCTGCCTGTCTAACAGTATATTCCACTCTTCATTTCTATTTTCTTTTGTTCTCTCTTCTTCTAGTACAAAGCGGTACCAGTTAAAGTTTTTTCCTTTTCTCTCCCATTATAATATATATGGGATTTCCTTTTATGATCACATTTTCGTTTCTTATTATTCTTTTCCATTCTCTTGGGATGGCTTGCATTATTTGCAGCTCTTCTAGAAAAGATAGATCTATATTAAACTGTTCTTTTATTTCATGTTTAGTTAGTAAATTCTTTTCTTTGACTATATCTTTGACTATAAATATGTTTTTTTCTTGAAAGGCTTTTATCATACCTTTTCTTAGCCCTGTTCTAATTAGACTATTTCTCCATAGACCCTCTGGCATGATTTCTTCACCGGACTGCGGTTTTCTTTTGACATGAGCCTGGAACCAGGCTTTTAGCATTTCATCATAGAAGGGAATTCCTATATTTATTGGTTCATTCATTCTTCTCTTGAGTTCCATCTCTAAACTCCCTGCTAGCTTGGTTTGCATAAAACCCGCCCACTTTTTGTCCTTCTCTTCTATTAAAGCTTTCATCCATTTTAGTCTATTTGTTTTTATTGCTACCTACATGCTTCTAAGCTTTAGACCTCCCTGTTCTAGGCTTTGAACTAGGTATTTCCTGGCCACTTTAGGTTTTTCACTTTTCCATATGAATTCGTCTATGGATTTGTTTATTTCTCTGACCATTTCTTCGCTCACATATATGTTTGACGCTATATATGTAGCGAGGGAAGATATTAAGTTGTTCGCCACTATTATTCTTCCTTTGAGGGAGATTTCCCTTTTACTCCATTGTTTTTTAACTAGATCACTTTTTTCTTTTATCTTTTTAAAATTTATTGTTTCTGCGTCTGTTTCGTTACTTGGGTAGACGTGTGTCACCCCCAGGATATTTATTCCACCCTCCCAGGCTAAGCTTTTGATGTCTTCACTGTCTAGTTTTTGTTTTCCTATATTAAAACCTTTAGTTTTAGTTTTATTCAGAATCAGTCCTGACATTTTCCCAAATGATTCTATCTCTTTTATGACCATCTGCAATAATTTTTCGTCTTTTACTGTCACTGTTAAATCGTCGGCGAATTGTACCAACTTGTGCTCAATTTCTCCTATTTTAATGCCTCGAATATTTTCGTTGTCTCTTATGCTATTGGCAAGTAATTCTGCTACTAAAATATACAATGATGATGACAATGGATCGCCTTGTTTCAGGCCTCTTGTAATAGAGAATTCTTGTGAAAAGTGACCATTATTTAGAACCTTTGCATCTAGAATCTTGCATAAGGATTTTGATCCACTCTGTAATGTAATTGCTTAGATTTAGGTTTTCTATAACCACATTTACATGTTAAATCGTTATAATTCTTGCAAGGCCACACAATTTTGTACAACTTATTAAGGAATAAGTTTTTGCTTTACGGTCAATATCAGGAGATATCTGCATTTCAAATGGCTCTTTAACCACTGATTATGAGCCCTGCAAGAAGCATAGGACTTGCACACAAAGTGCAGGGATATTCGTTAATAAGCTTAGGGACAGAGGGAGGGAGGGGAGAGAGGATCATGACAATGACCATGTACCATCTTCCTCCTACTTAGCCAGCAGCGCCCCTCTTGTGCCATACTTCTGGACCGATTGGCATCCTGTGACATATATTATATGCCTGCATATAACTCAATCTTTTGGCCATGCTCCCAGCCAGACAGGGGCTACCTATTTGACAAAACCTCACGCAATCTCATAATTACACATGATTAGCCATTCCACAGGAGCAAACAGCTATACATGTCATTCTTATTCTGTTTGGTGGATAACACGTCCAGGTTAATATGGTCTTACTTGTACTTCAACTGCACATCAAGCCAATCTAGAAAGCCTATTCACCTCACGCTGTGCTTTCGAAGCCATCACAATTCATCCCTCTCGCACACTCAGCATCACTCGTCTAAATTCGGGTAAACTCAGAGTTATGGTTTCTCACTCTACCACCAGTAGCGCCACTGTAGCGCCACTTCATAGGTCTCTGGTGTGCAGCAGCCTTGCTAGGCGAGGGTGCGCACAGGTATTTAACACTAAAACAAATTGATTTTAATGCAAGGGGAGGAGAGAGGGAGAGCAGGGCGGGTGGTGGGCAGTGTCAAAATGAGAAAAAAATTCCATATTTATACAAGTAAATAACCTAAGACTTCCCCTGACTTCCCCTCAAACCTCTCTGGTGCCACACACCCCCTAGACTTTCAGTCTTAAAAACAGCCACAAGAGACTGACAAAGATTGTGGCCAGTCCTTCATCAGGACCCCTACAAGCACAAGTTACAGCAATGATGTTTTCAGTCATAACAGGCTTACTGTATAGCACAAAATTTTGCAGCCTAAATATTCACAAAGACCCATTATATGCATCATAAAATCAGAGTGAGGCCATTTGGACACAGTGCCAATATATAAGGTGGAAACAAATAAAAAATATTCCCAGGTCATAAAAACGCGAATTTCACAAAATGCGAATTTTGCAAGACCTTAGAATTGTGTGCACCAGAAAAATGGCCCCCCTCGTTGAACTTGCGCATCAGAAAAGTGCCCCCCTAACTTGGTTGTACCAGAATCTTGGCCCCCCCCCTATATGGCAGCCCCCCCCCCCCCCCCACTGGCATAAATAATGAATGCTCCCTAATAATAATGAATTCTTTATTTTGCTAAGACAGTACACGTTCAAAACAGGACAAAACAGGTTGTACAATTCAGATTTCAAATCTGGTCTTCCAGTGCATGCCTCTAGACTACTAGGGTTGACTATCTATTTTTAGTGGGGTTTGTGGGTTTGTGAGGGTTTCTATTGGGAGTCTTCTGACACCACCAGGAGTACCATTTCTGGCATCATCTATAGTGTCAATTTGTTCAACTTCATATCAATATTAATGTAAGATCTCCAGTATGTGTACATAGTACAATACCATTGTACATTCAAATGAGAAATGGTTCAAAGACTTAGAGCATAGTCTTACAGCATAAGAAATGGCAATTCTACCATCTAACAGATTTTCGACAGTCGAGAATTACATGTTTTGCATAAATTTAGTAAAGTCATTTTTGTCTGAGATTTTGTGTGCCACCGTAGGAAGGGTGTTCCAGTGAGTTTGGCATTTTGTAATTTTTGTTGACTTGGGCTGCAGAATGGCTTCTCGTTTTTATTTGTTTTCTTTATCTAAATTATTTTCATTTGTCGCCAGGTAATGTGCTATATCTAAAATATGTTGATTTCTGCGTTGTTGTAGTGACATTATATTTAAAAATGTGCGTTCATGTTCCACGTTTTCAAATTTTGATTTGTTGAAAATGATCGTTAAGGCTGTGTTCTGCAAAGTTTGCAGTTTGTCAAACAGAGATTTACGTCTTGAGTTATAGATGAAATCGCAGTAGTCTATTTGTGAGAGCGTGGCCATTTTTTATGTATCCTGTTTGGCTTTTGGGGATGCCCTGTACATTAGATACATTTTGTATTTTACCTTCTTGAGTAAATTATTAATATATGGTTTAAAAGGAAAGGTCTCATCTCAAATATATCCCAAGTACTTGTATTCTGCAGCGCCTGCCAGCCTAGTATCACCGAGGTGCAGATCATGGCTGTTGTTCAAAGGTTTTCTATTAGAGAAACGTTGACCACATTACATTTTCCTGCATTGATAGATTTTTTTTATTTTCCTGGCACCATGAGCATACTTGCTAGGTCTGTTTGGATTTGTTTGTTACGAATGTCCAGGTTTTTGTGATTATTATATATTACAGTATCTATGCAAAGTGTTGTATCAAGAAACAATTACAATATATAAACAAATTAATGTTTTGGTACCAAAAGGTGGTGGGGGCAGACGATAATGTTGACCCAGGTGGGCCATGTCCCACCTGGCCCACCCTTTTCCGACACCAGTATAGAGGCGTATATATATTCTATAGAGGCGTACCCCCGGGAGGCGTACATAATATATACTCTATCAAACAGACTCACATTTTACCTATAGCTGCATTACTCATACTGGGCTTTCCCATATGTTATACTTCAATGGATTCTTAGTTCCTCCTTTTAGACAAGAGACATGACTATTGGCACTCAGTGAACGAAACTCCAATTCATAAACCGTGTCAGTGCAAAATTAACCGAGGTTATAAATAGAGCGAGACGTAAAGGGGCACAACGCTCCTTTGCTATATATATATACCGTGTATACATTTAGCACACATGTATAGTTCAACAGTGTCGAACTGACGAGAGGTAAAGGACATCCCCTTTAACATATAGAGAGGCGCAATATAGGACTTATACTAGGATTTGATGAATTCAAATAGAGAACATGGATCGTCCACCGGTTGGAGATGTTGAAGATCTGGCAACTTTAGCTGCCCTTGATGAGAAGATCCTTCTTAATGAACTCAAAGTTCGCTATCAGAAGGATAGAATTTATGTAAGTATATATATAACATACATCCCGTACACAAACCTGTGTTAAGTCTACACACTTACGGTACTGACTTAGCGTCCCTGACGTAGTGTTACGACTATGGTTCATGCGCCGTAAAATAAGATACATGAAAGACACAATATAGTTGTAATGCAAAGCATATTTCTTTCACTTAAATTATCATGACATTGCATTATGTATACGTGTATAATTCGATCGTATATCTATAGTATACGTGGTCAGGCCAAGTATATTATAGTCCATATAGATCTGCTGGGTCGTGTACTTTTCTATGCACATAATTCAAAGGGGAAGTGGCGGAACACAGGTTCGTGTCGGGTCGATTTAGTCAAAACAGAAATCACTTCCCCTCCCTGCCAGAGTAGTGAAAAAGGAGTGCCGGAGTGCCGGGAATATACTCCTATTTAGTGTGAATTTAACAGATAATCACGACCACTGTTTCCATGGGCCTAAACTTAATTAGGACCTGCGGTATTACTTCGTGGAAATATGCTCATAAATTATAAAAAATAGAAATTTCATCTTAGTTATTACTTATGCCAAGGGCTAGACCTCTTTCTTATTTATGAGTCTAAAGCACCAATTGTACTGCTGCACACAGTACGAATCATCAATGTAGAAAGTTTTACTAAATCTTTCTTTATTTGATTGGTCTTTATTTGATTGATCTCCTGGAGGGATGGTAACTTTAGAGTGTTTATCTTAAGGTGTTTTTACAGCTGAGAATCTATCTTTAAATTCAAAGATTTCCAGATAACATATGTCCCAAACGAAAGTCACGCAACAATGTTCAACTTTTTGGAATGATAGTTACTTGTACTTGTGTAGTACGAATCTTTCTAAAGTTTGGGGGAATCCCAAATTAAATAAGCAACAATAGTTAGAAAATGTTAGATTTTCACACACATCGATTGTTTAGATAAAACCGTCTCCTCTATATACGCAGGAAATCGTATTTAAAACGGCAAAAGGTCTGAAAGACCACCATAGAAGTATACTAAATGGGTCGACACACGGACGTAAAGCATAATCCAGCATACTCGTTAGAATAAAGTGTTTGATCGTGTTTCTGACCAATATCCCATCATATCATCTTGATAAACTTACAAGACTAATTGGCCTTTTTAATGCCATAGAAAATTGGGAGGGATGTCGAGCTATTGATGGGAATCGAAATGGTCTTTATTTTTGTCATGGAAATGGTGTTGCTTTATATCTTCATAAATGTTTTAAACAGTAATACTATACATTTCAATATGAATGAAAATGTTTAGTAAGTATGTACCACAAGAGGATCCTAGGATAGTACGAGTGCAACTTGTTTTGGTGCGAATTTAATTGTATTGTCTTTGTTATTTTATGGAAATGGCGTTGAATATTTGAACTAATTAATACAGTATGATTACATTTATTTAAACATGAAAAGTTTACACCTGGCGGCGCAGGTGGAACTTGTTCTTTTCTAATTCAGAATAATGATATACATGTACATTATGATCCAGTATTAAATAAGGTCAACATTTGTTTATCTCTGTTATTTCAGACATACGTAGGAGACATCCTTGTGGCTATTAATCCATACAAAAAGTTGGATATATACAACGAGAATGTGAGTACCTGAAAGGTCACGATTTACCGTGAAACATAAAGCAGCTAATTCATCAAGTGTTGATATATAATACTTGGATACCAATTAGAGAATATGTTACAACTTCAGGGAAATGTTCTATCTATATAGACGCATATCCTCCTCAGGGATCCTTTGAAGGAAATAAGAAAGTGTTTATGTATTATCTAACTCGACTAGATCGCAGACTCACAAAGTACGGAGCCAGTTGTGATAAATTTTATTTTGATGCATTATTACCACCATCTTGGTTGTCTCTAAACCTCTCTCGGAAATCGTTATAGCAGTATTTGCGGTTGACCAATTAAGACGTTGGGTAGGCCTACGTGACATACCTAGCTGACTCACAAATAAATAGACGTTGTTGCATTATGGCTTCATGAAGTGTATCCTACTGTATTGTATTAAAGAAAGTACATATCTGTTACAGGTATCTCGCCAATATTCCAATATACAGAGGGCAAATATGCCTCCACATATCTTTGCCATCGCTGATTCGGCATACCGCCGATTACAGGGGATAGGGGGTGGCAAATCAAGAGATCAATGTGTCCTCATCAGGTTTTTATTTTCTCATATTGGGTGATTCATACTGAGCAGGGCATTATGATTCTTAGATAGAATTTTGTTGAAAATTATTAAACCTATATTTCCAATCAATTCTTTTTCATTTTAACATTATATATCTATTTGCATGACTTTGATTTTTAGTGGGGAGTCAGGTGCCGGGAAGACAGAAAGTACAAAACTGATTATCCGACAATTGATTGAATTATCGCAAGGCCATTCTCTTCTAGAACAACAGATTCTGCAGGTACGTCTTTAAAATTGCTGTTTTGTGGGTAGTTTCCTATGCGGTTATCAGTGCATGACAATGCCCACATCCCCTTTACCACAGAAGTATACCAAGAGGTTTTGGTACATTGCATTCTTGTATGCTGGCACTATTTTTCTGGACACAATTGCCTAGTATAATAGTCTTTATCATACACGCATTGCTCTGAAAACAACGTATCTAGAGTGATTTACGCATAGTGCGTATTTCACTAGGGATTTACGTAGGGTTGTCATGGTAACCAATCTGTTTTTGTAGTAAGATTACCAGTAAAATTCAAATTTATGACTTGATTTTTTTTTCTATTTTCATGATTGAAAGCATGTATAATAAATCTGGCGGACAAGATTGGCAAGATTGATTGATTGATTGACAAGATCTGGCGGACAAGATAACCAACCCGTTGGTTTCAGTCGCTTAGAATATTGCACGAGTTGCTACGTATGCAACTCGTGCAATATTCACGCTACTTCAACCAACTCGTTAGTTAACCTGTATATATCTGCTGGGTCGTGTACTTTTCTACACGGACAGATCTGGTAAAGCCCAGTGTCCACTGGGAAGATTAAAGACGGGCCGAGTCTCTTGGGCGCCCAAGAAGAGACAATTTGACGTGGCCAATCTTGTCCGCCAGGCTGCCGGACGCATGAAAAGACTGGCCAGACGCTAGGCTGCCATGCATGTCCACTGGTCGGACCATAACAAACGAGTATTAAAGCCGGGACACCACATATGAAACTTAAGTTATCTTAGCATTAAGGTGTTCAATATAATTATTTTACCAGTGCAAACTAGGAAAAGAAATCTGTTCCTCTGTTATGTAGCATTATGTAACATTGTGTAACCTCAATATATTTATATTAATTATTAATTATCACAAATTTTATTATATCATCATATTACTAAAATCACCAATTATGCTTAGCTACCCACTACTGTGCAAGTCTACTTATTCAGGCTATGTCAGGGATATTACATAACGGGACGTCGCCCCGTATTCCCTCTCCACATCCTAGTGGAGATCTGTACTTTGACTAGATCATTAAAGTCAGTTGGTTATCACTTTTCACGAAGAACAAACATATTTTAGAATCGTGTTGTCAAGAACAGAACAGAAACACAGTGAACTTAACCTGATTGTATAGTGGCGCCTCCACAAGCACTCACACTTAGTAACTTCAACGGACTTAGGTGGGGGAACATCTCAAATTCTCAACCGCAAATTAAATATGAACACGCAGTTTGATAAAGTGAAGAAGAGTCTGTAAGTAGTAGATACCCCGCTCTAGTATACGGCGTTTCTTTTTTAATTACATATACCGCATACTAGAGCGGGGCAGGTGCACTAACCATGGCAGCCATCATACTTTAGTCCCTGTTGGTTGGTCTGAGCTGGCCCGTTATAGACGCATACAGGGCCAGTGGTCACTACCGGCCCCGCTGGCCCTCTATGCCTAGAGAACTTCCGGTAAACAGCCCAACCAACGGGGACTAAAGCCATTAGAGCCTTTGTTTATTGTCCTCGCTGGCCCTCTATGCCTTCGGAAACCTGTCTCGGCCTCCGGCCTCGACAGGATTCCCGTCAGGCATAGAGGGCCAGCTCGGACAATAAACTCAGGCTCTAATTGCCCATTGGATGACCCCGATAGATGCTTGTAACGAGAGATGGACAGCAATTGAAAGGGTTACAGGTCGGATAGGGACATGGACAGCAATTGAAAGGGTTACAGGTTGGATGGATGCTATTTCGACCTACGTTGTTCGAAACAACGTATACATAGATTTCACATGACGTCACCCAGTAGGCTGGGGTATCACAGTGGCTACCATGTCTGGGGTCACTGCTACGCTTGCCGTCTATGGCGGGGGTATCAAAACAAAGTTGATAAACCTCACAAGACTAGATACTTGGGTAATTCTACACTAAAGGCAGACTATCTAACCTATCATGAAGGTATTGTTGTGGCAGATTAAAACTGGTAAAGGTTAAAACAGCCAGAAAACGATATTTTCAAGTATCACAGCATATATAGCCATCTAACTTGACCCCAAACATGGCCAGGGCCGTGACGTCAGTGAAATCTATGTATACTGAGCTGAAAATGGTCGGGAAAAAAATGGTTGAAAAAAAGTTGGTTGAAAAAAAGTTGATTGAAAAAAATGTTGGTCGAAAAAAAAGTTGGTCGGAAAAAAAATTGGTCACGCAATAATTCTTCAGAACGAGATCTATCCTTATTCCATATCCTATGTGGTCAGGACCTTTAATTTTTCTACTATTACTTTTACTATTTTGATATGAGGGTTTTTTCTAGTGTGTTTACCCTAGTACCGCATTGAAGGGACATGATATGAGGGGACTGAAACCGCCCCCACCCCCTGTCACAACACGGGAACTCTAATGCCACAGTAATAAACTAACCTCATAATTATACTAATATTTTCATACCATTGAATGCATGTTACTTTAAGGCAGGTGGTAGGAAGACCGTCTTCTGACGATGCCATGATTGATGAGGCCTACTGCCATACAAAAATTAATAAAAAGAAATATCCAGCAATATTCAAACAAAATCATTGAAATGTAAAACTGGTGGTGAACGATTGTATGGTATTGTGTATTATAAACTAAGACTATTCTAATGTGAGGATGTCTCCAGTGTTGACCAATTGAATTGAAATACCTTTATTCAACAAAGGAACAAGGAATGAGAAATTAGTTCTAGCTGGGGTGCTCGAAACATGGAAGGATATGGAACATGGAAGAACACTTAAATTATTCCCTTTGATATGAGGATTAGATTCTTATTCCAAACTCGAATTGGACTTAAATTTTATGTTTCATTCCCACAGTGCAATCCCATTCTGGAAGCATTTGGCAATGCGCAAACTTTGATGAATGACAACTCCAGTCGATTTGGGCGCTACATTCAACTTAAATTTAATGGACCCAAAGGTATGAGCATTTGGCATTTGGTAGATCATTACTGCGACACTGCGAATAGGAATAAAGGAGAGATACTAGGCTGAAGATAATGAATTTTATTAAGTAATAAAGATTATACATAGTAAATGAAATGAAATTTAATCTGCAGATTAGATTAATTTGATAATAATCAAATATTAATTATAATAAAATATTAATTAAAGAAGAGAAATACAAATAACATTTTAATTGTAATTGATATATAGGAAAATTGAGTGAGAGGAGAGGGAGCTAGAGAAAGGAGAGGGGATAGAAAAATGGGGTGGAAGCAGTGGGGTTTAAAAAAGAGACCGGGGAAAATGTTTCTTTAGGGGAAATACAATTAAATTTTTACATTAGAAATGGATTTTGTCTATAATTGCTCGTTGTACAACTGAAACCCTCGCTAAATAGTGAATTCTTATTTCTGATAGTTATGGGCTCAAAGATAAATGAGTATCTTTTGGAGAAATCGAGGCTGGTCAGACAAGGCACTGGGGAACAAAACTTTCACATCTTCTACTTGATGTTTGCTGGCTTACCACAGGAGGTGCTTGCGGAATATCAACTAGGAGACCCAGAAACACACAAGTGAGCAACTTTTACATTATTAGGAAAACATGTTTGACATTGTGACATGTATAATTATGACAGGAAGATTGCACCTGTGCATAGAAGTACTTTGGGTTACTTTTCACTGTGGAAATATGAATACTTTATTAATTAATGTTATTTTATATTTATTTATCGAGTTTTAGACATTAAATGATATAATATTGGTATATGTTATTTCGCAGACAAAGGAACCCTGATATTCGATACAACATGTTTCTCCATTAATAATTAAATATGGCCAAAATGGCCCTAAATTACTAAAAAATCAAGTGAAATGATGAAAATAAACTTAAAATAATTAAATGTACAAATCTACTGCAAAATGTTCACATGTGTCAACCAGAGGTACCCAAGATAATAACTAACTTCGGTATGGCTATAAACACACACACACACACAATTGTGATTTGGTCACGTTTCACCGTCACCCCTCTGGTCAAAGAATACCCCTGCCAATTCTTTGACCGAAGGGGTGATCATCGAACGGGAGCAAGAGACCATCAAACGGTACCATGCAACCGTCCAACGGTCGATGCGGTATCCATTTGCACGTTGGTCAAAAAGCCCATGCGACCGTTCGACGGTGGCCGCGCGGTACTGACCGACGTGTAAGTGGATAATGCGCTTATGCCTACAGTATGGCTATGATTTTCAGTGCTCATCCACCTAGCAATTTTGGTGGTGTTAACAAGTCGGTGGTGAATACAAACAATAACTGGAACTGGTAGATTAGTATGACCACTAGAAGCTGATCTCTGAACCATATGTAGTCTCAACGAATCCACCCAACCCAATGCTTGGGAATAGGGGCACAACAGCAAGTGGAGGAAACTATAGGTAAAGAGGTCCAGAGTAATTTGGGTGTGGTGTCTTATGCTATGTACTTGTATTATAAAGTATGGAATCTTTTTCTCATTTTCAATGCTGCCCACCACCCCAACCCACGGCTGCCCTTCCCCCTCCCCTCCTACGCTTTTGTTTTGGTGTCTAATTACCTACACATGCCTCACCCCTGTGCGAGTCATGTGTAGGCCTATGCAGTGGCGCTAGCGGCGGTATTGGGAGACACCATTTTCGGCACTTGTTGATATATTTCGCGGCAATGGCCGTCGATTCGAATCTTATCACAGGCCTTGCTGGTGGTAAATGGGCTTATATCTTCTTTTCTAGACATTATTGTTACAGTAATCACTAGCTAATATCGTTGCTTACTAATATAGGTAGGAGTGAGCACAGAGAATAAGCTGAATAAGCATGTATTTGGTGGGCAGAGACAGCTATAAATCTCGATTCTTGTAGTGTTGCGCAAAACCGTGATAGCGGGCGTGACGTCATTGTGGGTAGAGATCCTGCCGATGGGCAGCTTCTTTCAGAAAAGAAGCGGTTGTCACAAAGTGTCAAGGCTCGGTACTCTAAGTGAATAAGAAATGCTGAGATGAAGCCAATGCATTTCTATTCACTAAGAGTAGCCAGCTGCGACCTCGTATAGGCTTATCCTCCAACTTCAATTGTTTGTTAATAATTGACTTAATTCCTGATCACCCCAATAAATATTTGGCATAACTCGGAATTCTATTCAATTGTTTGTTAATAAATATTGAGGAGTTACACAATTGATTACCCCTAAACATATATTTGTCTTGGCCTAACCATGGACATTTCTGATACCAGACAGACCTTTCAATTGCCACTTTCAAGTGAGTATGCATGGCCAACCAGGGGGTGTGTTCAACCCAATGTGCATAGTCATACTTAATGCATCTAGCACCTCACATACTAGCCATGGATATAGCAGGTTTGGGTCTCCCCTATTCTAAATTTTAAAAATCTCTCTCTGCTGGAGTAGTTCTATGAGCTAGCCCCATGATGTCTGAGGGATTCTAATAAATGTTGTAATCTCCTCACTGTGAATTCAGATCTGCATAGAAGTCTGCTTGACCCAATGCTGGGAGATTATAGGAACACCCCACCAAGTGGAGGATAATGACTTGTTAACTCTCCTAGCCGGCGCCCTAAATATTGGTAATATTGAATTTGAAGCAAACGACATAGGAGCTCTGTTAACTTTGGACTTTCATATTGTATATTATATACAGGGATGTTATTTTCTTAGATTTTTAGCTTTTCTGATCGGTAGTTTTCCAGGTGCAGTCTAGGTCCAAAGTTGAGAGAGTCCCTTCAAATGAAGGGAAAGCCTCTCACCTCAAACCGCAAAGTGCCGTTATAATTCCATTAAGACCGCAAAATGTCACTATATTCCCATTAGAACGCCGAGTCCGAGTCCAGAAAACCGATTACCGAAGTAGGCTGACATACCATTCTTATCTGATCTGAGGGTTTGGACCTAAAGTGGGTGGTAGTGTTCCGGGTGATAGTTTTCACCATATGTAACGGAATAGAGTAAAACAAATTGTGAGTTCATACAATCGTCCCTAAATATGTCTCCTGCTATTTTTCCTCAGCTACCTTACAAATGGACCATGCCGTTTAAGTACAGATAGGACCGAGCTAATTGATAGATACGAGGAACTGATTTCTGCTCTTGACATTGTAGGCTTTTCAGACGAGGTCAGTAATTTTTCTATTCATGTCCCCATGGTGCAATGCATGCGATAAACTATTCTTTCCTATAACCAGGGAGGTATTAACTGTAATGTACCTCCCTGTTATAACCATGTCTGCTCGATTGTTCTCTAACGGAGTTCCATAACATGCTGCTTTTTAAATATAATTTGACTTTCTTATCGTTCTCACAGCCTAAGTAGAGAATATTAGATAACAATGACAAAATTACCTTTTTTCAGGAACAAAATGACATGTTCACTCTCCTAGCCGGCGCCCTAAATATTGGTAATATTGAATTTGAAGCAAACGACATAGGAGAAAGCTATATAAAGTCAGCAAGTCAAGTCCAAACGGTTACGGTAAGGTTTAGACCAACATAGTTCTTACACATATCTAAACCTTTTGAAAATTGCATAGGTTTTCACAAGAAACTCTAGTTATCAGTTGTTCAAAAGCACGTCATCCCACATATTTGCATAAAACAGTTCATGTAAAGTATTGAACATGCCTAAGTTATTACAATGAAACAATTGTCAATATGGGTGATGCATGCATTACGCCACGTGATTATTTCGGTATATTGTTCAATAAATAATACCGAATTATTGTGGCTTGCCTCTCTCCACATGTCATAATTGGTCATATTAGACGTCCACAGTCCTTTCTCGAACTATCCAGGACAAACCCTCCAACAGACAACAGATTTCCTCCCAGGAAATCCCATTCTTCATCAGGATTAGATCGTTACCATCAAGACATCAAGTAAGGTGTCCGTCCAGAAATGGAGCCCGCTAGATGCAGGATATTATTTTATTTTCTGTTTTTGTTCTTATAGTTGTTGTTTTTCTCATTTTCAATGACACTGCCCACCACCCACCCTGCGCTCACTAGCTCTTACTCACTCCTACCTTAAAATGCATTGGTTTTAATGTCTAATACAGCTGCCCTGCCTCGATCGCACCCTTGTGCGAGGCAGGGCACTGAGGCTGCACATAGGGAGGCCGCGTGAGCTAAAGTGTAGGAAAATGGCCAGAAGAACTATTGTAGGTAGCTAGAAATTTTTTCAATGAGAAAAATGCTGAGAAAAGGTTGAGAAAGTCGGTCCTATAGAGTATAAGCGAAGGACCCTGAGTGGCATTGCAATGGTTTCGATTGAGAAAAGAAGTCATTTTTTTCTGGGGAAAAAGTGGAAGGTTGCCGATGGACAAGAAGTTTGTGATGCCACCTGCAAGGCCATTAGGACCGAAATGGACCATGCCGTTATATCAAATAGTTCCACACACTTCAAAACAAAATCATAATAAAAACAGGACCTGCTCAGAAGTCAACAACCTCCTCAGATGTCAGTCAATAAGGACATTACAATTTGCTCAGAAGTCAACAAAGGCTGCTCCCGATCGGTTACGCCTCACCGTTACACCACAGCGTTACAGCACTGCATGGCTCTGCCACGTTACAACATAGACTTTCTTAAAACGGTAGATGTGTATAATTATAATATTCTGATGTGTTTTTCTCAGTAATGTTCTACCTGCATAATTATGAAGGTAGTTTTCGAAATTTAATTTTCTTAAAAATGTCATCTTTTAGGCCATTTACAAATTGGTTTTTCTCACAGCTACTTTGTACTGGTGTTTGAGAGGTGTCTTTTCATATACAGACAGAGTAACCATACAAGGTATTTGTATTTCTTTCTCGAGGGATACAAATTCAAAATTTGCATCTGATAATCTCTGAGCGCCCCGAACAGGTGTGTAGTGTATCGTTACTAAATAAAGACCCCCGGCACCTGCACTTCTTATAACCCAATAATATATCAATTTCACTTAAAGCTATTTCGGCTAGCCCTCTCTCAGCCTACAACAATCATGCCCCTTGCAGCTGTCAACCCTCAAAACCTGGGAGCCCCACTATTCTCATAATGCAGATGGGAACCTGATGACTACAACATTCATGAATTGCTAATAGAAGCAGCTCTTAAAGGAATCAGGAACTGACCCTACCACCATGTACCTTAGTAGCCTCTGAAGTGATGGGGCCTGCTACGTACACCTATACCATATTGTAGAAAATAAACTAGTTCCTGGGTCGAGAGCAAGACCAGGAGCAACTCTACCGGCGGAGGGGGCGTGACCTGATCTGCCCGCCAGGCCGGCTCCTGGAGGGAACGTGGCCGGCCAGGCTAGGATATAAGCAGCAATCTTCCGCATATTAAAGGTCGATTATTCTACCAACCAAGCCTTGACTTCTTGACTCACATCTTAACAATATAAAAGAAGCGAGCTTACAGGATATTAAACTTGATGGAATGTGGCGTACTGACGCTGTCTGCACTTTCATTTCACCTGATGCACAGGAAACTACCTCTGTACATTGTGCCATGGCCGATCTGTGAACTTCTGTAAACCATCTGTACGTGCGACAGGAGAAATGGATATATCGCCTGGACTGTAAAACAAGTGAAAATGACAATCCAACTTCCTGACAAAGGCATTTCTCTGAATTGCGTTATATTAAATAATTCCACACACTTCAAAATAAAATCATTTAAAGCAGATTCGGTCTTCCATTTCATAATGACTTAATTTTTCAGCATAATAATCAGTTCCTTTATATTTGTATCTGAGTTTATTTTCTTAAATCAATCCTTTTTTGATTAAAAATATAAATTTTCCCCTCACAGAAAATTTTGGGACTTGACGCTGATGAACTGAAAGATGTTCTAACGTCATCGATGACTTTCGTAAAAGGGCATGAACTTATGAGGAAATACAATTTACTCCAATCCGTGGGTATGTACTCCACCCTAGCTTATGTAAATGATGTGTGTGCACATAAATTACTATAGTTGTTATTGATAATAATATTATTATGTTATGGAATATTTCCTATGTGATTACCGTATTTCCTTGAAATACCGCCGAGTGGAAAGTGGAAATGCATTAAGTTCTATATTTGAATTACCGCCGGGTCTTGAATTACCGCCAGGTATAAATTTCTTGAGTTAATAATTTGAGCGTTGGGAGGCGGTAATTCAAGGAAATACGGTATTTCAAATATGATAGCAGGCGGATTTTAGTTACCCCTTAAGTAATTCCTGATTGGGTAGTACCCAATATTGCTGAGAGAAAACACTAAAACTGGTGCCATTCTATGCATACTAGCAATGAGTTATTAAATTATTACTTTTCATTCATTAATGGATGATAATAATATATACCAGGGTGGTATATCCCGCCTCACAGGCTGCGCCACACATGTCAATATATACATGTATCTAACAGTAATGATTCATGAATCACATTTAATATGTTTCAGATTCACGGGATGCAATTGCAAAGGCTCTGTATGGGAGACTGTTTGGATGGATCATCAACAAAGTTAATCAATTATTGGCGATTGTTGTTGACACAAACCCTGACAAATTGGCTGAAATAGGCATCCTTGATATCTTTGGCTTTGAAAAGTTTGACAACAACAGTTTTGAACAGAACTGCATCAATTTAGCAAACGAACAACTTCAATTCTTTTTCAACAAAGTGAGTTTCTTTGTGATTTAAAATTCAATCCTTAGATGGGTTTCTTTCTTAAATGTCCCTGCTTGTATTGATATATAAGGCCTATTGTAATTCTAAAATGATAATATTTCTCGATAATATACCTGGATTTATATCTTTGAGTAAGGCTTCATTGGGATCTATTCATCAATCCATCGGTCGATCACATGAACAAGTATCAGAAGTTTGATAGATGATATTTTTTGTTCGTAATCATTTAGATTGTCCTTATGGGACCAACATTTAAACAGATATTAAAGCTGCACTCTCCGCATTTGTATTTGGATGACCCGCTGGAATCTTTCCCTATGATGACTTCACTTATAATCATTATCGCTCACCTGCTGCCGTTTTGTCTCGGCGGATTTACCTTCAAATTTCTGTATAAATATATAACCGCAGCAGAATATTGATAAACCCAGCCCTATAAGTCATAATAATTATGAGTAGATTTGGTAAGGGTTCTTGGGGCCGTAGGCCTAATAGCTGAGAATGCAGCTTTAAAGAAGCGGAATTTGCCCGCGCAGTACAGGTCCACAAATAAATAAAATAGGTCTATTGAATCGAGGTTCAGCTAGGTTCTAAAATGTCACTAATATGGTTCTGCAGCATATCTTCATGTTGGAGCAGGAGGAATATGAAAGAGAAGGAGTTGACTGGAGAGAAATAAAATTCATTGACAATAAAGGAATCCTCGATTTGTTCCTAGCGAGACCAATAGGACTTTTAAGTCTGCTTGACGAGGAATGTATTGTACCAAATGTAAGTCTATTGACTTTGTTTCTATAATGGGAAATGTATTTCAACCAGTTGCAATTTCTCTCATGGGATACCTATTTTAAAAGTTAACATAGAATAACATAGATATGTATGCACGTATTTTTAGGGCTCTGACCAGTCATTCGTTGACAAACTCAACAACAACCTAGCCAAAAATGTTTACTATGTCATTTCACCTCATGGGGGTGAAACATTCACAATCAAGCATTACGCTGGAGACGTAAGTGTTTTAAAATTCCCTTATATAACATCAATAGATATGTAGTCGGAAGTTTGGAATTACTTTGCACCGTTCAAACATGCATGTTCGAAATGGATGATGTTACTGTTGGATTACAATTTAACATATGTGCTCCTTAAAATTTAAGGTAACATACAACGCTCAGGGATGGTTGGAGAAGAACCGAGACACAATGCCACCTGGGGTGAATGAAATGCTTCAGCAAAGTAGCAACAAGCTTCTTGGTCTCATATTCCGAGGTAAATTAATGCCATAGATATAGTGCAGCCTTTACAATGTATTATTGGTTGTATTGTGTTAATAAGCTTTCTCAATTGTTGTAGGAATAACATTTCGTCGTCCCATAGCCATTGTGGTATTATGTATGATAACACGTCATCGTTGTGTTGCTCACTATAATGACACCCACTCAATCGTCTTTGAAAGCCATCTTTGATAAACGTTCATATTTACTGCTTTTGGCTCACCACAGATACATTACTTTAGCACTCATATAGGTAATAAGGATTTTACAGTCAGTAAGAAAAGTTGGTGTTAATGTTAGAAGTTACAATTGGGGATTTGTTATAGCAGGGCTTACTGTTAGATGTAACTATTAAGTGTTTGTAATAGCAGGTCCTTACTGTTAGAAGTAACAATTGAGGGTTTGTAATAGCAGGTCTTACTGTTAGAAGTAACAATTGGGGGTTTGTAATAGCAGCTCTTACTGTTAAAAGTAGCAATCGCGGGTTTGTAATAGCAGCTGTTAATGTCAGAAATTATGATAGCTGGTTTCAACTCAGAAGTTACAATAACAGATTTGCAATAGCATCTGTTAGCATTTATACAATTGCAGGTTATGCAATTGCAGGTTTGTAATAGGAGCCGTGTTTGCCAGATCATACCATAGAAGGATTATAATAGTGAGTTTGTAATGGCAGAAGTTAATGTTAAATCTGATAAATAAACAATACATTTTGAACATTAGAATAAACGTATTATTTAAAGGCAAACGCTACTATTCCCTGCCACGCCCCCTTTTCCATATACCAAATATACGAGCATTTTACGAGCATTTTACGTTAGCATTGCAGTCTATGAGGAAACGGCCCATTTTTTCACGTCTTATAGAATAAAACAAACAATTCATGGCTACTCCTACTGTCCCAAAATTTTCTACACATATGGTTCAGGTTATGTACTACAGATAAAAAGGGAAAAAATATATGTCATCGTGTTGAAAAAAAAGTTGTAGGTGTGTGAAATAGACATGTTTGAGCACGGTGACCCATTGATTTTTTTCCATCCTTATGACCAGAAACACTTCAAGAATTAAATACCAAAGTTTCAGAAAAATGACATTTATTTTCATTTTCCACTAGGTAGTTTGCCTTTAATGCATAGATATATGTGCAGTTAGTTTAACTAAGTCATTGCCCCATTGGTTGATTGATTTTATATTGTATTATTTAATAAGAGACAAAGGGAAGTACACCATACTTTTTTACCGTCTCTTATCTATGATGTGAATAAACACCAATATTTATATATTCTTATCCTTTTACCAAATAATCAAATTAAATTAGAATTCTTTGTATTACTTACCACAGGTTTTTAGTTATGGGGGTCCATCTTCCCTTACTGTGTTATTAGTCGTTTTTGTGTGTTGACATTGTGTTGCCTCCTATATAATATGCATATTGTTCAACTATTGTTCGACAGGTAGACTAACCAGAACTGGAACACTTGCTTTGCAAGGGATTGAAGCAGCAGAAACCATTTCACGCAGGACAGTAAGTATTAAGTATTCCTTTCAGTGCATCTCGAAAATGTAGCATACCAATCAACTCTTATAAATTAATGTTTTAATCTTAGTTGCAATAACCAACTGTTATGAAGTATGTATAGTTCAACAAACGATTACATTTTATTTTCAGGCGAAAACAGCTGCACGTAGTACTAAAGAAAGGAAACTTACTGTTAGCATGCAATTCAAGGTAAAGTTATTATATTATTATTACAAGTTAAACCGTACTAAGAAGATCTTCCCATAACCCCTTCAACCCATGCCTCCACGGCAGCCTCCCATCATCGCGGGGAAAAGAGGAAGTGCGCTCTGAAAGCCTACAGTGAAGTCCGAAAGTAGTCTGCTATTCCTGCGCCCGGCTCAGAGCTCTCAGTGCCCTGAGGGTTCAGCTTTTACCATCTAAATTTAAAAAATGAAAACTGATTTCCAAAGAGAAGAGTCAAGTCTAAGTAAAGTTATTCTAGAATGTCTAATAATACAAATTCAGGAGCATACTTTGTATCAAATTAAATCGAGCAACACAGCCGATTACGAGTGCCGAAAAATCTGGGAATACAAAAGTAGGCCCTACATAGGGCTATCATTTTACCTCATGGGGGGGGGGGGGGGCGGGTAGGCTATATAAGAATTATGGGGGTACGTGGGGGTCACAAAAACATGGCATGACAAGTAGGTGTTAGCCGCTGGTGTTCAATTTTCTTCGACTTCTATGACTACGCCCCCCCCCCCTATAACTTATATCCTATATCTGACTGCATGGGTTTATGCTCGAAACGGCTGAGAAAAGAACAGCCGCTCTACTTTTCATCTGACTTGTACGTGTTAGGCCTATACCTCACCTTATCGCAACTGAACTCATAAGCATACAGAAATAATGATTCGAAACGTTCTAAGATCTTCCCTTAGCCCCTTCAAAATCACTTTTGGACTACATTTCTCAACGTGGGAAAAATGAAATTTTTTGCAGAAAAGGGATGCGCAGAAAAGGGATGAGTACGGTAACTAACGTTGAACAAATTACATTACGTAATATTGGGTCAGTGAGCAATCCCATCGATCTTGTAAACACGATTTGAAATGCACACAAATGAATAGTTAAATCTATCATAAAGAAACATGTTTTACATGCTTTTACAGCTAATTTTTCTCATCTTTCTGAATTTCTAGGTTATTTTGATGTATTTCGTTGGAAAATAGCGTTTTTGACCTCATTTCTGCCGATATGCACAATCGACAAAGGCCTAATTTCACCCAAGCTGTCAATGTTCAATGTTGCTGAAAATTCTGTGCTTTCTCATAGATTTCTTAGCTTACAAATGAATAGTTATATCCTCTACACATTAACATATGATGCATGGTTTTGAGGCTCTTTTCCCCAGCTTGCCGATGGTATAGATGAAATATTTGTGTGAATAAATTGGGACCATGATGATCCGTAATTGCGCATATAATGACCAAGATTTTTAGTGGTGAAGTAGTTCTTGTATCAATATACTACGCGGTACCGAGACCGTAACCTGACATCACCTTGTCAATTTTAGATGAATGAGTTCTGTGTTTTCATCGATATTTCGTCAATAAGTAAGTTAATAATTAACAGGATTGTTAGTTTGGGTTTAAAACGGATTTAGTTCTTCGAATAATTTCCTTAGTTATCACTTTTTTAACAACCCTATGACGATTATTAAGATCTTAGTAAATTACTGTTACTGTTACTCTTATTTTTAGACTTCATTGCAAGTCATGATGGAAAAGATGACTGAAGCTGAACCCATATTCATCAGATGCATAAAGCCAAATATGGACAAGGCTCCCGCATTATTTGTGGATGATATTGTTGAGGCACAGGTAATACTTTATCTTGATTGGATTTAAACGAATTTGACAACATAAATGCTCTGTATAGTTAGGATCATCGCATTCTTATTGACCGAAACAATATTACATTTCAAAATCACATTGCCATTTGATTTAGGATTTGAATTTTTTTTTAGAAATTGAAGTGTTAACTATACTTTCTTCATAAAGCTGCTGTATACTGGTTTGCTGGAGACTACCAAAATAAGACGAGAGGGGTTTGCTGTGCGACCAACTTTTGCTGACTTTGTGAACAGGTAGGTTTTTGTTGTGTTTATATGTTAACTAGCGAGATGGTTGAAGAGCCGTGAATATTCCACGAATTGCAGCTGCAACAAGTGTATTCTAAGTGACATGTTAGTGAATCGATTTATTTTATATACATCTTAATAATCTAAAAAGGAATCTAAAAAGGAACTTCTTAATGTCATATAGGCTAGTTGAATGTCAGGTGCAAATCTGGTAAATAACGCATCGGTTGACTGAACTTTTCCTCATAAAAGTGTCAGTAAACCCCAAAATATTATGAGAAAATCAACTTCTGTGCTATTATTGAAATGTAACCGCCCCCGTTTTACTTAATTCAACCTAACATTCAGTGAGTTTTACCCATTTAAAGGAGGGAGAACGTAGTTCCAGAGTTTAACACTCCGTTGAAGGCGCCACTGTTTCCCTAAGTCACAAAGTTTCGCCAATCTTGAAATGAACATGCAATGAACATAATAAACAAGTCTCATAATTGCTGCTAGAAAGAAGGAGGGTGGGGTGGGCAGAAGGAGTATTACCAAGGCAGGTGTGCAGACCAAAACAAACAAACTGTATTACGGTACCCATTGATTCTTAATTCCTCACAATTGGTCAGAGTGAAATGTATGCAATGCTATTTCCCTCTCTTTTAATACACTGGTATCACACATTTGCGATGTGTTTTAGGAAAATGAGTCACAAGTCACAAAAAAAGGATTTTGATTTTGAGATAATCACCATATTTGAAAAGACGACATCAAGCCGATTCCAATGGTAGTTAACAGTAGGGCATCTAATAGGCCTAAGTACTATTTTATTTTAAGTTTGATATCTTTATTTTTGAAAAACAGGTTTTGAATATTTTTGAGTAGACAATTACTAGTAAAGTAGCTAAAGATACTCTATAGGATTGTTACGTAATGTTACGTAACGCCTGGGCCTCCCTATGGGACAATGGACAGAACAGCCGGGCACGGCTGAGTATGTAAATGAGGTACACACCTGACAAGGGTGTGGAGGCTATGCATAAATCAGTTACCTTTGGTCGATCGTAAGATCAAGTCGAGATCCATATCGTTCCGTGTTATTCCTTTATTAATTAGCATGTAAGTGATAATTGGGTATCAATTATCACTAGTCAAAACAGTGATCATTTCTAATCATAATATTTGGACAATCAATTAGACTTAGGATTACTTTAAGGATATAAATCCCAGATCCATACTTATCAGGATGACCTTAGAAATGCATGGATCTATGTAATACACCATCTTGAAATATGGTACATGTATTTATGCTACTAGCAGCTCAAAGAACACTAAAAATGAAAACATTCCAAGCAAGGGTTTTTGTGAATGAATTACTTTGGAAAATATCAGTTTTGTGACTCATTTCCCTGAAACACAATACATTTTCTCTTACCACCTTTTGTGTTCCTCGTTTAAGGGGAGGACTAAACCCAATTATTGATCTTTGATTACAGTTGTCTTTAAATACATGTACTGAATAACTCTTCCTATTGCTGGGAGATTGTGGGGAAGGTAGGGATATTATGTACATTTCAGGCGAAACTTTGTGACGTCAGACAACACTCAGCAGTGCCCACTTGTGCTAAACAGACCTTTTTAACTAAGCTTTCTCAATTCGTGCCTGTAGGTGACTATAAGTTAGACATAAATGGAATTATTTATTTATAAATTATTGCTGTATAAATTTTGTTGTCCTAAAAGTGACCATGAACCCATTGACTGACCCTTTAAACTATTGGGGGTTTTACACTTACAATTAAACCATATAGGCGATAAAGCCACATCAGATCTAATGCATATTGTGTTACCAGTGTAGTATACGATCGAGAAACCAGATCCTAGTTGAGATGACGCTTTATTGATGACCATTGTCATTATTAAAACATGAAGTGGTGTTGATGTTAAAATGGTAACTTAGTGTTAGTATAAATGGCCAATGATGTACCCCCTGGTTCTTCTATTCACAAACACCGGTCCTCCCCATAAATCTAGAGACTGTATCTATAGTATATATATATTCTTTTCTATAACGGGATAATAGTAGGAGTGCATGCTTTCACTTCTTTCGAACAATATTATACTAGTTACCATTGGATAAGCTATCAATTCCATCACAGCACATTACAAGGAATCCCAACAGTTAGTGTTATTTCCCTGATTCATTATCCATAATATTTCTTTCGACACTCATAACACTCCTCATTTTAATCAACAGATATAAAGCAATAGCAAGAAATCTGGCTATGCCAAATACTGCTCAGTCTTGTCAAGAGATCCTTGCCACCAGCAAGTTGTCAGGCTGGCATGTAGGGTAAGTAATTTTTTGTTGTGCAATGTCGGGGTTGTATCACAATAATCTATAGGCCTATTTAGTGCTTAATGAGAACACTTGTTGATACACATCAGGTTTAAGGGAATTACGAATCGTCTCGCACAAATATACCAATAGCAAACCTTCATGCTACTCATCAGTAATATGGTTGACACAAAACATGGATCCTTCATTTCATGTCCACCCATTTACGGCGGCATTTGTTAATCGTGCAGTTAACAACTTCCAATAATAATGACTTCGGCATCTTCCGAAAAGACGAATATTAAATTGATTCTACTGCATCCAAAGTGTTTATGAGGAGCTGTGCTTTCATGTCTCTCCATTAACATATTCCAGGAAGACCAAGGTGTTCCTTAAGTATTGGCACGTGGAGAAATTAACTGAATCGCTGCAAGAGATAGGGAAATACGTGATTTTCATTCAGAAAGGTGGGTATTGTTATATAACAAGACGCCTACTACATTATTATATTACACTATTATACTTAAAATCCATTTAATCTATATAAATCTTGTTGTTTCACAGCTTCTCTTAGAATTTATCCTCCACTTGGTTTGGTGAGCCTATTCCCCAGCATTGGGTCTTGTTACCCAGCGATCTTATGGGTCTTATGATTGGCGGTGATTCAGGTATAGAGTAGATCGTAATCGGTAGATCTTATAGGATATCGGAGTAGTGATTGCAAGTAGATGTGGCTTGTAGATTGATTGTAGAGGATGTATCAGAAGTCGTATCAGCTCGGTGACTATGTATATATAATAGATAAGTATACCTTGTGATGAAGAAGTCTCCTCAGGGTGTATCGATTAAGGAGTTAGTGTTGTGTAAAGCGGTGAATACACAGTCAAGATTTGGGGGCCGATTTGGGATCCACGATCCGTCGTACGATTTGGAATTGTAGGGGAGAATCGTAGGGGAAAAAAGCTATTTCAAATCAAATCGCCACTGCTTCTACGATTAATCGTTGATGTGTAGAGAGTGCTGCGATTTATCGTAGACCTCTACAATGAGGTCTACGACAAATTGTAGGTGCTTCTACGATTTTCGGATTTATTCGAAAATCGTGGGTCTATCTGCGATCTGGCAATATAAAAGAATTGAATTATTTATAATTTTACTTCGAAATGCTATAACTTCACTAATTCTTGGAGTATCAACACAATTTTTTCACTTTTATAATGCAGAGTTTCCCTTCTACACATGTCGACATTAGGTCTCATTCTTCTCATATTTTATTTTATTCAACAATTAAAAAGAGAAAAAACCCACCAGAAAATAGATGATGTGTCACAGAAGAATGAAAAACGTTATATTTTATTTATTTTTACAGTTTTTTACTTTGTTTGCTTCTAGGATCGTTTTTTAAAACAATTTTCTCAGCTCTATATTTCAGAATCACAGATCAAATCTTGACTGCCAACCCACCCACGATTTTACTTTTTACCCAAGATTTCACGTTTTCTCCATATCTCCAAAAAGAGGCACGATTTCAGGCAATTAAGCACCCACGATTAATCGTAGATCCTGAAATCGTGTTTGATTCCCAAATCGTGACTGTGTATTCACTGCTTAAGTATTCAGCTATCGTAGGAGCAGTCTATACTAGCTTCCTCAGTATTCGAGAGTATGTTGGAATCAAGCATCCCTTCAGCACTATTGCAGCTATATGGAGACAGGTCAAGAAGCACACAACACAGTTACTTAGTTGTATAGCCACTCTGTATTATATAATGGATCATGGGTTAAAAAAATTTAAATTAATGAATGTCAGGACTTGTTGTGGACTCTCCCATCCCTCTCTACCCTTAGTGTTGCATGGTCCCTCCCTACCCCCACCTATTGCCTGTGTCTAGCCAACATTTAAGTATCCTACTACCGCTCCCTGCTACCCTCTGGTGTGAAATAAATACAGATACCACACTCTCCTATACTTGAAGAATGCAGATCTATCTGAATTTGTAGCACTTTCTATTAGAATCTGCTCAGATGCCATGGGGCTCATAGAACGTTGCTTCAACAGTGAAATACTTTTGAATTTGGAATAGAGGTGTTATGAGTCAGTACGTAACATTGTGTAACCTCATCCTCTTTAATAACAGAGGGGACTCAAACCTATATGAAGTATTTATTAAGTGTTATAACGTGTTGCATAGACCTATAGAGAGTGATCAATTCTGGTGTATTGGGGAAATCATAAACCAAGTCAATTATAAACAAACAATTGAAGTTGGATCATAATCTTAGTTTTTAGAAAAGCATCGCTAAAAACTAAGAGTATCAACCCTCGACCTCTTACCTATACCTATAACCTTGATCCCATGTCTTTACACAAGATTCAGTGCACTACACTGAAATTCTCTCTGCGCCCCGATATCAATGTTTTGACAAGTTCTTATGTTGGGTCTTACTGTTGATCTATGGCTACTCGGTAGATCTTACTCACACCTAGCTCAGCGCCAACTCTCATACTCAGCACACTGACATCTCAGTTTCACTAGTGTCTCCAATATCTCTCCGTATAATGAGTTTTTATTTATCCATCATATAGGAGTGCGCGCCTTTCTTGCCAGGCTCCTAGTCAGAAGGATGAGAGAAGAAGCAGCAGCTAAAGCCGAGGAAACAAAGAATTTGATGAATGACGTTGAGAAGTTGGGGAACCAAATTCATATCATGCAAATAGACAGGTCCAAGGATGATAAAAAGATTTCTAAATGTAGGCATATTTTAGTTACCCTGAAATAGATCAGATGAATTTTGTAATTGGAAATATCCAGGTTATGAATGTTTAAACCCCCTTTGTGACATGGTTACAATACAAGAAGATTGCTGCCGTTCAAGGAAGACCTCTCAGGAAAAAAATGTAAATAGATAATAAATAATATTTATTGGGGATATTTTATTCATTCTGTATATTATTCACAATGTTTTTCCAGCTTTCTTTCAAAAGGCCCCAGCAGATCCACCACCAGTTCTGCTTTCACCCTTGCCACCCTCACCTAGTGGCGAATCAAAAAGGCCTCCCCTACCTGAGATTCCTGTGAGTAAATATTTGTTAAACTATCTGTCAGGGTGAACACGATGAATGACTCTGACTCTATCAGTATCACCAACACGTTCTTTATTTCTATAATGATTTGATGTTAAATAGAATAATTGTGCAAAATTAATGGTTTTGTTTGAGATGGGTTTGCCAGCAATAAATAAATAGACAATAAGTAAATAGGATTCCTGTTCTATACTACATATACAGACCAATAAACACGGTGATGAGGATGAAGATAAATTTTTGCGAAATCAGGAGGCAAAGCCAAATCGGAGAGCGTCGACACGCTGGTTCAGGGAACATCAACTTCACCAGGTGAAGGAAGGACCAGGAAGATTTGCAGAGTGGTTCCATGGAATCATTACTAGAAAGTATGATCTTTACAAAAAAACTTTGGCCCAGATTTTCTTGAATTCGTCCATATTTTCCCGGTATAACCGAAAGGATTTTGGCTATTTATACTTTTTTCTCAGGGAGGCAGAGCGGCTTCTTGATGACGAACCTCTGGGGTGCTTCTTGATTCGAGTTGCGCAAAGCAGATTTGGATATTCCCTATCCTTTAAGTAAGCTTTGCTGAAATGTTTTCTGTGACTTTTGTCTTAAATCATTAGCAAAATATGTTGCAGTAGTGTTCATGTTATGAAATTACTGAACTAACATAGCCATGTATTCAACGTATACTGATTAATTTTAAATGTGGTGAAACTTTGCTTACAGAGCTGAAGATAGATGCCGACATTACATTATCTCTCAAACGTTTAGTGGGAAATATATAATTCTTGGAGAGCAGAAAGCACATAAGACCCTTCATGAAATGATTGCATACTACCGTCGGGTAAGTTATATTTCTTACACATAAAAGTATGGCATAATCAGTATTCATGTAATGCTCTCTTAATCCCAGGGTACTCTCCAAATTCAGGGTATTATAGACATTGACGAAATACATTTTTTTAAGAGACATCAAAGTTAATATGAACAGTCATGGATTTCTCATGATTTAGATTCCGAAAACATATCATATGCAGTCGTTATTTCAATGTTTAATATAGTTACAATGTATTCTGCCTAGGATTGGTGATGTTGGGCCCGTTGTATTTCTTTCATAAACACATGAAACTTGACAGAGTTATAGATTAGGATACCAAGATTAATGTCAGATATGGCGCCACGTACAGTTAAATATTAACATTACGGCCCTGGCGGCCAATCAGACTAGCAATGGGGTCTAGCAATGGGGAAGCCTAAGCTGGTGCATGACTCTATAGCTTGAATGGTGGTCCGGACATAATGATACATATACACATGATTGAGATCTGCAGACTTTGCTCTTTATTTGGACAGCCTCACAAAGCTTGCCCCTTGAATGTTCAGAGTGACCACACCATGCAGTTATGGACGTTGATGTTTTTCAAACCTCTACACATGACAGACCCTCTCAAAAGTCATTAAATCCGTCATCCAGTATGTTGGGAAGGGTATAATGGTAAAAGCAAATTTCCATTGGGCATTAACTCCTCACATAGTTGATAAATCAACATGGCTTACCCCGATGTATATACACACCAGGAAAAATAAGGTTATTCAAATTCAAATTTGATGCTGAGAGAGAAATATTCATCCAATCCAGTATAGCGATCGATGTTCACGTAAAACTCCCAAGTACCCTATTTATCAACACCCAAAGTTTCCTGAATTCTGGGATGGTTGATGAAATGACTTCTGAAAACACTCATTGCCCCCATTTCATGAGAATTGACCATATGTATATTACATATCCAGAAGTATATTCACCGAGAGTTTGCTTGTATATGTGTGCATGTGTATGTAGCACTGCCTGTGAATCTATGAACCCCCCACCCCATAGATGAGACATGGATCTCCTGCTTGAATCAGTGTACCGTGACTACTCCCTCTGTATGTTATACCTCTCTGGGTATACAGATTTGTAGGGCTCGGTGGTATTTCTTACTGGGAAATATTGGTGAAATGAGTTATTACATGTCTTCATGGAATTCCTAGGCTAAATGCGCATATATTCAGACATCTAGATCATGATTTTAGCCCCATTAGAAGCAGAAATACATATATGTTTTTATGTAGATTTGCATGGTTCGGTAATGGCCATCTTGAATATCTTAAATTGCTCAATGTCAGGAACTTACAGTAATCTGCCTCACTAATAAGCTTCTTTGCAAAGAAAGGACCCAAAATTAATAGTTGACTATCAACATTATAAAAGGATTAATGACCACTATTGACGGGCTGCTGGTGCACTGTTTGGTGCATAGTAATGAGGTACGGCTCAGTCTCTCTCTGCATATGGTTGTTATATTGGCTCAAGGCAGTGACTAAAAGCATGAAAACATTTTATTTCTTTTCAGAATCCTTTGTCCAATTGGCCAAATACTCTGGGAGAAGCGTGTGGCCAGGAGGATGGGCAATGTGATTACTATGATCTTATCCTTGAAGAGGACCGCCACCACATAGAAGAGCCACAGTATAAGGTAAAGGATATAAAAGTTATATCCACTTTCATATTTTAGATTAATTAAGGTTTTAAAACTTTTTAACAACCTATGATATCGATTTAAATAATATTAAGATGAAAGTGCCTCATCCTACCACAGAAAAATTTAGAAAAAGTCCACATGTTTCAGGCCCCACCATGTGGAACAATCTTAGTCAGAGCGAGGTATTAGCTGGTATTACCATGGGATAAATTGAAAAACAACCTAAAAATTTAGGAGAACTGCATACTGAAATAATATTCATGCTTCTCACATGAGAGAAATAGAAAGTCAAAAGTTATGCTAGCAGCTATAGCTGCCAAATTCTCTATTGTGGACTAGCCTAACCTATATTGTATAATTTAGGGTGGAATAGATCAACGATTTGATTTTACTCTGATATAGTGGACTGTATGTGTACGTACATTTTAGCGCTAAAGGTACATAATTATATGCGCTAAAGCACATAATTATTGTATATATGTAAAATTAATACTACTACAATTAATCATGCCCACCAACACAAGAGAACAATGGATTGGTCATGAAGTATTGTATTTGTCTTGTTCAATGTACTGCTGTTCAGTATAAAGTGAAAACTTGTATTTTATGGGAAGTATATGGGTCAGATTTTCAGAAAATGTACAATTCGCATTCACCAATCCTCTCAAATAGCCCACATTTAAGACAAAAATGAGCTTCAAAATGCAGTTTAACATAACAGAACTGATACTTTAAATCAATGTGATACCATATATACTCAGATATACCCGGTGTAACAGTTCTAAATTACCCCCCGATCTAATGTACCCCCCCCCCCCCCGGTAATTTAGACCTCAGGTTTAAATGACCCCCTCTAGGTTCAAATTACCCCCCTTTGTTTCTTTGATAATCTTGGATTTTGTAAATTCTATTGATTCCATTACTTGCCTCAAATTAGGATTATGCTACAACCCCACATTTAAAATTGAATTGGACTATTGTAGATTGGAATTTACGATTTTTGCTCTATGTAATGCCTATAAGTAGAATTGTCACTATTATAATATTATGTCAATAATTTAATATCTAATAAAATGCTACAGGATGTGATGAGAACAGCACTCTGTGTAATTCATATCCTGAATTAAATACTTTTTTCACAATAATTCATTACTAAAATCTATTCAGTTCTGACTATTAGGTATGTACTATTACTTTTATTGTCATAATTTAAAGAATTAATGTTTCGATCAGTACTTGGTTATTTTCAAATATTTGGGGTATATTAGACCTAGGTTTAGTTTCCCCCTTTGGGGTACTTTGAACCTGGTGGGGGTACATTTGACCTAGGTATATTTTACCCCCGGGGGTACATTAAAACTGGAGGGGGTATATCCAACCTAGGTCTAAAGTACCCCCGGGGGTACATTGGACCTAGGTTAGTTATACCCCCGGTACATTAGACCTAGGTTAGTTATACCGGGGGGTACATCTGATGGGGGGTACATTAGAACTGCTACACCTGTATTCATCATTTTTCAGCCTAATTTAGGAGAATTTCCTAAATGTGTAGAGCTGCCAATTGTACATTTTCTGAAAATCTGACCCATATACGTTAGGATTTTCTTTAGCTTTGTACATATCATTGTAAAGCTGCTCCACTAGGCAATTGCACTGAAGTTTTGTTGCATGGCTAGACAATTGCATTGAAGAGTGAAAGCGTTCAAACAGTAAGCTGGTTGTGGTAAGCATTTAGGCATTCATGTATCATATGAATGCAGCAGTATTGAATATATTCAGAGATTACAAACTTGAAAGATTGCAATACAGCCATAGAGTGATCAGGCAGTGGCGACCCCTCGACGACCATATACTTTCCCTGCATTGAGC
The DNA here is from genome assembly GCA_942159475.1 of Sthenelais limicola. Lineage (NCBI taxonomy): Eukaryota > Metazoa > Annelida > Polychaeta > Phyllodocida > Sigalionidae > Sthenelais > Sthenelais limicola. The sequence continues at coordinate 111,662,071 of OW804096.1, forward strand.
CTTACTTACATCCAGAATAGTATCTGTGCAAGAATTGGTGTACGGTAACTGTTCGGCTGGTTAGTTTAGTAAGATTAAGTCTTCATCTCTCTGTATTTGTTATATCAATGGGAATAATCAAAGCTTTTAAAATTATGGTTTCGGCACAAACAACTGCAGAGCCGGGAGACCCAGCTAAACTTCACCACAGAAACAAGGGTTGTCTGGACCCGGTTTTTGCTTGATGAGGTCTGCAGGCGACCTTATGGAACACCATAAGACGCCTGCAGACATTTAGAGTTTAGGATTTGATTCTATATTTCATTAGCTTTTTAATGTAATCATCCCAGAGTTCTACTTTGAATATGACAGCAACATTTCGTAGGCCTAGTTGTTTTCCCGCTGGAACATGGGGCTTCCAGCTATGGCATCATTGCTGTAGATTATGTGACAGGCTGTTCTATCAAGTTTGCATACGCGTGGCCTTGGGCTACAAATGGCGATGCCACGACCAGAATATCTCACTATAGGAATAGTATTGGAATTTACCAATAAGCCTTTGTAAACCATAGATGCATTATTTCTTCGAACGAAACATTGAGGAAACTAAATATAGTTGCCATTTCTGGGTTAGAAAGTAGAATATCATTATGTTTACTATGAAAACAGGTTGATCTGTACAGGATCTGTTTAGGTCTTGGGTCTTAACCGAAAAGGCCTGGGGCGACAGATTGGATTCAAAATAGGTTGGCTGTGCCTTTTTCAAAGGCGGTTTTGTCGCTCCTCGTCTAGGCAACGCAGCTGAACACACCTATCAAATTGACACAAATAAGTGAATCTTCCGTGGCCATTCTAGTGAAAAAATGTTCCAGGGTGCCAGTAATATTACTGCCAAGCAGGGCAGGAACCAGGAGTTTCTCACAGGTCCTGTGAGATGCCAAAAAACACCCACGGCCCCGACCTACCTCAGTAGGTGGGGAAGGATATTAATTATGCCTGCCGCCTGCTCCACCACCCATAGAAGCCTTTAAGAGACAGACGTATTATATAGGTAAACAAGCCCCCATATGCCTCCATTTCACTCACTTTGGTGGCATCATCACCACTTTGATAGCAATGAATTAAATACAGGTTAACTAACGTGTGGTTTCAGTCGCTTAGAATATTGCACGAGTTGCACGAGTATTTACCGGTAATTTCAGTCAAAAAAACAGATTGGTTGCCATGACAACCCCACGTAAATCACTAGTGAAATACGCACTATGCGTAAATCACTCTAGATTGTTTTCAGAGCAATGCGTGTATAATAAGGTAAAGAACATCACCTAGCTATTATGCACACTCCTTTCTCACACACCTACGAATGCTGGTTGGAGCTAATTGGAGCGGATATACAAATGGCACATGTATATATGGGATATTCAATTAGCAAACCCCTTCTCTCGAACCTTTATAGAACTCCAAACATGGACAATTGTACATCCATACACAGTTGTGGGATGCAGACTACATACATATGCAACTTTTATGACATGTTCATTATAATAATGTATTTCAGCAAGGACATCCACCTGACGGAGATTACATGGTAGCAATACCGCCCCCTCCACCCGTAAGATAAAGTTAACCCTTCTTAACACCAATGACTATAGAATGTTATATCTAGTGATCTATAGTTTTTAACACATACTTTCAGAGGAGTCGAAATTCGTGACTTTCATGACGTTTTTTCCTCCACACTTCTAATACATTTCCCCCCACTTGCCACGTGCAAACAACAAGTGACAAAAAGCGAAGCTCAAATACATCTTATCACAGCACCTTACAATGAAATCAGTGGTGTTTTCTTTGCATGGACCTAGATATTGAAAGCTAGAGAGGGAAAGAACAGACACTATTTAGATAGGAAAAATCCACAAATATCTATGGATACGTATTTCTTTAATCACGAAAAATACCTACTTATAAATATTCGATGACCTCTTATCTTACCAAATTTCATGGGTCCGATCTGCAAAACTTGCGCTTGGCTTATATGATCTTGTCCTGAAATATTAATATGTGATTTTGACAACACTCATATCACTAGTTTCTCAAATCAGGTTAACAATAATGCAGCTAATAATGCATGTTTTAATCGAGTAATGCACTTCTCAATCAAACTTTTTCCCAAGAAGAGAATGTGGTACAATACACAGGACAACTTTGGGTTAATTGTGTTTTAGTAGCAATTTATTACCTGATTCTAAGTCACCATTTATAATCTAGTTTAAGTCACATATACAACATACCTTATATGTTTATTCCGTGTGTTCTTTTCTATACTGTCTCTTATTTACCACTGAACCTATTGACATAACTTTGGTCATCATTAAATTGTCTTAAACTAAAATGCTACGTTCATTATCAGAGAAGCATCGAATCAAAGACCCCCTGTAAAATATAAAGATATGCACTGTAATGTTGATGATTTCTACATTACAGGATTTTCGTGTCATTTCTCTTATTACCAAATATTATGAGACATGTTTCGACCCCAAAACTTACAGTAACATATTGATAAGGAAAAAAATAAGACTTTACTTACTTTTGTTTTTCGCAAAATCAGTCAACGCTTTCACGATGGGATGCCTTTGACCAAGCTAAACGTGGTCTTACTTCGGCTGAATCAAAAGCCTCAACCTCCCTGGTAATTATCAGAGACAATCTATAAATATCTACCGCAACATTTCTAACCCCTCCCCCCTCCCGGGCCCCTTTCTGAAAACCACAGTACATGTCATTCAATATAGGCAATAGGCGACCTGCATCGGGCAATTCGCATGTCCGAAAAATATAATTATTTAGGGTCATTTGCCGTTCTTTTAGGCATGGACGATATCATATATATATATTTCGCTAAAATGGGCTTATATTCAAATATCGATCCATAATGTATTCGTCGTAATCCATTTCCTAAAATATGATGTTTAGACCCCAACTGCATCATCTGCATCGAGAAAACAGATGTATAATCTGCAAATTTTGACATTATAAAACACGAGGGATCTAGTTGGCTGTATCCTCATTTGCCCAAGTATTGCATTTCCTACACCCCTTTGCCTATTTTGATTCATAGTTATTCTAATGCAATGCGCCTATTGTCTTTGGGACACATATGCCCAGGGTTCACTATCTAGTATCTTTCTCTGGTACAGTTTCGGGTGGTCATACACCCAGTTTAGAAAGTTCGCCAGTTATCAGCTTTCTGCGTCCAAAAGCTCCTTGCAGCGAACTAATGCAATCATGTCTAACCCAAAGAACTGTATTTTAACAGCCAACATATTGTACAACACTCCCTGGACCAAATTCAGCTTCATATGACAAACCCCCAACTCTACCAGAAAGGACGTGGAAAAATCTGAAGGAAACGTCGAACCAACGAAAATCCTCTACTTCATCAGAGGTGACGAAACGGGTCGAATGTAAAATTGGTCCTATTCGGATATAAATTTTGAAATCCTAGAGTGAAAAGGGTAGGATGGGGTATATATCACTGCAGGTGCGCACATAAAGGAGAGACAATTAAAACGAGACAATTTTTAGCAGATCTAGACAATACCGCGCTCATAATTTTGTTTGTCCTTTTATTGAAGATTTTCGCCTAGACATTGTCTAAAGTCTAGTTTTTTATGTGCGAGGGCCCAGGGACGATACTCCGTTACCATGATTAGTGGGGCCGCACTTTTCCTCAGTTTTAAATGAGTGTAGATTCAACATGTATTCTTTTAATTCAATTAATAAGTAGTGATATTTATCGAAATCGATGACCAGAAGGAATTTGGATGAATATAGGATATCCCCTTGACTCTCATTCTTTGGATGATCTCAAAAGTTAGGGTCTCTATTAAACAATAATGCATGAGAACCTAAGTTAAGTAACTTGCTTGTAAAACTGTCAACCTTTATGGATGTATTATGAAAGCTGCGCATAACAGTTGAGTGGACCAGGGAGGTATATTTTTGCAACTAATATAAATGTATACTTTCGGCATTTCACAAACCCTTTTATTTTGTAACCAACCAGTTAGTGTGGTGTCCTCCTGCTTGCATCAACTTATCTTCCTATTATACGTAATTATTTGTGATAATAACTCATCGGCAGTTCTCATAAGCCAATTTTGTTGGTAATAATTATGGTATTCACTGGGCTATTGTGTGCAAATATTTCACCTCCCTGGAAAACATACACGATAGCCAAATAACAGATTTCGCATGGCGCTTCAATACATATTTTTTAAAAATTTTGTAAAGACTTCCATATCATTTCCTTTATGTGTTAATTTTAAATACGAACAAACTACGAGTTAGTTGATGTTCCAATGTCTTATATCTTCCTTTTTCAGAGTCGATCCAAGAATCCTACGTTTAGAAATGTAGAGGGAATAAACAGAAAAGTCAAACTATCAACCACTAGACAGAGAACAATCAAGGCGCCTAATAACTAAGACTTCCGAAGACCAGACATTACGTACACAGACATTACGAGTACCATGGATAATATTGCTTGCAACATTGTATTTAGGGTAGGCCTAAGGACAGATATAGTTATGTAAACATTCAAAAGAATTACTTTCGTAGTATAAACTCGACAATAATTTCATTCCTAACGCGCCTAACATCTAAGAATTGCGAAGACCAGACTTCCTAAGTCCGGAGTCCGCATTTCTTAAAGAGTTGGGAACAGAGTATTTTAAAAGCACTCCAATGGAGTATCCGGTATACTATTTCGTTGCTCATGGCAATTCTCTAAGAAAGGAGAGCTGTATCTTATGCTGAACCAGCAAGTTCATGAAAATATTTATGCAAGGCCTGTGGTAATACGTACCAGAAGTGTGTAATAAAGTAATCATTTTCGTTGTAATACACTATACATAATAATGCTTTCGTGCGAAGGTAATTGCTATTCTGAAATAGCGGATTTCCATAACAACGATTTAAATAGGGACTTAAATGTGCCAACAGCGACCGCAATTTCAAATAGACAATGATAGTGATAATTTGATAATGTTAGTAGTGATCTGCACATACATTTGGTACGAAGAAAAGGTTTGGGTTTTTTAAATCGTGAGTTACTCACAGAGTGGATTACCTCCGTGCAGATCTTATAGCTGCTACATGCTATTGCATTTTCAGATAAAAAAATGATTAGTAATAATGCTTTTGAATTTCAAATCTATGTTCACACGTTTATCTCTGAATGATCTGTCCAGTCCTGGCAAATCTAGTATGTCCTATGTCCTAAGACATAAAGTGAAAGTGGTTCTCTTCATAAAATTAATGAAAAATAATTATAATCATCCGGGTCTATTCGCTGCCACCACATCGCAGATCTTCCAACGTATTACGATTACTTGTATCCCATCTTCAGAGATATTCATTTCTATAATGTGCTAGTGATTCTCTTCATAGCAGCATACACTGATGGTGCTCTCACATTAAAGATAGATTGTGGGAAACTCAGTGAATGTTAACACCATATTGCCACAACTGTACAGCAGTGGATAGCCATTCACAGTAGGTTATATATGTTCAAATTATAGTATGTATGTCCATATCAAATAAAAATATAAAGACATATTCTTTCTGCGTTTTGTTATTAGATATAGGCTACTATTTGGCCGGTACCACCAGACTGAACAAGTGAAGTCAAGTTTCAAGCTCCAGCGCTCCACCTAGCTACAATTTAAAAAAGAAATGAGATGTTCGAAGATTATGGGACATACTGGTCCAGAAAGATATCTCGCTACAGAAAAATTGTCCCCAAAGCAAATAAATGCTTGATGTTCTCATGTGGGCCAGTAATACCTTTTTTCGCTTCTAGAAAAGTTGGTAGATTGATTGATAAACAATTTTATTTGATCTTAACATCCTGACAAACGGTCATTGGATCACATTGGAAGAGACTCCTATAGAAATAGATCTTTCCAGTCACATAAACATTTATATCACGATGAGTGATTGTACACAACACTATATATATACGGCAATTCCGGGTGACTCCTTATCATTTGTGACGTCATGCTTTAAATGTGGGCCAAAAGAAATGTTGCTTACTTCGTGCTGTTATACCGCTTATTTCCCTCCATAATAAGGCCTTTTCTATAATTATTAGCTTTAAATTCCTCCAAAATCGCTAGATATACCTTATTCCAATAGCATAGCATCCAGATATAAAGTGAACAGAGGCTCCGAGGTTTGGTACATTTCACCAACCACGGCAGCCATCATACTTTTATCTGGGTCAGCCAAAACGTGCGCCAAAATCACCGCGTCGTCCAGACGACGTTCCGACACTTGGAGGTCTGCGCTTGCTCCGCAAAAGATAACGATCTCCTTCATCAATTAATTTAGCACGCCCGCAGGCCTGACGGAAAGGAATGTATGGACGCACGTCCTTTGACATCCTATGCACCTGCAAAAGGCGTCCGTAAATTTATTGACTATTCAAATTGTTAATTTCAAGTCAATCTGAGCACTTTTTACTCTTAACTATAAATTACCGTAGCATTAATTTTATTATGTAACAAGCCTATTACGTAATCTTATATAAGTTTAATTAAGCCTCTGCATGGTTTAATTTAAATTTAATTTTATCTCTACATCTCTTGTTACGTCGGTCAATTTAATTTAAATTTTAATTTCAGTTTATTTTGTATGTCAATTTTATTTGTTATATAATTGATTTTGTATACCAATTTACCTTTGTATGTCAATTTTATTTGTTATAAAATTGACTTGTAGGTCAATTAATTTTAATTGCAAGGTCAATTTTATGGATTAAGGTCAATTACAAGGTCAGCTGTAATTTTATTCAATTTTATTGAATTTGATTGGTCAAATTTAATTTTCCTTATCTTCTCATCTACGATTACGTAACCTTACGCAACATTGTACAATATGTTTTTATTACATCATGTCGCATGCAGGTCATATTTCTTATCTTACCTCAAGTAAAACATGCTTTTATTGTATAACCTTACATAACTTCCGCCTGGTAGGCCTACATATAGCCTACCGTACAACTACAAAGATCTTTTCACATTAATAATGGGAAAATTATAGGGGGAAATCAAAAACAAGCTCTGAAAAGAGAGTAACGTTATGCTGGTTGTTAGGCCTATAGCCTAGCTAAAGCCTAGGACTAGGCCTACATAATATGCTATGTAAACTTTTAATAATAAAATAGGCTTTCGATCAGTCCTATAAATTTAATAAATGGGGGCTTTTAATTAATTCAATCAATAGATCTCTGTTCTTATTTTTTTTCTGTGATCTGTTTTTCTGATGGAGGGGCTCAGCCGAAGGCTCTTGTTGAGTTGTAATGGGGCCATGACCCGCACTCCACCCCACACGTTTCTCTACGAATCAATAGGTGGCAGCACTTTGTTGCTGTATAGGCCAGGCATAGGCCTAGCTCATCTGCGGAAGAAAACAAGACCTATATGTGACACAATTGTATTCGCTTTTCCCTCCTCTGTGGACGGATCTGCATTGCCATGCCTTCAGCCAATGGAATGTGCATCTTTTCTGAACGGTAAGTAAAAAAACTACCGCAGATTTTGCGTGAAGATACTTCTTTGTCAACCCTGAATGACGAGCCCCTACGCCAGTGGAGGCGAGCGATATTGGGTGTACCCATGCATTTACTTCACATATAGTTTGTATAACATCCAGTGAGATGTCAACTGAACTCAAACAATACGGTACATAAAACATCCGTTCCAAATTAAAGTTTCTTTATCGACTATTAATGATGATCGATGTGACATTTCTTACAGGTGATCCATGTCCACCGTTAGACAATAAGCTTTGCGCGATGGCACAACCATCTCCTCTCATCCTTACTATAGGGGTATGTCTGGCAGTACAAACCTCGGCCATCCGCCACAAAACAGGTAGGCCTATCGTACATTTTTATTGTGAAGTTTCAAAACATGTACCGGTATTGTATCGTACATTTTTAATGTGAAGTTTGAGTCTCCTTTGCCGTTATACTCAGGATTTATTAAATGCTAAAAATCCTGAGTATAACGCAACGGAAAGGCCGAGGTATTAATAGTTGGTAAGATAATAGTAAGATATGAAAAATGTATGTTCTTTGACGAGCTTTGAGAAGTTTGACAACAACTAACAGTAACACTGTCATATCATAGGTAAGTCCCGACATGTATGACCACATTTCTGACACTCACTATTTCCATGCATCTGTGGTTGTCCCGAATGCTCTTATGCTTCTATGTTTATGGGGCGTATAGGCTACCCGGTATTAAATATTCATATGTTACTTTCAGTGGTGCTATCTCAAAACGAGACCAATACACAGATTATGTGGGTGGACGGTGCCACAGTAATGTCTTACAAGAACTACCAAGATGAAGGCTATCAAACAAACCTAATAATCAAGGTGGGAATTTATGATCCTGGGATCACCTTATAAAGTGATCATTCCCTGGTCAAAGTCATAATTCACTTAATCTTAAAAGTAGTGGTACAGTATATTATGCCCCCCTCACACTATACGCATCCGACGAGTTGTAAGCCTTACAACTCCTTACAACTAGTTTTCCAGTTGTAAGGCCCGTTTTTGAGCTGTTGTTCACGACAAAACTCAAGATTCAAATGTTGAATCGGATCGTACAGTGAGAGTGCCAGTTGTGAGGCTTACAACTCGGTCACAGCGAGTCGTGAGACTTACAACTCAAAAAAACAGAAAAAAATGCGTTGGGCTATCCGTTACAACGCATGTTGTAACGGTGACGTCCTTAAAAAAACACTTTATTTGCCTTTTTTAGCGGGGGGCTCCCGATTCGAGTCGGCTAGTGTGAGATGTAATAAGTCTTCAGTTGTAAGTTGTAAGTCGTACGACCAGTCGGATGCGTACAGTGTGAGGCAGGCATTATAAGGGCTCCTGATGGAGGGGGGGGGGAGGGGTCCTGTACTGTCGATTTGTCCCGCTAATAATGAGCATTTGTCCCCAGAATCCCATGTCAATTTGTCGCTCTAAGAAAGGGTTTATGTCGTTTTTCAATCATAAGAAATGGCTATGTCAGTTTGTCGATTTTACCCCTTATAATATCGATTTGTCGCGCTAAGGATGAGCATTTGTCCCTTGTCCCCAGAATCCCAATGTCGATTTGTCCATCTAAGAAAGGGTGTATGTCGTTTGTCGATCATAAGAAATGGCTATGTCAGTTTGTCGATTAAGGCATCAGGACCCCTAGTATATAGGCCTACATAGATATAGAAAACCATTTCAAACCAGCTGGCAGGAACAATTGATTAGTCTCCTCATACCATTTTTATTTTGTCTCTTCCAGCCCTCTCTTTTTGATTCGGAGTGCCATTTGATGGTGAATTTTGTATACATTGATCTGCCCAAGCACCAACCATGTGAAGATTATATAGAAATGTGTGAGATCAAGGAAGATGCAGAGGATGGTTGCGACAGACCGGTGAGTAGTGCAATGTATTTTTGGATTTCCTCAAGTGATAATAAGTTCTGTTATGGATACGTCCCGGAATATCATATCATTTTAAATGATTTTGAGAAGAAATTAATTTTGAGAAGAAATACTACCGGTATGCATTTTTAGTTCATTGGATAATTTGCTTAGCGGATAGTTTCTGCAGAATGTTTATCAATGAGTCGTATGTACAATTGAATTTATCTCTATTTAGCTTCTTCCAAAATTTTGTGGAACGCTCGAGGACTTGTTTCCAAACGGAAATGGCCCCCATCAGAAATGGACACAAGACGCAGATAACAGTATTAGGATAAGTTTTACCACGAGGAAACCAACTGGCTCTCATAGAGGCTTCGAATTCATCGTCACTTCGTTTTCTAAATCAGGTATGGTGTTCCTATTACACCAACAGTAAGCCTTCGAGATTTGCCCGATTGTTAAGCTTCGGAAAATAATTTAGTTCCATATTAAATTGCTCGTCTCACAATATTTAAAACCTAAAAGATTTATTTGACTAAAACGCAGCTTGTAACCTAATATTTCAGCACTAATATGACAGTGAGGTAATTAATTAGTTCAAACCATTGTATTGAATAATTTATGATAGATCATTCGGTTATTAGACATGAATGTATTGAAAATAAGGGTGAACAAAGGACACCCAGTGGACACCTCTTTGTTTAACAAGGCCACCCAGATTTGAGCCTGTTAAAAATCTTCCAGGATCGTGCGGTCGGGATGGACACTTCCAATGTGATGACGGGTACTGTGTGAGTTCTGACTTACACTGTGATAGGATAGTTCACTGTTTAGATGGTACTGATGAAATGAACTGCACGCGAGGTGGTAAGTCATACTCCTCTATTTGCGTTGTTTCTGGAGAGTTTTTAAGGTTTTATAAAGCTAAGTCCTACCGAGATTCCTTCACTTCGAATAAATATGAATGAACGAGTAAATGAATGGGGTGGAAGACATAATGTCTATCATAGTCTCATAGACTGATAGAGGTATATATTATGCATTTATTAATATACATCTCAGTTTCCAAGACATTCAGATGTAAATGTAGATGCCACTTACTATAACATATATCCATCGCTGGTACAACTAACCTTTGCGAACAAGTATTTGGTTTGATCTTTTTACTTTTCACCTTTATAACTCACCGATACGGAGAGTGAAATGTTTTCTGTGCATTTACCTTCAGATAACTATGTGCCAATACCGTACTGTGGACCAAACGATCGGAATCCAATCTGTAGGGGGAACCAGTGGAGAGAGCGTTGGGTCGGATTAGCTATACCCATGGCTATCGTCATGGTTCTCCTCTTCTTTGCTATTGCTGTCAAGGTTCGGAAGCAACTGTGCAATCCAATGTCATTAGGTACGCATTGTATTCGTTATTTGTCGATAGTTTCTATCGGTTAATTTAAATGGCATGCAAATCTTTCCTGGTGGTCCCTATAGTTTCCTAGCACTGATCCTAATGTAGTTAGGAAGTGAAGGTATGCTAGTGCGTCCAAAAATTGTGCATGAGCAACCCACCCCGCTGAGGGAGAATGATCAACCATATCAACTATGATCTCTTCCTACAGTAATTAACCCTCTTCTAAAAGACGCTAACTCACCGCGCTTATGTGATCGCAGGTAGACAGTCCCTCCCCTCCCCTCCCCTCCCCTCCCCTCCCCTCCCCTCCCCTCCCCTCCCCTCCCCTCCCCTCCCCTCCCCTCCCCTCCCCTCCCCTCCCCTCCCCTCCCCTCCCCTCCCCTCCCCTCCCCTCCCCTCCCCTCCCCTCCCCTCCCCTCCCCATACCGCCTATAGAGAGACGTTTGTATAGAGAATTTTTAAACCTTTTTCTTTCAGCTTTTCTGTTCTCTCAAGTGGCGAAGCCTCTTGTATACGTAAACACGAGTAAAGCATTGCATTTTAAACCTATCCAGGGAATGGCAGCCGTGACCGTCTGCACCCATCTCACCGCCGGGAGCGTGCTGTCCAGGCCCCGCCCATCCCTCAGCGTCCAGTCATTGGGCCAGGATGGATCTGTCCCCACGAGAGGTTAAACAACGCTTTACCTCCACCGGAGATTGACGTCGGATTCACGGATGCTGCCACCTTGATGTTACTGCCACCTCCGTATAGTCCTCCTGAGGACAGGCCAGCCAATCCCTATGATCCTCCTACTGAAGGTAAGGAACCTAAGATGTATTCAAAGTTAAGGAAATTAACCATGTAGTGTATCAACAGTGTCGGTTTACTAAGGACGCTAGCGCTTGAGTGTAATCTGTAAGATGTTGGAAGAGACTCCTTTATGAAATTAGGGGAGTGACTGAGGGAATAAGGAAACATCGAAATAGCAATTATGACTGGGAAAGTGAGGCCAGAGTAGAGGGTCATGGGTAATTTCGACCGGAAAGGGGGCCTCCGCCACCTTACATTACCTTACACCTACATTTAATATGTGGATACAGCTTCCAATGGACACAGAGAGGGTCCCCAATTAAAAAAGTCATCTATGATCTTAGAGACAGAAAAATATCTAATATCACCGCTAAACTTCAGGATAAATGAAACAACACCATGCTCAATCCTCATCCGACTTTATTTCCCTTTAATAAATACGGAAAACAAATACCAGAACGACCCCTTAACAGGTCATTGGATGTGACATGTGTAGGTACAAGTTCAGTGCATGATGCCCTGTGTATAGAGGGCACCTAGCTACAGCTGTGGTCAGAGCCACACCCACACTCAGATAGGCCTCGCTTCCTCTCTGAAATCAGTGTCGTCTGCACCTATCTCAAGCCAAATTGGGCAAAAGTTCTGTATTGTCAGGCTGGCCAAAACAGAGGTCCTGTATTATATGGCTAATTTGCATGAGGTGTTATACAAGACTTAATTCTGGGTAGCCTAAAGTGACTGTCATCCCAGTGGGGCATAGATCAAAGTGCAGACAAGACTGGAGTGGGGGAGAGGGTGGGGACAAGTAGAGGTTAGGCCTATACTGTCTTATATAATACCTCATGTGCCCAAGGGTGGGGTCGCCAGAATATGTACAATCGGCAGCATTACACATCTAAAAAAGCCTGCTCAATATTGCTGAAAATTATAAATACTAGGAATGATGAAATACAATAGTGTATTAGCAACGATTGAAAAAAAACGGTAGAAATAATAGTTATAATTATTTCCTAATCTTGATTTCATTAAAGCATTTGAAACAAGATGGTAGAAAGTTGATGATACCTCACAAGTATGTATTAACTTAAAAAAAGAACCAATCATGACAACGAATAATAAATTCTTTTCAACATGTAAATAATACATATATGTAACTTCGAGTAGGCAAATTCTTTGAAAAGAAATGATGTTCTTTGATACTCAATGCAAATTACATTAAGTATCTCACGGACAATCAATGGTAACAAATCTTGTGAATATACTGCTAAATTTAATGTATTTCTGGTCCCTTCTCATCAATCAAAAGAAACCACGACCAAAAAATGTACACCCACCTGTCTTGTCACCAATAAATGTGATCTATTTCAGTGGTTGCTTTGAGTTGATTTTACCCGGAGTCAGTCAGATTGTTTATTTTAATTTAAAGTCACCTCCGGCTCCTGTTGATAGCTCCTCGACTCCCTCCTCCCATCCATCGGTACATAACATATCATTTTACTGTTTATTGTTTTCTCGGGAATAGGCGAACCACCACCACTGTACGAGGACTCCCTCCACCATACACTCCAGTCTGAGAAAGTTACCATTGTGGCTCAACCTGAGGATTTAACGCAGAACAACTCTTCTTCTTCCTCCAACTACACTCCAGGCTCCTCCAGCCTCCACCGACCAAACCCTCCAGCCTACCAGGTGCTGCCTCCTCCTGTCTCAAGCATTAATACCAGCTTACAGACGTCATCCTTCTCCGCTTCCTCCACTCCTTCTGCTCTACTTGTGACGTCACGAGGGTGTATGTCTCTGGTGTCCCCTACCAACCAGACCCCGAATGCAAACAGTCTGATAACATGTCCCTCTAATAGACCAATCCCCTCTCCGACCCCCCATACGTCCAATGCCGAGTTCTCCTTATGAATGTAAATTTCCCTTATGAATGGACTCAATGTGAAGTATTCATTCATTACAATGAAACAGTGACGTTGTTTACTTGCTGCGCTGAGGGTTGTATCAGTGTGTTATGCCAAATATATTTTGTGGATTGGTGCAATTTATTTGCTCTGTGATGAAAATCCTTTTGGAGTGGTGGTGCTTTATTGGTAATAGGCCGCATGTAAGGGAAGCCAGTGGTTGACGAGGCTGTGCAATTTTGTTATCATCTATATATGATTTGCTGATATATTAGAGATTTAGACTTGTTCTGCTAAGAAAAGCTTCAGGGTTTAATTAATCTAGGACTTGACACATTGATGGAGCTAGTTTTGAACGCTGTCTAGAAGCCATAACTACGCTAGTGTTAAGTATAAAGAAGGAGGTATAAGCGCATGCTCGTGCAGTTTCATAGAAGTGTGAAACATGCACGTTGAATCTCGTATGTATCACTTGTGATCTGTTATTTTATTTTATGTTATTCGTGAAATATAGTTTTTCAAATATCCAAAACACAAGGATCTTTTTGTACATTTTTATAATATGCTTTTGTTTGTTATTAAATAATCTCACCTGGTGTTTTTAAGCGCTGCCACTTAATATTTGATGGTGCTTAGCTGTGCTTGTACTCTCAAAACAATTCTAAAATCAGTTTGCTTGCTTGAGTTTCAGTCTACCTCATTGATATGAGTTACTTGCGTAACTGCCTATCAATGATCTATGCTAAACTTAAATGTTTAATTTAAGTACTGCCCCTTTGGCCAGTAAAAGTAAAAGTTGAGCAAATGCCATATCGTGAGAGTTCGAGTCAAAAGTGTATTTACCCTAAAGATAAAGTTCCACAATTAATCGGGTAAAAACTGTTAATCAGAAACTTTACTGACGATATAGAACAATTTAAACTATGTCTTGATAGGGACTGTCACGTGACGTCTTGTTCTGCCTCTTGTGAGTTGAGTTAGTGCATCTGTTTAGATTCGTCTTTAGTAAATTGTGTGCGGTGTTATGGGTCGATCATGATTATGAAGGAATATTTGAGTAATTATGCGCAGTGACCTTTATGTGTTCCTAAGCTATGTATGCAGTCGGCATGCTGGCATGACATTTAACTGCTTATAAATATGTTATGTTGTTTCTGTAGTTTTGGTCGCGATGTGTTGTTAAAAGGCTATATAATAGTTCCAAGAATTTCCCAAACAGTCACATAGAATCGAATATTGGTAATCTGAAAGTTCTTTTTAAAGCATCTCAGGAGTAGCAGATTAGGACAAACAAGTATTCCCTAAACTTATAAAGAGTATTGTACTGGTTGCAGAGGGTCTCTGATTATTAACTTACATTGCATAGGTAGGTCCGTGCGTGATGGACGTTTCGGGTTATGGAACGCATCACTCATTAAACTATTTTCAATCAAATTGTATTCCATTAAATATTTAACTGTCTTGGCATATACCGCACCTGGATGGGGGTAGAATTACTCAGATAAATATGTAGACGCGTCTTCCACTCAGTAACACGGTATATTTTGGAAATATTTCCAAGGATTGTTTTATGCCCATACCTATATGTCCATTCATTTCATTTATAGAATTTCCCATGTAGGGTGTACCATTGACGTACAATGTATTAGAATACCTCATGTAACTGATTTTTGTATGAATAGTGACAATATTTAATGATAAAAAATGACCACTATTTCTAAATCGAAATTTACGACGATTTTCACTTTACCACTACAGTATCCCCGCCCACCCCCACTCCGGCGCTATCAAACGTATGATTTCTCAATATTTAATAATATAGATATTCATCATCCACTCCCCCTTCTCAACTGGAACTCTTCTTTTCTTTACGTTGCAATTAAAATAAATCGTCCTCCCCCTCCAGTTGGTGCCCCACCGACACTACATCAACTCGCCATGGAGATGAAATTTTCATTTCTTCGTTCCTGAATATACTATCCAGGTCTGCTACATTTACCACCCACTGCGATGAATTCATTGAATTGAACTAGAGCTCAAGTCACACATTTTTAATTTAAAAAAAGGTGTTGAACATCGAACAATTCCTGTGTATTTTATGTTTGTCCGCCAAGTGAAAAGAACGCGCCTAATTGAGAAGTGTAGTGACTTCAACGAAATGTGCTGGTTCGTTTGTGGTATATCCTTCGGAGTTCATGATAATTCGATATGTATATTGTCTTCATCCTACAATGTCTTTACTGTCCAAGTTCCTCCAAACTTTGACTATCAACTTTAAAGATTAAAGGCACGATGCATGTCTATGACGATATTTCAGAACACTCTTAGTGTTTATGTAGATCCATTTTTGTTACCAACGATCTGGATTATCGCCCCTTTAGTTATATAACGTCCTGCTTACTCTAATAGCAGACTAATACTGTGTGTTTACAAGTGTCTGGTAATCTAAAATCCTAACCGAGAGTACAATGCTCGGAATTGATATTCGTTGGATATTTCTTCTCTGAAACGGACAGTTTAAGTAACTTGACAAAAATCGAATCATTAGGACATTGCTATTTATTATGATTGTTCGTTAGATGTGGTAAATATCCGAAAACATACCACTAGATGGCATTCATAAACTTAATTAAATATCAACTTTAGCCATGGTAAACCTCATTTAACTTTTTAAGTTTTTCTCATGAGTCAAAATACCATATTTACCCCAATGAGTTTACGTGTTATGTTCATAATCTGTGCCTTTGGGTGCATGAATTTGGAAACGGGGCATTATTCCTGGTGAGTAATATCCAAAAGCTGTTCAATGCTTGAATATTTGAAATGTGGATTTTAACAATTCAACAACCCAAGGGTTAAAAATGGAAGAATATGGCATTAGAGCTCAAAAGAATTATCAACGGAAGAGACTTTTACACTAACAGTTATTGCGTCTCATTTAGAAAGTAAAATGTTTTATACATGTACATAGATAGGATTATATTAGCAGGCAGCAGTAATCTTGTCTTATACTTCTCAGGCTGAAAACAGCATTTCATAGTACATTTTGTCGCGATATATAAGGAAGCTAGTCAAATCTGTTCCATATCAGAGCTACCGAAGTGTCCGTAAAATTGAAATGAAATAAAAATACATATATTGCATCTCATGCAAACAAAACATGACGTGCACATGTTTATAAATAATTAAGTGTATATTCGTCCGTGTAAAGTATTAGATATGCAAGGGATATTAAGGTGTAAAATGAAGTCTATAGTTGCAGAACATATTGTATATTGAAAATCCATTATATATATGGGGGGAAAGAGTCCATAGAAATTGGCTATAGGTGTCAATCTCGTGTACAAGATGAACTCGTAAACATTACGCACATAGATTTAAGAAGAAATAGCGGTTCCCCTGTCTGTAATGACCCGGCACCCCAGCAATGTTTAGATGAAATCAGTTTCAGGCTAGACTGAGTTAAAAGATAGTATAAAGCAATCACAAGTTGAAATTTTTCTTTAGCCCCCAAACGTATTGTATCCGAATATTAACAATCATTTAGAAAAATAGTTTGTACTCTTTTATGGAGAGGGACAGAGAAACCTATGAAATTATAATTCTGGGAAACTTTTGGCAAAGCGGCCAGTTGTTATCAATGAATACTTGTATAAAAAGAAGGGTTGATCCATCACTTGGTAAGGTTACTCCTGCAACTTTTGTAACGATATTATCACCTTCAAAAGATCCATCTGGATTTTAAACCTGTTGTGATAGGCGCATCCGTGGATTGCACTAATTCAAGCCCATATGATTGCCTTAGTAAAAAAAAAAGTACATTCTATTGTACTTTTGATATACAGATATTGTACCTCCCTAATTTATTTCATGTTAGGTATCTTTCCGAAAAGCATCGCGCGTCGCTTATGAATTTCTGAATAGAACAATGAGATTTTGTTTATATATCAGTTTCTTCACTTCTGATTGATCGATTAATTCTTTGAGACGGGAATCCGGGTATTTGCAGGTGGCGCTACAATTGGCGGCGAGAGCGCCTCAGCCGCGTTGGTGAATACAGCAGCCGAGCTCCATTGACTTCATTGCCTGTTTTCAACCCCTCTAAAACCATACGTAAACGGGTCAAAATGCTATGATCTTACATGGATATATAAAGTATTGTCCATAGATTGCAGTCACTTGTAGGAAATGTTGGTGATGTCCATGATGAATATATTTTATGATATGGAATTAATATTATATATGATTAATAGTTCAAAATTGGGCAAAATTAGTTCGTTGCTAGAATTGTGGATGCACTGTCACGTGACCAGGTGAGCGGAGGCCGTCTCAAAGAATGTCATTTTGATTTGTCTGGATCACTTGTTCCGTCCCTTTATGTACTATTTATTTGAATTATAGTTTAGATACCGGTCTTCGTATTTATTTGCACTCAAACTCCTTTGGTTGTGCTTGTGGGATTATATAGAGATAAGATCTTTTGCGTATATCTGTGTATTTTTCTTTTATATTAATCATTGACAGCTGAAGCGGCTTGTTTGCGATAGCGTTGAGACTAACAATTCTGGGGTCTGCTTGGTCAGACTGAAACCCAATCATTAAATTATTACTAGTGCAGTGTTGTAGACAACCATGATGCTTACTGTTGACCTTTCTTCTTAAAAAATCATTCAGGAATAAATAGACTATTTAAATCTATATTGTGTTTGGTTCGATTTTCTTTAAAAAAACATCGAATATTAAACATCGGAAATATCTGTTTGGAGAGGCCAAATCAGTTTGTGCATCCAGCCTATCGGTGATAACAGAGTAGCAGAGATAAAAAGGAAAAACCATATAGATTTTCAAAAGCGTGAAGCAATTTAATCTATTCTGTTATCTGCAGCTCTAATTAACCTATTAACAAAAATATGTCATGGAATAAAGCAAACATAAGTTTTACAATTTGTATTGCTTTATTATATACAGGTCCTCCCACAACGTTTGTACAGATCAAAAATCCATAAATATTTGAATATGCATAATCAGTTACGCATCTACATAGACTGACGTGAAAATCATTTGTCTTCAGTCAATATTTCCTCATTTCGACATAGCTACCCTTAAGTGTATAAATTTGTCAATAAGTTATGATGAAACTTCATAAATCTAACGATCTAGTTGGAGACCATATTGATACTTTTCAACGGCAGTCCAACGAGATAATCCATACGCATCTATCCATAGCCATACGTTTGCGTCTATCGTCTACATGTTGGGGTAGTTTTCATGTTCGTATGGCTCGGGCTGGTCATAGCATTCACTTATTGGTTTGCTAAAGGCTGCGTTCTTCCTGAAAGGAGAGTCTTCAAGCTTGTTTTGGGATACGCCCTGTGTAAACAGACACATTAATAGCACAAATTAATACATAGTTAATAATAATTAACACATAGTACCGTGAAATGTTTATCGTCGGATACTAAAATCACAAACACTGAAAGTTGCGTTTAGAATTTTGGCTGAATGAACTTAAAAAAAACCAGTCCTGGGTACTCACGTGGATTCGTTCTTTATGTTCTGTCCAGAAAGTCACTGGTTGTTCCCGGACGATGTCATGATGCTGCAAATGAAATGATCATGACTTAGGTATATATATTATACGTCTTTGTGTATCCGTAGTAAAATGTCATTAAGCAATTTTGTGGGCAACTGATGTTTTTGTGACAGAGAAAGCCTATCAAATGGGGGAAATGATTCACTCAAAATCTATAATAGACAGACCTGTGTTGGTGCTGGTTTCTTAGAAACAAATTCCTCTCTGTTGAAATCTTTGTGTGTCACAGATTTATACTCTGCCAGCTCTGGTGGTGGGTTGAACTCAGCATGAACTTCTTGACTGGAAAAAACAACCAACGATAAAAGAAATATTCACAATTAGAATATAAAAGATTGTAAAACGTTTTACATGCACTTCTCAATTAAAGACAATATTTGTATAAGCCAATTTCTACTTACCTTACTTTTTCGTAAAGCATCCTCTCTAATGCTTCTTGTTTTGTTCCTGCAAAACATAACGAATCAAATGAATTCAAGATTAGACGTATGATTTCGAAACATCATTTTTGTAAGATCACCGTCTATAATAATGAAAAAAGCATAGATACTTTTCAGCGAACATGCATGCAAAAAGACTTCGTTGAACTGATTCTAGAAGCATACTTCTACAGGTCTAATTTGGCATTCACGTAGGCAAAGATATTGCTGGGCAGGGCAAACATGTACATTGCTTTTGAAAGAAAACAGCCAGCAACCGTGTTACTAAATTTGTGCTGTGCGATGATTCTTTGTGAACTAAAATATAGCCACTATAGTTATGATTAAAAGAACGAATACTGTTTTCATGCATTATCCGTCAATCCTGTGTTATGTAAACAAGACATATGGTACATGTATTTAGATCTCATAATATACATAGAAAGATCATTTTCAGAGGCATGCATATTGATAAAGCACAATATACGATTAGGAAGACGAAGGTTTATAGGCTTTTCTTGGTGAAGATTCTGGGAACCAGACAAACAAATGAAGGTGTGTTGTAAGTTGGGAAAATTGCAGTTGGAACAAAACTATAGGGCTACTTTTATTCGTCACCCGTCAAAATGTGATATATATGCGAAAACGATACATTGATAACATGCAAAATAATCAAATTAATGGTCATTACGTGGCTTCCATTCTCTGAGAACCTCGGCTGTAAAACAAATACAATTATTTCATTTGGATTCTCCTGAAGGTCAACCTGTTTCATTAAAGGAGTACGTGTATATTATACATAACCGATATAAGGCAACGTACATGGATCTTACAAAAGAATATCTATATTAAAGGAAATACCACAAGATACGTTTATTTTACATTTAATCATATTGAGTTTTTATGGCGGTTATAATGAGGCCCTAAAGTAAATACTAATAAATTTGATGTTTGAGTTTTCTTTTCTATGCAGGCATCGGGTCCATAACTAGTGGTATATGCGAGCGTATGGCAATTCGTTATCATTACGGAATTATTTTGTACGTCATACAATGATTCTAGATGAACGATGTTTTGTATCGCATGACTTAGAAACCGATGTGATTTAGGGTAACCAATAAATACATCAAATGAGAGGGGGGAAATGCATCGGTATTTGTTAGTCAAGAGCGACGATGATTGACATTTACATAATCACGAACGTCACAACAATCATGAGGAGGTGGGGCTACAACAAATTTAAAACACCGCAAGTTTAGTCTGTGAAGTTTAAACTCCCAAAATATACACGTTCATATCAGCAGTGCATGCATATCCACCGACAATGGAGGAACGAGAACTAGAGGGGAAAATGAGATGAATTCTTTGTGTAAGAAAAATATCAGGGAGAAGGCAAATTAATGATCTGAAGCTTAGCTATATGTAGCTAGTGGTCTACTGACTTGAATACGAAGGTATAGGGAACAAAAGGGATTATCAAATAAAAGTAGTGGTGTGAGGTCATTTTCATCAGCTTTTGATGACCAACAAAATAATTCTGGACCTACTAGGGGGTAATTCTATCGCACCGGAATCTGAAATAAAAAACAATCAGCTAATCATTAGCAAAAATATTTGAAAACATGATTAAAGCTGGACTTTCCCTTTGTTTAAAAGCCCTATTGATTATGGTGATTGGTATATTCCCGTATTTCCGTGATGCTTTTTTTAAGTTGGCCGATTCTGTATTTGTTTGGTTACAGATGATGTAAACATAATTTATTAAATACACACAGTTATCACTGCTATACTTCATCTTTCATTTTGCGTGTGGTTTGATGGGGATTAATTCCCACAACGAACAACAACTTGCGTACTATAGTATAGAGAATTTATACTCGTTGGTCTGTGACAAGACACTACATGTATATCGATGATATTGTCCGCTCACCGCCAAATCATGGAATCAATTTATGCAATCTATAAATTAACAGTATTTCTATTTGGCGATTCTTGAGGGTTTTTTTAAACCTCACATCATCAATCCACTTCCGCATTGATCAATTAATAGACATATAGTATCCATCTCGATGTACATTATATATAGACAGATGATATAAATAAATATGGATCCATTATGGGCCAAGGATGGCTGTCCCAAACAAATCACACCTTCAAACGGACATTTGAATGAGTGAGCGATTTTAATAGGTTTTTTCCCTGTTATTTCAACGTAGATGGAAAGGCACAACTCTCAGCTTTCTAAAAATGTATACTTTGCCTATAGTTCTTTTATTTTGTGACATACAATGATCAATTCCGTCATGGCATGTCAGCCCTGGAGGAGTTGACCCAAAAAGTGCTAGTCCTCCAGGGTAAAGTACTGGATTTGCGGCTAGGACCCAGAGGGTTAAGATACTTCAGTCTAGATCGGTTTGTACAATGTAGGTAACCTAAAAGACCTGTATGTTTTACAGAAGGTAGATCACCATCCTTTTCCTGATTTATGTAACTGTGATAACGGAAATAAATTATTACATGGTAAATATTAATTTGAATATAATTATAAATTACATACATACATGCACAATCCCAATGGGGTGATATAACCTGGTCATCTTTCATGCTAAACATATTTTTTTGCGGTATTTTTTTCGACCGGTGTATCACAATTCTTTTCTAGTTTTGCTCGTTCAGAAACTTACCCTTTAACCTGACATTTGGCCCCTGTGGTGGTTTATAGGAATCACGGAACGTGCTCTCATTCTCAACTTCAGTATTTGAGTCGACGGTTAAAAGGCCCAGATGTCCCTGTTTGAACTGCTGGGCTGAGCTCGAGTGTTCACAATTCAAATTAGGAGGGTCGATATTCGAGACAGCTCGCTGAAAGGGATCATATCGAAAAATTAGAGTTATATTTTGCGCGCGCGTGTGTGTGTGTGTGTGGGGGGGGGGGGGGGGGGCGGCTCACACTACAACTCGCATTATACAGAAATATATAGAAATATTCTCAGCATACCGTAGTGGTCCGTTTATAAGCCGGGATCTGTTTAAAAGCCTATCTCGAATTATACATGAGAAAATAAAATCCTCTCAAATTTAATTCTCGATTAAAAGCTCAATCTCCGGGGCTAGAGGGGGGTCGAAACAAATACAAACCCGTGTTGTGTTGCTACCGCTAGCCTAGACTCTAGAGGGGGGAAACGGGGATGTCGGGGGAAGCCCCCCCCCCCCCCTCACACACACAAAAAAAACATCTTTTGGGAATTAAAAGAAGGTATGAATGTTTCAAAAAATACGGCAATACGATAACAGTGCTATGTGAAACGATGTAGATTTTTTATATATTTCTATAATATTATGACAGAGGTGTAAAACCTGATACAGCCTATCCCAAGTGTAAAATGCGGGGTTTCCGTGTAAAATGCGGGGTATGGGTAAAATGCCTCTTATACATAATATAACAGTGCAACCGATTTTACCATAGAAAAACATTGCTTCGCTTTCTGACTGTCTAACTATACTATACTCTAGCCTAGGCCCTAGCTAGTCTAGCTCTATATAGTATTATAGAGCAAAATAAAGCGGAGGCAGTCAGAATATCTCGGACTACGGAGAGGGATGATAATGCACAGGGCTATCAATTAATACTAAACTAATAATAATCAGTATACACGCGAAATCTGGGATTAACACTCAGAGTCAAGATGGTTCAACCAATATAGCGGCGCAAGAAATTAAAAGTATTTGTAAACCGTTGGTTTAGCCTGCCCTTAGTAAACGATGCGGTGGCAATGAAATGAATGGCAATCAAGGCTAATCCAATTTTCCACTCACCTCTTCCACCCAGTTCTCTAATAAACATTTTCCACTGGAATTGTTAAAACGTATTTCATTTCTGCCTTCGTTAAGGGTAGTCATTTTCACAGATACGGTGTAATATTGCCCGTTTTATGACAGAAATCAATCCGGGTAGTACGTGGGAGGAAAGAGAGAGGCTAATGTTGTTACCGGAACCAGTATGGCGACGTTACTATGCAACAGACGCAGCGGCGTCCGGATTTGTTATTTGATGATAAATGCTAGACATACTAAATTATATCAATTTTTCATGGTGGGAATCTAGTTTTATATGAAGTAAAACTAATTTCAGGAAAATATTTTGTAAAATATATTTTTTTATAGCGTTAATGCGGAATGACTTTAGTTCCCTATTATCGCTCACGCCATACGAGCAGACGACGAACACCGGCAGAAGGTGAATGGGAATTAATGAATATATGAAGGTACTGGCTGGTCTAGGCCATTGGCCTTTAATGCCAGGTCGTTTTTTTTTGTTTTTTTTTTATTTTAATGATGTTGTGCACGCTCGGGTAGAGGGGAGGCTCTATAGTCAGTTTTAAGCGGGTGGTTTTTCCAATGCAATGGCCGTCTAGTGCAATCTCAAATCCAATGACAGTCCTTGCCCCCACAACCCTTGGTGGTAAACCGTTCCACGCATCCACCACCCTGATGGTGAAGGACTGCCTCCTTGTTTCGGTGTTGGCCCTGGCTTTCTGCAACTTTAGTAGGTGTCCCCTTGTATTGTTTTTGCAGAGGGTTAGTAGCCCATTTGTCACCTCACTATCGTAGATATTGGTCAGGATTTTGAACACTTCGATCATGTCCCCCCTTAGTCTTCTGTACGCTAGTGTGGGCAAATTCAGTTGTCTTAGCCTTTCCTCATATTCCAAACCTCTCAGCCCTGGTATCATTCGTGTGGCACGTCTCTGTACATTTTCTATTGCTGTTATATCATGTTATATCTCTGACCAGATGAGGGGCCCATACCTGATTGGCATATTCTAAGTGTGGTCTTACCAGTGATTTGAAGAGTGTGGCCATTGTTCTCTGATCTTTATGTGTGAAGGTTCGATGTATCAACCCCAGCACAGAGTTCGCCTTGTTGATCTTCTGCGTTAGGTGGTGCCTAAAGGTGAGTTTGGTGTCCACTATAGTACCGGTACTCCTATGTCCTTCTCCTGGTTCACTCTTTTTAGGGGGGTGCCATTACTGCCGAGGGTATATTGCTGGTTGTGGTTTTCCGTAGTTCCTATTCTCAGACCCTACACTTGTCTGGATGGAACTTGAGTAGTGAATCTTTGCTCCACTTGTGTACCTCATTCATGCAGGTCCTTTTGTAACAATGTTGCGTCACCTTGGTTAGTGATGCCCCTAAAAATTTTGGTATCATCCGCAAAGAGGAGTATGTCCGAGTTGGTTACAACTTCTGGCAGATCATTTATATAGACTACAAACATGAATGGCCCAAGGACTGAGCCCTGGGGTATCCCGCTTATTACATCTTGCCACTCTGAGGCTGCCGTCCCGATCATGACTCGCTGCCTTCTGCCTGTGAGGAAGCCTTTCAGCCACAGGAGTAGTTTTCCCTGTATCCCATAGCTTGCAAGCTTTGCCAGTAGCCTTTTGTGTGGTACCTTGTCAAACGCCTTCATGAAATCACAATACGCTATGTCCACGTCTCCTCCTTGGTCTGTTACCTGTGTCCACTTGTCCAGTGATACTATTAGTTGCAGTACTGTTGATCGGCCCGCCAGGAATCCAAATTGCTTGTTGCTGAGGACGCTGTTCGCCTTCATATGTTGCATCAGTTTCTCTCTTATGATGGTCTCTGCCAATTTTACTTCTATACTGGTGAGACTAACTGGCCTGTAGTTCTCCACACAGTCCTTTGTGCCCTTCTTATGAATGGCTGTGATGTTTGCACACCTCCAATCCTGTGGAAGTTCTCCCGTTTCCATTGAGTGGTTTATAAGGATAGCTAATGATATGTGTACCACAGTGCTGAGTTCCTTGAGTACACATGGGTGTATTTTGTCAGGTCCTGGGGACTTCGATATGTTTAGATTCTTCAGTTTTCCACCAACAGAATCTTCGCTTATGTAGCATTCCTTTATAGTGGTGTGTGCGCGCACTGGAAGTTCTGGGATGATTCCCTTTGGTTCCCTTGTAAAAACTGAGCTAAAGTAGGTGGAAAGGACCTCAGCCTTTTCTGCATCGTTACTTGGTCATATTGCCTGACTCGTCCATGTTCAGATCCGGGATGGATGGGGCTTGTCCCATTTTCCTTTTGACATGTAGCCAGAATTTCTTGGGATTTCCTTTGATGGTGCTTACTATGCCCTTTTCGTGCGTTTTTTCTATCTTTCTTGTTAGGGCACGCACTTGGTTTCTGGTTCTGTTAGTGTTATACTGAGTCTCTGCCTCTGGTGTTTGGTCTCTCCTCTTCTTGGCCCAGAGTTTATTCTTCCGGTTTACAAGAGATTTCAGCTTCTTCAGGGTCTTTTTGTCGATTGGTGGTCCGCGCGGCTTCCGACCTTGTTTTGGTGCAGTCCATTTGGTTATGGAGGTTTCCACAGCTTCATTATATCTGTCACAGAAGTATTTCCATTTATCATTGATACTATCGTATCTGTTGAGTTCTTCCGCCCAGTCCCTAGTCATCATTGTTCTCATTGTTTCGTAGTTTCCCCTGTCATACATGTATCTCACTGATTCACTGCTGTTAGCTTCTTGGGTGATCACTACTTTAGCTGTAATTAGGGCATGGTCGCTTTTTCCTAGGGGTGCTTCGATGGCCATGGCCATCACTAATTCTTTTTCATTTGAGAGGATCAGGTCAAGCGTGGACGGGTTATTTCCTCCTCGGCAGCGTGTGTGCTCTTTTATATGCTGCGTTAGAAAATTATCTCGGATATTCTCTATAAAGTTGAATTCCTTCTGGGTTGCGTTGTTTTCAGTGGCGATATTATTCCAGTCGATCTTGGGGAAGTTGAAATCTCCTACTAGAATTATCTTACTTCTACCTTGACTGCAGATCTCGTCAGTGAGTTTATTTAGGGCTATATTGTTTTCTTCTGCGCTTCCTGGGCTTCGATAGAGTAGTCCTAGAAGTAATGTGTTGCTGTCCCTAAGAGTCCTCACACTGACGAAGAGGCCCTCCTCAAAATCCGCCTTTGGTTGAAAGATATTGTAATTTAGTGATTTCTTTAAGTATATCATCAATCCCCTACCACTGGTTCCCCTTTCAATGTTTTTGTATTCCGCAGTGTATCCATCCAGAAAAGTGTACCGCCTTGAATTGGATTGTTCTAATAGTTTGGTTATATTTCTGACTGCCTAATATTGTTTTTATATATACAAATGAAGCATTGTCGCGAAAACGACCCTCCCAAACCGCTCGGGAATCCCGATTACTAAACTATTTCTAGCTGCTTGGCTCACGCCAGTTACGGCAGGCTCCCGAGTCCCGTTCTCGTTCTTGTTTGTCTGCTCGAGGTCGTATGGGTTCAACCAACCCAACGACCAGCAGACACTAAGGTTTTAGCAGAAGAATCTATATTTCGTTACCTTTTTAATGGAATAAATGATAATCCCGGATTTTCTACCTGCAACAGGCTAGGTCAGGTTTGTTTTTCTGATCGGAGGGCTTCCCCGACCTGCCGCTATATATGACGTCATTGCGCACATGGTCACGTGACCGAATCGGATGATATGATTGGCTTAGAGTCGTAGTTGCTTCTTCCCCTCTACTTCTTGTTTATTATGGCGGCCATTGCTGAGAGCTCTCGATTCGAATCTGCGGTTAGCGATAACTTTTTAATTATTCATTGAATGAAACATTTTTCCATTTGAACCTTGCTCTCCTTGACTCGATCTAGCATCTGGGATCGGTTAGAAAGTTCCGGAAAAAAATAAAGCATGAAAACAGGTCGATGAGGGGCAGTTTCTGTATATACGTCGTTTCTCCTTCGGTCAGTGCCCCGGTCACGTGATTTGAGAAACATAGCGGAGCTATTCCTAGCGGAATAGCGGTAAGGGGGCTGTTCGTCCAGTTGATATTCTCTTGGGTCGATGTCCCTTTTTAGGTTTTTGGCTTTTACTTCGCATATTGCTATTATGTCTGGGGCACTGCTGCTTCCTATGGATCTGTGCTTTAATTCTGTGACTTTATCTTTAGTGAGTACGTCGGCATTAGTGTACCATAGTGTTAGCCATCCTGCGTTTCGGTGGCTCTGGCCTTTTTCCGGTACCATTGCAGTTTCCGTTGCCCCGAAGAGCCTGTTACCCGGTACTTCCATGGTGGCTCTGCTACCTCGTTTGTTGCTAACCAGTTTTTTGCCTCGTCTATCAGGGCTTTGGTCACCTCCCTGTCTTTTTTTGGTAATGATCGTTCAATGTGGGACAAAACACGTTTACTTTGCAATATGACACAGCTTGAGGCATATATTTATCTAGATTGCACCGCCACCTCTGTCCCTGGGTGACAGAGGTGCATATTGAACTTAATATCTATCATGATTGGAAAGAACAGTTTTTTCTGCACCGTGACTGTCGTGTGTGTAATTTCCATGTAATGGAAGAACACAAAACATACTACCTTTGCAGAAACGCAGAAATTTGCATATAATCAACTAGCCCTGGGAACTCTTTCAGCTCCGTTTTACTTCAGTTGGTCGCTTTTGAGTCAGAGAGCAACAATGTTTTTCTAGCTAAAAATCAAAGCCCCAACTGAATACCTTAGCACAATGATTTTTTCAGGATAAATACTTGGGCCTCTATTTACTTCCATCATAAATAAAGCATCAACATGATTTGTGTAGTACTCGTAAGGCCTACCGGTACTTGTAAATGGATTTCATCACATACCACACTCATTTTCACCGCATGGTAGGCTTTAGGCGGAACCTTACAGTTACAATTTAGCGCCGGCTAGCCGAAGTGCGCGGGGCTTGGCAGATCTGGTGGGCGGGGCTTTAATTTATAGCCAGGAGGGATAATTCCTTCATCAACAAACTAGGGGGGCATCCGTATATAAGGAATGTAGAATGAAACCTGATATGCCGTCGAAGTCTAATATTTGTCTACAGTAGTCCTAACGTTATTCTATAATATTAAACAAGAAATATACGAGGCAGAAATAACTAGTAGGCGTACAATCACGCAGAGGAGGAGGAGGAGGAAGAAGAAGAATGAGGAGGAGGAGGAGGAGGAGGAGGAGGAGAGAGAACCATGTGATGTGTCACAGGAAAATGAGTCGGCGGACTGAACTCAGGGGGAGAGGGAAGAGAGAGAGAGAAAGAGGCAAAAATAACTATTTTTCAGGGCCGGGGTCGGGAAAGCCATTTGGCTATAGCAATGCAGTAGGCGTCCAATCACGCAGAGGAGGAGGACAGAGAAGGAGGAGGAGAGAATTATGTGATGTGTCACACGAAAATGAGTTGGTGGGCTAGAGGAGGAGAGAGAGAGAGAGGGGGAGAGAGAGAGAAGGAGCAGGACACTTGGCAAAGTAGGCTTTTACTTACATACACTATAGGAGGAGAAAGAGAGAGAGAGGTGGGGGAGAGGGAGAGAGAGAGAGAGAGGGGGGGTAGCAGAAGGAGGAGGAGAAAGAGGAGGAGATGGAGGAAGACAAGTGATGGGAAGAGATAGAAAGGAGAAAGTTTTCCTACAGACACAGACACATCCAGCCATTCAAGGGTAGGGAAAGCCATAAACGAAGTAGGGGTCCAATATTCATATCAATACAAATTTGTCCTCTCTAACTTTATGCAACAGTCCCACTAAACCCAACCTTACGATTGGATAAAACAATTTGGAGACCCTATTGTATGTATGTAGTAGTACATGGAATTGGGAATTAAGCGGGGTCAAGTGGATTTGCCTACCCATTTCAACCTCGCAAGGTCTAAGCTGAATGCGCTTTCTAAACTGAGATTGGTAGCTTCCAAAGAGACTCTAATCATGCTTTACAAGGTTGCTCTTCGTCCCATTCTAGAATTCGGTGACACCATTTATAATGTTGCGTCTGAGGCCCTTCTACGTAAGCTTCAAGTCATCCAGAACTCCTCAGTCCGTATAGCCCTCAACTTACCAAAACTAACCAATGTTGATGCCATACAAAGGGAGCTAAAACTAGCGCCATTATCAAAGAGGCGTGAAGTACATATCTTAGATCTAGCGTACCCACATAGTAGAATTGATATTAATATTAAACAGAAAGCAAGGACCCTAAGAGGTACCTATAATAAAAAGCTTCTTAAAACTATTACCCCTAGGACTGAGAAGGTAAAGAAATCCCTTTTATATTTGATCCCTCATTACTGGAACAATATGGAAAAGAGGGGTTTTGAATGTAAGAGTAGAAAAGATTTTCGGTTGTTTCTTAGAACTGTTTATATGCAAGGGACCTGGGATGGGGAGGAGGCAACTAAATAATATTCAAAGCAGGTTTATGACTAGAGCTGAGATGATTATATTGGGGATATTGTTGAATAACTGTATTGCTGTATTGTCGAATAACTGTATTGATGTTGATTTAAACACAGGTGCTATACCTAGTGTGACATAATGTAACCGTCAATTTATACGCAGGTATTATACCTAGTGTGACAAAATGTAACCTTTATTGGAATTCTGATCTCACCGCATATAAAGCGGATAACCATTGACCATATTATCGATTGATACCCAAGTGACATGGAATAAGCTGGGAAGAGTTGGATTTTTCCACTAAAATGAATTGTATAGTGCGTTCTTGTTATAATTATATTCCTCACACAACACAATGCATTGCTAAAGTCCAGAAGGAAGACCTGCAGGTTGCAGTCTGAGAAACTTTGTTTTCGATGTACTTGTACAAAAAGGAAATAAAATCTATTTATATATATATTTGGGTCCCCCATTGACGGCCAAAATAGCGGCTCTGAGGACGGCCTCGATATTAGGTTTTGTAGATTTGTAGAGTTTGCTATGGTTAATGTTAGGTTATATGAATAAAGAAAAACATTTGCCGTGCGCAAAAGTAGAGGTCGTGGGAATCTGGGAAGAGTATTTGTTTAGTTCCCCTGCGCAAAAGTAGAGGTCATGAATCCAACCCAAGAAGCTAGGGACGAATGTACTTAAATAGAAAATGTACTACAGGTAATAGAATTCGTAAGTTAGCTAAGATTTTTCTTCATAATCGTGTCGAGGGGATCAATATCTATGAGAATCAGTCACTGGTTTTTGGCCTACAACGTGTTTTCTATGCAAACAGGTCGATATTGCCTGGGTCCCGTACCATGGTCTTTGTCAAACCCGAGGGGCCTGATGTGACTAATCATACCCATTGGAATAGCCTGCGGCCACGGCAGCGGGTGTCACGCTCCGTCTAGAGATCGGGAGCAGATGGGTAGACGCCGGCGTCAAACAGCAGTTGGTTTCTTTTATAATAGTATACAATTCTTTCGATAACAAAATAATAGTATAATTCTATGGATATCAATTTTAGCGTGAACCTTTTATCTGTAGGGCAGCAGGAGCCATTTTAGGGAGTCTAGAGGGGATGGGGCAGTACCCGCTGGTACCGCCACTGAGTTTATCTTTCCAAACCTGTTTGAAAAGCAGCATACATCGGATAAAACTTGCACGTACATCTACACAAGTGGCATTCAAATGCAGCATGGACATATGTGACTTTCTTTAGGCAGGTAATTACTTAGATTTCCAGTATATATTATCGACCAAGCCTTTTATCTTAAGTCATTCAATACATGTCCATGAAATGGGAAGGACTCTAATGTTCAAAATCCCGAGAAACAAATGAAAATGAGTATCAATAGAACTTAGCATTGGCCGTTATTTTGATGTACATGCAGCGTGGCACGTACATTAAGTGTGTCTACAGTGCGCATGACATAATGAACAAGTGATAGGGTATGAACTGTACTCCACTCAATAAGTGAAACTCAAGGGAAGAAAAAAGAAAGCAAAATCATTTTATTTACACATTTTATTAATACTTAATGGATGTATTGCACGCCGCAACAACAGAAGAAAGTAAATTTAATGCGTCCAAAATACAAATGCAAATTACATCATGATACACATTCACATATACTGAAAATAAACATATCCATTCCGAAGTTACCAGATTTATTCACATTTACCTTTATTAATTATAAAATAATCTAATTTCAGAAATCCCTAAAAGTAAAAAAACAAGCCTGTGGTCAACATCTAGCCTCGTTGAGGAAGTATGAACACCCATAATATCTATCAAAACGAGCGACATAACTTAAATGGCAAATAATTTCTCCATAGTTGAAGAGAAAAATAATTATACTGACAATATACCAACAAATTACATTACATCAAATTCTCTCCTCTTGCTTCAGAAGGATAACACAAATCGAGAGAATATTACTCAAATGGTCAATTCATGGGAAATGAAAACAGTTCCCTCTTTACAGTTGTGTTGTTTCTCCCTTTAAAGATAATTGGCCTCTCTCAAAGAACCCAACCATACTCAGGCTATAACTACACAAATCTAATCAACCAGATGAGTTTTCACCAGAAAATATTTAATAATGAAATTATAAATGAAATTGCTCCCCCGCCCCCGCCCCCAGCCACACACCCATTTTTTTTATAAATCAATCTGTAAGCATCATCTTTACTTCGTAGCAAAACACACATATCAAAGATACATCAGGCATCCATATTAATGGGAAAACAACAGCTAATGAACCATTTAAAAATAAAAAGATCCAGTAAAATAAACTCTTCTTTCACTTACTTACGCAATTATTTTTTTTGGCATGGACATTACGTTGCCTCCTGATCAAAACTAAGCTTTTCAGTTCCACTACATCTCTGTTGTGGTTGAACAAAAAGTACTTGTTGAAAGCGTATATTTACTCGTGACATCAAACGACTTTTAACAATCGAACCGACCCATATTTCGATAAAAACAAACACTAGAGAAACTATTTCAGAAATACAGATAGCCAACACGAAGCAGGCCCACAACTGAAACGAATGAAGAAATCAAGCCTAAATCTTCGTAGAATTCACACATCATTTATATTTCATTATTTAATTAGTAGTCGCGGGGCTATTACCAAATCAATCGTATGTGTTTCATACAAAATTCTTAATGCTTCAAGTGTATTATCCAATGATTTACCAGATGCCAACAGTGTAATTCGATTGGTATGAGAAAAGTATTCATTTTGTATTCCCACTACATCCACAAGAAAACAAACAAACAAGACGAACAAGCATACATTTCAAGCGCATACAGGTATTATTAAACCTTCTCTCAACTGTGTCATTTATAAATATATGAAACTATCACAGGATTTGATCTTTTAGGTAATGCTAAAAGCTTTCTAGTTCTAAATGCCTTAGGTGTGCTTAGACAGGCCTTCAGCTCCAGCTAGACAACACAAAACTATCTGCTGGTGATTCTTTTATCTGAGAACGTATGCGTTCTGCATCGATTAAAATTGAGAACTAGACAGCTTTAGACATTAAACATTTTAATCAAACATTGACGAAGGACGATGGAACTACGCACATTATCAACTACTCATGTACAATCTCTACTAGAAAATATTTTTATGGTTATTTAATCTCTCAATGCATTCAATCCAAATGAAATTGTTGATACTGGGTCTATTTATCAAAGATACAAGTATTTACAGGCAAATGTAGTTACCAGGAACATCTACGCGCGATTACAACAATCAATGATTATGAATAACATTACAGGGATGCCAGTTGGGGTCAGAAAAATTAATGGAACTCTGTGATAGTAGGGTCCAAGGCCCATGCGGGGGGTTTGTGGTCCCACCAAGAAAATATACGGGAGACCGGCTCTACTTGGGTTACCTCCCGGCTGTGGAGAGGGGTGCGCCGAGGGATTCTCAGTGGAAAACCAGCGGTCTAATCTTCCATTAAAGAATACACATGGAACATAGCTCGGGGAGGACCCCAGCCTTTAATGGAACAAGGCCTGCCGCCTATACCCCACTCCTGACGGGCACAGGGTGTCTAAAATCGTCGGCATGTTTCTGGCCTTACTTGGGCTGGGTAGATATTTAACAATGCTAAAATACATATGTATTATGATATAAAAATGAAAATATGGGATTTAATGGAGAAGAAAACTGATTAATGTTATGGAAATTATGAATATTTTTGGAAGTATGGATATTATGGAAATTCATTAATTCATGGAAGACTGGCATCCCTGACATTAGTGATTACCAAATATATTCTTTTTCAACAAGAACATAAACCACACAAGATTTAATCATCTGTTAACTGATCAATTCTAAAAGACCACATCTGCAATTCATGGTTGAGAATGCTTCACGAAATTAATTCATTCAGTTTGTATACATGTGCAAAAGACAATTTATGAGAGACAAATTTAAAGATGATATATTAACTAGGTTTTTACTATGAATGTTGATGCCAACGAAAATATTTAATAAAACGTGAATTACGATAGATTCATTCATAATAACAGCTCAGCCCTTAACCTAGAACAAGTTTGGTTTTTTTTCAGACAGATGGGCATCGTGACATTCAAATGCAGCTTTCACAGAAAAAACTTGGGCGACTATCAAATATACTAAAACATACACGATAGTCTCCAGGCAAGAAAGCATGAACGTACTTTAATGAAAAAGGGTATTTTCCCGAAAGTCTAACTTAGAAAATATACCCATGAGAGAAATGTAATTACGAATAATACATGGAAATATACAGAATATGCATTCCCTTCCTATTATGGCGTTTCAAAAATACTTACATACATACATATATAACAGGTCAACCAAAATGTACACGTCACACTGTTCAATTCCATTGAAATATATAACCATATGTACCATCAAATGAAAATCTATTTTCTTATTTACAGGCGTTCCAGTCGAGTCATTTCTTAGTAATATACAAAGCACATGGAAAGTTGAAATGACGACGGGTAGTGTTATAGATCTAAGCTGTGAAACGGAAGAGGGATATGATTTAGTTTTAAAAAACGCAAGAATAAAAATAAGAATGACACTACCCACAGATTTCTCAGGTCGAAACTTAAAGTTCTTGTATCAAAAGCTACTAAGTATAAATGATAATATGCCCGCCATACCCTCTTTTGTTGGATAAACCCAGTATCCTGTTCAACATACTGTGCAAAATGTCTTGAATATCAGTTAAACAAGTTTAACTGGGTGATAGTTAGGACCTAATGATCAGCTTCCACATGGTCAAGGAAAGAACAACTATTTCAAAACGAAAAGAAATAAGATTATGGGTAAATGCTAGAGCATGCTTCGCTTTGAGCTATTTTCGAATTACATTACATGTAGTAGAATTGGTCTAAATATCACACTGGTGTCCATGTTATCTTAAATTGGTCAGAGCCATTGGGTGGTACTAGATATTTCATGGCAAAATTTAAACTTAAATCATAATATGTACTTATTTTCTATTACAATAACATTTATCCCCATCACAAAAAGTAATAACTTGACCAGGCTATGGATATGTTTTTATATAGGTTTGTATTGGCTCAACATTTAAAGAGTGGGCACACTTCGAAGTCAATGTCATCACTTTCTCGGTCTATAAATAGTCTTAAGGAAGGTATATGCGAGCTGATATCATAAGATTAGCCTTGCTATTCCCATGGGCTGCGGTGAGGGAGAGCAATGAATAAGGTTCTGCGAGAGAATCTGATTACAGTTCTGGCAAATAGACGACTATACAAAAACTAATCGAAAACCACTTAAAAACCTTAAACAATTCAAAGTGACTTCGGATCTCCCACTCTCGAAATGATGCTTTTGGACGTTATCGCATGTCATTGTTTTAGTAAAAAATACACCAGTACGAAATTGTGCACTTCAATTTTCTGAGAATTGATGGCTGTTATTTAGTGGGGTGATATTCCACAATTTGGTGTTGTAACGAGTTATTTTGATGACGGCCATTGTGATTTAATTTCTTGGAAGAAATTAATATTTGAAGCTAGGTACAAGTGAAGGTATATTAGGCGGATAATAGCATGGCGATTTGCATTTCTTCCTCTCCAAGTCCAAAATTAACAATTAAATTGATCTGCAATATAAAGAAAAACATTATATCATCAAAAGATGGGTTGATAAACACAATTTAAGAGAAGTAAACACGAATTAAGCGAAATTAGGGGATATAGATTCTAACAAAAATAAAGTGACTTTCCGCGGTGAATGACTGTAACTTAAATTTATGAGATGTATCTTGCGCATGGCAAACCAGTTTAGGACGTGAACTAATTCCAGTTGTAGACTTTTCTAGAAGTAACTGTGACAGGTGGCGAGTGGCGGGCATTTGATACCTCATCACCACTAGATGACATTCATAAACTTAGTTAAACAAGAATGAATTAAGCGCTAACTCTTATTAAAGCACGGAGTGAGTGTTTTTTTTTTTTTTTTTTTTTTTTTTTTGGGGGGGGGGGGGGGGGGGGCGAAAGTAGACGGCGCTGACTGAATACAAGGAGGAGAGGTGCTGGGGAGGGGATAATTTCTTATTTTTAAGATACTTTTCAACAAGTCGATTCGCCGATAGCTCTGCCAATTACGGAGAAAGAGGGAAACGTGCATCGGAAAGAGCATCATGGTATACATACATACATTCATACATCATACATAATTGATACATCAAGCATTCATCCATCAATCATACATACACCAATCATACATACATCATTCATACATGCATACATCATGATCAGATAATTCATACATACAAACATACATACATACATACATACATACATACATACATACATACATACATACATACATACATACATACATACATACATACATACATACATACATACATACATACATACATACTTCATTCGTACATACATACCAATACTTTTTTGGGGGGAATGTACAATTTACCCGACGTTCCATACCGGACATACCGGGTGTTCCATTGTACATTCCTAACAAAATCCGACTGATATCATAGAATTAAATAAATTGAAAAAAGGAGTTGAACATCTGTGACAGATTGGGTGGCAGGAGCGGCGATGGAGGGGCGGCGCACACCCATCTGGCCACTCCATGGCCCAGCAGAAAGGAGTGGCCACCAGTACAGCTTATTTTTTAACTTTTCAATAGGAAACAAATATCTAGGAATTCAAAATTTTGAGAAGTGAGGGACCAGTAAGTTAAGGAAATAAAAAGGGTCCCAAAAATAAAAAAAAACAACCCAAGAATGCAGAGCTGTAACACAGTCTGTCCCTGGTACAAGAGTATAGTAAATATAAGAAAAGCAATCCTTGCTTTAATAACCATCAAGTTTACTTCATTGCCATCTACTGGTGATGAGCAGGACCGAATGAGACTTTAAAGCACAACTGGATTTAGTCTACAAAAATGTATTCTTTATTCTTTTTGGATCTTACATTAGCTTTCACTGAATATATAACGCGTTATAATACATTAGCAAAAGACCTCACCTAAAACAGAATTGATTGGTCACCGGTTTTTTCTTGAACGTAACTAGTGAAGGTCTTGATGAACTTGGGCAACTCTCTCTTTGAGATGACCCGAATGACTGACGCAGGAGCCCAGCCCCCTGGATTAACTGAAAAAAAATAGGACAAAATGATATACACTAGTTCAGCAGGAGATATAAACATAATAGAGAACTGGTAAGGTACGCAATATTAGCAGTTACAGGAATAAATGTAGAGACCAGCCCAAATGTTGGAAATGTTTAAAATATAGTGGGGAAGGGAGATATATTCAAGAAAAGACAATCGATTTGAGGTGTATACTTTAGGACCTGCTCTCTCACCTCATGCAAAGTTTATCAGATTTTCTTCTGAACCTGCTTACACAAAGGATATTTTCGGCACTTGGTGAAAAATGTTCAAACCGGGTTAGTATATTATCCTATTTGTACCAGAGAAAATAGGGGATGGTTCACAGAACCGATTAGCATAATGTTAAACTGTATGTACCATTGGCAGAATATTGTATTCTGCAGGTTAGGTTTTCCCGAGTAATATCCTGGC
Organism: Sthenelais limicola; assembly: GCA_942159475.1. NCBI lineage: Eukaryota > Metazoa > Annelida > Polychaeta > Phyllodocida > Sigalionidae > Sthenelais > Sthenelais limicola. The sequence goes on from OW804096.1 coordinate 111,699,544, forward strand.
CATTCTCAGGTGGTTGTACTACGGTTTGACAGATCATGGCGACGTTAAACTTGATACGTACACATTTGCCAAGCTGAAATATAGAAAAGGAACTTTTAGACTGTTTCTTAAGGAGGCAGGCAAACCAACAAATGAATATAATTGTATGACATCACATACATACACATATCTCTACATACATAGATAGTATACATACAACATATGACATGGATCTGACACATAGGACTCAATATGTAAACCGCCTGGTTTAATTTGGACCCCATATACCGGTCACTAATAATTGATCGACAGCCTGCCTGTGATTGGTTGGAGGTACAGAAGCAATAGTAACCAGCTTGCTAAAACAGGTAAACTATGGACTTCAAACTTCAAATGGACAATCAAAATGTTTCGGGACCACTTCAATCATGTTAAATGAATGTCACTGTGAACGTTTCATTTCCATGCATGAAGTAGAAAGACGTGCAAAAGAAGAATCTTTTTGTCAATATTGTTTGTACTTATTTGAGCGGCAGCAGATCAGAAACGTCATTGAGGAGTGCTACTCTCATGACAATCAATTTTCGTAAGTTTCAACCAATATATATAAGCACCTAAGTTTTAATATATCAGCACTGAGTTGGGTGTAGCTACAATGTTACTGAATACGTACTTGACAATCAGGGTGTTCCGTGGAATGATTGACGACTATCCAGTAGTCAGGACCCTCATCATCTTCACTTGGACAGTGACGAATGGTGGACCAGAATAGGGAATCGCGTTGGGTTGCTGGCCATACGCGCTTTAATGTCTGGTGCGTTATGGTGGTGTCCTTAGACACCCACTCTATAACATTACTAGACTCGATTGTAGCTGGATAAAGAGTACACGATCTTCATTATATTGCAAAGCATTCGGTCAATTCCACATTGTGAAGTATTCAACAAAATCAAGAATCTATTTCTAGTATATATTTTTACCAGTCCGCTCTTTTCTTATTTAAGAATGAGAATATCCTTCCCAAATTTTCAGGATTAAATATACCATATAAATTAAACTGCGTTTCAAGAAGTTCTATTCTATTTGCTAAACTTGGGCCAAATTCTCCCCTGGCAATAAATGAATTTTACAGCAAAATGCGCATATTTATTTGTTCGGAGATTTTTCCATTATCATCTTTATAGCACAATTCCAATAATAATTAGAAAATGACAATTAATGTTAACTATTATTTTAAATATGTTTTTATGAGGGAAACACTCACCTTCCCACTCCATACGGTGCTCTGGATTCCAGAAATAGTAACATAATTCATGACCTGTAACACCCTGCAATATGAGAAAACAAGTTGTACCTGGTATTGACTTCGTCAGATATAAAATAAATGTGTAGAGCTACATCATGATTGATTAGTTATTATTTACTTATTAATACTGGATATTGATGTTTACATAGGAAATTCAATGGTCGAAGAAACTTATTTAATATCTTAAATTGACATTGGAATTATTGTCAAGTGCACTAGGAAGTATACAACATGAAATAATGTATTGTTATTTGGGAACAAATAAAGGGTTCAATCAATGATCCAGTTCATTATGTGGGGATGGGGGCCCTAGTCTGGGGCCCGTCTAGAAGCTAGTATTACTGCTTGATATTTCACCAACAAGGGCTGTTTTCGATTTCTTGAATTGGTGGATAACTCGAACGCAGTATGGTGAGTCACCGAGTGTCCCCACACTTCATCAACCTCGCGAGGCTGGTGGACTTAGAATAGAATAGAATAATCTTTTATTTGTCCAAGTATTTCAACAGTTACAGACAAATAGGTCCACAGGCCTCTGGGAAGATCCCAGCTCTTCCAGCCGTTACCTTTTGGACTTGGTTGACATGCGCACTGGCTGTTTACAGTGAGGAGCTCAAGCCCCTTTGGTATTACTTAGTTGTTAATGTATATATTGCACCTGAAGAAAAGTTTAATTGTGTATTTTCCGGAGGCTAAATTAACTCAAAAAACATGAATTCTCAGTTCTACTTGGATGACAATGTTGGAAACAGATAATAACAATCTCGGAAGATTCCCTAAGTAGAACGACTCTTTCTAGTTCTATGCTATCCAAGTGCCTGTAAAGTGCGTTCGGTTTCTGGTGCAGCCCAGTCCAGGTAATTAGTACCACCTATGCACTCACCCCTCTCTTAATCACAACAAAATAACAAGTGTAACTGGCTCTCAGAAATAGTCCTTTACCCTTCCAATCACCTCTTCTCACATTACAACAATAAAAACCTTTGAGTTTAGGGGATTTCAGGACCTATATAATAGCTATTACAATGCCCGTGTTTTGACAGATAGTCGCTAGGACATTCGTTGATAAATACATAGGAAATTATAACCCCAGAGACCCTATATATATGTAGGATCTCTGCCTCAATTAGCAATCAGGCCTGATCTTAACCTATGTGCACTACTCAATGTTAACATTATAGCTTCATTCAAGACATAGGGATTACAGAGCACATAGGTCACATGGTTGATTGAAAATTGTTTATGGGGCTGAGAGAAGTGAATAGTTACATAAATGTGTGGCCACCCACCGCCGTACTACCCCAAGCAGAGCCACACAGTGGTCACACTACCACACTAAGAGATTTTGTAGTATTTCTATACAACACGATTATTTCTTACCTTCACAGTATGTACTGCTTTCAGAGGGTCTACGATTATACCATCTTCCTCCATTTCACATTTATAGACCTTCATGTCGCCCTCTTCAGCGATAAGCTGCCATGTGCTGGCGACGTCACTGGCTGTCATATCAGCCTGGGAGATGTGAGCATTGACAACATTGTTCACCTGAAAGGGGAAACAAGTACTTTATTATCTACTAGCAATGTACCGTCCATGGTGGGTGGCAATCAGAAACAGTCAAAAAGGGGCCAGCCAAACACATATTGTGGATAGTAATCTTTAAATATCTCTATTCCAAGGCCTATCCCCAGCTCTCCCTCCTTCCGCCCCTCCCACGCGGGCATTTTTTGAGCTATATTAATAAAACCTATATCATTCGATAGAGAATTTAATTCTCTATTTAATTATGTGTTTCTAATGTATTTTTATGATCACGGTACCAGAATCACAGGTGGATTACCAATCGCGGGTGTTCATGCAGCTTTCAATATCAATTTGTTGACATGCTTCATGGAGAGCCAAGAGCCAAGAGCCAAGAGCCAAGAGCCAAAAGCCAAGGCTCTCTGCGAAGAATGTCAACAAATACACAGGACAGGCCTGCAGTGCGGAGGGAACGTTGGAGCTATTTTTAGAGAACTACATTTTTAGCGTATGTATACCATAAAGATATTTTTATTGCACCCCACTTATTGCACCTCTCAAGAAGGATGTGCATATAATAATGTGATCTACCATATGGTAGGTATAAGAATTCAGTAACGAGCATAAGTAGAGGCCGACATCTGTTGTTAAATGGGTGTATAAGTAGGTAAATGGTATGAAGGGGGTATTACTATCTAATACATAAAGCCATAGAAGGTTCTGGGAATCTGGGATGTCCCGATCTGTTTTTTTGGTCTGTACAGGACATTAAATGTGGGTTGTGAAGGTATCTGAGGTGAAAATGTGATTTTGAAGCCTTTTTTAAATTGGGATCTCCACACTCTATTTATAGCCTGGGAAAGCTCCTTTGGGATACTACGTCATTTCCCACAACCTACTATGTCATTTCCAGGGGGACCTAACTTCATGCAGAGGAGTGGGAGAGTGAAGAAGAGGGTGGGGGTATTGGAGAGGGAGAGGGGGAGAGGGTGTAGGAGGGGGAGAGTGAAGAAAAGGAGAGGGTGGGGGAATAGGAGAGGGGGAGGGAAAGAAGAGGAGGAGGGAAAAGAGGGGAGGGGGAGGATATAGGGGAAGGGAGAGAGGGGAAGGAGAGAAAGCGGGGAGGGGTAGCATGAGGAAGAGGGGAGGGAGAGGGGGGAATCGGATATGGGGTTGGGAGAGAAAAACAGGTATGAAAGACAGAAGAGGGAAAAAGAGAATGAGGGGGAAGTGTGGGGAGAGAGGGTGACCGTCCAGAGGACGGGTACTTACTTTGCTAGTCATTAATAAAAGTTAATAATGTGATACCTAGCCTAAGCCCAGAAGTTGAACATCATCGAAAATTCGGAGTAAATCGATGGAATAGCTTAAACGATATGAGGCGGGGAAGCTAAACGGATTCTTGTAGCTGTTAACTTTGTGTGCTATAGTCTTTAGAATCAATTGCTTTAACAGCCCCGACTTTAATAACCTACCTACCTGTTCATAAAGGGTATGACTAGGATCCAACGACGTTAATGGAGGTCTCAATGAGCTATCATCTCGCTTGATTAGTTGACGCTGAAAATAGATCGGAACCATTTTATTAAATGACATTCAAAACGCCGAGGAAATCCATAACATGGCTAGGGCAATATCAATGCATTTTCCCGAGTACTAACACAGTGTGATGTTATGCTACGTGTCGCTTGGGTCTAAATATGATAATTCTGTTCCGCCAATTTCACTGACACCCCTAATGAAATCACATGTTAGAAACCCCAAAATAATGCGAAGACAGCACATTTTAATTCAACGATAAATAGCAACGTTGACTGCAACAGCAGCGAATATATGTGCGACAATCAACAAATCCCGATGCAGGTTAGTAAGTAAAAACGAAAAGAGGCGCATAGAATTGATACCAAAATATATTGAGACCATGGATAGACACAAAATATAATTCTCAAAAAAAAGACAGCACCGTTTGGGATTATGACAAACAAACGCTCTCCAACGCTAACAAACGTTATGGAATTGGCCAAAGTTAGTAGTAACGTCAGACTGAAAATCCTTGATACAAATGCTTAGGCTATATCAATTGAACCGTTTCAAAATCAAGTCTCTAAATCCTGCAACAAAAGCATCATTTGGGATAGGGCAACACCATGCGCTGTACTAAATTGGAGTAACAGAGATAAAACGTTTTTTTCAGGGGATCTTTCGGAGAGAGCCTCTACTTCTACTTTTCTCTTAATTGTTGTTGTGGAGGTAATTCCTTTGTGATTTCACACTATCAGTCGGGAATTTTAACACTTGATGTAGTTACAATGTAACAGATTGAGATGAAAGAGGTAGTGCGAAAAAGGGGTATAATTGATTGCTAGTAAAATGGTAAATTTCTTGTTGATATCTATTGGCAAAAAATAATATTTATTTGTTTTTAAGGATGAGCGTTGCATATGCAATGCAACTTTGGTCATTTTAACAAAAATATTGCCTAAAAGAAGTGCGAATCATTCCAAAACACATGTTAACCTAAGCTGTTGCTCCTAAATAAGTTTGTTCATGTTCGATAGAGAAAATTCGAGGTCTGTATCTCAGCGAAATTGGGGGGAAAATGATGTATGTAGAAATGTGCCAGTCAACAGAACCAATGCCCAGGGCATCTCTGCCAAAGCCGGGAACGACCATCTCCGGTCCTGGCGACTCTCAACAACCAACACCACCGGGTTGCAGATACCTTCCTACCGACGACACATCAAACCCCTGTCTGACAGGGACAGCTCTTGGCTCATATCATTTATACACTCATACACTTCTCATAGGGTCTAACATCAACCTGCCTGGAAAGCACCTGCCGACCAGCCAGCGCAGGGATCTATGTGGGGATGGACATCAGCCATCTTTCACCCCCCCCCCCCCACTAGACTAAACCACCACCGACGGCAAATGGAAGACACCATCTCCGTAAGGATCCAAGGCTTAGTCACCCTGCGAAACGTGGTGGACATTAATTTATATAGTGAGAGCCATTATATCTGAGAACCCATTCTGTATCTTGCATTGGGTTAAATAAACCCCATCAAACATACTTATTTGTTCGACTTCTTTGTTCCTTTTGTATGTAATCAGCTTTTGTCCCATCCGAACCCATGTTTCAATTCACATATATGTATGCAATACTATGGGAAAATGACAAAAATTCTAATTTTTAATGCTGAATAAAATGAATGGGCGTTAAAGTTGATAATTTGTACTTTTTTGTGATGGGATGCTAATAAAGGCTTTCCTACTGACCCTATGAAATAAATGGTCATATTCGTCCCTAATTTCTAACTTACTGTTGCACATACGGGGTATCCAGAGCAAGCTCTGACAGTTAATAAAGTGTATTTAAATGTTATTGCAAGTGACTAGTGTATATCTAAATAGACAGATTCCCGGTATGATGCAAAAAACAGATAACAGTAACATATAACTAAGTTATACTGTTATCTGTTATGATAACTGATAAAGGATATAGAGCTAAAAGGAAAACAGCCCAACGGTAAACTGTTTTAATTGATAAAGAAGGATTCATAATAATAAGATAGGAGCAACAGATACTTGTTGTTTTACCCCATCTTCTAAATCCATGCCATCTGGTCGTGGTGAATCACCAGAAGGACTGGCTCGGGGAACCAGCAACATTTTCTATGGATAAGACAATCAGCATTTGCATTTTTGTCATTGGCAGGTTTTGTATAATATTTGATATGAGTTCATCTAATCATAGCCCAATATATATAAACTAATTTGACAGCCCTCTCAAGAAATTAGGGCGGACAGCGTAGACACAAGATATGACTGAAAAATTCTGAAATTTACCTTTTCTTCATCCTTTTCAAGTTTGTCCAAGGTAGCGTCAACTGCATCGAAGAATTCGTCCTCATTGATTATACTATGAGGCCCTTCCTAAAAACAAGAATGTGATAATCAGAACATAACAAGTTAACAGTCATTTTACAATGAGATTTTATGATCTCAGGAGGCAAGTGGCAGTTCATTATGTGTCTGTCCAATAGGTAACGTTTTCCAGATTTCCACCCTTCTTAAAGTTTAGTACTATTTATAATTGTCCGTTATAATAAAAGTCTTTGTGCAATGAGAAACATCCAATTTAAGAAATGGCCATACTAAGAAACTCCGAAAAGCCCAAGCTCCAAAACGCCCAAAGTACATAATGCCAAACTAAGAAAACACCAAATTTCCAAACTAGTAAACTCTAGAACTTCGAAAAGCCCCAAACCATGAAACGTCCAAACTCCTAAAACCCCGAAGCTCCAAAAATACAAAACACCCCAAACTCAGAAAACGCCCAACTCATGAATTGCTTAACATCCGAAAGCCCAAATTCGGTTCCTAATTTCCTTTCGCCATAAAATGTCTGAACGCTAAAACCCCTACACTAAAACCGGGGTTGGTCAAGTCGGCCCGTGCTAGGTCTGGCATATAGGTTGGCATATAGCCGACTTGACCAGTAAAACATGCTAAAACTTCAGGATGCTAAGTCGTGATTTTATACAGTGAGCGTCCCCGTTGGTTTCTCCTATGATGGACATGTGAGGTGGGCCTATCAGTGATAGAGCCTCCGCCCACTTCTCTCCTCCTCCTATCTTTGTATACTCATGTGAGTAGCAATAAAGGTCAGTCTTGATTTGGCAATCCTTGGAGCTACATCTCTTTCCTCCTGTCCCACCTGCTACTTCTCCCCAGGAATCTATTTACTCCTATAACATCTAAGTATTATACCAATTCGATCCTATAATAGTCTGAACACTAAAACATCCGAACGCTAAAACTTCTAGCTTTACAAGGGACTGCTGGTGGTATGTAGTTTCCCACTGGAAATCACTCTCTCAATTAGACACATGAGGTTACAACATAACGGCCGGACAAAAGTGACGTGTATTCAAAGAAATTTCAAAAGGGAGTCTTGAACAGATCAAAGTCAAACACTCAAGCACTAGCCTCCCTAATGAAAACAAGATTACGATAACTACCAATGAAATATTACCTAACAATCTGGATCTGTTCTGGATAACTTTTAATAATATCAATGAATATGATATTAGTAATCACTGAAGTTTGTTACAAGTTAGTTCCTTTAAATCTTAGAGCAAATGAGAGCCTATAGAATTACTCCCCAGTAAAGCTGACTTTAGTTAAGTAATGATGACCCGTCCTGCAAACATCAGCAATGTAAAGAATGACAAAATGGACTTGCCTCATAATCGGGTCCTCCATGTATGATGGGTTTAGGCCTATCAGTAATAACTGTTTTGTATGCCTCTTCTATCTTCTTTCTCTTTTCAACCTCCTTGAAACAAAAAAAGAAAAGAAAATGACAAATGAGATAATTAATCAAAACCAAAGGTACATTGACGGCTCATGACTAGAGATAAGTAATCATACTGTATTATAAATTTATAATCTTTATGAAACAATAGCAAACATACCATGAACAAAATTAGTAAATTTTTCACCATCTTTAGTAGAATATTTCTTACCCTTTCTAAACGTTTTTTCCATGCATCCTCTCGTTGCGACATAAGATCTATACAATGTGATAAAGTAGCAAGAATCCCGGCTGTGGTAGCTTTAAACGTGAACGATTCACCCTTAAAGTCGATTGCATGTGCCCCATGTTGCTGTAAAATATTTACTGAAAGGAAGGAGGGCGCAGGTTAATATGTATTGTATGGTAACAATTCATTAATACTGTTGAACAATTCTGAAAAATCGACATTTTTCTGACCATTTTGTCGGAAAATATATTTATGATTGTTACAGATTCTGATAGGGACACTATTCAGGGCTTTTAACTAGAGGAACTTACTGATATCTTTTTCCCGAGTACCCTCTGTGTCAGTGAACGTCGTTGCCCCCTTGTCGCCGCTGCCGCTTTTAGTGGCTCCTGGCGTCGTGGACTGGTTGTTAGCATTACCAGTTTCTAAGTCATCTACGTCATCAATGTCGTCATTCTCAACTAGAAACAAGAACATTCTCCATTATTTGTTGGCTCTACTTCATATCACACATACACATATATTTCTGCTGGTATGTTTTATCATCAAATCAAATTTTGTGAGAAACGCAAACCAGGGCAAGCGTGATTTTACAAGGACTTTTATAAAAAAAAATGTATATACATTTGAACCCACTTTCCATATAGACACCTCTTTTCAAATACTCTTTATGGTGGACATAACGCCGAATTTCATAAAAAAAAATATTTTCTACGCTGATAAAGAGATTTGAAATTTTACGTTTAATACAGAAATATAATGTTATGATAAAAGATTGACAGAGAAAAATAGTACGATTGATTTGTGTATCTAAACGGTTACAAAATTTGGCAATTTTCCTTGTCCAAGCAAAAGCTTACTTCCGTTAGAAAAATACGAGGGCACAATTCTCATGAAAAATAATGGACGTTTAACTGCAAATAAAGTTTTAACATACAAAGCTGAAAGGAAAAAGGCACCATAGAATTGGGCCGTAGTGAGAAACATCATTAGCAAAAGCAAGGACTACTATTATTCAAATTAATTTAGATACATTAGAGTGGAAGGGCAAAGAACAAACTAAATTATAATCAAGATAATATAGGACTATGTACAAAGACACTGACACTAATCGCCAACAGGTTCCTATTACTCAGTACCCTTGATGATATAGAAGGAGTCCTGCCTCAATTAAAGAGTCACTAAACCCTGTAATATCATGAGAAAATCAACTTCTTTGCTATTAATATTATTCAAATACAACGGCCCCAGTGGTTACGGTCCACTCCATCAGGGCGCCACTGTAAGCCTACGTCATAATTTTGGACGAAGACATGAAATGAACATGCACGTATAACAAGAGCGCAGAAAGGTATATATATATTGCCACTTTTAGTAGAGTGGTCAATAAAAGTAAGTCGACACTGGGACGTTTCCGTTTATTCGATAGGACGCCATCTGCACTAATGGTCACGCCTGTGAGTCACTATAAGTCAGTCATTAATGGGACGTGGGTGTTGTACTTACATATCCATAACGTTTGCTATCTTAAAACTGAACATTAACTAACCCGTTTAGTGACCCCTTAACGTTAGCCTTGCCACTAAACTTTGTACAGTTTATCACTTAGTGTCGAACAACTGTTAATGATATAATTATATTAATAACAAAAGGCCGTTATTAAAGGCGAAAATTGGTTAACACGGAGAATCATAACATGTTTGCAAATACATGTATACATTTACCGAGGCAATCTTTGTGATGGCCTATGGCCGCTCCTGACCGCCTTTTAACACTAAATCTAAAATTCTTAGGTCCCCAAATTCAGCATAGTTCACTATAAACATTTTTAATATGCTAAAGCCAAGCACAGGAAGAAAGTTTCAAGATTTTTTAAGTTTTAAATTTCGGAAAACACCATTTTTTGTATGCATGAAAAGCTGAAACAGGTTTCCACAAGCCTTTTAGAATCTATTGTTACAGAGATCGACATCCCCAGTAACTAGAGTCTGTTTATTTTATCTTATTCTGACAAAATCTGTGCATGATCAAGCTATACAGTGTTCAGAGTTTAAGATGTGTGCACACATTGAAACCGTTCTAAGTTTAAACAAGGGAATAATTGTAAGTAAATAGCACTATCGCGGAATGGGCGCGAATATAGATGAGTTACATTATGACTTGGGCAGGGTTGGGTGTTTGGGAAGCAATACGTTCTAAATCATCACATGACGGTGTCCGAGGGGAGAATTAGAAACAAGTAAAAATACAATCAAGGCGTCTGTTGGTATAGTTTCATTCGGAAAGGAGAAAAATCAGTAGGAATTCAGTAGAAAGTCCTGGAGGATAGTGGAAAACAATGAATTAATCAATGCTAAACTTAGACGGTTCCTTTGAAGATATTGCTCATATACCTTTGCTTCGAATAATCCTTTGAAAGAAAGACTTTGGCGCTTTAGAGGGGCGTTGTTGATTTCGTTGTTGTGATGAATCTGACTGACCCTGTGAATTCTCTAGTTCCTCTAGCAAAACAAGAGAATCAAGAGTCATAAAGAAAATCCCCCAACCACCAAAACAAAATATCAAAACTATAATATGAGTGGCTGTGTGCAGATATCCCCAGGACACCCAGAATAAATGAGAAAATAAGAGTGTATTTAGCATTAATTAGACTGCATTGTTGCGTCTTTAATACACGTCATTAGGGTCTTAATTTTGCTCTTTCCGCAAATAGCCATGTATTATCACTATTATCTATACGCGATTTATGTGTTTACAATATTTCGGAAATAGTTTTCATGATAAACAGGTATCACCTCCTGATTTTCTTTTGCGTGGTTACAGCGTTGTCTTCAAATTGTTAAAAAGGCGAGTAACTGGACCGTGTACGGCTGTGTTAATGACACATCACCGAATTAATGAGGAAACAAAGCGCTTGTCCGGCTGTAATGTTTACTTACGATCATGGACAGTCTGGTGGGCCAACGCTGAGGCACAGGCGTCAAAGTAACTTTGTAATGTGTCCACTTGTCGACACAGGATATCCCGGAAGGTTTCCATCTCCGCCAACTTCTCATGAAGGCCTCGCCCCCTCTGCAAACAGGGACAAGATATAGTTTAAACGCTACTCTGAGTGTTGTGATCAACACTTATGTCGAAGCCTTGCACGAACAAAGAATGGAACATAACCTCTTATATACCATCTTGGCAGCCATAGTCGTTTAGCCTAGGGTGGCAAAAAGCTTCAACAATTCTAAAAAAAATCCAGAAACTATACCCAAATGAGCAAAATATTACGGTCACATTAAAGATGTGAGGTAATGGTAATCCCGCCTCCTCCTCCCAGATTAAAGGAGTGGGTCAGGCCGTCAGGAAATGTACTATTTGCTTTCGCTAATCCCATCAGCTAGACCTGACATGTGAATTGTCACAGGAAAATGAGTCTAAAGTAGCAAAATGGATTTAGAGACACTATTATATTAGCTAAACGCACAAAGACATTGTGAGTAAAAATTAAAGGTGACATTTCCAAATCTCCAGTGATAGAACTTGATTTATTTGAGAATGAATAGCGAGGTCTGTCGATAAGAAAATAAAGGAAATTTACGTTTACCAATAATAAATCAATACATCAGAGACAATGCTCTGATTCATCAAAGATAACAGAACCTGTAATTAATAAAAATAACTCATACTTTGAACGAGGTTGCCGAGGACGTGGAGAGGCTGGCTGTGGAGGTGAGGGAGAGCATCGATCCATGACGACGTAAACTGTTCTCACTGCCATAACCTGACTCTGCTTGCTGTAAGGAAAATATTACAGAATATGAATAACTATATGTAAAACATTGTGAGCCATGAAACAAAAATATATACAGTATCTCTATTGGCAATAATTCATTGATGTGTACGTAAGAATAATTAACTTTAATCAAATCAACCAATCAACATTAGTTATTCACATAAATTTAGAAGGAATAATTAGATAAGGACTGGTGTTCTTACATAACAAAACTGTGCTCAATAGCATGAATAGCCGGGAGGCATGATCAGAAAATGTAACTTACCCGATGTAATTCTAGAGTATCTATCCACTGTTGTCTTTCTTCTGTGTTCCTCGCTCGTAGATACCATAAGCAATCATTTACACTCACGTCTAATCGGCACTCATCGAACTCATGGGGCTGTAAGAAGATAACATTTATAAACGTTTATGAGTCAAAGTAATCAGCTATACAAGCATAGGGACAGACATGTACATACTTATACTTAGCCATAACTATGACTAACCCTGGAATGATCACAGTATCGAGTCTTAATCATCTATATTTTCCATGGTATTCCAGACACAAGCACCTAGCAGAGTATTAGCAGGGAGGGTATATGTATATAATATTTCTCTCATGTATTACCGAGTTGCAGTTTTCTCCTTCGAATTCCTAAGCAATGGAGTTATTCCTGTTTCCCCGGTCCTCCTATTTCTTTTAGGGGGAACAGTTTTGTTTATGCTAGGAAAAAATTAGAGTGAGAAGTCTGGTGCACCTGGTAAATCCTTTTGATTCTATTTTCAATCATGTTTCTCAATTCATCCGGATCATTAGTTTCATCCGAATGACCTTTGCCCTCAGAATGAAAATACACATCCCGAGTTCTGTCAATTTCATCGGACCTCAGGGCCTCCATTGATATAGGTTCTGGATAGTTTTTCTTTCGATCGGATCTACAATCCATGGCGGAAAAAAATAGCTTGACGACAGTAAACATTTCCAGAATCTTTATTGTACCGGTTTCACTTAATCCTGTCCGTTTAATCCAGTCAATTTGGGCTATGTCCAATACTGACTTGGTACTAAGTCTAGAAAGGCTGGTATTTTCTTAAAGTATCCTTCCACGGAGAACTCTGCCTGCAAAGACTATAGAAACCAAGCAATCCCAAATAGTACGAACGATATGTTATATTAAATATATTTGCTGCTACAGCAAGTCCTCAGCTGATACAATACAGCTTTCATGAGGTGTGGGTATTCACTAGGTAATGGGCATATTGGCAGGGTACAGGTCGGTCTCCATGTACTACTACTCTGGTAATACGAAACGTTCAACCAAGTATTCCTCGTCTGACGCATAGTAATATAGTATACGCTTAGCAGGAGGGCTTCTCTATGGGGAGAACTGAGGTGTTGGGCTACATTATTGCTGAGCCAAGCCTATACCGAATTTTAACCCCTGGGTTTGGGTGCTGAGGGAAACACATAGACGATAATGTTTTATGTATAGTTCACAAATAGCAAGAACAAGCTATTAAAATAATTCACTCCCTTGTTCCTTGACCTCCTTAAGACGAACAGAAGAAAGCCAGGTCGCAATACACAGGAGAGAAGTCGGATCGTGAATCGAACTGAAGTCCTGAACGAATTGAGCATATCGGCTGATGAAATTCAGAAGTCACACGACTACTAGTTTTTTTTCCATCCGTTAAAGGAGGCATTTATCTCTAGTAAGAGGCACTACCATAAATACAAGTAAATGTGTCTATCTACAAGGTTCGCGTGTAGGAATTATGAAATCATCGTTGCACTGACAAAGTATCAGCTGGCCATATAAGGGCTGCAATCTATATGCAGGCGTCATGAATTGAGAGCCCTCCGTACGGAAGCCTCGGGTTAAAATACAATGAATGCGGAGTATCCATACTGAAATGCAAAATTCAAATCAAACTGACTATTTCCTCTGGGTTTTCTTAAATAGAAATGGAAATATTTCTGATCTTGAATAAAGGATAGGATTAGGGAACCCCATATTAAATATAAAAACAATGAAATTTAGTAATTGCCTAATTATATCTGAAATGCATGAAAAAGTTCAAGGACTTGGAAGCGGGGGTTCCTTTTTTATTTCGTAAGGCCAATACAATATGTTCATGTGAACATAAGTGTAAAGGAAACTTGCCAGAATCATGAATTTATAAATAACGCATCAAGGTAGCAATGGAATCACGCTTTCGCCCTCGGAACCCTAACCTATCTATGAATGGAAGCAGCAGTGTAGGAAAACCACGGCAACTGACACAAACAATCCCAACGATAGCGTCTCTTGGCTATGGTTCAAAAGAACTGATTGCATTTTAATTTACTAATGACAAGGCGTTTAGCGCCAGATTATAATAGCATGATTAATGTTTATATGGGGCTACATGGTCAGGCTACATGATCAGCATGATGGTTAGCAGATATAAATCCTGATAAAGACGTGTGATAATGAATATAAAAACTCCCTCACTGACACTTACATTTGTTAGTGCACAAATGAATTTGTGAAATACATGCATGAATGATCCCCAACACAGTGACGATCATTGGATTCCCAACAGGTCATCGATTGACAATTCGAGATAAGCTTCGGTTTATATAAGACACAAGACGGCGCCACATTTTCTATACACACATACACCAGCACGCGTGTTACGGCCGTCAGTCCAAGTTGGACCCTCTCATATATAGCGTCTTCAAAATTTCTCATGAGCTTTCTGTCTGAATTGCTTTAACCATGCCAAACGGTGTTATCACAACAAGCAAAGGTGTAATAGAAGAAAAAGTGCTTCAGGCTATTCGCAGTGAATAATATTATGGTAGTGGTGACTGCATCCATGGGATCCAGATCAGATCGAGAAGAAGCGAGAGGAAGACATTGCAGAAAGAGGTATAACATGGACCAACGACCATAAACTCGATCCCGATGGAATGAGATGTAGAAAGCTGAATGAATGTGTCAGATCTTGGCGTTAGAGTTAGATAAGAATATTGTCAGAAGTAAAGGATAGAAGTACCAGAGAAAGTTTCCCTAAAGCTGCCACACCCTATGCTATAGACGTATGTATCATGTATTGTTGTGGTAATCAATCCAGCAAATATATTATATAGAAGACTGCCATTCAGCGGATATACTTGTATCAGAGTGACCGCACCATCATACAACACAATCACGTTGTATCATCAGTATGTCACCATAGCAAGTAAAGCAACAATGGGACATCTCCTCCATAATTCAGACCATCGTTACCAGTGACTACAATGTCACAGGGGGTCGTACAAGGGTTAAATCATGTTCCTTCTGTCGACCCTGTCCTTCCATTTATGTCAAAATTTCTACTTCATAATAAGAATCTAATCATTGCTAAACGTTTCTTTGTTAAATTCTGGGAAAACATAGGAGATATCTTTTGGGGCAAAAAATGGGTAAATTCAAAGGGTGCCTACGCCTGGGTAGTAAAGTCTGTAAAAAAATATATACTATTAAACACCAATAGGGGTAACTATGATATGCAAATAAAGCCAATAATATTCCCGAAAGAAAAAACTATGGTAGATAAATTCTTTTGAAAAGAAAGAATTTTTGCTAAAATCTGCAGGTGCCTACGTCAGGGTACAATTTATTTAATTATTCTGTCATTATTCATTATTCAAGTTTCTCAACGTATGCACTCAGGAAAAATAAGGTTAAAATTCAAATTGATGCTGAGAGAGAAAAATTGATCCAATTCATTAGCGATTTTCAGGTAAGATTCCCCAAGTACCCTATTTACCAACACAAAGGTTTCCAGAATTTTGAGATGGTTGAACAAATCACTTTGGAATCACCCATTGCCCCCATTTCGTGAGATGGTTGAAAAAATCCCTTTGGAATCACCCATTGCCCCCATTTCGTGAGATGGTTGAAAAAATCACTTTGGAATCCCTTTTCGAGAGAATTGACCATATATATCTTATATCAAAAGATTCGCACTGTGTGCACAATATTGTGGAGCTTTGGAACGCTAAAGCTGAGATATAAACGATTTACAACAAGATCCAAATTATCTACCTGCCCACCTCAAAATTCCACCTGCCCAGTAGTTTCAGACCCCCTTTACATTGACATCTTTGAAATTAATTTCAGGGAAATTAAGAGGTTTAGAATGTAGGGTGGGGCCTTTCAGTGGCTTATACTGCAGGGTCTGTGCGGGTCATTGAAAGCCTTGAAGATGAGAAAATAAATGATTTCATGGCCTGGAATAGCCTTGAAAACGGCCACTATACAGGGCTAGATTAAAAAGAAATGACGATCAATGTTATAGTTTTTATTGCCAGTAGGTCTGGGGCAAATTGAATATTATGCAAATAAGAAATAGTACACTCAGTTTAGTCCAAAATCTACCCATCCATAAGACGTGTAGATTAGAAATCTACCTGCCCGATTATCAAAATCAACACGTCTCGGGCGTTCGGGAGGCGATCTTGTCGCACCCTGATTCAATAAAGGAATTCTAGGAATTTTGTTCAAGAAATGCGCACCCCGATCTTAAATTATGTTTTTATTCAATATACCGGTATTTGGATCTTCTCTGAGAAACTGAGTTAACTAGTGAATCAGATTATTTCCTCTGCAACTTCCAAGCCTAATAAAGAGGGGGAGTCTTCTTAATTCTGGTTCAGAGGTCGCATAGCTTTTGACACCTTCACACTCACTGACTCAGTCTGAGTGAAAACTAGGCAAGCTTCTCCGTCTCCGTCTCTATACAAAGTGGTCACAATTGCAGGCGTTTTACTAGTTTTAATAGAGGGGCAACATTTGGGACTGAGAAAAACTGGCCTTAATAGAGAGTTGGTCGCGGGATTCCACTGTAGTCTTGTTGTTTCTCCACACCACATACACGCGGATATGTGTGTAAGAACAGAAACAGAAAGCAATATCATAGGTCCGTGTAGGCCGTAGCATAGGAATTGTTCTTTTCGATGCGTATAGCATGATGACAGGCAGCTATACACATGGCCGGGCGGGGGGGAACCGTGAATTACTGCAACTTATGAATGGAAGAAACGAATGTGATGAGATGAGGTTTGTGGTTAGAAAGTAGTCAGGATGCCAAGAGGGAGAAGCAGGGTGTGAGAGCCGGGGGTCTGTGTGGGTGTGTAGGGCTCATTCTATGATGTGTCACCCTGGTTACTCTCAGTCTCGGTTGCTAGAAGCAACGAGTTTATAGGAAGAGAGGACTGACTGAGGGGCCTATATGGGGGGAACCTAGGACGAGCTTGTTTTCGATTCTTATCACTCATTAAGGGCTAATGACAGATAGTGGTGTGTGGTTTTCTTGGAAGTGGGCAGATGTGGTCACTCCACATGTCTCCATCTTCAGCTGCTTTCCAATGGTAGTTGCATGTAGGCCCAATAATTTTGCTATTTTGCTACCTTCCGATCTGGTGAAAATAATGGGACAAGTTTGAACAGCTAATTCAAACTATTATACACATGTCCAATTAATGTTTATTCTTTCACCAGATCGGAACATTATATAAATTACAAATATTCATGAGAATTTGAGACCTTAATACTCAGCTAAATATATCCAGGTCATATTGGTCCTTTGAGAAGGGGAACATACCATCTGAAAGCTAAAGACAAGGGGATTCACACCAAATGATTACCATATAGATATCATAAGCAACCTGGCCACAATCTGGGCCCAAAGTAACCCTGTTTTCTTGTAAGTTTATGTGGGTCAGGGGCTTTAATGGGAGTTTCAGAAAATCGAGTTTAGGGCTGAAAACAAGCTCGGGACTAAAGGTTTGCCGCCTGGCCTGTGGTTTTATGCTGTGTGGCACTGGAGGACTCTGATGTGGGGCTTGTGGTTAGATAAATTATCCCCGATAAGGTACACACTCTGCCTTAGAAGTTTAGGGCTGTAGAGGTGGACCTCTGAGTTAATATAGTCTCGTTGCTAGAAGGCAACAATCATTCACAAGGAACTTAGGATACATGTATTGTAAGTATTCCAGAAGATCTAGGTTAGGGTAGGGACGGTAACAGTGGTATTCGTGTTGGGGGAAGAAGTATCTGAATAACTTGAGGAATGTAGAATGAGGAAAAGCACAAACTGTCAGGCAGGACGCGGACATTGACCCGTGCAGATGCGTGGGAAATATAGTACATATTTTACTTATTTCAGTACCAGCACACAACCTATACAATCCCAAACATATATGTTTCCCATGTCGGACTATTTAAAAATCAATCATCAAACTACATTCCACATGCCAGTTAAAATTCCACTGTGAATACATTGCGAAGGAAACGTTTTATCCATGCATCACAACTGAGTAAATGGGGTACTATTGAAATTACTAATAGATAACTGCTGAATGCAGACTGAATAAATGCAAATGGAACATGTTTCTAGCATATATATGCATCCCATGCATGCATGCCGACAATAATTCCCCCATTTCCTCAATAGTAGTAGTGTGTGGCGCCCTGCCTCATTAAACACTAGCATTCTTCATCTAGCCCCCATGGCATGTTGAATATCGGAAATTTATTATCAGGTGATGAAACTAAGTTGGCAAAAAACAGTATTCCCTCTATAGTATATTATAGTGAGAAATGAGTGCATTTGTTATCCTTCTAAAACAACCTATGGCACAACAACCTTCCAAGTCCCATCTCCAGTATTGAGAGGGTTTATCTTTTTTAGGATATACTGAACAGATTGGCACAAAACTTGACCGGATGGCAATTTTTAAAGACTATAACTTCACTATCTTTTGGATAGGGGGTCCGTCCATACCACATACCACATAGGGGTCCATACCACATTATTTGGAGGAAATAAGATCAGATCAATGTAGCAAAATGACACACTATTGCTCTATGTGTAGTCTTCTTTTTCATACTTTTTTTGAGATTATCAAATATTTGGAGATGGTCTAAGACGTAACATTAGGACGCCAAAACAGACATCAAAACCAGACAACAGATCATCAGTTTTTATATTAACATGCCTGTTAGGGGTCTACTGACCCCATTGGGCCGACCATACCAGCTGCAGTGATGTCACTCGACCAGTATCAGTTTAGTAATAAGAACTAATACCAAGTACAGTCCTATACGTTTGCAGTGCATGATGCATGTTTAATCGTCCCCTGGAGTAATCAGATATGTTCAGTCTTCAAGACCTTTAAAAATTCCAAATTATTTTGAGTACCAAATATCAGTATTCATGAGAGATTGAGAGATTTATATTAGTACTTTTTAAAAAGTTGGTCGGAAAAAAAGTTGGTCGGAAAGTAGTAAGAAAAATTTATAATTTGAAATAGTTGGTACTTTTTTTTCTAATTTTTTAAAAATTTACTTATTCAATTAGCCTTTTTAAGATATACATCACACACTTGCCGCCTGCAAATTTGTAAACATTGACATGTGAACAGGAGCGTCGTCTTACCGTGTAGTGACTACATTATGAGGGTTCTCAATACAGTTATATCCATAATAACCAGTCATATCTATTAATTTAATAACATATCGACCCTCATAATAATGCCCCAGCTGAACATCTATAGTGTCATACCAGCCAGATTTCCGTGTACTTAAGAAGATTTGGCAAAGCAGTATATGGAAGTTACATGAAGTTCAGGTTTCTCTATAATCTCACCGCACAAGCGTTAATGAGGGACTTCTTAAATGACTTCTTATTGGAAAATAACAGAACAAAAAATAGAAAATCTGTTTGACCGTTGACAACTGAGATTGCAGCTTTAAAGTATGAAGAGACCATGGCATAAATTTTCATATAAAACGTTTTAAACTCTCGTGGTGGTAAACCGAGATCTGACTAATAACACAAACTCCCGAGTCTATCTTGTGTACATCAAAGTTGATGCAAACTCTCACTGATATTACTTATCTACGAACAGCTTGAGAAGAACAGTAGATGTCACCATGTGTTTCCTCCATTTCCGCAGATTAGGGGGCATTATTTGGAGGAAATAAGATCAGATCAATGTAGTAAAATGCCACACTATTGCTCTACGTGTAGTCTTCTTTTTTATACATATCTTTGTGTACGAATTCAATACGAATACGAATATACTTGAGGTGGATGGGTCCGTAAATGGCATGAGCCCAGTCTTCCAAGAATTTTGTTTTCCATTTTTTCCTCTACTGTACTAATTCCCAGTAGCATGGTAACACTCGATAGGTAAAGAACGCACATAGCATCATACAACAGTCTTCCAAGTAGATCTTTAATTATTATTACAGATTCTGTGGGATTATTTCGTGGCCGCAATATACATCTAGCGCTGCAGGGAGATCAGGGTCGATCTAGTTAAATGCCCAATATTATGAGCGAATAAATATTAGTTAACACGCTTGTCTGAGTGGTGGGCGAGTCAAGCATCTTGTAATCGGTGTTGGGGCACCCGTCACAATCATTCGACCTTGTGGCCATATTATGAGAATTACATCATGTTTACCATCTATGTGTGTCTGTATCGACTAATCTTCGCACCAAAGCATATAGAAGGCCTCCTTATGTCATAACCGGGGTATGACCTATACTAGCCCCATATTAAAATTCTCTGACTGTGATTCTATCATCCAACATCTTACTTCAGAGACAGAGACAGAGAGAGAGACAGAGGAGGGGGGGGGGGGGATAATTGATATTTTTGGAGGGAGTTAATTGATATTTTCTTCATCCAACAACTTCAATCAACCAGAGCTGGTACCAATTATACTAATCAGTACTATTAACAGAATTTGGTTGATGAAGTCATCATTCTTATTTAACACTAAATGATCCGATATGTACGCGTGAACAAATACGGATTTCCTGCCCCAGAACCAGAGCACCAATCAGGAACACAAACCAGGACCCATCAATCATGATTCACCGCAGATTCTACTGCAATATAGTGAGTTTCTAGCGTAATTCTAAAACAAAAGGCGCAAGAAATCACCAGCTTTGACTAGAACGGTTACTCAAGATTAAATTTATATTCGGTTTCAAACAATTCTCAGCAAGTATTGACCTTAAATAAGTGAAATGTATTCTGCTTATCATCGCTGTATGAAATCCCAGAACAAGCCAGATTTCCATTCTATGAGAGAATGAGAGAAGTAGCCGACCACTTTTTTTGACAGCTATAGATCTCTCCATACTACTACTACAATACATTATATATGGTCGCGTAAACTCTTAATAGAATACTGCTTTAATAATATGAACGTGGTTAGGATTCTGACGGAATATTGTTCTATGCTTGGCAAAGCCGCCACAACTATTTGAACATAATGCCTATATATTTGTATTCTGAATCAGATATGTGTTTAGTTTGTGAGTCACGGATAAAGGCTTGCAAACATATAAGGCTGGTAATGAACACAGCCCACCTTTCATAAATTCCGATGAATGACTTGACTATTAGCATAATTTGTATTAGGCGTAAATTCCATTCGAGAAACCAAATCAGCACACAATTTTGGAGATTTCAATGCATAATAGACTGGAACCATATACCGGTCAAATTTGCACCACTCTTCAATGGTGCAAAAATATTAAGAAAATTGGAGCAATTTGTAATGGAGCAAACAGAAAGTAAATGAGTTCAACCAATGATAGAAGAGAGAATCATTATTGTTTAGTCACATTACTATGTCAGTGCCCTGGAAGCCCCACAACATGTGACGCTCGTGAACATAGGGGCGTATGGAAGCATGCCAGGAAATTAAAACCAGGCGAATGGAATGGAAAAGTATGGTTGGCGTCACATCACAACATTGGTCATGACATGTAAACACAGCAATATATGTATATATATCAATATTATAAGTTTAGCCATCACGCTGATTAATTGAATGCTGTTATAGTAACTAATAGGTAGCAGTGTAGAGTACTTCCATCTCCCCATCAACGTTAATATCCTATGTTATCGTGAATATTTCAGCACTATAGTTTTCCCCATATTTATCTGCTTTTTATGTTTCATGATCAGTTCATGGTTTATTGTTATTTTTTAATATTCTTAGTTTCTTTAGGTTATGATATGACGCCTAGGGTCTCACTGATATCACACTCCGCAGTGGCCTTGATTGCAAATCAAACAAATTCTAATCATGAATCAAAATCAGCAAAGAAATCACGATCGAATCTTTACACAGATAATGGGAAAGGTATGCCTAGAATCTGGGTTAGGTCGACCCAAATCCCACAGCGTAGGTAAACACTGTTAAAGTGAATCAATGTCAACACCAGAACCATACACATCCATTACATTACCGGTATCTACCATCTATTTCAAGCCGAGTACATGCTACCCAAGAGCATAGAAAGAAAGAAGGGGAACAATCCAAGACTGTAGCAAATTGATGATGAGGGAGTCGAATACACCTTCTTGTAATAGCTTCAAGTTAAAAAGAAATGTAGTTTTAACAAAATAAAGATACCTCGATGTACATCATTCTTAGCCTAGGTAAGCAAATTGCCATGAAAAGAGTCGTTGAACTACACAAATTCGGAATGTAAAGGTCTATGGGTGTATAATTACATTACCACCAACAATCGAGTTAATATGTATACTTTGGTATTTCTTGTTCATTCATCAAAGCGTGGTACAAAACTGGTACATTTGCCATTTAACCCAAATACCAAAGCTTTGTACTCAAACCCCTTCACCCCGCTGTTAAAGCTGCATTCTCAAATATTATGACAGACAACATCTTGCCAAACTCATCGCAAGAAAGGAGCTCGGCGGGTCCACGAAGGGGAAGTGAAAGAATTAATGAGTGGCAGATACTCAGGCACTTTTATTGCATTTTTTTTTTAGATAAATCACCCAGGAATGGATAGAGCGGCTAGGGCGTGGCATCGCTTTTCGTTGATGATATAGTTGGCCCCCACCCACCGCACCGCAGACACAACGTGGGTTTTGTTGTCCTTTGATGAATAATACAGTAGTACCCCCCCCCCCCCCCCCCGCCCGCCATCAAACTAGCTATGCCGGCCTTCCAGCAAACCCAAAGATCTCCAGACTGCTATGCACCACATTCTATTGCATTTAGATCAAACCTATCAGAATATGCATATATTATGATATGCAGTGGAATAGTAATAGTTTGTGGTGACACATGAGCCGGATCGCCCAAACAGCAACATTCGTATTATTATTGGAAACTGGGGCATTGAACACTGATAGCAGATATGCAATGATCAGCGCAGTGGCTAAATTTGCACCTGGTGACTTGTATTGATCCTAATCGAGTGGTGATATGAGAGACAGGAAAGCCAACGTATTAAGCTAACAAATATTTTTATTATAACTAAGAGCTGGGGTTGAAGCAGTTTTTTTTTAAAAAAAGCTTAAGTAAAGTTAAGCGGAAGAAGGGGAGATAGTGAAAGCTAGAACATCAAAGAGCCCAGCCCAGCAGTGAAAGTAGTCGTATGATGTGGGGCATAAAGTTCAGGTCAGGGCAAAGCTCGCGCTTGTTCTGTAAAGAGGCTTCTCATATTATACTCCCCCACCCCTTGTTGGGACTACAACTTTTGACACCAATAGATAAGGAAGCACCGATGCGCATCCATGTATTAGTGGGTTAGAGTTGGGGTAGAATTATTTAAGGGTTCCTAGTATAGCAGGCGCCAGTCGAGGTTCTACTTGCAGCGCACCTGCCCAGCCTACCATCACTCAGACCACAACTACTATTCCCCCCTCCTCACCCTCATCTCTCCCCCAACCCTACCTACCACTCGTCCTTCGATCACCACCGCCGCCACCACCACACGGCTCGCAGCAGGATCAATATGAACTCTCGTCTAGTTAACACACCTATCATCACTGGACACCAGTTCAAACACTTGACTGAGAGCAAAGCAACTGGTTGAAAAATGAAAACAGGACCCAGACCAGTGGCAAGGCAATGACAAACTAGATGTGACAGTGTGATCAAGCTTTCAAGCGAGAAAAACGGTTGCCACTGAGAAACGAAAGCGAAAATGTTTGACATGTTGGATCAAGTGTCCAGACAAATGAAACTGAATAACTCGGGACACAATACAGAAACGATTATCACTGGGCAATATGGGGGCATTGTTGGCCTTCAGCAGAGAGACATCCATACATAATACACACACACTATACATATACAATGTATACATTATATACATATGTATATAATATACACACACAATATATGTGTGTGTGTATCGCGTACATACATACTATAGTGTGTGTGTATTATGTATGAATGTGTGTGGATAACTTGTTTGGGCCTTATGTATTATGTATATATATATACATAATACATGAGGCCTAAAAAAGTATCCACACACACATATATATCGGCGATATATATATGTAAGCCCCATCGCACTGCATGATTCATCAACGTCAATAATAACTATCCCTCTATGAATACCCTGCATGGACAATACACACAGCATACACCAGGTAGACTAGTATTCTGGAACCAACGTATGATAGGATGTAGAGATAGTCAGATATAAGGCTATGGTAAATTATCAAATCCCAATACTGCACAAAAATGTTTCCTATCACTGATGATATCAGAATAACAAATCTTTATCCACATAATTAATCATGCTGTTACAACAGCGAAGTCTAAAAAACTTTTCCCGAGACATGTAAAACTCCCAAACTTTCCAGCATACTTTGGCTTCAAGTGAGGTTACCACAGCCTAAAATTACGGCCTCATATTTGGCAACGCAACATTGCCGGCATAGAAACGTTGCCGGCATAGAAACGCTCCATAGCAATCAGAAGTATAAATTCATAGTTTTTTCTCTTCGGAATTTTCTGGTAAATCACATAATTAATTTAATATAATTAATTTAATACTTATTTAAATATGCAAACAGCAGCTCGCAACATGTGCCAAATATTAACCAATGGGAGAACAGGATTGGCTCATAGTAGGTATCCCGGTTTCGTAAGACATGCGTCAGTAAGAAATCTGCTCGGGGGAGACCATACACTACAGAACACTGTCGGGCCATGAGCTAGTGGGTGCCCGATGAGTGGCAAATGAGGGGGTCATATTACAAAACACCTGTATCTTTCAATTGACATAGGCAAATTGTTTTTGCAAACTTTTAATTTTGTAAGTTAATGGCGTAACGGTGTCCACTTTTATTTCATCATAAACTTTTTCAAACGTTTTGACTAACATAAATGTTAACTGAATAATCAAACAACTTACCCATGTGAAACGATACAGAATGATTAAATTTTCCAAAATTATAGTCAAAGGATACCATGTTATGAACGCAACAATTTCAAGGAGGTTGAAGAATTCAGCTTGACTGGACCAATTAATTACCTTGATAGATAAAGGATCCAATCAGCCACAGGTTAACAATAAATGAAATGAGTTGGATATGAGGCGAGAGTGATCAGCATCACACGGGACCGATTCCCAACTTACACCTTGTCACCTTGTCCCGGTCAGTTTGTTATCTCCCCTCCCATCTCCCTGCCCTCCCGCTCTTAATCAGTACCCCCACCCTTCCCTTTGCTGACCTGCTGGTCATGTTCCTTCCCCTCCCTCCCACGTGATCAGAATCTAAGATAACAGTGACGTGGACATTGGCGCGTATTTTGGAGGATAGAAAGAAGTTCATGAGTGTGTGGCGGGAAGAAAGGTGGTTAGGCCTCGGAAGGGGGCGTGGCAGATGCATTTCTGAATGAGACTTCAAATAAACATTCAAAACTCTCAGAGAGTAGTTCCGAATTTTACAAGGTCCTTTCGATCCCTTATTTTCTCTTAGAATCCTTGAAAAGTAATCTTTCCACATTATTACATGAGAGGGCAGGTGTTATGCTTTAGAATTGACGGGGACAAAAAACGGGAAATATACGTTTTAAATTTAGATATTGATGTCACACTTTTGGGACCAAGATTGAATTAACCCTCATGTACATAAATAGGGGCATTTCATAGTAAGTAGACATCATGACTGAGATCCTATGTGACATATATATATATATATGTCAAAACAACACTTCTGTGAAACTAAATATTAGTGCATCAAAGACTACCGATTGCTGGTCGGTCACTTGCTACGTACTTTTTTTTTTTTTAACAGAAATTTTATTCAGGCTTGTATTACAGTTTTGATGCCCTCACCTCAGAGGTGATGTTCTTTAGCACCCTGATTATATTTCAGCATTTCGAGGGTAGCAGTGTATATACATAATCAGTGAACAGATACAATTTTTAGTTTTATATAAACCTCATGCCATTATAATATAAATGACTTGTTATAAGCCGTTTTTAGCTATTGTTTATCAGAACATTTAAAGGAACAAAGATGAGAGATGGATGGAGGATGAAATGAGATGTTTTAAGAAATAATGTGATGTAAGGAGTTCCCGACTAGTGTGTATCATTTCATATGTCGAGATGAGATGGGTGAATCATATAAATCAATAAATGTGACATTCGTGCTTGTTGCATCATATATATATACAAACAGTGTTAATTAATCATTATATTTAACTTATCCTATACAATTCAATATATTACATTATATCCCTTTGATAGGGTGTACCCTGTACATAAGTGGGTTAAAGGAGTAAGCATGCAGAGGTAGGGGTGGGGGCGTAGTGGTCCGAGGGGGAGAAAGACAGCAATAAGAGAAGCGATAAGAAACTTAAAAATAAAGTAAAAATAAAATAAAATAGTTTCTGGTGAAATCATCAAGAAGATAATTTCAACGTGGAGTGTATATGTAGCATGTGTGTGTGTGGGGGGGGGGGGGGGAGTATGGTTGTATCATCAAGTACAATAGTCCTTAATACTTCTTTTCAAATTATTTTTAAATGCAAGTTCATCACCTAGAAGCCTTAGTTCTGGACTAAGACTATTCCAAGCCTTTACTATGTTGTTTCTTAACGATTTTTCATCCTTACTGTTTTTTGGATTAAAATTTCCCAATATTGGTGCATTTGCTTGCCTAGTCATTCTAGTAGGGAGGATAACATTTCCCTTTATATATATTTCCTTATGTCCTATAATACAGTGGTTGTACATCATTCTTTCCTTTATACACATCACTTTTGTGGTAGTAAGTAAATCCGCATTACTAGTTCTGTAATCACAGCTTAATGCAATTCGTAAAATTCTATTTTGGATTTTTTGTAATTTATCTAAATCTTTGTTTGTCAAAGGACATAAACTAAATAAGCTGTAATCAAACAGAGATAGTAGTTTGGATTTTGCAATTAATATTGCAGTTGCCTTAGTCAGATTACATCTAATTTTTCTAAAAGTATAAATTTTCTCATTAATCTGTCTAACAACATTATTGTATTGTTGTTTCATCAATAGTCTATTGTCTATTGTCACTCCAAGATAAGTATATGTCCCAACAACTTCAAGTTTTTCACCTCCTAATTTGACATTTACATCCAGTCTATTATTATACATTTGCTTGCTCAATCCAAATACCATCAATTTTGTTTTTTTACTATTAACTAATAATCTATTTCCTAAACTCCAATCATAGAAGAGGCTCATGTCGTGGTTTAAAGCAATTTCACATTCTTTAAGACTATCACCTGTATAATAAAATACCGTATCATCGGCGTATTGTAAGTATTTCGATTTCAGTTTTAAATGTTTTAAGTCGTTAGCATAGATCAAGTACATAATTGGTCCCAGTATCGACCCTTGGGGTACACCATAATTGATTTCTAATACACTAGAAGATAGACCATTTAATTTCACTTTTTGTGATCTATTGGTTAAATAGGATTCAAACCAGGAAAGTAGTGATGGGGCGACACCTAGATCTCTCAATTTGTTCAACATTAATGCAGGCACTACAGAGTTAAAAGCTTTACTAAAATCGACATAGCAGGCAATAGTAATCTTCTTATGATTGATTGATAAATTTAGATCACTAATTAATTCAACTAAGGCGTCAGTAGTAGATTTTCCTTTTTGATATCCTTTCTGCTGATCACTTAGTATCCCTTTATATTTCAGAAAGTCCATTAATTGTTCCACTACCATTTTTTCTAATAATTTTCCTCCTATGTGTGTTAGTGATATTGGCCTTGTGTCGTTAACAATTTTCGGATTATTTACCTTGGGAATTGGTACCACGTTAGCACATTTCCATTGAACCGGGAAAATACCAGCCTTTAATGATGCATTGTATAATACTGCTATTTGCTCAATCATCATCTTAAAACAATCCTTGTATATTCTGCTAGTAATCAAATCACATCCAGAACTTTTTTTAACATCAATATTACTAATCAATCTTACAATATCGCTTCTATCTACTGTAATACTCTCTAGGTCTCCACCAAAACTTTCATCAAATCTTCTAGTAGGATGCGTACCGATTTTTTCATTAATTTTATCCCCTATTTCACAATAGTGTTCATTTAAAGCATTAACCATTTCCTGACCATAGACCACTTTATCAGCTACTTTGATATTATTTATAGTATTTACCGACCCAGTATCAATTTCTTTTATAACTTTCCAAAATTTGGTGGTATCTTTCTTATGAATTGTCAGCAAGTTCTTATAATAATTTGATTTTGCCCTTTTTGTTTCATTATTACACAAACTCTTTGCATTTCTTGCAGCTATGATATCATTACAGTTTTTCGTTCGATTCGCTTTCTTATATAGTTTTTCCCTATTTCTGTTCAATTCGGTCAATTCAGCTGTATACCAGGCTGGTTTTGATCGTCTTAATTTAAACTTCTTCCACGGTGCTATTTCATTGGCAATATTTAAAATGTTCTTATAAATGATATCCCACAATTTATTTGGATCATCATTACTATGATATTCTGTCCAGTCAATCTGGTCAATCTTTTCTCTCAGAATTTCATCAGAATAATTTTTGAAACATCTACCTGTGATACTTACTTTAGGTTGCGCCATTACATTTCTTTTCATTATTATATACGTTGGCTGGTGGTCAGATAAGGAATAATTTAGTACACCCGCTGTCACTTCTATTGTACTTCTTACTAAGAAGTGATCAATAATCGAGTCTTTGAGGAGTCCATATCTAGTTATATTATTTATATGACTGGTAAGGTTTTTCGACAAAATAAACTGTTGCAAGGCTCTATTCTTGTTATCGTCAACCAGGGTATCAATATTAAAATCTCCCGTTACAATGACATTTTCATTTGCCCTACTCACACACCGATTCAGTATATCATCTAAGTCGTTAAAGAAGGAATTAATATTGCCAGACGGTGGGCGATATGCCGATATTATTTTATAAGCAGGATTGTTTGGTTTCCATACCTTGAGAGCCATTATTTCACTTTCTTCATTTGAGCATCTCCATTCTAAGTTATCATCCACACAAAAACAGTTCCTAATATAACAGCATATCCCACCGCCTCTCGAACCAGTGGTTCTATCCAACCTATAAATCGTATACCCAGTACTAGCAATTAACCCATCATCTATTTCTTTTTTCAGCCAGCTTTCCGTAAATATAAATATATCAATATTTTCACTCAACATTTCATTTCTTATGGTATCGATTTTTGGTAGTAAAGATCTTATATTGTAATTGACAATTTTTAAACCTCTTCTTTTAGCAAGAGTGGCCCAGTCTTTAATCTCCGGTATATTATTCATTAGAATTATTTTTCTTCATTATATATCTTATACTCAGTGTCCATCTAGTCTTTAATATCCTTCTATCTAGATCCTTTCTGACATACCTGTAGCCATTCATAGCGAGTTCTAACCCAGGTCGTACAACGACTTCTGGGCACTCACTACAGTTTCGAGAAATCAGTAGGAGCAATGTTCTTATAAAATACATTGAAGGTAGAAGAATTGCCTTACCAATTGTCTCCAATTGATACGAGTCATTGATGTATTGTGTATTTCTGCATTTGCGGAGTTGTCCCTTGTTAAATACGCACGATATAATATCCTTATGGTATGGTTGCCTCTCCCACCTCTCCCAGGCCGTGCAACGGCTTCTGAGAGAAGGTGAGGTCAACGTCCAACACCTTCCATTATTATGTAACTGAAAACTGAATAGTCCATTAATTGATAATCCTGGATCGTTCTCTATAATTACACGATAGTTTGGTCGCCTCTCCCACCTCCCCCAGGCCGTACAACGGCTTCTGGGAGAAGGCAAGTTTGGCAATTCAAACAAGCGGATTTGCATCAAATTGAACAATTTGTGTAGCCCAGTGATTCTTTACGATTTCGTCACAGTGTATACCATCTTGAAGTCGTCTTAGATAGTGCCTCCATTTATTTTTGGCCTTGTGGTGAACTTTATCAATTAGATGTACGTGTTTGACTCCTCTTTGTCGATTGACATTCTTTAGATACAAATTTATATCGACAATTGCATCATTAACGCCATGCTGCAGTGTAGAATACCCATCCAGGCCATTGGCTCTATTAATATCCAGTCCAACCAGGCCTCCAAGCGAAACTATGCATCTGTTTGTTACAACTGATAGTCTTTCCAGGACGTTATCGTATAATTTAACCATATGTGTGACAATTGCTTCTTTCTCATTTCGTACTAAAGAGATTTCCTTTGTGTGTCGATCTTTTATGCTCAGATCGCATATACCCCCACACAACAATAAATTATCTGGTTTATATTTCTCTTCCAACTCTAGTGCTCTGTCCGTTAGGAAGGATAACTTTCCTCCTGGGTATATGAAGACCCAGATGTTATTGTTACCAATCCGTCCCTCTATGCTTCTCCCCCGAGAATCGGTGATCACGATCGTCCGAACCATAATTCTACAATGAGACTGTGGTCTAGGTATCAAATTCAAATTCAAATTTCGGGCGAATATATGTCTATCTCTTAAATATGCCATCTGTTTGTTGACGATCGGTTTCACTTGTATACGATTGTTGATTTCCATAGTACTGCTGGGCCATGAAATCTCTCAGTACCGCCTCCATTTCGGCTGGACTAGGTGGGCATGTATTTACTCGTTTGCTAGGGCTATCCATTTGTTCCCCACTTAACAATCGTTTCTGTCTGGTTGATGGACTAGGATTGGGAGAGCATGAAACATACGGATCACCCAGCCTTTCCAATTGTCGCTGTTGGTATCTGTGTGATTGGCCCCTGGATGCCTTCCATTTCCCTCTATTGTTACCTCCTTTCAGGCTTGCAGCATATGTAGTTCTTCTACTTGGGGTAGGTGGAGGTGGAGGTTTGAAATAGTCGTTTCCAAGTGGAGGCATGCGGTTTGACGAATCAGATTGTTGATTACAGTCCATATCCTCGCAATCATTTAGATCATTTGATATACCGAGCATTTGAGAGTAATTGCCCCTACTGCTATTGTAACCACCTCTCGCTGAACGCGGTAACCAGCCTTGCCTCCCCCTTCCTCTACCAGCATATGATTCTCTCTGATCATCCTTGGGGATTTTCGCTCGTGGTGATTTGCTCATTGAAGGTGGAACAATGATTCCCTTCTCATCTTTGGGCTCAATTGGTCTTCTGTCGTCCCATTTCAATTCACCACTTGCAAAGCTTCTATAATCTTCGAGCATTCGCCCAACTAAATTGCATCCGTTGTGTTGCCCTGCAATGGTCTTTTTTGACTTTAGAGTAGACCCACAGGCCCAAAACTCGCAATTCGTTGCTTCTATTAAAGGCTTCTTTCCCGTATCCAGCAATTCCCTCCTCATGCCAGGATTTTGGTTGAATTTACATTCTATCAAGACACGCATTACCCTTATCTTGATGTCATCCCAATCATCATCATTTTTTGCTGAATAGGAATTTCTCTTGCAGGCACGTGCATCTTTACATAGAAATATATCTTTTGCTACATCAGGGCGACCGAGAGAAATAGCACGAGCATATTGATAGGCTTGCTCGATGGATGCGAATTCCATATCATTAACTCGTAGACGACACGGGTAAAAATTACTCAATACACTGTGTTCCGAACTAAAGTAAATGCTTCCGTTGATCTCTTTAGTTTTAGCGTCAGATAAGCGTGAACCCTTTGACTCAGTCAATACACTCAATAAACAGTGAATATTACTGGATTCTGTGAGATACATAGCTATACAATAAAAATTTAAGTATATAAACATAATTTATTAGAAATATCTAATGAGTGTGCTATGTCATCATGGACACTACAATACAAATTTGTAACATAGAATTAAGATGCCTGGACTTGGAAAGATGGTAACTAAGTAACATTTCGATTTATGACTATATAATAAATTATGTCTAAATCTAAGCCTGTCAATAGTCTTCAGATTTTTCTAATTATGCATCTCGACCAAAGATTTTTGTTTTAACTTGCATGAAACCAAATCAATTATTTTGTTAGTGCGGAAAGTGTGTACCCATAATTATGTACCTTAAGACACCTTTTAAGTTAAATACCGGAAAACAATATTGCAAGTGAATACTTATTCTGAGTCTCATATCCGCAATATGGATTCATCCCTGCAAACAGTCCATACAAGGTACTATGATAGAAATGCGTTTTAACATACTTAGTATATGAATCAATCCCAGGTGATGCCCAAATTTTCCACTGTAGTAAATCAATATCGAAGTTCGTTCACCTCACTTTGATACTGTTAAGACTTACAACGCGATAACTGGCAAAATGTCAAACCTGATAAATGAGCCACCATAGGCCTATAAATGTAAGAAAATCAGGAAACTACATGTAGCCTATATGTAATACAATAGTATAATATTATTGACAGTTATAATGAGCTAAAATGGTGTGGGTATGACAGGCCTGATTGCAACTTTATAACTGAGCAATCATACTTGAAAAAGGATAAGGAAAATCAGTTGGACTTATAACCATCAATCTTGTATACAGTGGTACTTCCGTGACAAATCCATGAAATAAAAGAGTAGACCTACTCAGTGACCCTTGGCCTCAACGAGGGAAGATTATTTTCCCTATGGCCAGTATGGGTTTTAATATTGCCCTCATGGTAGCTCAAAGGTTTAATGACAAATAAACGTAGAATATAAAAAAGGGCAATGAGGCTGGGGAAACAAACAACTGAACTTAGATCCTGACATGGAAAGTGTTTGGAAATTCGATGCGGTTTGGTGGGCGTTGGCTGCGCCTTCGCTGCCACTTAAAAGTGTAACTGTAAATAGGACCGGAGGCTGTCTAGGCTAGAATCCCTAGACTATTTTTTAATAACAAGCCTAAAAGTAGTGAGAGATTCAACCCTCTTGCCTCAGACAAATGCAAAATAAGATCACACAGACTCTAGACTAGTAACACAGACCTGATATGTAAGTAGTAAAGTACAGAAAATATAAGGATCAAGGCACTACTACAACAGTCAGTAGCCTAATTTGTAGTGACAGTCACAGTGGCACTGGTAGGTGCCTACTTCGGGCAAAATGCAAAACTGGAGGTCTGTTTTGAAGACATTGCTGTCATCAATAGAGTTGACAGCTATATGCTGAGTAGCCTAATGTCATGATTCATGGTCATGTGAGCAATAAGTCAGTCTCGGTGGCAGTGATACTCGCATGACTGCCAACTCCACCGTCGTCGAGTCTGGGCCTGTACTGTAGTGGTCTAGTGTAGTGCCTCCCCTCACATATTAATACTGTTGGACCTCTAAAATCAATCTATTATCGACCATAACATAACTCGGCCCAGGCGCGCTATACGACAATGTACATGAAACTTACTGTTAATATAGCCTTTCCTAGGCTCACAGCCCCTCTACATCCGAATGTGGTTTCTGTTTCTGACTTGTAGTAGCTTAGAGTCCCATCTTTGAGAACGATGTATCGGTCTTGCCACCCGTGTATGTAGTTAGTCCACTTGTTCAAGGTACCAGCCAACTCGGGTAACTGTTGCTCATCCTCAAATTCATCCTGCTCTTCGTCGTCTGTCAAACTTAAAGCATCCCTTGTGTCATCTGCCATTCTGTCTTCGCTTAGGGAATTCAGATGATAAAAATGATCCAACTAAATTGCTGTTTTCCAAGTCTTATTCCAGCAGCCCGGTTCGCTGTTACCTCCCGGAGCACGCCATGTTGGATTGTCCCGTGACGTCACAAGGGCGCCGATAGTAGCGATCCTCGTGTAAGTAGTTTATACCATAACTTTGTAGGCCGACTAAATTCTAAATTCACATGGTATAGCCGTTATAGCTTGAACAACGAGAGTAATTGCGTTGGGTAGCCTATAGCCTATCCTGACAACAATTAGAACCATATCTTTATTATCGTATTAAAGCTTATTAAGAAAATGCCAGACTTATTAACATCGGAAATTTATTTGAAATCGAAAAAAAAGGAAATTGTTCATGCAAATCATGGTATTGCTATTGGTAGGCAAATTCTTTTGAAAAGAAATAAATTTTGCTAAAATCTGCAGGTGCCTATATATAGGCCTACATCAGGGTACAATTTATTTAAGAGTGGGGAAGTCTTAGAAAAGAAATAAATTTTGCTAAAATCTGCAGGTGCCTATATATAGGCCTACATCAGGGTACAATTTATTTAAGAGTGGGGAAGAGTGTGTGGAGCACCTTGAACCACTTTTTCATATTTTCCCCCTCATACTATAATTAAGGGGGCTATCATTATTTACCTCATGGGGGGGGGGGGTGTATAGGCCTATAAGAATTATGTGGGTGGGGGTGGGGGGTCACAAAACATGGCACCCTCTGATGGAGGGGGGGGGGGATTCCCAAATAGGCTATATGGCACCCTCTGATAGGGTGATGAGATTATGGACAAATAGGTTAATCAGAGACAAGAAAAAAATGTTCTACTACCAGAGCTGGGGCAAAAGTGGAATCATTTGCATTGGTGATATTTTAAACCAGCAGGGAAAAATAATGTCTAACCTAGAGGTAAAGAGGCAGTTTGGTTTTATTCCGGACTATCATTTAATGCGAGATTTGAAAAAAGCTATCCCAAAGGAATGGTTAATAACCATTCAGAATCCCCCCCCCCCCCCCCCCCCTGCGAGGATAAAGGGAATATAGATATAAAAATCAATAGTCAGTGTCTAGATATTGTATCATGCTCGAGTAAAAAAATATATAACGCCTTAATAGAAAATCTGAAGGTTAAAAGAGAAAAGCTCAACTTGTGGCAACAATTATTAGACTTAAGTGATGAAGATTTTGGACAGTTAGACTGGAGAAAGATTTGTCTTATTCCATATAAAACTTCTTGTGAGACAAGACTCCAGGTACTGCAGTACAGAATTATTCATAAAACTATTACCTGCAACTATTATCTCAAAAGAGCCTCCATCAAAGACCTCCCTGTGTGTTCTTTTTGTATCAAAAGGGACGATATAATCCACTTTTTTATTCTCTGTAACAACACGAAAAATCTCTGGCAAAAAGTCATTAAGTTTGTAGACTCCTTGGGATACCTCAATGAGGATGCAGGTGGTAAAAAAGTGTTCGAAAGAGGCACAAACGGAGTTTTTGAAGTAAAAAAAATAAATATTATGTTTGGTTTCGACAAGAAAGGCATAAATGTTAAGATTATAAACTGGATTGTTCTTACAGCAAAAGCGTTCATCCATCGTCAGAAGCTATTCCATAATGGTATGTTAGAGTGGCTTGTTTTTAGCTATGAATTAAGATAAAAAATCTCCATTATTATGTGTCAAAATAGATACACTGGGGTATGCAAAGAAGAAAATAGAAAATGAAGAAATCTGTTTTCAGATCCGTCAGATTTAATAGATCTAAATAAATAAATCCTTGTGCTTTAATTCACTTAGTTCGGTTAAACCAACGAACAAGTGGAGACCAAGCGGATGTTTAAGCAACACCTTAATCAGTAAATACTGAGTCGATGTATTGGAAAATTAACCAACTTTGTGTCTAAAGAAGATCACAGATTCTATATGGTAATCGAAGCAAACGTGCAGGAAAAGGGCATGTAATTCTTGATATAGAATTGTCCTGGAGAGTGGAGGAAATTTGTTGATAGATTGAATAAAAGAAGATGTCGTAAAAACAAAAACAAAAATAAATATACTTAAAAAAAAAAATCAAATTGACTCCTGCTTGTCTTCTCCCTCAACAAATGAAATGGGTCACTTCTCCTTTCAAAAGAAATATCCAGTTGCACTGTCACTACTTTCTAAACTAAGACATCCAGATGTTTCAAGTGTTGGCACCATTTGGTTCTTTCAGTTTGATTTTTGTAGTCTTCCATGATTTGTTTAAACTTGAGCACTACATCAGGAAAAAAGATGTCTTTTTCAGGAGGAAGTCCTTATGCTTTCTGTCCATTTTTGGGCAAAGGAGACCTTCTACATTATGATTCAGGGCATTGAGTTGAACCATGACTGCTGACTTGTCAGAAAAATCATTTTGAAAACATTCTATTGCTTTCCCAGTTCGGTTCTTTTGTTTAGTAACTCTATACTATTTTCCTCATCTTATTTTCTTTTCCAACTGGCTGACTTCCTTTTATTTTCCTTCTTGCTGTTATTTTTAGTATGAGTAGGCTTTAGTGGATTGAACTCTCTTAAAGACATCTGCCAGTGCCTACTTTGATTCCTCTAGCTGCCCTCAAAATATGCTGCATACTTTTCTTGTTCAATTAGTCTTCTCTAATATGGACATTTTCTCTCATGAGTCTATCCACCAATCTTTCGTCATAAGACCTCAAAACAAGCGAAATTTAGAAGGGGTTATATCATCTTGTAATTTTTATGCAATATAACCAATGGCTTGGGTGACATGTATGTGAAATTTGGGAATCTAATTTTGAAAATCAGTAATTCTATGAGGTTTTGCATCTAGGTATAGCTCTGTTACTATGTAAGCGACCGTGGGCATACATTTTTAATTCCTTGAACATCATTAAAATAAATAATTTACACGCTTTTTGTAGTTATTTGAATAGAAATATTAGAATAAACACTATTCTTCATAATGCACTTTTCTTTTTAAAGAAAAGCAATAGTTTCTTCAAGTAAGAGGCATTTGCACCAAAAGGTATTTTGCTTCATTTTTGCAGTATAATGACGTGTTCATTTCTAAATAAGATCTTTAATAATATGTTCTACATATTATGATTCTGTGTGTTTCATTTAACAGGACAAATAATGTTTGATGCGAATCAAATAAAAGGTTCATAATATTTTAAATATTTTTAAGCTAGGGATAAATAAAGTGTGCAGCACGGTCGCTTACATTCAACCATTTATATCTCCTGTTCTAAGGCATTCCTACTGCATGAAACAATGCTGAGCTGGAGGCTGATTGTGCAGTATTTCTATCCATGTCGAATCATCTTCAAATCATAAAATTTGGATTTTGGGTATTCAGGAAAAGTTTATTCCACCGATTGAATAATTTTCCAAAGCATTATATCACAGAATTAATTGAAAAATAGAGAAATTATAATAACCTTTTCAAATCAACCATACATAGAGAACCATTGGACCGATTCTGTTGGAATAAACTTTTCCTGAAAGCCCAAAATCCATATTTTACGATTTAAAGATGAAACATATATATATTTGATTTTAATACTGACTAAATGTTATAAATACGATTCCAATTAAATTCGTCCCCACAGTCGCTTACAGCACACGGTCGCATGTACAAACCAATATTGAGTATGAGGAAAATCTGGACTCTTTCAAAAATATGAAAATGTTGAATATACTCCTTATTATGGGGGACATATTTTCACTAAAAATTTTCTTTAAGGAACTAAATGGGAAAACAGTATGATCATTCATATATGGCACGGTCGCTTACATTAAAATGTGCCCATGCTCATCTTTTATGCTCTAAAAATGATGCTATATCAAAGATATCCAATGAATATCAAAACAATGTTTTCCATTGCTAAGATGATGTAAAATTCTTCTTTTTAACATATAATAGAAGCAAATGCCAAATTCATATTATATTATTTTCTACCATTGTTTTAAACAGTTGTAGCACGGTCGCTTACATCCTCCTACCCCACAACAAATTCTGAATCTATAACTATAAAGAGTATTCTTTTCACGATTTATTTTTTAATAAATTATTTTTGATATATTTTCAAACATTACAATTTGTCAAAGTTAATAATATGCAGCCATATTATATATTCTATATGCGTTCGAAAATGAGTAAGTCAGATTTTTAAAGCAATTTATGCAAATAAAACACACATTATCTACCCTAGAAGAACCATTTTTGGATATAGATATATATAAATGTGGTATACCATCGACAGCTCTTGATAATGGGAATACATTTATGCTAATATTGCATTTGAATGCACAAGAATAACATCACTATGGAACAAAATTCATATGACGAAGGTTTGGTGGATTGACTCTCATGCATTTCTCAACTTTGTCATTACATATGTATGGTCATGTGTTGTCAAGTTCATGATCCCAATATGGTGTTTCAAAGATGCTGGCCAGGTGATCTACCAGGGCATTATCACTTAAAAAAAATGGAAGAGCACATAAATAACCATTGTGAAATTGGTGAGCTGTACTAAGAGTTCCACTGTTTCAGCTGCAATAATGAGGTATGTGATTTGTGTGGGAATAGAACTTATTCCACTCTAAAGACTGTGTACATTGTACCACAGCCCATGCCCTCTCCTGAGTCTGGCCATTACAAGTACAAGACATATATTGAAACAATTGATTGTGTACATAGTGAATCTCAACCAATGGATGATTTTCAGCTGCACAAATAATGCAGTGTTCTCTTTGAAAAAGGAGAACTTGCCTTGAAATGACAGCCAAAGTTAAATCTTTTGCTCACAATTTTCTTGTAAGGAAGGACCTTGTAATTGGCCGCTTGCAGTATAAAAAAAACAAAGATGAGAAGAGAAATGAGAAGACAGTTGGTTAAAACAGAGTTTAACACTGGACCAAGGAGGGTTATTATACCATGACATGGTATATTTTATTTAAAATGTTGTAGGGGGTGTGTCCCTATGGACATCATAAGATGTCCAAGTCAAAACAGCGAAAGGGTAGACCCATGGTCTTCGAAAAAGGGCTGGTGGTGTGAGTTTGCCTCATTTGAAAGTGAGGCACCCCTATGTGATAAAAGGGTCACTCTATTACCTGTCCACTTATGGTATTGTGGGTGGCAAAAACAGGGGTAGAGAGGAACAGTGGTAGGACTGTGGTCTGATGCTGCCTCAAATGGCAGTCATAGCCTGAAAGGGTCTGAGCTAGCTAGAGTTAACGTATTTGTAAACCAATGAGTAGAGTTTGCTGGGCTCTTTTTGAGAAATATTCAATCAATAACATTTAAACCGTTTGGGATCATAGAGTTAAGTCTGGTTATCCATCTCTTTTCCTCCCTGTCTCTTGCCAATTTACTGGCCCACGACCTAGGTTCATGGGGGATGAAGCAGAAAACTGAAATAGAGACTATTGACCTTTTGTCAGCGGTTTCTGTGTGTGAGTGCAGGTGTCTAGCTACGGTGGTGTCCAGAAGCATACCGCTGGATTGGGTTGTGTGGGGGTCTGACTTTTAGGCTTATTGCTTGTATAAATAAAGAAAAACAGTTGCCGACGAACCCCTGTCCACCCAACCATCCCGTGAATATGCCCCCGTCCCCCCCCCCCCATCAGTGCCCGTCCCGGGAGACTTGCCGAAGCCTTGAAGGCAAGGCTTCGGCCGTTTTCGTCTGCAAACGTTTTGCTTTGAGCTGTCCGCTATCCATTTCGAATCCCATTTGCCGGTTACGTTGATTACGTTGATTACGTTGAAGTGACTTCCGGCTTGTACGGAATGGAACAAGGGATCGGAATGGTCAATGGCGTGGATGTAGCTGTGTGGGTTGAGTGTGGAGGTTGAAACGAAAATGGATTGTGGAAGTGTGAGTGCCTGAATCGACAATGTAAGTACGCTAGGTTGTAGGTATAGGCCTAAACTAAGTATTCCATGCATTAATAGACATTCTCAGCGGGGAAATTATTGAATGCAGGCAGAGAAGTAACCACATGGAATAAGAGTATATATCGTTGGACACTAGTAGTCTGTGCACCGTGCGAAATTGTAAATAGAGTCATTCTGACTTCTTCCAAGGAAGAAGCGGAGGGTGCCGACCGTCTAGATTCTTGCTGATTTGTTTACAGTGCTTGCCGAAACGGGTCACTATGGTGTTGTGAGTTTGCCCCACATATTGGATGTGGCATACCTGACAAGTGATGACATATATCAGGTTGTCGCTTTGGCAGTTTATCTGTTTGAGGCACGAAACCTCTCGTTTGAGATTCTTACACCAGATTTTACCCAAGGTGTTAAGTCTGGGGCAGTACCTGCAAGAGTTGGGTCTGTTGCAGGTGTTGGTGAGGAACCCGGGTGGGTCTGAAGTAGAAGGTGCTGTTGATGAGGTCTCTCAGGTTCTTCCCTCTGCAGGAACCATGGGTTATCTTGGCCTTCTGTAGGAATCTGGTGGTTTTGGTTTTTTCCACATACAGCCAGTTTTTGCCAACAGTATTTTTGAGATCTGGGTTCAGTGGATTGAAATTGGTGATCAGGAACAAAAGTTTCTTCGTTAGATCGGGTAGTTGTTGCGGGTGGGGGGTGTAGGTTAAGAGCAATTCCCTGTCTAGGGCATCCGCCTTCTCCATGGCCTCCATCACCGCGTCCATGGGTTAGTTTCTGCGTTTGAAATGTAGTTATAGACGTGTTTCCTTTCAAATTCTTCCATATAGATGTTAGCTAGAGAAGGGGCTACTCTGGTGCCCATGGCTGTCCCCCCGATCTGTAAGTAATGTTTCCCATTGAATTGGAAGTTGTTACAGGTCAGAACTAGTTTGAGTAGTTTAACCAATGAAAAGTTGGTTGGGTTGTCCATATCGATGGCTTGATGAGAACATTCCTACCCCAGAAACCAGGTGAAGAACGATTGGAGATACATAACTAAGGTTAGTTCGAGATTTATTTGACCTCATCCAATCGATTTTAGATATCCTGGATTGCTTTTAATTACGGAAACTTGAGGGCATGGCATGGTTCCATTTAGCGCTTGTGTTTATGATGGCCGTTGTGACGTTGATGATGGCCGCCGCAGTTTCAATGCTTAGCAGAGGATGTAGCATCATGGCATGACATGTCACTATGACTATGCTGGCCTACTTTCAGAATAACCAATGGAAATGCAGAAGGATAAACTGGGTTATCTGTTTCTTCCCTAGGGAGGAATGAAACATATTTCTTCCTGCTTGCTTGCATATAACAAGTCTAAGGACACTCTGTTCCAGAGGTGAAATAACAGATACTCTGGGATAGTTAGTCCACAGAAGGAAAGAGAGAGACAATCCCTTGCTGTACTGCAAGAAATAAAGATGCCAGCTGCAGACAAGACTGGTCAGTCCTGTTCCTTCATCCGGAGGGTCCAGAAGTGGTCCTGGCATGTGGCATGTCTATAGGTGTCCTTGGACCCACTTCTGTTCCTGTGGAGCATGTGGATCAGCATCCTTCTCCTGATCCATGAAGGGGCCTGCCCCCTGGAGGACTGTGGTGGTGCAGACTAGTACCAACAGCTGCTACTATAAAGTCCTCAATGTTGCAGGATCGCACAACTGGATCACGCATGCAATGCATTGCTTTTATAGCTGTGCTACCCTATGTATGGGTTCAAAACATACATTACACATGTACTTATTTAACTCATTGAGGACGGGATGCTGTCTCAAGGCAGCATTTTCAAAATGGCGTTGGGGACAGGATGCTGCCTGCAGGCAGCATGACGTCCTCTCCATTAAGGACGGGCCTCAAGGCAGCAATTTTTTATATAAATTGAAGGGGGCATAACTTAATAAAAACAAACGGATTTTGATGAAATTTAAAATATATGTATACAAACACACTAGAAATATCTTTATAGGTATGTTGTCATGGAGACAATAATGATGACGTTATAACTAACATATGTAAATGCTGGAAAGTGAGTTTGGAGCAAGGTTGCCGCCATATTGCACCCAATTGAGACCCATTATTTTAATTATTGAAGACCAAATTCTAGAAATTATGAAAAAATATGATCAATAACTGTTTACACCTATTAAACGATGTACATATGACACATATTATTTGAAGAAAATATTCTTAAAGTGTTTTTATACCCTAAACCTCATGTTAACTCATTAAGGACGGGATGCTGCCTCAAGGCAGCATTTTCAAAATGGCGTTGGGGACGGGATGCTGCCTGCAGGCAGCATGATGTCCTCTCCATTAAGGACGGGATGCTGCCTGCAGGCAGCATATTTTTATATAAATTGAAGGGGGCATAACTTAATAAAAAATAAACGGATTTTGATGAAATTTAAAATATATGTATACAAACACACTAGAAATATCTTTATAGGTATGTTGTCATGGAGACCATAATGATGACGTCA
The DNA here is from genome assembly GCA_942159475.1 of Sthenelais limicola. Lineage (NCBI taxonomy): Eukaryota > Metazoa > Annelida > Polychaeta > Phyllodocida > Sigalionidae > Sthenelais > Sthenelais limicola. The sequence goes on from OW804096.1 coordinate 111,742,077, forward strand.
TAACTAACATACGTAAATGCTGGAAAGTGAATTTGGAGCAAGGTTGCCGCCATATTGCACCCAATTGTGACCCATTATTCTAATTATTGAAGACCAAATTCTAGAAATTATGAAAAAATATGATCAATAACTGTTTACACCTATTAAACGATGTACATATGACACATATTATTTGAAGAAAATATTCTTAAAGTGTTTTTATACACTAAACCTCATGTTAAACACCCGTCCTGAAGCCCAAAAAGGGGGAAAAGGGCCCCCGTCCACCAGGCAAAATATGTGTAAACTGCCCCCGTCCTCAATGAGTTAAACACCCGTCCTGAAGCCCAAAAAGGGGGAAAAGGGCCCCCGTCAGCCAGGCAAATTATGTGTAAACAGCCCCCATCCTCAATGGGTTAAAATAAGTCTTACATAGTCACCTTCATTCAATAATATTCAATGGCAGCTACTATTGTACTTACATTTATCCAATAGGTATGTGGCATGCTTTCACCTGTTTTTTTTTCACTGCGGATGTGTGATTGGTGAGGGGGGGTCACAAAATATGGGACCCTCTGATAGGGTTCCCATGAGGTAAATAATGATAGCCCCCTAAATGAGGATTATTTTAAGAAATTGCAGCCACGATAGTATGAATGAGGCGGTAATGCTGTGCGTTACGGGGCATTAGTAGGTGGCGCCCCTATACTCGTAGATCTCAACTAACCAGAACTGGCCTACATACGCCATTCTGAACCTTGCAGTCATGCTGACCGCATCGTTTCTTTTCACAATTTTACACAACTTTACACAATTTTACTTATACAAACATCATGGGGCGAGGCGGCAAACCTAAACCAAAGGCAAAGGCAAAGGTGCAAGAAGAAAACAAACAGAACAAAGAAGTCATTCTAGAAGATATAGGCTCTGAACAAGAGTCGCAGGTTAACAAGAATGATGAGGAGATTGGGCACACCGACGCCGGTAGCCAAGATGGCGGCGATGACCTAAATGCCGGTGATGACTCAAATGCGGCCGACAAACTGGCTGAAACCACTATCAAAATATCTCAGCCTGAAACACCGAACGTGGTTCGTCGTTTTCGTTTAAAATGCCCATGGGCCCCTGCTAGACGTAAGTCCATAATCACACCAAAGAAAATCAGAAGGAAGCCAAGAGATAAAGTGGTACCAGAGAAAAGTCACATGCAAATGATGCCGCAAATGCTTTCACAGATGTGTCAAGACGCAGTTAAAATGGCGGAAACCAAGTCTGGGCAGACTCAACAAAGGAGGGCAGCGAGAAGCCAATCTCCGTCTGCCACGGTTAAAACCATGAACACTAAACCTGGACGCTCTAAACAAAAACGACATGAGGAAATATCTGAACAATCCCATAGTGACTCATATGACTCGGAGTATACAGACTCGTATGAAACTCCACCAAAGCGAGGAAAGCATAGGCAGGGCAGCAGCCGCCGCCATCATCTAGCCAGCGGCCGGCGGAGCAAGCACTGTCACTGTGATAGCAACGGGCCAAGCCCCCTTCATCACCATCACCCAGTGAACAGCTATAGGTCTCGGCAGCCAACTGATACCTCGCCAAGAGTCAGACTCTGACTCACTTCCATCCCCACGCCGACTCCATCCCCACAGAGATACAGATCGTCAAGAACAGTTAGACGAGCACTTGAAGCACAATATACATCAAATTCTAAAAGAGGTAGGGTCAATTTATTTGAAGCCCCTGAAACATCACTTCCCCCGGACATGGCTAGCAGAATTAAAAAAGACAAGAGGGAACTATCTCTGGCCGAGTATACTTGTGGCTTTGCCAAAATGTCAATGCAAAAGTGCAGAAGGGGCTCATCGTTGTGATACATGTTGCACCACCTGTCAAACCTAGCAGAGGACAGTGCAATTCGAGGGTGGTCCATAGCACACACATGGTCCCAAGCGTGCTTGGATCTCATTCTGGACGGACAGAATTGCTGGAGTGATACAGATGTGTTTAATGAGTACCGCACAAAATTAGCTTGGAACCCACCAGCTGCTTCTGGCAGACAGGCAAAAGCAGGTACAAGCCAAGTGATATGCAAGGACTTTTACTTTGACACATGTACACATGCCTCAAATCATAATGAAGGGGGCGTGCAATTCTTACTCATTTGTGGCTACTGCTTTTTCGCTATGAAAGCGAGAGAGAATCATCACCCCGTTAAGGAGTGCCAAAACAAAAAGACTGCCCAAGCAAGCTTACACAGCGGTGACAGTTCATATCGCAAGAACAACTACCAAAACAACAGGAAACAAGCCACAAATGGGTCAGAAAACAGTCAACCTCCTGCTGCACAGTAGAAAAGTTATCGATGGGTGAGTTGTCTAAAACTAATGCTACTATGAAATGTTTACAACAGATTGTTAATTCAAACTCTGACAATGCCAACATAAATGTGCCACGCCCCACTCAAAATGGCGGCGTAAACATAACCAAGCACGGCCAAACCAATATGGCAGCCAATCATGGGACCAAATCTCGCTCTCTGTGAGATTCTATCGTATTTTGAAACAACATCTCAAATATCTAGTGATAGCAGGAGTGTGTGCAATGATAATACCGATGATTCAGTGATTAATCATGTCAAATCATGTCAAGTTATTCATGAATTTCAGACACGTGTTGACACTAACGACAAACACAAGACTGCCAACAATGACAAGTGCGTACCCAGCGAGCTGCTGTAATTCCTCCAAGCAATACAATATCCAACATGGTGCAACAATGCAACGAGTCTGACCGAGCCAAAGGACAGTGATGTGCAATTATGTGTTAGATCTCAACTAACCGGAACTGGCCTACATAAGCCATTCTGAACCTTGCAGTCATGCTGACCGCATTGTTTCTTCCCACCCGCCACCCTAAATCTTTTTAAAAAACATTTCATCAAAATCCCTATATGAAGGGTACCTATATCCATATGAAAATGTCATTTACCTTTTACTCCTGATGCTGCTTGTATTTATCCTATATTTATTATCAACACTGTCCAAATTTAACACCCCGCGAAATTATATTGGCCAGACAACAGTCTGATTGAAACAAATTGCTCATAACATTGAGATGCATATCTGCTCCGTCCCCCCCCCTCCCTCTTCTTCTCCCTCTTCTTCTCTCCCCTTTCTCCCATCTCATCTCATCCACATAACTATCCCCTCCTTCATACGATCATGTCGCATTATGTACTATGATAATTGAATCGGAAATTTGACTTCATACACATCTTTGTATTCAATGTAATTGACAATACCTCAGATGTGATGCTTTTACCAATGTCATCTTCAAGAAAATGTACATCAAGAAGAATGTGTTTTATCCCAAAACAACAGAAATAAATATATCTTAATTATAATTGAAGCCTCTCTTATTAATGTTTAGTACTTTCAGACAATGTATTCATTTTTAAAATATAGCCATTGTTCCAGTAGAGCATATGTTTCCTTGGTTCCCGCTGGTAGTTACCGCACTGCACCAGTTGCCACATTGCACTTTTAACCATTGCACCTTAAACCAACGAGATTCCCTTTACAGACTTAGAACAACCAATTCACGGACTTAGGACAACCAATTTACAGACTTAGGACAACCAATTTAAGGTTAGGTTTAGTGTTAGTTTTAGTTTGATTTCTGTTAAACATTCAGTCAGCCAGCACTAATACAGCGTCTCTCTCGCTCCGTGGCACTCAACCTGGCCCGTAGACCGGGCTGGGGAAATCCCGTAATCACCAAAGCCGGGACCCTTACAACTCTGTGCATACCCCGTGCGGGCTCTGTTGAGTTGAAACTTCAAAGTGGGATACATTTTCATGGTCAAGTTGCACTCAACAGATCCTGTACAGTGTGCGGATCCGCAACGTGGTAACAGGAAAATCGGCTGCTGGCCGCGATGTCAGAACTACCCACGGTACCTAATTAAACGTATACCCAGTTCCATTATTCTCTGGGATGTAAAGAAAAATACGGAGCCGCCAAAAGTGGTTCAACATGCCCCATACTAATTGGGGCACCTTCAACCACTATATCCCAGAGAAACAGCCCCCTTCTAGCCACCCTCTGATAAGAGTCGGCAAAGGCTCGGCATTGGGGCTCTGGCTTCCCACCTAGGGTCCACCGCAGGCCCACCTTATGGAAACCACACATAGGTTTGCCTAAGATGGCCCACCCTCTTAAGCAACTGGCATACCATCTTCGGTTTGCCTAAGCTGGCCCACCATAGTGTGGAAAATGGCAAACCACTGATGGTTAGCCTAAGATCAGCCTCTGTCTTCCCATCTAGGGCTACCCATTGATTAGTCATCTATATAAATAATATAATAGCATCCAGAAATTTTACCCGCTTGTACTTTTGCTTGCTGAACTTATTTCATTTTCTGTTTTTGTTCTTATAGTAACTGTTGTCGTTTTTCTCACTTTTAATGACTGCTCACCAGCCCGCCCTGCTTCCCCCACTCTCTCTTCCTTGTTAATGTTTGTGTCTAATACCTGCTCCCCATGGTAGTGGCCGACGCCACTACCGTGGGGAAGCAGGGAGGGAAGCGTGAGCCTACTAACCACATGCATGCATCGCCGGTACTGGTGCAGGCAGAGACACAAGTGTGTGCTAGAGTGGAGTGGGTCCGATAGCGGAGGAGGTACGAGAGGGGTCGAATTCGCCACTTTTTATATTTAAAATTGCTACTTTCCTGAACCATATTATACATAAGTCGTCCCCTAAAAAGGCATCAGGAGGAACACAACTTGCCTTACAGATGATGTAATGGTGGCCATTTACATGGGAATACATAGAAAACACGGCCATACGTACAGGTCTTAGAATACAGAGAAAAGACGCTGATTATTTGGGCAACGTAAGGGGGTGTTGAGAGGGTCTGATTCGCCCTCTAGAGGGCGTGTCGGTTGCTCAGGAGTCAAGACATTTGAAGCGATATAAATCACCTGATTCTGTGCCATTTTTTTTAATTTCAAAGTTTTTCAAAGTGATTTATTCACAAGATCTCTTTGTTGGAATGTTCCTATTTTTTAGGGTTTATTCCTTCTAGTCAGATAAATATGTGTACCAAATCTTAAGACATTGCATTGAATATATCATTGCGTTTTGAAGGTTATTGCAAGCATGCAGAATGGCGTGCTTGAGTGACTTCCTAATCCCCAAATTCTGTGATGCGAATACTTTGTAATGTGTAGTATTAAAATTACGCAATGCACATGACACGCTATGCAATTTCGTTCTATTTCTAGGTATATTTCTTAGCTTGTTGAACTCATCTTTTCAAATATGATATCTTAAAATCCAATATTTGCAACTTGTGACTCATTTTCCTGTGACACATCACATATTGACCCAGACATGGGACAGTGCTGAATGACCTCTGCACTGAACTTCAGTGTGTTGAGATTTTATTATGACACAAAATCCCCAAACGATATAATTTGCATAAACTTATCACTCTCCAAATGAGGATAAGAGTTTACCCAGATCTTTCTGTCCCCAAACAACCCATTTCAATTATGATCACAAGCTATAGAGAGTCTTATTTTTAGTTGCCATGGGAACCTCTGCTTTATCCATACATTTGTATATAAACACACTGATAATGCAGCCGAACATGCCTATTATTTTGAAATTTGAAACTTGAAAAAATGACAGATTATTTCAAGCCAAAGCTCAGCAATGCATCAAAGTTTTTTTTAAATCTCTGCTATGGAATATACAAGAAAATGATAAAAGCATTTCTTATATTCTCAGACAATCTGATTTAGATGATAATTTCTTTGGATACTCAAAAAGGCAGTTTTTGAACCATTTAAGAATTATAAAATTGAATAATATAATTGTAACTACATTTCCTTTGTTAATATCTAAAGATTATTTTTATGTGTGTTAAGAGTTACAATTTATTGTTTTATTGTTTAAGTAATTAAGGTGCCTAAATAAAGTATTTGATTTTTTGTAGGTAGAACACCAAAACTGGACAACAGCAGGTTGTGTGAAGTGGTTTTTTATTAACATATAGGTAATTGTAGGTGTGATTCCAACGTTTCGGTTCTCAGTTGAACTGAACTTAACCATAGTCAGTCAGTGTGTTATCCGTTTTTGCAATAAGGATGCGGTACTGAGGCATTGCCCCCTCATGATGACATGAGTCAGGGTATTGCAATGCTACTATAGGGGCTTGCTAGAATGTTCTAGAACATTGCTGCAAGGCCAAGTTATGATGATGAAATCCTAATAATAATATATATATATGGGCACTTCTCATGAAACGTCGACAAGGGCCCTGTTTACATGTGCTAGATGGTAACCCTTCTCCCTGATACCCTTCTCCCTTATACACTCCTCCCTGATACCCTTCTCCCTTATACACTCCTCCCTTACACCCTCCTCCCCCACCCCCTTCTCCTCATACCCTATGCCCTTATATACTCCTCCCTTATACCCTCCTCTCTCCCACCCTTCTCCTCATACCCTCGCCATTATACACTCATCCCACAGACTCTTCTCCCTAACACCCTCCTGCTGCAGGGCCTCATCCCTCTCACCCTTCTCCCTCACACCCAACTCTCTCAGACATTCATCCATCATACCCTTGTCACTCGATCAGACATGCCTCCCTCAGAATGTTCTCCCTCAGACCCATTGCCCTTATACCCTCTTGCCTCACACCCTCCTGCCTCAGTCCCTCCCTCAGACCCTCCTCCCTTAGACCCACCTCCCTCAGACCCTCAATCCCTCCCCCCACTCACCCTCCTCCCACACACCCTCCTCCCTCAGGTTGGCCCCTTCAGACCATGTATTGGCCCCCTCTCTCCACAATCCCTTCTCCCTCACACCTTCCCTCAGATCCTGTGCCCTCAAACTTCACAGATTTGTTAAAGTCAGAGTCCAAGCTGAATATGTATAGACCATCCTTTTTTCTTTCTTTCTTTTTCTTTCTTATTTTCTTAATTTCTTATTTTCTATGTAACAAGGCAGTAATATTCTGTAATATTCTAATACTTTCATGAATTCCTTTACCTTAATATGTTAAGAGAGCCTTAGATTGACAATAGAGGGATTTTGAAAGGAGCTATTAATGCAGCTTTTATTAGCGCGACTACGTCGCACATTTGTTACCCCTTTTAACTAGAAAATATAATAATTTAAGAGCTATAAAAGATGTTGGGTCTGAAACAGATGGTAGTTCAGCATAGAAACCTAGAATATTAATAATAAAGTCTATATTATGGAAATGACGATAAATGGGAAAAGGTAACCCCTGTGGAATTGGTGTAATATAAATTTGACATTTCTTCAACTTGCCCTTCCATTTAAGGTTTATACCTTATGAGTTTTTGCTCACCTCTCGTCCCTCGCCTCTCGTCCCTCATCTCTCACCTCTTGTCCCTCATCTTTCACCTCTTGTCCCTCATCTCTTGCCTCTCATCTCTCACCTCTCGCCCCTCATGTCTCGCCTTTCATCTCTCGTTTCTCACCTCTCCTCCCCCATCTCTCACCCCTTGTCCCTCATTTCCCGTCCCTCACCTCTCCCCTTTCGCCTTTCCCCTTTTGAGAGAAAAGTTGTGTTGCACTAAGATGTTTCTAATTTCCAATGCCCTTGCATACCTTATAATATACTATATTTGTGAAGTGTTACAGGTAAATGAGTCACAATGTTGCACTTGTTATTTCCCATATCTTTATTCAATGACTTGTGACTTTCTCTTTTCTTTTCCTTCTTTTTTCTTTTCTGTACAATCACTTATTTACAAATACATAATGTTCACATTCACAGGTCCCAATGCATGAGTTATTGGGTATTTGCATCTATGAAAAAAATTGGTTTTTGATATGATCGAATTTAAAACATCTATTGGAGAAGACAAATTCTAAAGTATTCTAATTAAACTGGAAGACGAAGGGGAAAAAACCTCTTAATTTTAAGAATTTCGGCCGATTTTCGGGGGAATTTCGGCCGAGTTTAACCTCCAAATTTCCCGAAATCATCCTAATCTTTAGTTACATTTTCACCAGTAAATCAATTTCGGTACACTTCTGAAACAATTTTAAAAAATCGGCCGCTGGACCGCCGCAATTTCAATTTTTCGGAATGGTAAATAATTTCGGCCGCCATTTTCGGGGGTGGTTGTCCCGGTTTCCATAGAACACATTATAAGCTCACGATGGCCATCGCATAACTTCCTCCAGTCTCCTCACAATTAACTAAATCCTGAATATTGATGATACAATAGTCAATAGTCAGATAGTTTATTTTCTATCATTTCATAGGGAAGAATTTAAGCTATGTCTACGTGTTGGATCTCAGGCCCAGTCAGCGAAATAAGCGTGTCAGTGCTGCTATCTTCCGGATGTTGGACAATTTATGCTGTGCTCTGTAGCTTTTGGTCAGGTCAGTCAAACGCTCAAGGTTACTTAATGCTTATAGACCATTGCTGGTCACTATACCTGGGCATCATAGTCTTTTAAATTATGTCTTATACTGACGAGTAATACAACATACCAACATTGATTGACTCAGCCAGAACTGTTGGGCAATAACCCAATGATTACAGACAGACATTGACATGCTCGTTCTCTTTTACTCAATTGGATCCTATAAGAACGCCTGTGTGACGGAGCGGGAGGAGCACTTGTCGAACTAGATAAACACCTAACCTCTAGGCAAACCGGAGATGTAGGATCTTAGATGCATTATTTGCTGACAGGATTATGCCAGGACGTTTCATTATTACACAGGGTTAAAACAGACATTCACTCATAACACTTGGAATTCATTTACTGTAACGATGGGTGGTAAACAAGCCAAAGGAAAGGCGACTGAGGCTGAGGTGTGTATGTGAAGTACAATTTCATTTTAAAATTCATTCCCAGTCCATATTCACTCTTTTACTGAATGCAAAAAAACTAAATAAATTAGTAACATATGTATAGTTATCATTGGGGTTGATTTCAAGCCAATAATGCACATTATAGCATTAGGGGCATTTTACTAGACACAATGGAGTTGTGTTTTGAACTAACATACATTCAAGATGTGCCTAGAAAACGACATATAAGCAGCACTATCTTCCTCCTAGATTTCATTTAGAACTCTTCTATTAGAAGCTATATAAGAAGCTAAACCTTAATCAACCCCGAATACTCTGAGACTTGATCTGGGGTAAATCAAAATGCTGTCACAGTAAACCATCACTGGAGGAGTGGGGAGCGGGATGTATAAAGCTACAGAATCAACAGAGCTGCTCGTGCTCCAGAACCTAGTGCTCTGTGATCGATAAAACTCCCCATACACCAGACGGGCGGGCAGGCAGTTGAAACAAGGTGATATTTACCCAACCCAATAAGAACTCTATTCATAATATACTGCTACTGTTGGTGTTTCATATAGAGCTCATTATTAGTTGGCGAATTCAGCACTTACAGTGTACAGTTGAAAACGCCAGAGTGAAACTACGCTATGTGAAACTGCCTGCACTCGATGGGTTGCATTGCAAAGGACATGCCATACTGAAGGACATGGTGCTAACGAAGGTGCCTGATACCCCTTGGAAAATTGTGGACTCGACCTATAAGCCCCATAGAGCCATTTCTAGGGATGTTCCTAGAACGGGTACCATTCACGTGTGTAGGTTGGGGAGGGTAGAGATTCAAAATACGTACATGGGATTTCAAGCCAATGATCATGTTGGCAGAGCAATGATAACACGCAGATTTGTTGCAATCCTGACTAGTATCAGAACTTCCATAACAACCCTGTCATTAATACCCTACAATCCCGTCTATACACCGCGCTGGCAACCTAATACACGGTGCTTAGTAAACATTGCTCGATGTATAAACCATATTATTTCCACATGCTCAGCCCCGATCTCGTAGTTCCATATGGCGTTTCAGTGGTAATTATCCTTCAAAATTTTGAATCTTTTGAACCATTTTTGGGGCGAAACTTGCGTTTTGGGTCATACGATGTTTTTTGATTGATTCTCAATCTCCAAAATCTCCTGATTCCAGATCTTCCGGGTGCCACCCTGTAACCCCTGAGGAAAATTAATTATCAACGTTTTTTTTTAAAAAAAAAAGTTAGAAATATTTAAATTAAACATTATTTCCTATCAATTGATACCAGTCACTTGATTCTACATTAACCTTGCAAGTGAGAATTGTCACTATTCTACAAAAAATTACCGAAACTTGAAATTGAAACTTGAAATGTATCTAATAATATTATGTGTGTCTAAAGTTTATTCATTCATTTTAAGCAACAATACAAAAAGGTTTCATAGTGAAGAAAGCTTAATATCCTATTTCAAAATGGGGACCTTCCATGCACGTGAGAATTATTACTTTTCTGCAAAATTGGTCAGAAATATAATTGTGATGTGTTTCAGGAAAATGAGTTACAAGTCACAAAAAAATGGATTTTGAGATTAGATTTAGATTTAGAAAATATTTTATTCAGGTACTTCGACATTTTCATACATAAGCACAAATATTCTCAGGGGAGCCTGAATTATTAGAAAAATATTTTTTACATAATACAGCCAGATGAAAGTTCACTTAGATGAGTTTATATAATAATATAAAAGCTATGTAAATTCTTTCGAACATAGGAGATAGATAAGTTTAGCTAGATTTTTAACATATATCTACATAAATCAGTACAATAAAACTAAGAACATTTTCCATACTCCTGATACACTAAATAATGCAAGGTTGTAGGATTAATTAAAAAACATATAATACAGTTGTGTCGACGCCGTGCTCATTCATATTAACCATTAATCATCATAGAAAATACGTATAGTTATACATTACTTCCAAGGAGAATTCAAATCGTTACACAAGGCAACAAATAATGTCACGCTGGCAAGTCATACATATAGAAGCAACCTATACAAAATTCAGCATAGCAATTCAACATAAACCATTTATATTATTTTCTCATCTTTTTCCATTTTTTTTTGTATTTTATATTATGAATCAACTCTTCCAGATCTGATAAAGTTAGCTAGATATAGATTCTTTAATCTAGTCTTTAGTCGTCTGGGGTCCATTTCACAACGAATATTTTCTGGTAAGCTATTCCATATATTAATGCCCTTTGCCATTGTGCATCTACCGAGCCGTGCCTTCTTCCATCTGTATTTGAAAAGATGAGATCAAGCGGGTTCTAATGATAGTAAACATTAAGAAATCTAATAAATACTTGTACATCTTAAGTGGGATGATATCTTTGTTTAGACAAGTTTGCAATAGTTCTGGGTGGGCAATTATTAGTAAAATAAACTAAATCCCAGTAAAATAAGCTAAATATACCCCATAGGATGACCTTTAATATGCAAGGATATATATATTTAGTACAATGTCCTACAATTTGGTGCATGAATTCATATGACTAACCGTGCTAAACCCACAACAATCAGAACATTCCAATAAAGAGATCTTGTAAATAAATCACGTTGAAAAATATCATTTTTGCGACTTGCAGACAAAGCTAATAAATTCCCTAATCCCCTGGCTGTGCGACAGAGCGTATAGCGGTGGCGCGACCAGCCGTGGGCGGCAGTGCGTGAAGGCATGTGCACTCACCCATGACGGTGTGAGAAAGCAGAGAAAAAAAACCTGAACATGCTTGGGTTCGATCTAACAACCTTATGATTCACAAGCCAGTGTGCTAACCATCACACTACTGAATCAGCTATCAACATGGCATCAACTAATCAATCTGAATGTTAATAGTGTGTGTGAGAGAGGGAGAGAGAGAGAAACAGAGACAGGAACAGAAAGAGAAAGTGGGGGAGAGGCAGACGGGGAGATTGCAATTGAAATTAAGTAAGAAAGACTGGAAAGGAGAGGAAGAGCAGGGAATTTTTTTTTTTCAGGAATATATTGAATATATGCAGGTATATGTGTGATGTGTTATAGGAAAAGGTGTCAGAAATCTAAAAAGAATAAAAAATATTGCTTTCCGCTTTAGATAGCTCATAGCTCCCTCAAAATAATTCCGAACTAAACATAAAAATTATCACAGAACCCTTTGAATGTCGGGAAGACAGTCCTGCTTTCAGATTTAAAATCGCATTGTTAGTTCCTTCGTAAAGAATTATTTCCGTCGGCCGCATCAAGTCGTCCGAACCGATATAAAATGCATTTTATATCATTATTATATATCGATATTTTTCAAAGTACTTTATTCACATGATCTCCTTATTTGAATGTTCCTATTTTTGCAGGATTTATTCCTCTTAGTCATATAATTAGGTGTACCAAATCTCAAGACATTGCATTGAATATAACCTTGTGTTTTCAAGGTTGTCGCATAGAGTACATTTAGTTACTTTATTAGTAAGTGTCCACCGAGAGATATTGCAAACATAAATATATCAATTATGGAATTTAGAATAATGAAATTATTTGATTTAATTTCTGGTAGAATATACTTCCTCACCATACACCTCTATTTCATGTTACAATGCTACAAGGGAATATGGATTCATATTCGCACCTAGTTATATATATAGCTATGTAGAGGAAGCCTTATGGGAGGTGTTAGTTAAGACAATGGCTAGGCAAGCCTTCACTTTTGTGCGCGCTTGACTGATTTCCTAATCCCCGCATTGCGTTATCCCAATGCCTGCTACCGCGTAGAATTATATTATATTTAATTATGCGATACACATGACTCACTATACGCTATTAATTACTAGATCTAGAGATTTTTCTTAGCGTGTGTGACTCATTTTCCTTAAACACATCACGTATTTTCTCCCCAAGTGGAATCGATCTAATATTATAATGTGCACATGTCTGACAGTTGAAAATCCATTTAAAACAACAGTAATATGAGATGTGCTCCATCAAAAAGAGTCCCATGTCGGCAACTTTCATTTTGAGATATAGGGCTCCAAAGGTGGTATAGGACTTTTTTGGTCGAAAACTTTTTTTCCCGTAATATTAATCTTTATTATGTTTTTTTTGAGACTGGAAAATATTTTGTACCAAAAACAATAATTTACGCTTCATAACGGCCGGTAAACATTTTCCTAACATGGTTGGATGGGTTTAAACAAAGGAGCCGAAGGCTATTTTTCACTAAATTCACTCGTACGCCGTGGACATTTGATCGTAGGGTACCCCAGCACATTTGGTATCCTCGGAAAGCCGCGAATCTCCTCTAGCCAATGGGATTCTTCCCTTTTGAATCGCCGCGTAAGTAAACCAATCACAGAGCTCTCTCCAAGTGCATTCGGCGTAAACAATGGTTGCTAGGGTCGTCAAGGGAGCCCACATGGGGTCGATACAGCCCTGTGATTGGTCCAGCCGCTCCGAAAGATCAACTTCCGGCTGACGCCATCTTCTAGCGTGGTCTTGGATTTGAATCGAAGCGACCAGTTATTCCTCGATTCCAGACGTTACAAGACGTGTTTTACTCTCCAACAAAGTTTTAAATGGACCAAGGTTTATTATTTAAACATGGAAGCTGAGGCCACCGTCGCAGAAGCTCTTAATGGCATCGCTCGAGCCAATTTGGGAGGTGTTGTCGACAACGCCGAATGGCGTAACCTCATTGAAGAGTATTTTGTGTTCAACGAGGAAACAGAGACGGTGGAATCTGACTCAGATGGAGAACCAGACGTCCCTGATCAGCCTGAAACTCCGGAGACGAACGAAGAAGAAGTTGAGGAAGCATCAGAACCTATTCTTATTATTGATCACATGCAGGCAGTCGTGGACAAGGAACGGGAAAAGTGCTCCACGTTTCGGTAAGTGTTGGTGCTCTGCAGCCATCTTTTCTATCGTGTGTGTTGACATGCTGGGGGACGCGATCTGAAAAGTATGCTATGTACATCCCTGGAAATCATTCCAAATCTATAATCCAATGCTGTTATATGTGCTAGATACCTTGTGGGTATATTTAGAGGTTCTAAAATTTAATTGGTGTATGTTTTAAGTCGCATGGTGTTGTTCGTGCGTGGGGAGTTTAAGGCCCTCGAGATCTGGGGAGTAGCTATTTACTTGGGACGTCTGAGATTCCTTACTCGTCTCGTGTGGAATGTAGGGTTAAAAATACATTGTTTGTTTGTGTCATTATGGGCAAATTAAAATCTAGGATTTTGTCCATTTCAGATGTAACTGCCGATTGTTTAACGGCGGGCCATGCATAGACCAGTTCACTGTGGAACAGCGCATCTCTCATCGGTCGGAACATGACCAAATCGATCGAGGTAATTTCAAAATAATGTTTTTCTCTATTGCCTCATTGCCCATACATGCCTGTATAATACTCATTCAGTATTTTAATCAGTATTTTAAGCTGTAGCTTGTTAAATAATGAGGACACGTGCTACCCAATTACATAGGATAACTAATTACGTAGGATAACTGTAGGGACTCAGACTAAGATTGGTGTCGGTGATATTAGTCAGTCACAAATTCATTTTTACATCATTGTTATACTGTCGTTTCAGATGAGCTCGACATGGCACTCTTTGGCGTTTTCAATACTGTTACTGACAACAGTGATCGATGCAGTCCAACCAAGAAGGGGCGCCAGTGGAAGGGAGAGAGAAAACACCCAAAGAGCCACTACAGGATGCATAACAAGCCTATTTGCAAAGCTACCTTTAAATTCCTTAACAAGTGAGTGTTATCATGAATCTTGTGGTGCCCATTAATACTGAACATTAGATAGCTATTCATAATAACATGATTATTTGCTAAGAATCAATATTTTGGTATTGTCATTTTAAGATCCTGCATTATGTTCAATTTCTTCCTTTGTCAACGATTAAATTATTATTAATTATTTTTTCTATTTCTTTTCTCTCCCTTCACTTCTAGGATTAGCCAAAACTTGCTGACAGTTTTGCTAAAATCCTTCGCTGAGGATGGTCTGGTCACTCGTTCACGACAGGGTGGTGGTCACCGTGCTGTGAGGTCTTTGCCAATAGATGACCTGAAGAACACTATCAACTTCATCACATCTTATGCCGAAATACATGCTCTTGTCTTGCCAGGCAGAGTATCTTCTCACCACAGAGACGACATCGTCTTTACACACAAGCCATGCAAGAGACTGGCAATAGGGCTGTTGCCTACTCCACTTTTGGTCATTTATGGCGCAAGTATCTTCCTAAAATAGTCACAAGTCGTCCCATGACAGACCTCTGCTGGGAGTGCCAGCGTAATAACAGAGACATTTCCTGTAGTAGTAATTTACCTGATGTTGTGAAAGCTGCCAAGTTAAAGAAACAGCAGAAACATTTAGACACTGTAACCGCCGAAAGAACTCTTTATCAGAAATTTTGTGCTGATGCAAAAGAAGCGTACAGAGACAATGGTGAACCCCTCCTTGGCAAACATGCCCCTTGCTCATGTGACATTCGAGTACATCTCAGTTTTGACTTTGCACAACAAGTGCATTTACCTTCTTACCCGATGCAACCAGGTCCCCTTTATTTTCTCACCCCGAGGAAGGTAGGCCTGTTCGGTATTTGCATGGAAGGAATGCCTAGACAAGTTAACTACCTTATAGATGAGAGCCATTGCACCAGTAAGGGGTCAAATGCAGTTATTTCTTATCTGAATCATTACTTTGAAAACTATGGTCTGGGGGAGAAAGATTTAGATCTTAACTGTGACAATTGTAGTGGCCAGAACAAGAACCGGTATGTTTTGGCCTATTTGATGTGGCGTGTCCTTACTGGAAGGCACAGGTCTATTACACTTAACTTTTTGATTACTGGGCACACTAAGTTTGCCCCCGACTGGTGCTTTGGTCTCTTGAAAAAACAATTTCGTCGGGACAACGTTTCTTCTCTTCAGCAATTAAAAGCCAGTGTGCAGCGCAGTACGCCAGGGGGGGGGGTCAACCAGGCCCAACTTGTAGGTGATGAAAGGGGTACTGTTTTTGTTCCATTGTACAACTGGCAGGCATTCCTGTCACCTTTCTCCAAATCTTTTCCAGGTATCAAAGGGTATCATCATTTTGAATTTTCTAGTGACAAACCTGGTGTTATTTCTTTCAGGCCATTTGTAGGCCCTGAAGATAGTGGTACTTTTAAAATGCTTACTGTTGATGTGGGTGATGTCCCTCAGGACAACCCACCCATTGTACCTTCTCCTGGACTGTCTGCATACAGACAGTGGTATCTTTTTAATTCTATTCGTGATTTTTGTACCGAAGAAACCAAAGACATTATGTGCCCCAAACCAACTGTACCTGAAGAAGGGCCAGGGAGGGGGGGGGGATGGCTACATTGTACAGGCTCCTGCAGTCGCCCCAGTAAGAGGTAGAGGGAGGGGAAGTGGAAGGGCTAGAGGAAGAGGGAGGGGTAGAGGAAGGGGAAGGGGAAGGGGAAGGGACAGGGAATCTTCTTCTGATGAATCATTAGAATTAGGTGGTGATGAATCTTCTGAGGAGGAGGAGGAGGAGGAGGAACCTCAAGAGGAACCTCAAGCTAGGGGTAGGGGTAGGGGTAGGGGTAGGGGTAGAGGAACAGTAAGGGGAAGGGGCAGGGTAAGGGAATCTTCAGAATCTTCTTCGGATGGGGAGGTTGCACCTCCTCCAGCAAAGAGAGGTAGGGGGAGGGGGAGGGGAAATGTTGAGCAACGCCGGCCAGGGAGGGGTAGGGGTAGGGGTAGGGGTAGGGGTAGGGGCTGACTGCTATTTTATTGATTTTATTACTGATTTTATTACTGATTTTATTACTGGTGAATACTGTTGTACATTTTGTTTTGTTAGAATGAATAGGTGTGTTATCATGTATATATTGCAAGCACTGCACCGAAGAATTTTGTACAATATTATTATACTCGTGTTAACAGGGTAATAAAATAAAAAATATTAAATGAAATGCACTGATTTTTTTATATATTGTGGCCCTACTAGTCTATAATACCTGCCCCAAATCTGAGAAAAATCCAATCATATGAACTGGTCATTTTGCATGACGACGCGTCCGACATAAATCCCACAAAAGTCTCCTAGAAATGTATTTTGCCCAAATTTCACCCAATTTTCATCGCGCGATAAAATGATAAGTTACTAAGTAAATGAACTGAATTTGGTATATGTTATGGCTATGGCAGTTACTAAAGTGTGTCCCAAATTTCATAGAAATCGCTTGATAACAAATGCCCGTAACCAAGGACGGCGCGCCGAAGGTCACTCGCCGAACTTAAACAGGCTGTATCTCAGTTTCCGGCTCCTCCAGTAACCGCGTCCCTTAAATACTCACCGCAACCATAGAATTATACCCAATAGGCCTAAAATTAAGCTCTATACATCATTGGAAAGCTCTTTCCTGCTGCTTACCCATCCAATAGCTAACTCCAAAATCGTTTTGGCCGACATGGGACTCATTTTGATGGAGCGGATCACATATGTAGTTTCATAGAACAGGGAGGTATACAGAGGGAGTGGAAGCCAGGATCCATGGGTGGTACCCCAATAGTTAAGAATATCAGTGGCTTCCACTCCCTCTGTATATACCTCCCTGGGTCGACCCACACATGGGTTGACATGGGCCGATTTCAAAATCAAGCCGAAATCGGGACTGGTTTTCAGACCCAAACATGCCCAATTTGACCCCCTGATTCCTGCCTTGGTCCACACATACACGATTCTGGCCGATTTGGGGGATGATTCTCGATTTGTGACTCATTTTCGTGTGACACATCACATGTACAAAATTTATTTGAATAGAAATATCAAAATGTTGGCATGTGCAAATAGATTATTTCCCTACTAATTTTGCCTCTAAATACTTAAGCATAACTCACTCTAGCTCCAAACCCTCAGATCAGATAAGAATGGTATGTCAGCCTACTTCGCTAATCGGTTTCCCTGCCCAGTACCCGGCGTTTTAACGGGATTATAATGACATTTTGCGGTCTTAATGGAATTATAATGGCACTTTGAGGGTGAGGCGAGAGGCTTTCCCGTCGCTGGAAGGGACTTTCTCAACTTTGGGCCTAGACTGAACTTATATTTACCTTCATAAATATCCGAAATAAGTATTCAAGTCAACTTGGAAAACAAGGGGGAAACAATGTTATTAATATTTTTCTTTTTTTATATTCTAAATATAATGAGTTTATATGTATATGGGCAGAGGGCCAATGATCTGTCAGCATAAAAGAATGAAAAAATGAAAAGAAAATTTGCTTATATATATAAAAAAAATAATCTAGCTGTCATAATGTTTACTATAATTAGAAACAGCTTGATCTCATCTTTTCAAAAACGCATTCGGGAGACAAAAATGCTCCGAATAGTCTCCCGATTTGAAATGAAATCCTAGGAATCATCAGGAGACCCAGATCGGGATTCAAATCGGCTTAAAATCACCGACGTGTGGGTCGACCTTTAACCCACCTGTTTGTTCGCCTCCAATCGAACGATTTCTAAATCCTCCTTGCATGCTTGTTAATAAGTTGAACTAACATGTAATATATTTTTGTTCATGGTATCATAATAATGCTAATGTATTTAAAGAGCAATTCTACCAAAAGTGCCTCATTAGGGTTAAAATACAACAGCTCCTCCAGAGGCTAAAATATTTATCTGAGATTATTTTCGTTGGTATTTTCGGATTCAGGGGAAAAAGTCGCCTAGGGGGAAGTATCCTACAATGTTTTTTGTATTTTTTTTTAATCGTGAGGCCAGGAAAATGCTTATTTTTCTGCCCGAATCACACATAAAAAATGCAGATTTTCCTATCAGAATCACTGTATGCAGCCAGTATTTTTGGGGGACAAAATTATAAATATTCTCGATATAATGGGTTTCATGTGCATAATGGGCCAGAGAGTCAATGATTACTCTGAAATAATGTGTTTGTATCGATAAAAAATCTATATTTTCAACTTTTCAATTAATTTCTTGATGATATTATGTAAAGTTGATTATTGGGTAGCCCCTGTCGCCATAATGAAGGTCTAACATTTTTTTTGAACATATAGACCTAGAAGAACTTAAAAATGAACCCCCCTTATCGCCATTACTTATATCATTGTTTATGATTAGTACACCATTATATTCATAGAAAAATCTCCAGCTAATTCTTTTCTACTAAATAATGGGATTAGAATTCTGAAAAAAGTTTGGGGGAATATTAATGTTGCCGTAACGGGGGTCTAGGTTTCAGCAATAAATAAATTAATATTAGCATAAATTATTTTCTATAAGCATTATAATGTGTAAGAAACACAAGGGAAAATAAATAAATACAAAAAAACATTCTGTCATACCTGAGATGGTAGCAACAAGCAAAAACAGTATGTCGCCGTAACGGGGGCCTAGAGGGTGCCCATGTTACCGTAACGGGGGTCTAGATGGAGGCGGGTCTAGAGGGGGGGGGGGGGTGAAGCCCACCTTCATAAACAACCAAAACAAGTATTCAAGCCAATTTAACAGGAACGCAAGGGGAAAACAGTGTCTTTAATATTTTTGTATATATTCTCAATATAATGGGTTATATGTGTATAATGGGCCAGAGGGTCAATGACCTGTGACCTGTGCCACTGCCATTACTATTACCATTACTGAATGGTTATTTTGCTGTAACTTTCCTTCTAGTTGGAATATTTTCACAAACTAAAGAGCGTTATGACCCTTATATCAAGATCCATTATGTATAAACTAATTTAAAACATTATGCTTACAGTTTTATTATTTGTTTCGAATTTAAATCCTCATTTATGTAGAAATATGTAGCTTTCCCCTGTGCCCTTACCATCAGAATTCAGGTCAGTCTCTCCCAAGCTGCCCTGACCACAATATTCATTATTAACGTTCCCAATTTCGTCTATACAAGCGGCAATATATCTAGTTTATGTACCAAAAAAAATCAATGGAAGCCATTTTGAAAAATTGTGAATTTTCAGCCCTGGATGGCCAAATGTGGCATTTTTCGTGGAATTGCTCTTATATGAGATGGAGGTTCATCTCAATAATTCCGACCCGAGTTCCGAGTTCCGCTTGTTCATTGTAGCCCACTAGGTTTCCCTTCATGAAGCATATACCATGTAAAGTTTTAACTTTTAGCAAGTGAGACACCAATAATCATTAAAGAAAGAAAAAAATATATAATAATATCGACATAAATAATTGCAACTCTTGGCCAAATGTTGGCAATATAAATCAGGTTAATACTCTGGATCACTACCACTATTTTAGATATCACATGATGATATATCACTTTAAACATTGTCCCCACGTCCCATGCAGTGTGGAGTTTAATGATAGAAAAGAGTGTCAACACTTGGACAGTACATATATTTAAATATGTTTAATTGTTACATACATTTAGACACTCGTTGTACATATTACTAGTCTACTATTACTCATACTGCCATCAACTATGGGTCTATTTTGGATTATAGCCATACATATTTGTACCAATATAGGCTACTATATACTGATACTTTTTCAGATCTCTTCTCGCATATAATTCTCTAAATTAGGTAGAACGACCATAAAACCTAGTGTCTGGGTGTCTGGATGGTTATTATTTACCGGACCTGTACACATGAACCTAGTAAATAAAGAAGCAGGATGTCCCCCCCCCCCCCCACACACACACACTTCCAGCTTAGAATGTTCCCTGTATTGATATCTTTATTGATCGATTTTTTTATATCGAGTTGCAGAATATTCCATGGCGAAATCAATAGATTCCAATTGAAAGTAAAGAAGGAGTATTTAGTGCTTTATTGTTTCCTGGTCGTGGATGTATGTATAGAAGAAGATTGATTCGAGTATGACCTGAACCAAGCAACACTAGGTTTATAGGCCTATGTCGATTTTGTGTAGCGTATATAGGCCAAACGTTTTTAAAGGTATAGGAGCGATTCTGAAAATGCCACCCTATGCGGCCCCTGGTTGAGTTATAATAGCCAGTGGTTATTCTCGAAATGTACTAGCTGTGGTCCCCCTAGTGTCTATTGTCTCAATCAAAATTCATTTCTCATCATTTTCGCATAGGTTCTCTTATTACCATGACAAATGAACATTTTTCACTGCTGGAAGTAGGCTATAATATAATCACAATCATATTGATGCAAATCCTACATCTGCCAATGATGATCAGTTAGAATAAACCAGTTAGAAGTCTGTGCAATGACGAATATTGATGTGAAATGAATGGCATCAGCCAGAGCTGCCAGTAAAAGTGTACAGCATGGTCAACTTTAGAGGTCTCCAACTTTTTTTGATCAGGGCAAGATATGATTTTTTTTGTTAATTTGTGGGATATGATATCAAATAAAAGTGTAGCAAATCTAAACTTATTTGGACTGGACATTTTTTTATTATTCCGTAAAACGTGAAAAAAAAACATTTTCCATTGACTCCCATAGTAAACCACCGTTTTTGTCAAGTGACTCTACCAAAAGAACTAACGGGGTAACACATCTTTTCTTTTCCATTTATTTGTTTCTTCTGTAGTAAGGAACAATCCCTGAACGTTTTATGACAGTTGGACGTTTTTTTTCATTGAACTGTCCTGTATACCTTTAAATCGTGGGATATTTCCCAATTATAGTTAACTTGGGTTAGGAGCTAATAGCTAGTTTAGTAGGCTAAAGAATGACAATAACAGGAAGTACTCTTTTTACATTTCTCGATTATATTAAGATCTTATTGATGCTTTACTAAAGCGGTTGCAAAAGAACCTACTAGGTAATTTCTTATACATTGCGCTCTTCTAGAATCATATTCCTCATGTTCCAAGCATCATTTTGATAGTCGAATTTCCTCCTTAACACAATTAGAAATCTGTCTGGCTCAACTAATACACAATAGATTAAAATAATCGCCTCCTGGTACATGATTAACACAAAGTGGATACGGGGGACCGACCTAGGGGTGACCGATTGTCGGTCACCAACAAGAAACAGTTAACAGTTAGTATATAAGACTTTTTATGTTTTACGATTTGTGTCACCTTCATTTAACTAATTTCTGTTTCCCTCCATGCTTGAATGCACACTGTACTACTGTAAATCCTTGATGCTATCTCAGTTAGGCGAACAAACAATCCCCATGTCAATAGATTAAATCTCAGTTTCCAACACCTTAACCACAGGAGATCACACAGATTAGATGATATCTAATGGCAAAGACAAGCCATATTAGCCCGATCCTTATAAAGGATTGACAAGTTTCTGGGTGTTCAGCTTATTTATAAAATTCTTCGAATTCTCGAAATAAAAATCCACTTTTTGTCACACAAGTAAATACTGGGGACCAACAGCAGCCACCGTGGTCAGCAAGTGGTCATTTTGTTGTACAAGTGGATACCCCATTTAAGTATTCAGGGCATTAATTATGAAATATAGGAGAATGATAAGCGTCGTTTTCAGAGGCACATCAGTTGATAACCTTGACATGCTATATACGGGATTCCTGTTTTGTATTCAGATATTTTAACCCACTTCAGGTTTACAAATGAATTTAGTGGACCGATTAAGGATAATCAGAGACTTACCCTACGGTTGATCTTCATAATCCAATGTATAATGTTTTCTTTTTGCAGCAAAGCATTTCCATACAATAGAACTTTGCTAACTGCAACAGATGCAATAAATCTATACCTCTCACTCTGCGTTGTCATGTCAATATCCATTTTGATTATAAAAATTGTATCTTGTAATGCGTTTGTCATTTCATCACATGGGCAGGATACGGCTATCAATTAAAATAATATATATCCATTGTTAAATGTGTTATATTTTCCTCACACGTCAAACAGTATTGGAACATATTTTTCGAAGTTATTTATTCGGTTTCTGAATTTGCATTTTAGAAATATATTTAAATTTGGGCTTCGAGGACCGATACAAATCAGGAATGGAAGAAGTCAAAACGTCGTCAAAGGTCAATTGAATATGTGTTGTGTGTCCCTTCCTATGTATGATTTCATTATAATATTATGATTCCTTTGTTTGGACATTCAAGGCTTGTCCAATTACAGTCCCATCTCATGAATTTCAATATAAATATGGTGATTAATATATAGCGTATAAAAGAGGGGATATATAAGCTTCTTCTAAACTATCTTGCAAACGCAACAAAAGTAATTATGCAAGCCTTTCTTTACAGTTAAGGATTTCACCGGTTATGTATCTCTCAGACAAATGTGTTTAGCTCCATGATAATTGAGAACGGCTAAAATATAATACAAATAAGAAAAAAAATAAATGCTCATGACATACAACATTCAACCAACATGATAAAGATGATGTGGATTTCAATTCATTTCCATCATCTTGCTCAACTGCCGAACCTGCTATATTTCAGATGTCCGACTTTCCAGATATTCTGTTAGTTCTAGTAAAATACATCGAATTCTATACCCCAAACATAATAACAATAATCGCACCCTGTGAAAGCAAGAGAGATAATTATGCACCTAGACACTTAGTTGTTGTCGATGGCACTCTGCATGCTTGAATTAGTTCATAGACTGTCTTTTACTACAATGGAACATCATACAGATATATTCAATTCGTATGGTGTCTTATGATAAAACCATCAGGAAATAAAATTGATGTTAGCCGTAGCAAATTATGTGATGTGGCTTATAATCTCAATTATAATTGTATTAGCCCCATGTCAATTATTAAATACAGTTCTGGGGATGTCGGATATTAAATTTTTACGTCCAAACATTTTATTCTAACACATTGACGAATCAGAGACTACCTGAATTAATAGGAATATTTGTCTTGTAAACATGCCTTTGATATTTGGCCAATTTGTAATAACGGTAGCGACACATCCGACAGCCCTATGTAAAAGCAACTGGAGAGAAATATGTGAATAGACATTAATTATTAATTAATATAGGGTATTCACTTCAAACAACCCAATCAATTTTTTTTATTGATTACTATGATTAAATAAATTTACTATTTTCCCAAAAATAAACAATTGCCTATTAAAACCTCCCTCAGATATCACTTACATTTTATTCACATTGCTTTCCTACACCTTGCAAAACTGTACACATCATATGAACTATTAGGTATAGCATCTTATGATACACATCTAATCAAAAAGGTTTTGCAGCATTTCGTATTCAATAGTTATGTTTGTTACTAAATTTATAAGGGTTTCATTTGCAAAACTATTCATCTTTGTGTCATTATTATAACCTATCCCCTTTCTTCCCCAAGTCATATGTTTATTCCATCAATAACTTCAATATTAAATTTTCTTCCATCTTACCATTTCAGATTCTTATAATCATATATATTGTCGGACAGACACGTGTCCAACATATGACTTTTAACTTAATAAACTCACTATTTCTTCGCAAAATGCTTCCCTGCATGTCTATCTTTGAGGATTTATAATGTACCTATCCCCTTGTGAATCCTTTTATTTAGCCCATATTTTTATAATTAATTTTGCTCCAATTTTATTACTTCTTTTTGCAACCCAGATTATAATAAGTTTCATTATAAATATAAATCCTGACAGCACTGGCGATCTTCCCAAGGTTGAATATATTTGTTGATGAATTCTTTGAATCGGTGTCCCTATAAGCCTTTCATTTTCAGCCTGTGAGTAATTGTATATACCCCTGCTGCCTGTAATTAAGTTGTTATCCCATGACTGGTTGGAAGTCAAGTAAATGGACATGCTATACACAATTTCCCCTATTCGATAGCCTAAGCAACGACAGTGATACATTAGGGACTTTTTAATTACAAATCTAGGGCGAGAAAAGCCGCTTGGAGAGTCAGAGGGGAGCCAGTACTCGTAGCAATGCGAGCGTTAAAAGTGGAGAAAGTTATGGCGCCATGGAGGGCGGGATCAGCAGGAGAGGCTCAACAGGCTCCAGGGTGTTTCT
Source organism: Sthenelais limicola (assembly GCA_942159475.1). NCBI lineage: Eukaryota > Metazoa > Annelida > Polychaeta > Phyllodocida > Sigalionidae > Sthenelais > Sthenelais limicola. Next base: position 111,766,974 of record OW804096.1, read on the forward strand.
CAAGGTAAGTCTACTTGCTATTAACTAGCTATTTTATTTAAACCACCCTTCTTAGTATCGAGTATTGCGAGGCTAGCTCTCCATCTAGATAGGTCGGGTGGTCACCCTCGCATAAAACAACTCTTATTTGTTAACAATGTGGGAAACCTTAAGAATATTTCTTTGTTGGAAAATATGTAACAGAAAATGCAAATAATCCATTACAAGAAAAACCTATGAATGTTTAATTATTTTGATAAATACATGATTGTTACTAAATTTATAGGGGTTTCTTTTGATATTAGGGAATGGTGATTCCTGTTACTAGCAGCAAGCTAGTAACAAACTATCGCTCAACTTATTATATGTTCAAAAAGGAGGAAAATAAGACAACAAGTAGTATTTCTATTGCACAGGTCTATTAGAGTCTCTGGGCCCAACTAACAGAGAACCAGTGACTGCAGAACACAATATACGTAGGAGCAAGTCCTGCTTGTCCTTATAAATGCAAATGGATACCGGCCCTATTAAGCTTCAACAGAGGCCAGACTTACGAGTTGATTCATTGAAAGATTGCATGTAACGAATACCTTAGCCACATCAAAATTAAAGTAGACCCTATGTGGTCATATTGCTCCGAAGAATATGATTTAATTCTCTTCTTCATTGAATGTCCAAAGCCCGGTCAGGACTATGTGGAGAGAAATGAGTGACTGGATTGGAAAGGTTGAAGGTTTGAAAAGGTATAATTTCAAAATAGAAAATGTCAATGACTTTCGAATACTAATGAACAAGATAGGGTTCAAACTCTAAACTGTTAGATTGAGCCAACAAATGAAAGTTACCATGGGAAAGCACTTTAAAATGTTGGAAACACTCTGATTGATGTGAACAACATTAATTATGGATAAGAAAATAAAATTATAGCCAAATATTAAATAGATAGTTCAGTATTTCTTTAAGAAATTTGTTGAGAATTATTCTGATCACTGGATATACTTACTTATAATTATACGCATTGTGATGTTATGCACATTACACATAATGTTACTAGTGAGTTATGGGGGGTAGTCATGGCAACCAATGCATTTTATTTTACCAAGTTTAGGGCTGAAATTTAACTTCTTGCCTAAAAAATATTTCGATTTATATTATTAAAAGCATATATTAATAAAACAGTAAATTAATTGTTAGTTTCAGTCACTTTAAATATTGCAGCTCATGCAATACTCATATAATATGGGAGTATACTACAGGGCTGTGAATCCAAAAGTTGAAACTATTCAAGTTTACTGCTCTGGCTACTGCTCCACTGTTCCTTGCACCTGTTGTTTGGGGGAAACTATTTGAATTATAAGCATTTTGTATGTAGCATTTAGTAACCATGGTAACCATAACAAGTTGACAACTAAACCAATATTTCTAATGGTCATTTCAAAGTCTCCCAAGATGAGGTTGGCATACAACAAGGAGATATGGGTCTTGAGTAGTGTTTTTAAATATCGTATTTTTTTGGTTACCATGGTAACCATATCAAAATGCCAATTAACTGGTCTGAGATCCTTGGAAGTGTCTTCAATGGATTGACCCCTGAATCCAAGAGAAAATTGTACAACATTAAATGTTTGTATAAGGAGTAGTTGAGTTATAAACATTAATTGTGTACGGCAGCCATCTTGGATTTCTTAAATGCGCAATGCCCCACCCACCTACAATTCATAGGCAAACATATATATACTAATAATCCAAGAACAATTATATTGACTATAGATGATAGTTTCATAAGTCATACTCCCTTAGAAAGGCTAATTTTTCATTATTAAGGTGACCTTGGATGACTTTGACCTTGGGGACAGAGTTAAAATGAGTAGTTCAAAGTGATGGGCCCATCATAGGTCATGTGTGTGCAAAAAGTGAAAAATCTATTTCTTAAGAACCCACAGATATGGATCAAAACATTAAAAAAAGTTTAATTTTACCTGGAGCTGGAACTTAATGAGGCCCAAATCCAAACTCTATGTTATTTTTGATACCACATTTGTTAGGCTGTTGTAAGGTCAATTCCTGGAGCAACCCTCTCAAAAGTGACTGCTGGGCTCTGAATTTCATGCAGCCTACATTATGTTGGGAATGAGTTTGGGTCAAATCCTTTCAACAGTGGAATATTTCATGAGTCATACTCCCTAAAAAAAAGCCTCATTTTTCTTCCCTTTATTAACTTAAATGACCTTGACCTTGGGGTCAGAGGTCAAATGGCTGTTTCAAAATGAAGGGCCCATCATAGGTCATGTGTGTGCAAAAAATGAAAATTTTATTTTCAATAAATTCAAACATATGGATCAAATGGTTTAAAATTGGTTCTACCTAGTTTTCTTGACCTTGACCTCTGATCTTCAATTTTGGCTTTTAATTTTGGCGATGTAGACTTTTAATAAGAGGCACTCAAAATATGTAAAACTGTTGGAAAACCTTCTATTGCGATTTGTTCTAGGTTGAACCTTATTTCTACTGGACTAATAATATGAGTTATACAAATTGTAGTGAATATGATAAGAGAAATAAGATAAAGCATTTATGACCGACATTAAGGGGGTGGTGCATCATACACAAACAGTGCACCAGCAGGTCCAAAATGGAGGTCATTAATCTTTTTTCTCTCTGCCTATGGTTGTTATAGCCCCCTTGACTGCATGTTCTAGGCAGTGCAGTAACTATAGTAAAGGAGAGAGTTAAACATTCTTGTGTTAGCAAGGCCACAGGTATGAGCTTTACACATGGTGGGATTTCACTGCTACCTAGCTGTAATAAAAGATAAGCAGTGCAGTGACCACTGCGGGCTCAATGTAACCTACCTACAACTAGTACACATGCATTAATTGCCTTTGAATGAGTGACTAATTGGGGAAAATATAGATCTATGCAAAACTCATCCGGAGTAAACGATTGATGATAAAATGTCATCGAATGAAACATTTAAAGAGGATCTTTTGTTTTGTATTCACAGCGCACAAGTAGTACAGCTACTACAGATAGGCCCTTTGATCGCCCTCTGGATAAAGTGCCCTCTGGAAAGTCCTTGGTCAGTCAATTGAGCCGTGCTTCAATAAGGACAAGGCTCACATCTGTAAGCAGGTCCGAATATCACGACGATCTCAAGACTACACTTGCTGGCGTAAGTATTATTTTATGGTTTAGATTTCATATCCATTTATATCCATTTTAAAATCCGGTGCACAGTATCTGCTAGAATATTTTAACTCTGATACAATAATTCGATGTAACAATACTTGTCTTTATTTACCACCAGTCAATTTTCATTATACATTTTACATCGGGAAAGACTGGCTTATCGTGATGGCTGTATCTGTATTTTCTTTCTTTCAGGGATTAAACTACAAGATCATATTTGCCACTTTCATAATTGCGTTTGGATCTTCGTTCCAATTTGGTTACAACATTGGTGTATTGAACCAACCGGTCGCAGTAAGTCACATATTCTTTCTCACATACCGGTATCCACTATCCATATAATCCGTATAATATACGGGAAGAGGGGTTTCTTTGTCTCACATGTTCTCGGAATTTGTTCTTTAACCAACCGCTTTTCTGATCTGGTCGTCTCCGGAGGACGTCGTATGTGGTTCGTGAAGATATCTGGGGTGAAAATGTGATTTTGAAGCCCTTTTTAGTTTTTTAGTTGTGTTCTATACAACTATTTCTAGCCCAGGAGAGCCCCTGTTAGGAATTAAAAGAGATTTACGTCATGTTGACTTGCACCAACAATAAGCCTTGCTGTGCAAAATGAACACTTAGGTAAGAGATTTACTAACATAAATGCAGTATCTATGTAGATGTCTCCCCTGCAACGTTCCTTTGTGAAGGGAGTATGGGGTTGGGTTTGACGCACCACTTTTGTGCTTTGGATGCCTTTGAAATGTGGCCTGTTGTGAGCTGAAGAATATATAGAGCTCACAAGAAACGAGTGAGCTGATTTATATAGTACCCGTCCTCTGGACGGTCCCCCTCTCTCCCCAACACTCCTCCCTCTCCCTCTTTTCCCTCACCCTCTTCTCCGTCTCTCATACCTTTTTTTCCCTCCCTACCCCATTTCCGATTTCCCACTCTACCTCCCCTCTTCCTCATGCTCCCCCCTCTCCTATTTCTCCACCCTCTTCTTCACTCACCCCCTCTCCCTCCACTTCTGTAATACTCTCCCTACCTCTCCTTCCCCTCCCCTCCCCCTTTCCTCTGCCTCCCATCTTTTTCGCTCTCCCTCCCCCCTCTTCACTCTATCATCTTCTCCCTCTCCCTATCTGATTCCTCCCATCCCCTCCCCGCTTCTTTGCTCTCCCCGTCCCTCTTTTTTTGGATAAATTCTATTGAGACTGATTTCGTTCTTACACGATATTCTCACAGACCTCAAGGGAAAAACAATTTATATAATATCATTAGACGATCGGATCGGATCTCTCTCCCCTCAACTCGACATAGAGACATGACCTCAATCTCTTCTAGTTCCTGTGGGGTTTCCCATTAGCTTTAAAAAATGCTAAAATTATGCCACACTCCTACTGCTATGGATGCTATATGCATCTGAGACCAATATTTAGAAAATGGTAGCCCTAAATTCCCATTTTCTAAGACATTTTTCTCTTAAACAATCGAGTATGTATGAAAAGAGGGTCCATATATTTGTTCTACTCTAATTTAACGTTATTTCTTATTTGGTGTTGCAGTAACTCAATGTACTATCAAGTTTAGCAATTTTTCTAAATAAGATTCACCTTGTAACAATCACAATGCATTCTGAACAGACCAATTAGGGTTTCACCGTGGCTTTCTATATACTATCCAATCTTTCGTTATAAGACCTCAACAGAAGCAACATTTAGAAGTGCTTATATCATCTTGTAATTTTGATGCAATATAACCAATGGCTTGGGCGACATTTATGTGAAATTTGGGAAACTAATCTTGAAATTCAGTAACTCTATGTGGTTTTGAATCTGGGTAGCCCTGTTACTATGTAAGCGACCGTGGGCATACACTATTAATAGGAGTATCCCGAGATACTGTACTGGGGCATGAGTCGGTGCTTGAACACCATTGTAGTAAATAATTTACACGCTTTTTATACTTACTTAAATAGAAATATTAGGATACATTCTACCATTCACAATGCAATATCTTTTTTTAAGTAAAACAAGTTGTTCTTAGTGTTGAGGGAATTTGCATTTAAGGGTATTTTGCTTCATTTCTGATGTATAATGGCATGTTCATTTCTAAATAAGATCTTGAATAATTTACTTTGGATATGAGAATTTTGTGTGCTTTATTTAACAGGACAAATAATATAATGTTTGATGTAAATCAAATAAAAATATCATAATATCCGACATATTTTAAAGTTAGGGATGAATAAAATGTTTAGCACGGTCGCTTACATTTCAACCATTACTGGCTCAATTTTATGTTTTTTGTCGAAAATATTGACTTGCAGTGCTATCGTAGAAGGCAGTCGAATGAACAACGTTATCCAATTGTATTATAATATATTCATGACTTCTCCACCGTTATTCCTACCAAGGTTTTTTACAGCTTTTAATGTCCAGCAAATTAAACTATATGTATGCATACATGTATAAAATATGATATTATTGGGTAATCATTTAATCGAATAATTTAATTTCTTCCACATATCCAGGGTCTACAAATGTGTAAGCGTACATACATGTATATACACATGCATACATACTCAATTATCATACATGTATAATGTATATAATAATTATGTAATGTATTTATACATGTTTACACATGTATGTATGTTTTACATGTATAATGTATACCATGTATACCATGTATGTCCATACACATGTATACGTATGTATGTATACATGTTTATGAACATGCATGTACATACTTAATTATTATACATGCATGTATAATGCATATACATCTATGTATGCATGTATGTTTTACATGTATGTATACATGTACATGTAATGCATATGTGTATGTGTACATACTTACATTTATGAACATACATACATGTATGAACCTGCATACATGTATGAACATGAGCTTGCATACATACTTAATAATCCTTCGTGATTATACATGTATTTATAATGCATATCTATATGTTGCAAATCTATGTGTTTTACATGTGTACATATGTCAATTGGGGGATTAATGCATAATACAGTTTGTTTCTAGCGTTTTCGATTACTGCATGAAATAATGCTGAACTGCAGGCTGATTGTGCAGTATTTAGTTTTGTTAGAAACCCATGGAGCATCAACTGAAGAATTTTTAGAAAATGTCTTCTTGTGAATATACAAAATTCCTTAATTATATCATTTTAGTACCAAACAAGAGCAATTCTTAATGTGTGCGACGTGTATATATATATTTGTATGTGATGTGTTTCATAAAAAATGAGTCACAAGTCGCAATATGGATATTTTTCAAGGGAATTCTTTTCACAAGATCTCTTTGTTGGAATGTTCTCATTTTGTTTGTACCAGAGACAGTCCTATTGGACTGTCTCTGTTTGTATTTAACGCTAACGCTCACCATGAATAACTGTGCCAGTTGTCAAGAGCGTATTGAATGTATATCTATGCGTATCTGAGGTATGTATTCAACCTGTTGCGTTCTTATAATCAGGGGATTAAAACTAAGACATGTGTACAATTTAAAGGTAAGGTTCACTCGCAGAGATGGACATAATGGACACATGACATCAGTTAAAGTTTCAAAATGAAAAATACTAAATAACATAAAGATAAATACTTCACTTGTGCTAACTGTAATTTAATTTCTACAGTTAATAAAAACGTTTTACAACGAGACGTATCGAGAACGCTATGGCGATATTGGTGAAGGGACTCTAACAATCCTTTGGTCTTTCACCACTGCTGCTTTCATACCTGGAGGCATGGCAGGAGCCTTTTTGGGAGGAGGATTAGCTGACAAAATTGGCAGGTGAATATGAATATCAATGGTGTTCTTCATCAAATGGATGCTTCCATTGAAACAGTATATCTTTCCCAATGAAAACGCAGATTTCTACCAATTGCTTTAGAAATATACGACAGCATCCATTGTATACTCTCATATATATCACGCCTCTATTATTACACCCTTCAGTGTATACAGTATAGGCCTTAGTACAATATCCGATCATAGAAATCATTCCACGATTTTCACGAATTTCAGAGGTTTACAAGCAGCATGTGTGGTAACTATATATATGCATGGCGATGTGTTATAAGCCAACCTCTCCGACATTGTTATCATTTTAGCACCTTCGTCTGCCATAAATAGGAGCGGACATATAGTATTCAATGCTATTCAACCCCTCTTCTTCATAACTCAAAAGGTGACTTTGGTGAACACGACCTTGGGCTGTCATCCTGAAGGGCGACTATAGATAAAGGACGAATAAATGATAAAATATCTGATTATCATTTGTCATTCCTGGTTAGTCTTTGAACTGCAGCAAACAATCATATTTCATAATTTCAGAAAGAAATCTATTCTCGTGAGTCATATATTTGCATTTGCTGGGGCGGCTGTCTCTACGGCCACTGTCGCGGCCAAAGCACCAGAACTACTCATGTTGGGTCGTTTCTTACTCGGTATAAACTCAGGTAGGTGATCTCGTGAAAAATGAATTCATTCGATTACATCTCACGGCCACTATATCCTCTTTATCATTGAGGATATCATTGGCACAATTAACAAGTTATAGAGGTGCATTTCATGCAGTGAGAGGATCACTGCATTGAATTATTGCCCGTGAGCCCATTATCTTCATATGTACATGAGATCCATTGATCGTAACATTCTTTATACACTGTGAATGTCTGTCTTTGTTTCAACTGTCGGACATTTTACGGAAGATTCTAATTGAAAACAATAAATAAATAAAGGCGCTCACATATTGATATTGTTTTTATAGACCCTGTTTCGTATAGGAAATTCTAAAGAATATAGCATACAACAAATGTCCATATAGATATACAATTATGACTGTCCTACACAATTTCACCAGTGCACTAAATAATTCAATACTTTTCAGGGATAGCCAATTGCATCGCTCCCATGTACTTGAGTGAGTTTGCTCCATTTAATCTACGCGGTGCATTTGGTACCATACATCAACTCTCGGTTACAATCGGAATATTCCTCTCATCTGTCTTTGGCCTCAGCAGTCTATTAGGTAAAACATAGCACATTCTATATCTGCTTCCATAAACTGCTCCTATGTATTTAGCTTAATTGAAGGTCCTAACAATGTACATTGTATGGGATTAGAACAGTCATATATACATCAAGCATAATTATCATTGAAATGATCGGGCTTTGAACCCAGAGTATATTGTATATATATGTTCGAATCCTGGTGTCGCTGCAACTTTACCCGTTTTTTGTTAAACAGGAACAGCAGACAGGTGGCCATACTTGATTCTGTTGGAGGCCATCCCGGCCTTTGTATCACTAGTAATACTGCCTTTCCTGCCGGAGTCTCCTCGTTATCTTCTTCTTGTTCTGAATGACAGAGATGGGGCGGAGAAAGGTATGGCATATAAATGAAGAAAATAAATGGGCTGGGAGGGACATGAAAGAGGAATGTAGATACATAATATTCATGACTTCCTAGCAATTCACCCTTTATCAACTTTTTGAAAATTACTGACACCATTTAATAATACTACCATTCAATTTGTTCTATAGCACTGCAATTCTACAGAAATAACGAAGATGTGAGCACTGACATGGAGGAAATGGACACAGAACACCAAGAAGAACCTAAAGAGAACGAGTCGGAGAAATTCACGATAAAAAAGCTGCTTTCAACGGCGGAATTAAAAATGCCACTCTTCATAGCATGTTTTCTCCAAGTTATACAACAATTCTCAGGCATCAATGCTGTAAATATAATTATATTTAATTAATTTTAAAGTTTAATATGTTTAATGTTTCTTTACTGAACCATATATCACATGCTGCCATTCTGCAGAGCTGGCCGTTTTCTGCTTTAACAAAGGGGCTATGTCGAGTTAGTACTTGTTTTTTCTGTGACAATTCTATTTGTTCTAAATGTCTGTTCGGGGGCTAGGGAGGATAAAAGCTGAGGTAATCTGTCACAACCTTGTATTGTAACTGCATACTTCTTCGAATTTATTGCTACTTTAAGAACATCAAAATTCCCCGCGAGCTAAAATGTTATTTTTATCTTGTATGACCTCTCGATGGTATATCTAAAGTAAATAACACTTGGGTGTTACTATTCAAACATGCCAGTGATATATAATATATATATATATATATATATATATATATATATATATATATATATATATATATAGTCGCTTATTGTCAAGAAACCCTAAGAATAACCGTTACTACTGCTTTCTTTGCAGATTTTCTTCTATTCTGCTGGCATATTTAAAAACGCTGGCGTTCCTGAAACTCAGATTCCATTTGCAGTAATTGGAACTAATGCTGTCAATGTATTGATGACCGTCATATGTGTAAGTGCTTTAATAGCTGTATTCCAAGGCCTACTCCCCTCTATCACCCTCCTTCTGCCCTATCCCACAGCTATACTCTTTCGATTTCTCCCTGCTTATCTCTCACTCCCCTCTCACCCTCTTCCCTAGCCCTCTTTCACTTGTTATCCCTTAAACATCTCTCTCTCTCTTCTTCTCTATTATCATCTCCCTCACTTTCCTTTCTCGGTCACACCTCTCACTATCTATCTCCCACCACATCCCGACGTTCTCTTCACGCATCTCTACACTCCCTCTAATTCGATCTCTACCCATTTCATCTCGGCCCACCCTCTCTCTCCCCTCCGCTGTCCATCCCCCATATCCCCTCCTGCCCCACATGAAGGGCTGAGGGGCAGGATTCTTTTCTTGCAATATATTCCTACATTACAAAATGGACTCGTGTTGGATTAGTAGAGAGAAATGTTGTATGAGTCATTACAATGACTGGGCATAAGGGTCTGAACAGAAACTGCTTACTTCTGTATATAAAATATTTCAGTATAACCATTGCTTCATTTGCAGGTCCCACTAATGGATATTGCTGGTAGGCGTCTATTACTGCTAGTCCCTATGATCTGTATGATCGTTGATCTCGTTCTCATCACTGTCGGACTCAATCTAAAGGTAACTAGGATGTGTATCATAGAGTGCCTAGTTATCCAGACATTCCAAATCTTTCAATAAAAAGAAATCGATAATGTAGATCACAAATACCTTGCATATATATATATAATCACCATGCCTCTACTTTTATTTTGTAGTATCAATTTGAATGGATGAACTACATAACAGTGGCTTGTGTAATTATCTACGTTATATGCTTTGCTGTTGGCTTAGGTAAGTTATCTTTCTTTAGCTGCCTGTCTACCATATTGCATTAAAGGGATTTGCAATAAAGCTCTTATTGCACTTCACATATACCAGAATATTAAAACCTTATTCTAAATTTGCCCATTGCAAAGAAAAAGGTGCCCATCGCCCATGGCTTTTCTTCCAGAATGTGTTATTTTACTCTTGTAGTCCATGAGGGAAATACCTCATCACATACTTACCGTCCGTATGTGGCTTTACCTCAAAAGAGATTCCAAAGAAAGCCCAGGATTGTGAGGGGGATAATTGCCACTCCGAAAACCTGTCTATGATATGCGTCTAGCCATATTGGTATATAATAGCTTTTGCCAGCTACAGTACTTCGTGTTCTGTAGCATAATTCGATCAATGTGGATCGTCTATGATGAGTGTTGTTGGCATGCTTCTCTAGAAACATTGTTCCAGAGGAAATTAAAACATGATTGGAAGATCGATTCTATTTCCGTAGCAGTTGTCATCAATCATAATAAATGAACAATTTATGCTATAAATAACTGTTGGGCATTCCAAATCACTGCGATCTGGTTTGTTTGGCCAAATAGTTTAGATATATATCAGAGTAATGTTTTTGTCGTTAAATCATGATATGTATTGGTTGTATTAAGCTAGCCAAGGTATTTCTTTTCTATTGGTCACAATGTAACATGATATGTTTATAAACCCCAGCAGGCATAAATAAATTGGGTTTATATATTAAACTTTATAAACCATTTTGCAGGTCCTATACCAATGATGATTGGGGCAGAGTTGTTCCGTCAAGGGCCCCGTCCCTTGGCAATGGCCTGTGCTAGTCTCTTTAATTGGATCTTTACGTTCATAGTAGCTCTTGGCTTTGAATCACTTGCCGTGAGTATCACTTTTCTTCATGGGATTATCAGAGATCGTAATACTGGGATGGTCTCCCAATATAATATTCACTCAAGTATATTAATTGCAATATGCTTGTGAATCAGGTGATAAACTCTGTTGTTGTTTGTTCAGGCTTAGTTAAACTTAATTTTATTTAAACGACAAATAATCTCAAGCAATTGCAAAGCTAATCCCATGTTCTTAATTCCTCTGACTTCGATGTCCTTCGCCGATATAATAATCTTCAAAAGAGGATAATCTTTTCAGTTGGCATGCGGGGACTTCACCTTCCTTATCTTCCTCGTCCTGATGGTACTCTTTACCGTCTTTGTCTTCTTCAAAGTTCCTGAAACCAAGAACAAAACTTTTGAAGAAATTGCTCACCAGTTCGCCCCTGGCCATGATCTGGAAGTGGAAGAGATGATAGATGATGAAGATGGAGTGTTTGACGATGCTCTCCCTAATGATGTTGGGGATCAGGAGGATCACAGATTGGTAAGCTTTTACCTGAAGAGTGGCCAACAGAGTCCAACAGATAGCAACAAGCAGCCACTTCCTCCTGATTCAGTGCCCCTAAATAACACATCTTATGGCAAAGCGAATGGGCCAAACTATCCAAATGGAGCTCCAACCGTTGAATCAACCATGCCAATACCAGCAGGTGTTCCTTACATAGATGCATCACCAGCAAGTGAGCGAACCAACCCAACACCATCTCCACGATATCCTGGAAGCAAAGAAAGCCTGCTGGAGAAATCGTCAATAAAAACGACAGAGAGTAACAATGACAATCCTGGAGACACCACACCATTATGTCCTGGTAGTGAGAAGGATTCGGGGAAACCAGCAGATGGAAAATCCTAAAGTTAAAGAAAGTCTTTGCTAGTGCAGTTTAGAGGGTAATTACAGGTCATTCACGATAGTTGCTGGTACAGCTCCAAACCCACCTAAAGGAACTCAGAGAGATTATATAATATATATAAATATATATATATCACCAAGAGGATATTGAGAATGTGCATGGAAAGAATACCAAGTGAGATGCTCAGACGGTGCCGTAGTCACCAACAAGGAACAGACAATGGCAAATACATAAAGACTGCCATGGGGTTGGCATGCCTTCGATTGCAGATTCATTTCAGAGTGGCTGAACATCAGGCTTTGTTGTGAAAAAAGTGTGATTCACCACTATGAACCACTTCGCACCAGTAGATTGGCAATTGAACAATGCTAGAAAAAATATACAAACAGCATATGACAGTCTTTTTCAAAACTAATGTGTGTAGAGGCTTACACGTTTAGTGGGATCAACTGATATAAAGAAGAAGCTTCCTTACGCTGCCTATAAAGTCGATGAAGCATGGTTTATACAATCTGGGAAAGACCATCATTTCGTCACGCCTCTCAATGTGTTGCCTTTGCATGTACTAATATGGTCAATGGGTAAAGTGTTTGTTGGAGTGACCAAGACAGTAAATGGAAGGTCATAGCAAGCAAACATCCTGACTGAGTTTGTAGATGCAACAAGATAGCCTTATAATGTTACCATCTATGAGTAGTAATCAGTTAGATGATTTGGATTATGGAATTATGCATAAAAGGTTTCCTCAAATGGAGCACAATTTTATCTTTGCATGCAGTTTGCAGGTAAATATACATGGTGTATTACTGCTACTATATTACAAACAGACAAACGCAGCAAATTCATAGAAAATACTATCATATACATATATCCATTTAGATCAAAGCCATATGTGTATATAGAGATAATTGATGCCAAGCAGTAGTTCTTTAGTAGTCTATATGATAGGTTTTTCAACGTATTTTTGTGCTACTCTGAAAAGACTACTTGAATTTATCACGAAGTTCAAAATAGCTGCTTTAGAATTCGAGTGTGACATTTTGATTCCTTGTGACATCGAAGTTGGAGCTTAGTATGTCCCGTGACTAAGGATGCTCTGTTATTGTGAACAGCACAATGCATGTTCATGTTCACCTATAGTATAGGTTGAGGACACTTGAGGAGTGATGATCGAGGTGCCACTTCTCGGTTGTCAGAATTTATGAGCACACACACTGTGTATTACGTACTACGACGATGTGTAATTATGAATGGATGTCGGGGCATCAAATGAGTACCTTATGAATGCTCATTATACTGCAGAAGTAAAACTTCGTTTATCCAAGCCACATCAGATATGTCACTGGGATGAGCTCCCTACATTCAGGAAACTACCAGTGCCCCAACTAAAGACACAGATGTTTAGTGTTTGTCGTCAAATTTAAGGCAGTTAAGGGTTGGATACTACTTGTAATACGAATGATGTGATTCCAAACAGGCTTCTTCCCCATAATCTGTCACTCTATCGCTAGATTGTCCCATATGTTTCCCCCACTGAAATTGCTATTCTATTCCATGATTTGTCCGTGAGAGTGGGGTATGACGGATATATGGGTGATATTTTCAAAAAATGTACAATTGGCAGCTCTACATATTAAGGAAATTCTGCTAAATTAGGCTGAAAAATGATAAATACAGAGTATTTATGAGTACATTTGGCATCGCATTGATTTAAAGTATCAGTTCTGTTATATTAAACTGCATTTTGAAGCTTTGTCTTAAATATGGGTTATTTGAGAGGATTGGTGAAGGCGAATTGTACATTTTCTGAAAATCTTACCCATATACACCACAGCCATGGCCCTTGGCGTATAGATGGGCTGTATTTCTCGAGTATCGAAAATAGGTCAAATGTGGGATTTGTTTGCATAGAATCATGGAATAAAAGATAACCATAGTGCGATGCGTACCTCGTAAGTTCAGAAGCAACGGCTTACTCTGCAAGTAAAGTCTACCGAATACTTCACACTATGGTATTTTTTTTTACTATAAATTATAATATTCACTAAATTGTCGCTTTCTTGATACATATAGACAAAGGTAGTATCATTGTTATGGACTCGTGAACTTTAACGATAACATGATGTTTTATAAACTGTTATAACTTATACGTTTTATATGTTATAAAAAGTATATCAAGAACACAAATTATATAAAACCAAAATAACGCTTGAGTAAGTCCCTTCGGTCACCTTTTTTTCACAAAACTTACCTGAGCATTTCGTCTTACTCTGTAGTACACCACACGCAATCCGAGCCAAACAACACTGTCGCCAATGAAGAAACTCCTCTCGTGTCTATCACTCGCTGATCATTGACACTATCTCTGTTTGGAACCATGTCAATTAATGTCGGAATAACCCATTCATGCCTGAATCGAACATAACATTAATAAACTATGCTTTGACAAGAAGTTAATACAATGAGAAAAATGTCACATTAGAAATGTGGCTAATGATTTTCGACATTCTTAATATATATCTGCTGATAGATAATGTAACGCTGGTGAAAAGGTTAAAACAAAATGGAATACTTATTCCTAAAGAATAACCATTGTCACATGATAGGAGTAGTAGTAGCACTAGCAGCCCGATCTCGTAATTGATAGTCATGTATGTATAGCTGTTTGCAGAACGGTTGTTTTTGAGATGCAACATTGTACCGTATCGTGATTGCAACCCCCTCACCTTTCTCCAGCACGGGAATATATTCGTGTGGTATTGGCAAATTGTGACCTAAATATGCGTTATGCTTCGAACAAATTAATTGAAGTATTTTGTGGTATTGTAGGTAGGATGGCATATATTTTTGGTCTTCCTGCTTTTGAAAATATCTTTGTGCATGCGCTCTCTGTAAGGTGATGCTGGTAAGGCCTTAAAATGGTCCTGTTGCCTTTATTCTACTGTAGAGATAAGTATTATTTATATATGTAGCTTAATGTATTCAAATATATATGAAGTGATGATAGGGGAATGACATGTAGTGGGGCTGGAGTATGAACTATATTATGTTGATAATATAATTTTTAATTGACTGTTGATGTGATGTTATGAATTGTTGTGCTGGTTCTGTACGTGGAGAGGGGTGGCGAGGTCCTCCCTATATGGTTCGCTGGCCTATTGATCTGGTTAGAACCTAAATTTAAAAAAGTAAAAGTAGCCAGAGGGGAGGTGGTTTAAGTTGCACCTCCAGTCACACGTCCTATTTATTTGTGTGTGCAATGTTATGAGTTCCATCACATGGAATACTGTTATCGAGCTGTTCATGTTAAAGAAGTGCGTCAAAGACTGTATGTGATATAATGTAAAATTTTACTTCGTTGCTAACCCGTATAGTCTGTTCTGATATGCAAAGTGTCATGTTGTGTCATGTTGTTATCAGATAATTAATTTGTGGCGCAACAATCAAAGTCAAGGTTTGATGCTCCATTGACCTGAGAAGACAAGGTATGCTACAGAAAAAGGCATTCCAGAACCCCACATCCAAAAAAAGAATTACATGGAAATGAAATTAGCCTTTACCACTAGAACTAAATTCATAGTATTTAGTCCTAACGTTTTAGAAGACTTGACACATGTATTAACTTATTCAGTTCATTTTCTAATCTGTCATTTTTGGCACAATTCAATTGATGAGCAAACTTTAAAATTAAATCCAAGGTCAAAACTTCAGGATACATACCATGTTATTAAACGGGATGATCGATATAATATCCTGTGAATGCTGACTAAATAATCCCAATCAATTATCCTCAATAGAACCCACAGGTCTACATTCTGGCAGATATTCAACTCCATCAGAAGAAGAGTGTGTCAATGTAATCTAGATAGTGTGCATATAGTCTGTGAAATCTATCCAAAATATAGATTAAAAGATCATGATAGCTAAGTTTGTCACAACTCATAGTATTTTGGAACATTTATTTTTGTTGAATCGTTTTTACCATGTTGGAATGCTGTTGGCAGCCAAGTAATACTCAGTTAAGAATCTACTAGAATGGTGTTATGGTAGAATGCACTCATCAAGAAACATGACTTAATGTGAATAATCCCCGAGACTATACGTCAACTACTGGTGTGGTTAAAGGTACATTTGATTTTTTACCCCAACCTATAACAATTTTGTTTCAGCCTATATCGAATGTTCTTAATGTAGCTAGATTATTATTAAGTAGATTCACGGTGTTACATATATACTATGCCTTACTGATCAATGCTGATGGTATTTGTACTTAATTAATCATATCCATCGTTGTGTCCATTTCTTGTTTTGGTATGCCCATGCCGTCTTTTCAATATACTTTGGCACGAAGCTATTTGTAAGGGTCAGATAATGAAATAGGCGTTTGCTTGGTATAAGTTTTTAAAAAGCAAATATCATTATTAATATTATTGATCTTACAATGGACTATTTGAAATCGAAGAAAACCACCTTTCTTATGTTTCCCCCAAGATTTCCTGGTGCTCAATTTCAAACACTGTATACGACACTCTGAGTAAACACAATTTGTTTCAAACCTATTGTCGGAGATGACAGCCAATTGTTGTGAACTGAATAACTATATGTCCCGGACACTGTTGATGATATATTTAAATTAATTCGTTGTTAAAAATGCATGTTTAAACCACATAAACTATGTGATGCGATGCTTTATGTAACAAAAGATAGTAGTTTATAGGCAATGATGTATAGATGTGTTTTCACGCGGCAGAGCTGATCTGATGGCTTTAGCTGTGAGATGAAATCATATGGTTCAGCAGAAGACATCGTTTGTAATATTATAATGATGCATGGAGTTGCACCAAACGGTCTTTTGCTGCATAACAAAGAGAGCCAAATGTAGGGAAAACCTAACACTACATACTAAGAAATACAAATAAATTGTATCATCATGCCAAAGACATCAGTTTATTTTTTTATTTTTTAGTCAATGAATTGAAAAAGGATTAGAACATGAGGTGTCTGGGTGTGAGAGGGATATGGTGTCCTATAAGCCCCCGGCCTGACGAATTGATCGGTAACCCACTCGCCTATTGGCTCGTGGGCCATGAAAAAACAAACATCTTAGCCAGTGTAAAAGTGTCCCTCGTACCACATTCTCATTAGGTACTATCTATTTGTCTATTATCCATCATAATTATAATATTGAACCGCGGGTAGGCCTATTTACCAGACTATTTACCAGACATGGCGAAACCTGCCAGACTGTGGTCCTTGACATGTAGGACCGGTGAAACTGAAGTTTCAACGGTCCGACTGTCCAGTGAAAAACTCATAGGAAACTTTGGAGAAACCTTTGGAAGACTGGTTAAGTTCTTAAGTTTTCGCCATGTCTGATTTACCCAAATTCTCGTCCTATTATCGAAAATGACGAAATGACTGGGTTTATCTCCGCCATTTTTGGCATATAGGGCCTACCAACCGAGTTGCATCCTATTTTCATACCATGATCTCATATCTTAAAATAAAACGCATAAACAAACTAATTATTTACCTCACTTCGCTCCAAGGACCCGCCATATTGATATTTGATACCAAAGCGCTAGACAAGTGTATAGCTAATGAAAGACATCACAGACTGTGTATGACGTCACGAATGGGCGTCGCCGTGACGTCGTGAGGGAGCCTTCTTATAATTAGGCTTAAAAAACGTCATATCTTCCCGCGTGGTATCTCTGCAACAATATGTACGATAGCATGGATCCACTCATTGGCAGCTTGTACAACCCCAGATCCTGGTATAAATACTAGACCTATAGATACTGACAAGTAAAAAGCAATGTTGCGCCTTGTTAAAGTTAGGCCATTATCACAATTAATAAATATCATGAAAAATAATTCACTGTAATAACTCTTCAGTAATTGAATATAAAGTAGTTGCTAAAGAAGACACAGACAAGTGTATACGGCAGTGGCCACGGCCGAATTTGACCGCCGAAGTTTTATTAAATTAAAATTTTAAGTGAGTCACGGCTGAGAGCAAGCACGCAAATGAATGTGAGTGGAGGTAACAGAATATATGTAAAGATTTGTATTCAAGTTGATCAGTACAGTTACACAAATGGACAGGAGCCTCTGCGAATAGATCTTCCTGGTCCGCCCATCGGATATACCTACTCCAATCTCCAGAATAATAAAAATAAAATACAAAGCACCACTTCTGGATACATTAGTCATCAAGTTAAAGCTAATACAGCACCA
This sequence comes from Sthenelais limicola, assembly GCA_942159475.1. Classification (NCBI taxonomy): domain Eukaryota; kingdom Metazoa; phylum Annelida; class Polychaeta; order Phyllodocida; family Sigalionidae; genus Sthenelais; species Sthenelais limicola. The sequence goes on from OW804096.1 coordinate 111,785,340, forward strand.
ATTTACAATGAAAACTCACTACAGAGTCTATCAATATCATTTGTCATATGTATCATAATGAGTAATAATTATCTCGTGTAAGACATTAACCCAATAGACCTTGGTATAATAATTATTGGTTGATAAAACCTGTTTACTGAACTTACAGTATTACCAGTCTCTGATAGGACATTAATCCGATATATATTGGTATATAATAAGTCTATCCACCAAACCTTTGTCATAGGACTTTTGTTCCATAGTGATGTTAATATTATGTATTCAAATGCAATATTAGTATTTATTACATACGTACATGATTACAATTAATGACGTGATACATGGAAGCATGTGATCCAAACGACGCAATTTGATTGGTTTGGCAATATTGCACTCTTGGTGACGTTGCGTTATGCTGCATAGCGCTGCCTTGCAAGTTTCGAAAGTTTTCAAGCAAAGTTCCAACAATTTGGGGAGAAATACAGTAATAATAAGGTAAATATAACAAATAGATCTACAAATCAGTATGTAATAATTATCCAATTGCACTCTGTTTGGTTTTAAATCGATCTCAACGTCAGGTCAAATCGCACAACACCCCATAGGGTTGGAGTGCGATTTGATCCGACGGCGAGATCGATTTGGAACCTCCATCGTGCCATTAGATATGAAAATGTATTCGGATTTCCCCTCTTCAAGAGCTATCGATGGTATACCACATTTATATGTGTAGGTAAAAAAATGGTTCTTTTAGGGTAATTAATGTGTGTTTTATTTGCATAAATTGCTTTAAAAATCTGACTTACTCATTTTCGAATGCATATAGAATATAAAATATGGCTGCATATTATTAACTTTGATACTTTGAAACATGTGAAAATGCATAAAAAAAAATCATAAAAATAAATCGTGATAGTTGTAGATTCAGAATTTGTTGTGGGGTAGGAGGATGTAAGCGACCGTGCTACAACTGTTTAAAACAATTGTAGAAAATAATATAACATGAATTTGGCATTTGCCCCTATGTTAAATAGAACAATTTTACATCATCATGGCCATGGAAAACATTTTTTGATATTCGTTGGATATCTTTGATATAGCATCATGTTTATTGCCTAAAAAATGAGCATGGGCACACTTTAGTGTAAGCGACTGTGCCATATGTGAACAATCACATTTTTTCCCCATTTATTTCCTAAAAGAAAATTTTTAGTGAAAATATGTCCCACATTATAAGGAGTCTAATCAACTTTTTTATATTTCTAAAAGAGCGCAACTTTTCCTCATATTCAACATTGATTTGTATGTGTAAGCGACCGTGTGCTGTAACAGACCGAGGGGAAAAATTCAAATGGATTTGTTTTCATAAAATTTAGCCTGCAGTAACATCGACTATCCATGATTTAATCTTCGTATACAAAAATATGGATTTAATCGGGCTTTAAGGAAAAGTTTATTCCAACAGAATCGGTCCAGTGGTTCTCTACGTATGGTTGATTAGAATAGGTCACTTTTATTTTTCATTTCTAAGTCAATTTTAGAATAAGATTCTTTTGAAAAATCCAATTGCACTCTGGTTTTTGTAACTCTATATATTGGTTCCTGACAAATTTAGATACATTGCACGATCAGCCGATAGTTCAGCATTGTTTTGTGCAGTAGAATTCGAAGATGCCATAAACAAACTTTATTGTACATTAATCCCTCATTTGACATTTATGTATTCATGTATACACACATGTCTGCATTATACACATGTATAGTCAGTATAATAATTGAGTAGGTATTCATGTATACTATGTATGCATGTTCATAAATACATCTAAATATGCATGCATGTTCATACATGTATGTACAAGGTATGCACACAGATGTATGTACACACATGTAGTGAACTCGGTTCGGGACTCTTAGCTTAGGAATAAAACGGAACAAGAATTACTCTCATACTCTGGTTTTATTACCACACGACCTTAGACCAACCTTTCTGGACCAGCCAGAAAGGGAACATATACATTGTAAAATGGTATAAACAAGGTGTGGAGAATATTCATATCACAGATATTCTCATAAAAGCGAAGTTAAGAATAAGTAAAACCAGAGATTGGGTACGAACACATAAAGGAACATTTGCATAGCATAAAATGACAATATACAAGGAAAAGACACAATATAAAGTGATGAATACAAATAATAGTAAATAAGCTACAGACCACTCTTCCAGGGTCTGTGCTTCGGATAGATCCGAGAGCCCTTGACTGCCCTCTGGCGTCAGTCCGAAAGGACTGGAATCAACCAGCGGACAGTCTCGGACTCCCGGACTGCACTATTCCGGAACCCATAAAACACACGACCACTACAATACCCCCTCTTTCTTTTAAAGAGTTTAAAACCATGTTTAAAAATCGGGTAATAGAACAATAAAGCATATGAAAAGAGGAAAAATAATACAAATCACCACGAGTAAACACAAAAGTCACTCAACACATAATAAAAAATCATAGACAAGTACAAGCAGGAGCATTCAGTGTCCTCACTACTGATACAAGTGGAAAGATAAAAATGATTGGTGTAAATGGTGAAATAAAAGTAAAAAAATTCCTCCGGCTCTCTGTGAGAAAAGTAAATCTCACTACTACATTCTGTAGTATAAAAAAAAATAAGAGAGAAAAGTTCATTACTTTAAAAAGTTCCAGTGGTCAATATCCGTGGGTCATGCCGATTCATCTCTGTGTCCATCCGAATGTGTCCATATCCATTTCCAAGTCCATAAATCAGTCCAGTCATCATCATCCACACAGGTCGTTCCATTCCGAGTCCGAGCATCATTCGTGGGCGATCCGTGTTGTCATCTGGTCCGTCCTATGGTCATCCTCCTTCACTGGCGATGAGAGTCCTTCTCGTCGTCCTGCTCCATGTCCATTTCGGCATCATCCTCCACGTCACTGTGGCCAGTTTTGGTTCCAGGAGTGGGGGGTGCCTGCATACCAGAGCCGGGCGACGACTTTAGAGGGGAGATCACTTTCTCGGGTCCAAACAATTGGTGGATTCCGAGATCTGATTCTCCCACTCCTCCCTGTCCCAGACCACTTCCCTCTAGCCAAGTCCGGGCCCTGCTCTGTGAGCGTTGTCGGGGCGCGGATCTCTGCGTTTGCTGCTGCTTTGCAGCTTGAGCTGCGGATCCAGCAGCAGCAGTGGGAACCGTCCGAGAAGTCTCGGGGGACACAATCATCCGAAAGGGGGATGCTGAAGGATGGCTAGGTGTTTTAACACCCATCTGGGCCATCTGGGGGAGTTTCCCGATCTGTCCCAACAACTGTGATAGTACATCCAGTTGGAGGGCATTGACCTGGATCGCCCCAGCCTGACCACCATCCACATGTAGAGTGGGGGCAGATGGATCTGTGCCTCCCACACTCTCTGTTGGGTCCTGCTCCGGCGGAGAACTGGACTCCGCGGACTCCAACCTGGACCTCAGCCGCGCGTTAGCCTCCATCAAATCGCGGATTTGATTGTCCTTCTGGGCTAGGGACGCGCGCTGGGTCTTGATGATGACCGCCTGTTGGTTGTTCTCCTCTCGGAGGTTGGCGACCTCATCAATTCTGCTCTCCACAGTCTCCAAACGTTGAAGGGGCGTGGTCAACGAAGCAATTGACCGACGTACCCCCTCGCTTAGAGCTATGGCTGCCTTCTCTAGATCCGTCAGGGCAGCTTCAACGTTAACATCAACTGCCCGGACCAGTTCTCGAGTGTCATGGCGAGAAGGCAGGTCTTCCTTGGCCTGCTCTACCCATTGCTGGGTTTTGCGGCCCTTCTTGGTGATGGGTGCCTCCGGATGGCTCGAAGACTGACGTTTGTGCGTCTTCTTGGAGGTCTTTTTGTCCGAAGCAGGCCTACTTCCGGACTCGGGGCCAACGCTGCTGGAAGCAGAGCGCACTGATACCGAGTCTTGCTGTCCAGTTGCGGGTTTGCTAAGCCCAGAACTGGAGGAAGAGGAGGCTTTCCTTGCTTCGGCCTTCTCTGCAGCCTTTAGCCGGGTCTGGACTGCAGCCTGTGCCCTTCTTAAGACCTTCAGGTGATTGAAGGACAAGTACACCATCTTGTAAAAGAGAGGATTCTCCTTTTTTCCAGCGGTTACCGTGTCCTTCACCATGCGGGCCTGGGCCTTCTCCCGACTGAGGTTGTGTTGTCTTACCTCACCATTCATCAAGTGCTGGATAAGCTCACCCTTCCGATCCAGGACCTGTGCACAGCTAGTGTACGGCCAAGTCCAGGCTTGACGGAGGGGGGCGTGGCACTCGCACAAATGGCGGAAGAACCTCTCCCGGGTGGTGTAAATTTTTACACCCACATCTCGGAAGCCAGTGTACCGACACACCAAGAAGGGGCAACGGTGTCCTGGCTTCCAGAGCATGGGGGACATCTTGAGCTTTCCCAAGGTGCCCTCATCCAAGCTGTCCTCCTGCAACAGCTCGGGCCAGATCTCGGACTCATAGCGTTTCATTGTCCCGGGGAAATCAACGTCGTCCGAGTCTGATTCCGGACCATCAGAAGGGAACCGGAATCCTGGCTTGTCCGAACCAGGGTTGATGGGTGCTGTATTTTCGGGCTTATCCATTACAGCCTTGAAGTGTTCCAAACTTCCCCCAATCTCACCAACCCTAGCTCTCCACACAGACATCCGAGCGCTGTGGACTCTCCTCAATTTCTTGAAGGACAGCTTCGGATTCTGCTTTTTCTTGGAAGAGGTGGTCCCAGCAGAAACAGAACTGGTGCTTGGTTGTGGCACCGCGCTCTTGCTTCTCTTCTCTTCCTCCGACCTACTTGACCCGCCTCGGGTCATGGATGCGGATCCCGATTTGCCACCGACAGGGTATCTGCGACTTCGGGATCTGCCCCGGGATTCCATGTCCTCATCGTCAGCCTTTTTAGGGCTCGATGGAGACTGGGATCAATCCTCACTTTTCCGGGGTGCTGACTGCTTCCTCGGAGAGCGGCGTAGGACATCAGGGTCGACAACAGTCTCCCCTTTGTCCCTCGGACTTGCCTCAGCTACGGGTTTGGCCTTCACCCGAAGCTTCGGCTCCTCCTTCACCACTTCCTCGGAAGCTTCAGTTTCCATGGCCTCGGACTCAGAACGGTCGTGTCCTTCGTCCTCCACCACTTCACTGACTTCGGCTGCTAACCCCATGAGATTAGCAGCCCCCTCCTCGAGCAGCAGCTGTTGCTCCTCCGCCTCTGTCATGGCAGGGAGCTCAGTCTCGATGCCCTCGGCCATTAGTCTTTCCGCCTCGGCCAACTCCTTCTCGACTTGCTCAGCCATAGCCTTCTCCATCTTCGATTACTTTGCTAGAAAAGGAATACAAACAAAGCATTTTAATGACAAGACTCCATGGAATAACAAAGCCCGATTTCTGAGCCTTGTCCATTCTCGGACTGAGCTTCGGATGGCCCTTCGGATCCGAACTGTGCTGTCAATCCCCCACTCCTTTAGCGTGGGTCGATCCGAACTAGGTTTCTAGCGAGCCAACACACCGTTGCCACATCTCCCACCAATCCGGAAGGGTTAATTACGTCCAAACATCATAATGGAATAAGTTAACAGGGCATGATGGTTCACTTCTATGCTAGAGAACAACATACAACACGCATACCCGTAGCCAGTATTTCTAACAGTGTGTATATCAAAATGGACGTAGCGGTACCAGGCACCAGCCCGCCAAAGTATAGAAATGCCAATCGGCAACAAAATACAGGGTACCATACGTTCAAATCTCTAGACATCTTACATTCATACAAGATCAACAACATGACAAGTCCTTTATGTACATCATCGCTTGATAAACTTACTGTACGGTTGGTGAAAGTCTGTCAGTTGCTTACTCATACGAGTTCCGGAAGCAGAATGGCAAAGGGTAGAACACTCTCGCCGCACCTGATGCAACGCTAGTACTCTAACCCGACACCGCGATGGTAGCGCCAACGCTTCCCGCGCTCCTTCTCCGAGCACGCTCACATAGCATGATTGGGTGCTAATCCAATAGCTATTCTGATCTGCCTGTTGAGACATGACAGGCCCTTTGTTAATCTCCACTTTCTTTGTCATCAGGATAGGTCTAATTGCTACATTCTATCTGCTATAAATAGATTCTGACCTTACAGCAAGTTCCAGGTCTCATTGACCCGCAGTGCAAGCCTAGATCATGTCAATACCTATCGTTCAAACAAATACTTATTAAGACAAAGATTCGTCTCCCAGTCACAATAGAAATGAATCTATTACGCCGGTAGGGGACACAGCAGTAATTCTCCGGTCTACTGCCAGTCGGACTTCTCGTTGTGTACTTTTTTATTGAGCCAAAATCAGTCCGGTAATTTTAACTCATTTGATACCATATTCTATTTGATTTGCAACCGAACTGGGGCATTGCGCGTGCGCTTAGTCCTTGTCAGAGCTGGGGAAGGGTTACTAGTATCCAGACCCGGATTATTTCTTGTCCGTCTACCACCCGGTAAGATTGGTGGAACAGCAGCGCCTGGTAACTTCCTAGGCCTCCCAACTCTTTTCTTCGGAGTTGTGGGAGCTTCGGGTTTATCCGGCACTACTGTTTTCCTGGGTCTTCCCGGTTTCCTTCTAGCCCTCGTCTTTTTCTTCTCCTGTATAGCAGGTTGAGGCACTACTGCATTCTTTTTCAATTTGCCTCGGCCTCTCCCTGTCACAGGAGGAGGAATAGTTGACACAGGAGCTGTAGTTTTTACAGTATCCGCTTTCTTTGTCTTCCTACCCCTCTTTCGGACGGGCTTCTCTTGTCCTGCTGGTTTAACTTTTCGGGGCCTGCCTCTCGGCTTGGCCCCTATAGTTATTTTAGCTTTCGCCGCAGGAACTATACAATCTTTCCCAGCTACTACTTTCCCGTCGATAAGTCGGAGAATATCTCTACCTGTTTTAGCCTGTTTCTGGAATTCGGACGCCCGATGCAGGTTCGCCGCCTGTATGGGTCCATTTTCGTCAAAGGCTGGCTTCAAGTAGTCTATATGATATCTCATCAGACCTTCCGAGGTTTCTAATTCACAGGTGGTACCTCCTATGAATCTTTTGATGACATAAGGCCCATCCCATTTGGGTCCGATCTTTTTAGAGGCCTTTGGGGGACAGAATCGGTATACTACCTCCCCCACTTGGAATCTCGGAGGACGAGAACGTTTGTCATAATCCCTTTTCTGATGGACTGCAGAAATTCCGAGATTATTCCTCACGTACTGGTGCCCCTTTCTCATACACTGTCTCAAGTGCTCCACATATCCCACTTTGCATGGGAAATCCAATTCTCCTGGTGTCACACCATAGACTAAATCCATTGGTGCCACCAGCTCTGCCCCAAAGACTACAGAATTCGGAGTACAGAGTGTACTGGCATGTACCGTGGCCCGATAAGCATGAGCAATACAGGGCGCCAATATATCCCAGTTATCTTCAGTTCCATCCGTTAGACATGACAATTGTTCCACGAGGACACGATTGAGTCTCTCGCTTTGACCATTGCTCATGGGTCTGTAGGGAAGAGTAATTAATTTCTCAACCCCCAACATTTCTAACAAGGATCTTAAGAGCAGAGACCTAAACTCGGGAGCTCCATCGGTTTGCAAAGCAACAGGGCACCCGAATTGTAGGATCCATTCTCTGAAGAGTACATCTGCACAACTCTCTGCAGTGTGATCTGCCATGGGGTAGGCTTCGGCCCATTTTGAAAAATGATCCGTTACCACCATGATATAATTGTTTCCCCTGGGAGTTGTCCGAAGAGGTCCCAAGATGTCCAATCCTATCCGATTCCACCTATCCCCATGTTTTTCTTTCTTAAGGAGGGAAGTCCCTCCCCCTTGTCTGGATTTCCTCATACTACATTCCGGACAGGCCCGGATCCATCGTTTCAAATCGTACCTCATCCCTGGCCAGTAATATTTCATTTTAGCTGACCAAGAATTTTTAAATGTACCGAAATGACCCGAGATCTTCGGACCATGCATCCCTTGGAATATTTCCTTTCTCAAAGAGGCAGGAATGAGTTTCCTCCAATACTTCCTTCCTGTGGCTAGTCTTGTCCAACCCAGACATAGCACACCCTCTCTCATTTCCATATTACCCAGATGCTGGACAAATGTACGGAATTCATTGGATTCTCCAGCTAGATCTTCTCTGCTAGGGACATCCTCTGTACCCGCAACAATAGCCAGTAATCTTTTGATGAGTGGATCTTCCTGCTGAGCCTCCCGCAACACTTGCTCCTGTGTGCCTAAAGCCACAGTAGTGGGGGCAGCCACAGCATCATGAATACCACAATCCGAGCAATCTAGTCTTCCACATTTCCGAGTGGGAAGTCGTGATAACGCGTCAGCATTTTCATGCTTCTTTCCAGCACGATGGACAATCATATTCTGATCCAGACCATACTCTTGCAGCGTCAATAACCACCGCGCGAGCATATCAGTTGGATCCTTAAAGTTTAGCAACCAACGTAAGGATGCATGATCTGTCCGAACCACAAAGTTCCGATTTCCCAATAGGTAATGTCGAAACTTTTTCAGATAGGTCAGAACGGCTAAGAGCTCGCGTTTAGTAGCACAATAATTCTTCTGTGATTTAGAAAAACTATTGCTAGCATAGCTCAATACCACTTCTCTCCCATCCTGGATCTGAGACAAGATCCCAGCCATCCCGAAACCGCTAGCATCCGTGTCCAGAATGAAGTCTCCCACCTTTCGGGGAAATCCCAACACTGGAGAAGTTACTAGGGCTTCTTTCAGCTTGCTAAAGGCATCGTCACACCGTGGCGTCCACACTATAGGCTTGCTATATAGCGCTTCTCTTTCCCTGCCGCGGTCACTACATCTTGCAGAGGGGCTGCTATTATTCCGAAATCCTTTTGAAATTCTCGGTAATAAGAAGCAAAACCAAGGAATTGCCTCACCTCTCTGGCGTTCTTGGGAATAGGCCAGTCCTTGACCTTTTGTACCTTCTTCGGATCAGCTTGAATGCCATCCGGAGATACAATTCTTCCCAAATATTCCACTCTTTGCCGAAAGAAATCACATTTCTTCGGTTTTAGTTTTAGACCATAGTCTCGGATTCGGTCTAGGACGAGTCTGAGGTTACTTTGACACTGCTCATAAGTCTCTCCGAAAACCACAATATCGTCCAAATAGACCAGACAGGACTTCCATCTGAGTCCGTCTAACATCTGATCCATCATGCGTTGGAAAGTAGCCAGGGCATTACACAATCCGAAAGCCATAACTTTGAATTGAAATAAGCCCACAGTGGACAGAAAAGCAGTTTTGTGTTTACTTTCCTCATCCATGGCTACCTGCCAATATCCACTCTCTAGATCTAGGGTGCAGAACCACTTGTTTCCTCCAAGGGCTTCTACACACTCATCTATCCGAGGTAATGCAAAACTATCTTTTATGGTCACTGCATTCAGCTGACGATAGTCGACACAAAACCTCTGGGTCCCATCTTTCCTGGCCACCATAACTATAGGAGCACCCCAAGGACTGCTGCTATGTTCGATCCGGCCTTCTTTGTACATTTTCCAGATCTCTGCTTCGGCCTTGTCTCTCTTTGCCACTGGTATCCGACGATACGCTTGCTTAATAGGGGCCGCATCACCCGTATTAATAGCGTGTCGGACTTTATGTGTACATCCCAGTAGTTTCCCGGACCCTGGGATGGAGAAACAGTCCTGATATTCTTTCAGTAGATCTGTTGCACTTTTAATTTCTTTTTGATCCCGCAGGTCTGAGTCCGCTATTAACTTAGCCAGCGGACACACAGTGGGGGGCATTTTCTCGGGCATTTCAGGTGAGATCAAATCATCATCCGCCACAGGTGATTCCATAACCTGTATTGAATTGATGATTACCTCTTCGATCACACCGTCATCCTCTTCCCCAGACATGACTGAATCTTGTGAAAGTAAAGTCACACTATACAATCTGCCTACCATTCTTCTCTTTCCGAGCTTAATAGCTCGCCCGGACGGATTACTAAATGCCACCACAGCCGGTTTCCCGTCACCTGATACGTATGTATTCAAGCTTCCCAAGGCATAGTCACTTAGTAATTTTTGGTCTGGCTCGAACATCAATCCATCCGATGTGTCTGAGCCACCGTGAATGTTTAATTCGGCCAGAGTCACTTTGCCGGGTACAAGGGTTACACCTCTTTTGAGTGTCACCTCTATACCTGCAAGTGAATTTCCGACCTGCACCGCCTTCACAGAGGACTTTTCTTTACCACTACCTTGTCTCTTCCAGAGTTTACAACTCACGGAATGACTGTAGTTATCCAAGTAAAGTAATCCTGACCAATCAAGACTACATCGATGCACATAATAAAAATCTGCACCGAGTATCCCATCCTCAGGGCCTTGTAAACCACTGACAACGAGACATGTAATCATATAGGTCCGTCCACCTATATTCCACGGACATAGCACGCTACCATAAGTGTTAATAGGTGTTCCATCTCCCATCGCACACACCGTTCGGACCGACATCATTGGCGGTGGATGTGGAAGGGAATCATAGAACTTCTTAGTGATCAAACTGGTAGTAGCACCAGGATCAACCAAAAAGAATCCATTCATCCCACCTACCAGCACTGGGGCATACCATCTCTCCCGAACTAATAACTTAGACGGGATCTCCAGAGTTTCCTTCCGTAGCACAGAAACCTTCTGAATCTTGGCAGGTTTATTACGGTTCTTCTTGACCATTAAAATCTGCCCTTCCTCAGCTTGGAATCCGGATTCCCCCCATCGTATATTAGGGTCATCCTCCGGACTTCTCAAAGGAGTACAGACCTTTGAAAGAGCTTTACCGTCCGGCAACGATCTAGATTCTCCACCTTTCGACTCGGATTCGTCCACACTTGGGATTCCTTCGAGCGTACTAAGCGGTGCCTGGGTTTTACTCCCGATCTCTACACTACTTTCATACTCCTCTCGGATTGCGGTATTATGAAGCGCCTTGCCGTCGACCCTCACTACGCTTCTCATGAGGGCCCCTTCTAGTTTTCCGGATTTCCTGCTGCGGCTGTCCTTGCTTCGGATGCTGCAAGGAGTTTGAACAGCCCCTTCTTCTTTGAACATTCAGAGATTCTATGTCCAAATTCACCACAGAAGTAGCAGGGTTTAGTTTTCGGAAACTCTTTCTTCCCCCTATACCCAGACCTCTCATAATAAGATGTTTTCGGGGCATCCGGGGTTGGTTTCTTGTGAGCCTGCCATGACTGAATGGCCTGTACAATTGCGCCAATGCCAGAGTCTTCTTCTTCTGACTCCACTTTATCACTGGCGTGCAATGCCTCAGTAATCTGGGCAATGACAGACTTCTTCGGGGTCTTGCTCTTATGCCCTCCACCAGCTTCAGGCGGTCCGAAAAAGTCCGGCGCTGAACTAGCGGTAGTGTTCTGTATGGATACAGTATTCACAGCATCCAAATCAGCTCCCTCGAACACCTCGGACCAATGGACGGCCTGTTCCAAGTCATAAGGTTCCTGGAGTCGTATCCACCAAGCTTCCTTGGCGTTGGATAGGCCATCTAGATATACCCAGGGAGAAGCGAACGTTCACGCACAGCGGATAAACGTTTGTTGATCAGTTGTTTGGCGTTCTGTGCGTTTGTGAATGTTCATGTAACGTTTGCCCCGTTTGTCTACCGTTTGTATTGGTAAAGGAAGAAGTGAACGTTCACAAACAATTAATAAACGTTCATTGAACAGTTGTTTAGCGTTCTGATTATTTGTAAATGAAACCCAAGTCTAAGTCACAGAGTCAGAAGGGAAACCCCCATAACATAGCCGTTGGATTAGCAAGCAGACTCAGCTAGACACTTTTAGATTTAAGGTAAGATCTTGGTATTGTATTGATTTCGTATTCATTCAACTGTGCAGGAAGGATTATGAATAGTTTGTGTATAACTAGGGTCAACTTTAGTATATGTTTAATGTGTGTATGGAACAGAATTCTCCATTGTAGCATTCAAGATGCAAGGACGCATGCAGCTCAATGCAAAATGGCGGCAGATTCAAAATCTGCAGTGGAACAGGGTAGCGTCGCCGCCGTCGCCGCAACGTTGCCGCATTTTCCAAAGCTTACAGAAGACAAACCGCTAATGTCAGAAACTTATATTATATCTCAAAAGAACCGGAAATATGTCAGTATCATGGAGGAGTGAGATCATCAAAATCCGTTAAGATCTCGCAATGTAGCGATCAATAATATAAGACTATATTTATCCACAACCAGTCAGTGAGTATATTAATGATTTGCCCAGCCTGCCGTCCTCCCATTATTACCTTCATGTTTCTATGTGCAACTCATTTCCTTATTAGGCATACATATATATATCACAATGAGGTATAACAGCATTTAAAAAGAACTGTTTGTATAACGTGTATTGTTCGTTTGGACACCTCCTGATCGTTTGCAAACGTTTGTACAATGTTTGCATACAAACGATGATTGTCCTCACTCAATGTTCATGCACTGTGTGTTCACTGTTTGGGTACCGTTTGCAAACAGTTATATCCAAACGTTACACAAACGTTCAAAGAACGTTACATTTCTCCCTGGGTACCTTCAAACACAATGTGCGTCCGGTATCATCAAGAAAATATCGTCTGACCAATTCTGAGCTTCTGCCATCACCCTCATCTCTCCCAGATGGATGCTCCAACTGTCTTTGGAAGAATCCCATTGCTTCAAGAAAGACATCTTCGGGACATGACTTGCCGCATCCCGCATGTACTCATAATGAAATGAGCTTGCTGCTGGCTCGGGCCCGTCATATCTTAATCCTTGTGTCAAGGATTTATCTTTGAATGAGTGGGTTTCTCTCCTCATTGTTGTACTATGAGCCACAGGAACATAACTCCGCGAGGAATCAGCACCTGCACTACCAACAACATTATGACGGACATAGGTTCCATCCGTGACATGTCCACCCGGATAACCAATAGTGTTATCCGACAGTTTCTTAATGGTGGAGATGCCAGCTCCTATGCCCGGTCTACCCGCTGTACCAGTGGGTGGGGTGACTACTCCCTGGTTTGGTGAGGAAGTTTGGGGAATTTCCGGGGTCATAATCTGGACCTTCTTTTCGGATCCCCTAACGAAGGAAGCAGGAGTCCTAAGTACATAAGACTCCCCCTGTCCTTCATTCCTCACATTGCCAGTTTCTTCGGGTGCTGGATTCTCTATCGGGGACTCGGGTCCAGTGCCCGTCCCCAATCCGAAAATAGCAGCCACTTGCTCTAACGTTGGCTGTGCCTTTGGAGATTCTGCTGTCTGATCTGCCTGATTTATTAATCTGGACAAATCATCGACCCTAGAAGCTTCGGCCCGGAGTTTTTCGTTTTCAGCCATTAACCTGGCTGTTGAACGATCACTCCTCTCAGCATATTCTTGTAGAGTTCTCTGGAGCTCTGCATTTTGATCTTCCAGCATCACCACTTGGTTTCTCTGGCCCAAGCTGAACTTGTGCGCCCGCTCATAGGCTTTGCGCCAAGCCTCTACCTGAGACTGCAGAGGTGGAGTAGACTCCTTCCTCTGTGGGGAGCCCTCATCCGTATCGTCCGAAAAAAATCTTTCGCGAGGATCGCGGAATGCCCAAACATCTTGTGTGATTTTCTTTGTGCTTGGACTCGGTCTAGGCACTGCGGTTCGGACCTTCGGTACAGCACCTGTACCTCTACCTCTGCCTCTGCCCGCACCTCCAGTAGCCCCGGCCGGCTGTTCCGTCTGACTCGCTCTATTTAGGTCTGACATTTCTACCGACCTCTTTCTCTTTTTTTTATTTCATAGAATTCTACCTGGATGGATCCGAACACTTTTCAGGCTTTTTGAAAAGCTAACTTCTGGTTGTGGCTAAGAACTGGTCACGGCACCAATTGTAGTGAACTCGGTTCGGGACTCTTAGCTTAGGAATAAAACGGAACAAGAATTACTCTCATACTCTGGTTTTATTACCACACGACCTTAGACCAACCTTTCTGGACCAGCCAGAAAGGGAACATATACATTGTAAAATGGTATAAACAAGGTGTGGAGAATATTCATATCACAGATATTCTCATAAAAGCGAAGTTAAGAATAAGTAAAACCAGAGATTGGGTACGAACACATAAAGGAACATTTGCATAGCATAAAATGACAATATACAAGGAAAAGACACAATATAAAGTGATGAATACAAATAATAGTAAATAAGCTACAGACCACTCTTCCAGGGTCTGTGCTTCGGATAGATCCGAGAGCCCTTGACTGCCCTCTGGCGTCAGTCCGAAAGGACTGGAATCAACCAGCGGACAGTCTCGGACTCCCGGACTGCACTATTCCGGAACCCATAAAACACACGACCACTACACACATATATATATACATACACATACATATAATATACTTACACATATGTAGAGGTGCACATACATACATGTATATAAACAATACATACATCTATGTATGCATACATGTATTTACAACAAAACATGGTATGCATACATAGATGCATGCATTCTAGATACAAGTATATTAATTTAGTATATACGCATGTTTAAATACATGTATAATTGTACATATACACATATGTTTACACATACATAAATGTTTGATATGCATACATGTATGTTTATACATACAAACATGTATACATTACATACATGTGGCACTTACATGCATACATGTTCTGTACATACACATGTACACATACACATGTATACATACACATGGACATACAGATACACTATATACATACACATGCATATACGTACATGTTTATACACATGTATACATGTACATACATCCATGTATATTCATATACATGTATACAAACATGGATTGTAGGGTAATTAAATATGTACTGTATATGCATGATCAACTCACCCTTTAAAAGGAGATTTTAGCCCATTTTAGTCCCTGAATATCATTTGTAACTCAGTTAAAAATATTACATATTATCGTTTATATATTGGACATTTAACAAAATATAAAAACAAAATTCGTGTGAATAGAGGTTCAGCATTCATGAATACATTGAATTACAATAAGGTAACATCAGTCAATTGACTGCATTCCAAAGAAGCAATGAAACATGTCAATATATTTGAACTAGAAATATTAATGGGCCAGTAATGGCTGAAATGTAAGCGATCGTGCTACACATTTTATTCATCCCTAACTTTAAAACATTTCGAACATTAGAACTTTTCATTCTATTTGCATCAAATCTTTCAGTTAAGGACCATTTAAGGAATGGCATGCAGGTTATGATATGTGGTCACATATAGTAACAATAACGATAACAATTTTAACTCCAGCATCATGATTATACACAAACATTGCACCAGCAGGCGCGAAATGGAGGTTATTAATCCTTTAATTTAGTCTCTGCCTTCATTTTTTATACGTCCACGACGTTCAAGGCAGTGACTAAAACAACATAATATTATATGCATTTCTTAAGCTATACACGAAACCCAGGACCTAGGCCTACCCGATAGGTAGTACCAAATACACGGCCTGTGTATGCAAGGCAATATAATAAATATCGTCCTTCGCTTCGCACAAGTTTACACAGTAACTGCGTAACCAGGCACGTAAATAAACAAAACATAGTGGGCGAAAATTGAGGCAGTCATCACTGGCTGTGTTTCTAAACAGGCAAGGTAGGTTCAACTGCTTATGATATAATATCTGATATCGTTTTGCTACAGGCGTGGGACCAAATTCTGATTAGTTTAAATTTGATCACCTTCTTCCGTACAGTTCAGGGGTCGGGTGGTAGGCTACTAATACCACCACACTATTGTAAGAAGCAGTATTTTGCCTCACCTGGTGGTCTGAATGTACACTGCATGCTGTTATAGTAAATATTATTGGATCTGGTGATTACTAGTCTGGTGATAGTGCACATAGCACTGCCAACGTGAAATGTGATTAACTAAATACTATGTGTTGGCTATATATGATATGTCAATTGAACAGAGTATTACAGTTGGTACCATACCAATAGGCATATATATATATGTTCTTTATTCATAGATTATTTAGAATATTAAATCCCACAGCTGAAATATCATCTAGATATTCATCTAAATTCTGACGAACCGAGTTATCAGACATTATTTTCAAAATAACCTTACCTTATATGTGTAGTAACTAGACTTTGATACAGGGGGAGCCACGGATGTAGTAAGTAGTAAAGCGCGATATCCACTTACACATCGCTCGGTGCCACGCAGTCACCATCAAACGGTGCCATGCCTTTTTTGACCGACGTGCAAGTGGATACCTAGGCGACCGTCGGACGGTCGCATGGGACTGTTTGACCGTCCCGGCAAAAGGCAAACGTGGCCAAATCAAAAAATTTTGTTTTCGATATTTATGGTTCTACCAAAGTTAGTCATTATCTCGGATACCTCTGGTTGACACATGTGAACATTTTGCAGTGCATTTGTACATTTATTTTAAGTTTATTTTTACCATTTCATTCGATTTTTATTAATTTAGGGCCATTTTGACCATATTTAACTGCCTATTTTGATATGTGTGTGTTTTCCTGGTGCCGAATATGCTTATGACCATTTTGGTGAATAGTTTGGAGTTCATCTGTACATTTATTTTCTCATTTCTATTGATTTATGATTAATTATTGGTGTTTTTAGTGATTATTTCGACTTAAAAAGTGGAAATATGTATGAATATTTGTTAGTATTAGGTAATTTTACTCTGAGCATATTATTAATGTCACCTGTGACGACGATGTAATAATATTGTCTAAGAATTGTCTATATTGAATAAGTTTTTTCCAACATGTGGGTACTACCGGGGATAGCTCTTGCACAAACAGACTAAATATTTGACCTATTCAGATTAATGATTTAACTAATAATCGTGGGGAAGGTAGATATCAATAATAAATAATATGGAGATCGATCAGGAATAATAACAATATAAGAAAAGTCTCACAAATAAATCCAGTTGCTGTGACGGCCGCTCTTATGTCTGAAAACGCTAAAAACGATGTGTTTCTGAAAAGTTAATATATGTGTGTGTGTGTGGGGGGGGGGGGTTCTGGTAGGTCGGGATACAATTTCTTTAATTTGGAAAACATTTAGTTATTTGTCTTTACAGCTTGAAGTCACCACACTGAAAGTGATATGTATCTTATGTATGTATGCCTACATCGGGCATTTTCTTTTAGGTTTTTCAAACCTCTACACATTCCAGACCCTCTCAAAACTCATTAATTGTGTTATCCAATATGCTGGGAATGGTATAATGGTAAAACCTGTTCTTATGGGGCAGTAATTCCTTACAGTGTTAGCTAATATATGAACAAGGTTTACCTCGATGTAGGCACCCAAGAGAAATAGGATTAAAATTCTAATTGATGCTGAGAGAGAAATATTCATCCAATCCAGTAGCGATTTTCAGGTTACATTCCACAAATACCCTATTTATCAATGCACACAAATTTATTATTGATGAGTCTCCTGTTCATTCCTGTTTAGAATATTATATTTGTGGTCAATTCTCACGAAATTGGGGCAATGGGTGATTTCAGAAGTCATTTTTTCAAACTTCTCAAAACACACTAATGAATCAAACGTCTGGAGGTCCCTAGGGGACCGTCCGACGTACAAGTGGATACCATGGACCGTCGAGCGGTGCCGCCTATAGTGGACCATCCGACGGTGACCATGGTGGGCTCTTTTTGACGTGCAAGTGAGTACCGAGGATGGTCAAGAGTGATGGTCAAAGATGGCTATCGGTGGTCACCATTCGACCGTCCCCTCTGGCCACTCTTGACGGTGGTCACAACTGACGTACAAGTGGATACCCTATTTGAGGGTAGTAACACTACACTACAAAGATGCTATAATGACCTACTGACCAGGTTACGATTCTCCATGAAAATAACTGGCATCTACCGCCAAATTAGACCCGGTTTGGTCAGATTCTGGGGTGTATTTTTGTCACAATAGACCATGGCAATCACTTCCGGCAACTTCCAGTAAGGAATGGGCGTTATAGACATCGAAAGAACTGGTAAATAAAAGTCAGTAAGTGGTAAATAACAGTCAAATCTGACCAAACCGTGTCTAAAAGCACTAATACCCGAGGTTTTGGATGGTCTAAGGGGTCTGGTGCCTGGTGGAAATTCTCGGGGCTAACGCCCCTTGAATTGTCCAGATTTTAGATCCCCCCCTCCTTCACCTCTCCTCTTCTTCCTCCTCCGCCTCGATCCCCTTCCTTCTTCCTTCTTCCTCCTCTCATTCATATACCTTCCTGTTTTCATCCTCCTCCCCTCACTCCGCACTCCCCCAGGAGGAGGAAATTTTCGGGGCTAACGCCCCTTGAATTGTCCACCAGGCACCAGACCCCTTAGACCATCCAAAACCTCGGGTATTAATGCTATAGCAGGCGACCACAAAGCGATGGCGCTACATCGCGCAATATTTTGCAACAACCTATGATGTCACACTGTTTAGCTGACCAGCGCAATCAGCCCCAATCTTCCCCATAGGCCTGTGCGTCACCCCTGAACCCTTACTCCTCAGTGATTGATCTCCACCACAGGTTGTGCCACTGTACACAGAAGGATTTAGGCGGTTACATAACCAGCCGAGCTCACTACCCAGCCCTTAGAGGTATGCTTGGTATAACATAGCTAATATATAGCAAAGCTCACATGCTAAAACGTTTGAAATAATAGTCTGATTTGAACATAGTTGGTGTCATAGGCTTTGAAATGAAGAGACAAAACCAGTTCACATTGTGTAGCTAGCGGGACTGGGGGCCTTTGGGGGAGAGACCTATCGAACCTCACCAGCTAAGGTGGAAATATTGAAACTACTAGTATAATTAATATTGAAACTACTAGAATAATTGTAATACTTCTCCAACAGAACTCATATCATTTATTCTTTAATGAAGCCAAATATCATCTCCCTACTCCTTCTCCCCCTCCTCCGTTTCCTCCACTACTCCTCCTCCTCCCCGTCCTACTACCTCACTTACCTGTTACAAACCCCTCCTCCTCCTTCTCCTCCATC
Organism: Sthenelais limicola; assembly: GCA_942159475.1. NCBI lineage: Eukaryota > Metazoa > Annelida > Polychaeta > Phyllodocida > Sigalionidae > Sthenelais > Sthenelais limicola. The sequence goes on from OW804096.1 coordinate 111,804,439, forward strand.
TCTCTTCCTTCTCCTGTCCCACTTCCTTCTCCTGTCCCACCACCTCTCAACCTCCTCCTGGGGGAGAGCGGAGTGAGGGGAGGAGGATGAAAACAGGAAGGTATATGAATGAGAGGAGGAAGAAGGAAGAAGGAAGGGGATCGAGGCGGAGGAGGAAGAAGAGGAGAGGTGAAGGAGGGGGGAATCTAAAATCTAAATTCATTCATAGAGCTAGGTAACGTGGGACAGAGACTCTCCATTTAATGGAGAGTCTCTGTGAATAAATAGAGAGTCTCTGCATGGGAGTATCCAGGTACGAGAAAAGGGGGACCAGTCCATTATGAGTTTAAGGGGATGGGGCCCTGACACATTATATAAAGAAGCATCCTGACGGATAATAAATAACTAGAACACCATCTTGACTTGTCCATTGTGTTGCCTCCATTACTGTAGCCTACTATGTTACTCTGAGCTATGCTGAAAGCCAAGCCTATATATGCTTGACCCGATGTAGGGAAGAAAAAAAGAGCATGTAACACCACTATTCCAATCATCTGTTTCCTTTTTATTCAGTTAAATCAAATTAAGCGCTTGAGATATAATTGGATTCAAACTTGACGACTCCAAATTTACTCATAGGATGGGATGTGGAAGTTCTTCATCGGAAAACGTAACTTCAAATGAATCTATCAAAACTTTACCTCACATTAGGCCGACTAGTAGGGAATCTGATCCAAAGTCAATAATAAAATCTAATCTCTCAATATCCACTGTATTAAATGAAAAGCCAAACTGCAATGGGGAGGTTCAAATCCTTCCAGAGAAATTAGACACACAAGAAGAGAATCAAGTTAAAGAAATGTATCGGAAATATAAGGACGAGAAAAAGACCGAGAGCAAGGATGGGGAAAGAAAGCGAACATTCAGAAGACGCGGGGAAAAGAGAGAAGGACAGAAACAAAGACCAGCAGTTCATGGAAAGGCAGCTGAAGAATGTGCTAACGAGGGTCGCTGTGACGTGGAATATCCCCTTCTCGCTAATGTAGTTAGAATATTCACGAGTTCGACTTTTACTGGTAAGGTCAGCTAAATCCATCATACATTCATATATACCGGTATTTAACCTTCAGGTGTGTGTCGGTGCACATGGGGGCTATGACGATTTTCTATATGATTTAATTGCTAAACCGGGGAAACATATTAAAAACACTCCGTACAAAATCCGCGAACCATGCTACATGTATCTATCATTGCATTTATTTTGGATTAAACTGTATAGGCATAATGTTATCTTCTATTAGATACTCGGACCGAGCGAAATGCTCTCATGGAAAATGTATATCCACAACTCAAAGAATTTTGCCAAGAGCTGGGCTATGATTTCCAAGTGGTGGACATGCGTTGGGGAGTGCGCGATGAGGCCACTGATGATCACATGACATCAGGGCCCGCGCACATAAAAAACTAGTCTTTAGACAATGTCTAGGCGAAAATCTTCAATAAAATCCCCGGCTTCAAGGACAATCTTGAAATATGATTTTGTTTTTGTGTCCGGTCTCTGAAAATTAGACAATGTAATTGTCTCTAAAATGTTTGTCCTTATTTGCGGTAGTTTTCTGGTGGCTGGCAGTAGTTTTTTGCATAGAGATACAAGCTTTTTTGTAAGATTTGCAGCAGGTGCACAGATAATGGAGAGACAATCAAAACGAGACAATTTTAAGTAGTTCTAGACAATATATATCGTGTTCATAAAGCAGTTTGTCTATTGTCTCTGGGACAATTTTGCAGTCTCTGTGACAATTAGGAGGCCGAAAGACCAAAAACTAAGGACAGCTCCAGTAGCTGTCCTTAGGTGGTTTTGTCTCGAAATGTTGGAGTTTTGTCACTAAATTCACAATTTGGAGACAATTTGGAGACAATTTTGGTTGTTTTACATTGAATGCAGTTCATCTATTGTCTCTGGGACAATGTCTCTGGGACAATGTCTCTGGGACAATGTCTCTGGGACAATGTCTCTGGGACAATGTCTCTGGGACAATTTTGAGGCTGAAAGAAAAAAGAAATAAGGACAACTCAGTCCTTGGATGGTTTTGTCTCGAAATATTGAATTTGTCACTAAAGTGATATACTACTAAGTAGGTAGTATACCGCCAAACCATGCCAAAAACTACCGCCAGCCACCAGAAAACTACCACAAATTAGGACAAAAACTGAAGAGGCAATATATTGTCTAATTTTCAGAGACTGGAGACAAAGACAAAATTAGGCTTCAAGGACAAGGACAATCTGACTTTATGTGCACACCTTTCAAGATTGTCCTTGAAGCCAGGGATTTTATTGAAGATTTTTGACTAGGCATTGTCTAATCTCTTGAAAGTTTCAAAAAACCTTTATTCATCACTGGTTACTTACTTGATTGCCCAGGTTAAATTCAAATCTATGGCAAAATTGTCTCCAAATTATAAATTTAGAGACAAAACTTCAACATTTCGAGACAAAACTGCCTGAGAATGGTTTTAAGGACACATTTTTTTATGAGCGCGGTTTTGTCTAGATTTGCTAAAAATTGTCTCGTTTTAATTGTCTCTTCTTTATGTGCGCGCCTGCAGAATTGTGCATGCGCGAAATAGAAAATTGTCAAAAGGTCTCAACAGGTCCAAATTTTGTTGTAAGTTAAACACATTTGGGAAGGTCATTTCTTTTTTCTTTTTATAGAATTAACCACCTTATGAGGCTGATTATTTAACGAGGTCTTTTCATCGAAATGGACAAGTAAATAACACTGGACTGTTACTAAAATGTTTAAAATTGGTTAATAATAGTGTGCACTGATTGATTTCGATAAATGACGGATGTTTGTGAAAGTTTCAAGTCAAAATTATGTTTGATCATTATACAGACATTCCTCGGTCAGAAGTATGGATACCGACCTTTTCCACCAAAGATATTGGCTGACGAGTTTGAAGCTATACTCAAATTTGTCGAAAACGAGGCGGACCGGATATTGATGAAAGAATGGTTCCAGTGTGACGATAACCTTGACCCACCTCAGTATATACTTCGACCAATCAGAGAAAAGCTACCCGATTATGCCAATAATCAGGAACCTGAAAAGAAAAAAAAAGTAATATATTTAGTGTATTAAATATACAATTGAACATGATTGAGATGCTGCTTTTAGATGATATAAGTCTAAAATCCGAAACAATTCAAGATATCCTTAAGCTATTTTTGTTTAAATATTCAACTAGGAGTTACACATAGACCATGACATCGAGTAGGGTTCGAGACATTTTCCTTGCTGCCCATCCCGCACCTGACAATGTGTTCACTATCTCTGTCATGTAAATCGGTCGTACAAAATAAAAGGTTAAATATTGTATCATGGTTACTATCTGACAATTAATGTTGATTCCAATATATATATATATCAGGCTCGGGCCAGCTGGTGGGAAGTCTTCGAGAGGCTGCAAGTTGTACTGAAGGAAACATCTTCAAAGGCTCTTCTTGATGCCGAAGAAATTCACAAATATTTTTGGTCGGGTAATTGGATATAGTCTTTCCCTCTATCTATTGGCTAATTGCTTTAAATATTCCAAATGCTCTTGACATTTGACAAATTATTTTGAACATTACCGCCCATTTGAAATCTGCAACTGTAGCTTTCACTTAATGGAAAACATATATTATATATGTTTCTCTGCAGTGACCGAGGAAGAGATATACAGGGGTGTATTGGTGGCGGATAGACCTGCTGAATCGACATTCTGGTTTAAGAGGACTATTGTTGATATGAAAGATAACCTCGGTTCTAAAACTGCGAAGAGGTTCATTGACATGCTTGGTGCACAGCCTGATGACGAAGCCTGGGACAAGATTGATCAGTTAAGGTGTGTTCATAGAGATATATTTGATTTTTAGAAACAGATATATCGCCTATATTTTAAACATAAAGACGATAAAAGTATTATTTCATTTATTCAGTAAATTAGTGAATAGTTTGGACAGAAGTTTTCTTTAAATTTACTCTACCATTTAACGCTTGAATTTGTGCACAAGGGTGTCTGTATTTGGATGGAAGAATCACCAGGTGACAGCACCTGAGTGATATTAGACCTCTCCAGTATCCATTAAAATCAGCCCAGACCTTCCTCTAGGGAACTTTCTGGATACAATTAAGACCCAATAGGGGTCATCGTCATTAATCTAAAAAAAGGCATCTAAGGAAAGAACGCGACCACTCCAATGTTTCAATTGTGACTGATATTTCGATTTAGTCACTGTCTTGAATTTCCCAGGGGCTATAACAACCATATAAAGGAGACTAAAATGATTAATAGTATCCATTTGGGGACTGCTGGTGCACTGTTTGTACATAATCCTTCAGCTTCGTTTCAGAATTGTGCACAGTTTGGTGCATATATGTCGGTCATTAATACTTGAATAAAGCCGGAAACACTTCCCAACCATTTTTTACATTTACAAATATTAGTGAGTTTGTTTTTTCAGGAATGATATGGAAAATGCCCTTCCCGCACGGTCCATTAAGAATTACCAGGTACACTGGACAGATCCTGGAATAGATACCACCAAGTCTAAAGGTGTGTTGATAGTGTGCCACTAGATTCTTTTCGGATTTAAAATTGCATCCAAATTGCTAAGAATAATATTACATTACATCTATGTATAATAACCCGTCAGTGCATGTTTGGAAAAGCTCAATTTCAAAGAACTCAACAAAAATCAAGCTAATGTAATCCTTTTATTCTGCCGTATTAAAAAATCCATATCTAGATAGTTATAGGCCTGCATTTATCATAAAATGCAGTTAAACTGTGTGTCTATAACGACCTATAGCATGATGGTACATAGAGATAATTATTACCATATATAACCAAGCAATGAGCGAATATAGAAACTCCGCAAAGAGTGCACCACCTAGAATAATAATAAACTATAGTAGAGCAGTGCAAATGTAACACCCGAAAAGTCGCGGAATTGAAATATTTAATATGTGAAGGTGAAAACGTCACCGACTATATTGGAGAAGTCACGCCCTTAACTACGCCGCCTAGGTAACCACGCCCCCCTTGGTCCCGCTTATGACGTCGACCCTGTGTTTACCTATGACGTCACAGTCCTATTCCTTCCACGCCCACCTTATCCTTCCACTCTCAACCGCTCCTCCGCCCACGCCACACGTATAAATTTTTTGGCGTGATTTTGAGTCAAGTTCCGATTTTACGATGGGTAGATATTGTACGCCATGCGGAATTGAGCATGATGCTCCGACCGGGTTGCATTGCAATCGTAAATTGATAGCAGAGGTGGCTAAGCTAGAAGGAGAGAAAACAAGTCAACTTACTGGGCGTGTAGAAGGGCTGGAAGACATGGTCAGTCGCATCCTGACGGCGGTTCAGGCGCTAGAAAAGAAGCCCGAGTCATCAGTAGGCTCCTCCGACAGTGAAATTCATATCAATGAAGATAAAGGCAGGAAGTCTCGTCGGGATCTGGATGAGGAAGAGTCATCGCACAGTAGAGAGAGTTCCATTTATACAGCGGGCTCGTCATCTCACCGTCGTCGGCGCAGTTCTTCTAGGAAGAGGTCCGGGCCTTTCGACCGCGAATCGGTCATCGACAAGGGTGAGACAGTTGAAAACTTTAATGAACTTTTGCTGCTGTCCTTGAAGCTTATGGAAAGGTTAATTGCCGACTCACGCCCTGTAGAAGAATTGTCTAGTGTGTTGTCTCACTGTGTCACCATGACCGAGAAAGATGCTTCATCCATGTACACCCTCAAGGCGTCGTTGGCGTATGATCAAGCAGTCAGATCTAGGGCCAACAAGAAAGGTCTGGTTGCTTTCGGCGATACACGCCAGGAGGAGGTATTGCGCTACTATTCCTATGAAAATTCACGCAAAGCTGCTGCGTCGAAATCTTCTGTAAAATCCAAGCCTTCCAAGGAACGTACGTGTTTCAAGTTTAACGCTGGTGGATGTACCAGGTCTCAATGCGACTACGGCCACCGATGCTCGTCATGCGGATCAGCTGAGCACGGAGCGAAGACCTGTGCGTCGACCAAGGCGTCCAAATAGGATGCGGCAGGGGTAAGTCGGGGTAGTGGCGCCATCTCTGTTATTGCTTTAAACACAGTTTCTGATTCTCCGGCGTTGGAGGAGAGTTTAGAAGGTAAGATGGCCGTCAAGGACTTAGTGGCTAGTGTTTCCACTACGCTGCAAGAGGATTTTCCCCCCGGTTTATTCCATACAGGTGATATTGAGACTTCTTGTGATGGCGTGGTGTTTTCCACGCCAATTTCCCCGAACGATCGTTCGGTGAAGGTTTTTAGTAATTGTTTTGATGGTATGTGCACTTGTATTCATACGCTCGGGTGTATTCCCGTGCAGTTGAAGCCGTGTAGATTTGCAGCAATTTTAAGCCTTCAAGGTTGTGCAGTTTTTAATCGCTATATAGAAGTTTTCTACGGTATTATTGACGGCTTTGACGTCGTAGATTCGCCAGTTCAGGCGTACGACTGTGTAAATTACTCATCTATTCTTGAGGAACCAGCTCGTTCCAAGATGGATACAATAGTCGAAAATGAAATTTTAGAGGGCTGTGTTTCAGTAGTGAAAGACAAGCCAAAGTGTATTCATGCCCTAGGAGCAGTTGCCAAATCTGACGGTGGTCTCAGACCAATTACGGATTGTTCTCGGCCCGATTCTGACTCAGTGAACTTTCACTGTGACTCTCTTGTACGTAATTTTACTTATAATAGTATTGACGATGCAACTGATATGGTAGAAGAAGGTTCATTTATGGGCGTGGTTGATATTAAGTCGGCCTATCGTGCCGTCGCCATTAATCCTAGTCATCGTAACTTATGTGGCTTCAGATGGGTTATAAATGGTAAGGAAGAATATCTAACTGATAATCGTTTATGTTTTGGTCTTAGAATTGGGCCTTGTGTATTCGACAGTATCTCTAACCTCATTGCATTTACCATGTTCAATTTGTGTGATATACGTGTGGTTAATTACCTAGATGATTTTTTCCTATGCTCTCCCGATTTGCCCTCCTGTACCCAGTCCAGAGACACTCTCATTGTCCTCCTGCGTTATCTAGGCTTTCACGTGGCGTGGAAGAAAGTTACTACGCCCAGTACTAAGTGCACATATTTGGGCTTCAGCATTGACTCGGTTGGGATGACCCTGAGTCTGCCCGATGGGAAATTAACCAAGCTTCGTCGTCTGCTATCGACTGTTGTAGACGCCAAATTCATCTCTAAGAAGGACTTGGAGTGTTTGTGTGGGTATCTGGCCCACTGTGCATCAGTTTTCAAGGGAGGCCGCACGTTTTGTAGGCGTTTATTTGACTTATATAAGATTCTTCTGTGCAAACGCCTGACCAGGTCTCCCATATCAGACGCCTTCCGCCAGGATATCATGTGGTGGAATGGTTTCTGCAAAGTGTTCAACGGTGTGAGGTTACTAAACAAACCTGAATTTCATCTTCCCCTAGTGTCTGACGCTTCAAGTAAGGGGTTCGGCGCTTTTCTCGGCGCAGATTGGCTTGCAGGCGCCTGGGAAGCATGTGTAGTGCCTTGGTCAGATACGGATTGTGGTCACTTAATTGACGCCCCTACTGAGAATGTTCGTGTGGACAATATTAACGTGCAGGAGCTTTATCCGGTGTTAGTGGGCGTCAAACGCTGGAAGGACTTGTTGAGAGGTTCCCGAGTCCATTGCTTCATAGACAATACACAAGTCGTGGCAATGTTAACTACGGGCGTGAGTTCTAATAAGACTTGCATGCAGTGGTTATACGAACTTTATTGGATCACTTTCATCTACGATATTGAACTTCTTCCTCAATACATTAACACCAAGAATAATGTAGTGGCAGACTTTTTATCATGCCTTCCATATATGAAAATGCCTTTTGACTTTAATATATTATCGCAAGCTGGATTGTGTTGTTTTACTGATGTTACTTGTCGTTATGATAGGCATGTCAGCGTGGATGAAGAGGGTCCATCAACTACAAGCATCTTCGGTGGCGCCGTCGACGCTGGAACAAAGAGAACGCCAGTGGCGTCTGTTTAGTAAATTTATATGTGATAACAACCTCCCTTCGTCTCCTATACAAGTCGACGTGGTGTGTATGTTCGCAGCTTTTCTCGCCACCTTCATGAAAGTCTCTTCTGTTTCTACCTACCTTAGTGGCGTGGTGTTTGGCGCGCGACTACGCTTCATCGACTGCCCGCCTATGTCCCACCCAGCGATTAAATCTGTACTGAAGGGTGTCAGCCGTTTACCAGGGGCGTCTCCAGTTCCTTCTGAAGCGCTTTTGCCACGCCACCTTCTTCTGATGTCCCGTCAGGTCAACTACACTTCAGCGTCAGAGTCAAGGATGTGGACCATGATTATCTTCCTCTTCAGGACCTTGCTGAGAGTTGGCCATATAGTTCCCTCTCCGCACTCTCTTCTCCGTGAGGACGTCTCAGTGACTCCCTGGGGCGTGCTTGTCACGGTAAAATCATCAAAAACTTCAGCATCTCCCTTCACTATCCCAGTGGTTATGCTTAGTGATTGCGCCTTATGCGCTGTGTATTGGCTGAAAAAATGTGTTTTTGCTGAAAAATTATCTCCGTCAGCTTTACTATTCTCTTCTACGGGGCGTGAATCTCCGTCCTACGATGACTTTAAGAAGTTTCTACAAGCCCTTCTTCGACGTGCTGGCATATCAGGCGTGTTCAGCCCCCAATCTTTAAGGAGAGGTGGCGCCACTTATATGGCGTCTATGGGCGTTAAGCTTTCTGACATTAAAGCGCGAGGTAATTGGCGTTCTTCATGTGTGGACTCCTACATCACGCCCGAGTTGGACACCAAGCTTAAAGTGGACTCATTCATTGCTGGGCATCTTTCTTCTCACAAGTGACTTCGGTTTGGCCCTTTTGGTGAAAATAAAACCTCCTGTTGAAGGTTTCAAGGCCATTCCTCAGTTGTGTCTTCATTCCAGCGTAGTACGGGTGTCCAAGCCATATATGTGAAGGTGAAAACGTCACCGACTATATTGGAGAAGTCACGCCCTTAACTACGCCGCCTAGGTAACCACGCCCCCCTTGGTCCCGCTTATGACGTCGACCCTGTGTTTACCTATGACGTCACAGTCCCAATCCTTCCACGCCCACCTTATCCTTCCACTCTCAACCGCTCCTCCGCCCACGCCACACGTATAAATTTTTTCTTTATATATGTATCTGTTTATGGTGAAAATAAAACCTCCTGTTGAAGGTTTCAAGGCCATTCCTCAGTTGTGTCTTCATTCCAGCGTAGTACGGGCGTCCAAGCCATATATACTACATGTGCAGATGCAAAATTCCCGCAGTCTTAACAATATAGTGATAGAATGGAAGAATCAATAGGTAATATTCTCAATTTCAGAGCATAAGGAGTATATAGAACGGTTTTGTAAAGATTTTAAATCAACGCTAGAGTCTATGATAGTAGACGGTGTCTCCAAAAGAAAGGAAATGTCTGTCAGCTCTTCAGAATTTGAAGAGTATATCACCCATCTTCAACTTGCGCAGAAAAAGTCTGATATTTTCCATGGGCGATCTGATATATTGAAAAATATCGAATCAGTGGTAAAAGAACAAAAAGGGTAAGACCGGTTGCGCTTCTTACTATACGCATTTATGACCAATTTGAAAATAGTACAGAATAGCTCAGACCAAAATATAATAATTAAGATACCGGGAAAACAATGTAGGGTAATAGAAAAACGCCAGACTCACTGGACTGATGAGCGATATCAATAAAAGGACCAATGGCCGCTTGTTGGATTCGATATAAATGCCTATGTTGAGCCAGATTGAATTCTCGTTCAGTTCTATCTAAATTTTAACAGAAAACCTCTAGTTCTGACGGGACCTGCAGGTAGTGGAAAGACCTCTCTCGTCTCTATGATTACTACTTCAGTCAGCCAATGGATAGACGCTAGGGTTATTGTCAGATTCTTGGGTACGACTCCTCAATCGTCGACGACTCGTGACCTTTTGACTTCTTTAACAAAGCAATTAAACGATGATACCGAGGGACACATACCAACTGTGAGTAACCAATTTATGTTTAGATCCAGCCTTGCAATCCTATTGTCTTATCTATATCTGTGTGACAGGGATTGAATATATCATCATTATCCTGTTTTAACTACTTCCTTCGTATTCCTTGACGAGAAGTCGCCAAGTGGCAATGCCATGCATAAAATACCTCAGCTCGGCAATTCGACCCAAGCTCATTGGCGAAACACTATTACGAAAATCTGCAAATAATTTTCAAAAATCCCTACGTTCCCATATGTACATACACTTCAAACCTGTCCCAGTCTCAAGCTTATTGATTTTAAGAGACATTTCACCCAAAAGTTTAAGGTCTTACTAGTATAATTACGGAGTTCCAGCATTACATGCTTACGCCTATTTCTCTGACTGATTATGGAATTCAATTTTCAGACCATGGAAGAGCTTGTTCAGTATTATCAAACCAAACTAGCCACTCTATCTACGCCGACTGTGATTATTCTGGATTCATTGGATCAGCTGCGCGATAAGGGAGGAAATCTTACCAATTGGATCCCTTCAGAATTAAACGGAAACCTTACCCTTATCCTTTCTACCATCACTGGCCCAAACTTTCACATCAAGGAGAATCTAGAGGTGAATACTTTATAAGATAAGATAAGATAAGATAAGAAACTACTTTATTCCAACTCTGCGTACATAGGGGTACATATAAATAATAATGATATAATAAAGTGCATGAGATATAGATAGAATAGGTAAACAGACCTCTAGATAATATCCAGATCTCCCGGCCGTTACCCTATGCAAAAGGGGTGTTTTGGATGATGGCTTATTAACCCATTTAAACCGTGACTTTTTAAATGTATCTGATTATTCTGAAATTTTGGTAGAAAGGTACCAGACGTCCTGTGAGTACATGGGAAAAATTTTGGAAATTTCTAAAAAAGGGTTGCTAAGATACAGATTGGGTCGAAAACGACCCCTACAGGCATATATGGGGGTCAGGTGATAACATTTCTATTAATGTGGTTACTTAAGGGCAAAAACTGTGAATTTTGTTGCAGAAGCACCAAATTTGGTAAAGAGGTAGTTCTTTTGATTTCCTATCATTTTGGAAGAGTCCACATTCTGAAATATGAAATCGGTTGCCATGGGAACCTGTTTTAAGGTAGAAAATGGAGTTTTAGGCAAAATTGCCATATAATTTGAAATAATAAACGTAAAAAGGTAAGCAGATATTCATACGAAAGGTCTATTCATAGAGAATCTGATAATGTCTGGTTTCCAACATTTTGATACATTGATATTGCTATGGCAACCATTTTAAGGTGAAAATGGGCTTTTTAAGGGAAAATGGCCAAATAATTGCCATATAATTTGCTCTATTGAACATACATTAGTAACCAGGACCTCATATAACAGTTTTTAGGATGCAGAATTATGTTTTCCAGGGTTTTGCAAATTTTGTTACCATAGCAACCACATTTATCCTTAGATTCAACTGCTTTAGGCTTATCTAGCTTAATGATAATACAGGAGGATACAAGGAGTGGAGAGAAATCTTTGTCTAAAAAAGATATTCATTTCCATTTGAAAATATAGTTAAAAGATGGATTTCATTTGTGCAGTGTTTTATATATAGTATCTGGTTTCCATGGCAACCGCCAAAAAGCAGACCAAAAAGGCAGAAAAAAAGCATTTTAGTGTCCCATTTTGATACTTTGGTCAGGAATGGCACCAAACATGGGAATAATGATGGTACAGATTTTGTGGCAATTATATATTTGGCCATTTTCCCTTAAAAAGCCTATTTTCACCATGAAAAAGGTTGCCATGGCAATGAAAATAAGTAAAACGTTAACAAAATGGATAATTTTGAATTCTCTATCAGTAGAGCTTTCATATGAATATATTTATGAATGTTATGTTTATTAGTTAAAATTATATGGCTCTTTTCCCCCTAAAATGCTATTTTTCATCTTCAAATCAGTTACCATGGCAACAGTTTCTAATTTTAGAATGTCGAACCTTCCAATATAATAGATTATTTTAAAATCTACCCTCTATACCAAATTTGATGCCTTTGTACACAAATTCCCATTTCTTTTCTTGGTCAATGCCATGAATGTATGGACTTTTCATGCCCCTAGTGTAAGTTGATTATAATTTGGTTGCTATGGCGACTAAAGCATTCAAAACCATGGTAATCATACGCCACATGATTCGGCATCAAAAAACCTTTCATATGAGGCCCTGTTTACTGATGTATGTCCAATAAAACAAATCTTATGGCCATTTTTTGGGCATTTTCCCGTAAAAAGCCAATTTTCACCTTTAAAAATGTTGCCATGGTAACAACAATATATAAAATGTATTTAAACCAATATTTGCAGATTCTCTTTTAATAGAGCTTTCTTATGAATATCTACTCATCGATCTACATTCATTAGTTCAAATCATATGGCTCTTTTAAAAAAATATGTTATTTTTCAATTGAAATCAGTTGCTATGGCAACCGATTTCATATTTCAGAATGTAGACCCTTCCAAAATGAGACAGAATAAAAGATCTACCTCGGTTCCAGATTTGGTGATTTTTTCACAAAATTTGCATTGACTAACCCTAATATTAGCTGCTCAGTCATGGTCAGTAATATTGAGATTTTTTTACCCCATATATGCCCAGAGGGGTCGTTTTTGACCCAACCTTAAACAAACTTAATTATTTATGTATAAAATTTTTATAATTCTAGTTTATGTGTGAAAAGGAAAGTCTGGGGTATTGGGTAGTCCATTCTATGTAAGTTTTTTCTAAAATTACCTAGTTTAATGCAATATTTAATCATCTTTAATCATCTTTTCTGCTTGTGAAACATCTTTCTTTTGTAGTAAGCAGACAGCAGTGATGGTCACATGACCTAAAATAGCCCGTTGTCAATGGCAACACTAGTTATGCAATGTAGAGGGGCTAAACTTCCCACACATCTCATAATCATTACATATTTTATTTGATTTCAATATAATAATGCTCATGAAAAAAGCATCTTACATGGGTCGAAAACGACCCCTATAGGCATATATGGGTTAAATTGTGAGGGTCGCGTCCTTTCTCCTGATTATATATGATTGTATTATATATATGTAATTGTGAATAAAAGTTTTATATATATATAAATGTCCTAATTGTCTTAATTTTAATATTTTGCTCTTGGTGTTTGATTATAATTATATCACGGAAAGAAACAGAAGCTGATCTTGGTCCTTTATTTTTATATTCATTTTCGCCAGGCATTATTAGATGAGGATTGTTTCCTCAGCATTCCTCCTTTGAGAAGTGAAGATAGTGGCAAGATAATTGGCGAATGGATCAAGGCAGAGGGACGAAGACTGACAGCAGACCAGATGGAAATTTTGATGGCAGCATGTCAGAAAGCCCAATCTCCTCTTTATTGTAAAATTGCTTTTGAACAGGTACGTCCAACCTGCCGAAAGTCTCTTCCCCTGCATCCGCTTATGTTGTCTTTATTTATGCATATATGCAATATATCATATAAATATATCATATTGTAGGCTATATTGTAGTGAAACATTCAGTAAAGACGGATAATGCCACTCATTTATAGGTATGTCGCTGGAAGTCATTTACACCAATTGACCAATGCCAACTGGGAAACACAGTTAATGAAGTCATTAAAGAAAGATTCAATATCTTGGAGAAATATCACGGAAAAACCTTGGTACGACACACACTGGCGTATGTGGCCGCTGCCAAGTCGGGATTAAGGTGAGTTGGTATAGGAGAGTTTTAATAAGAAACAAGTGCCTTCGGCACTTGGATTGTAGAGGGAGTTGTGTTTCAACTTCTTATAGGAATCCGACAATTTACTGGATTTTTTGTTAATTTGAAGATATTAATTTGATTGCCAAAAATGGCCAAAATCACAGGGTAACTACGTTGGGGTAGGAGAGAGAGAGGGGTGGGAGAGGGAGGGGGAAGAGAGAAGAGAGTGTTAAAAATAATGCCAGAGGTTTCGGCCGGCCGGACACACGTGTACATGTACTTGTAATCACACCCACCCACCCACCTACCCCCCCCCCCCCTCCCACACACACACACGCTTGACCTTGAGTTAAAAGGTTGTAACAAAGATAACATTTTCTATATATTGTAGTTCAGCTGAACTTGAAGACGTCTTATCCCTCGATGACGTTGTATTGAATGACGTTCATCAATACCACACGCCGCCCTTACGTCGCCTCCCTCCATTATTAGTTGTGAGGATCCAGAATGACGTGAAGGATTTCCTCATCACATCTGGCGCAGATGGCGTTCAAGTCATTCGCTGGTATCATCGCCAGTTCCAAGAGGTCACCACAAATAGATATTTGAGCGATGAAACCTTCAGGTATTTATATGCTCCCTTCATATTCGACATAATGTTTCACCTATCTGTCATGGTATAAATGAACTGATCAACCTCTTACGTGTTTTAGGGAAATCCAAACATACTGTGCTCATACCTTCCAAATGTACAAGATGAAAAGAACCACAATTAATTAGGCTACATTGACAATTTTGTGTAACTAAATTTGTCCCGATTGGAGAAAGGATATTACCGAATCAATACATTACAACAAGCTATGATGCCTGCGCGATATTTACCCCTTCTTTTCACCGCGCGATTTCTTAGAAAAAAATGAAGTGCACATTGAAACAAAATTGTATCCTGGATTTGGGGTTTGGGTTTTTTATTATCTCTTTTGAGAATCCTCAGAAGTAGTAGTCAGTATACTACTCCATATGAGAATTAGAACAAATAATTATAATGAAAAGCTCATAAAAACTGGTAATTATGAAAGCATTTAAATGACTTTGTTTTTTTAAATACAGAGTTTCAATTCATAAGAATATGGTGGAATTCTTTGTGGGGACATGGTCCAACGGCAAGCCCAAGTCATACACAGACAATAAAAGAAATAGTTCCTCAGCAGACCGTTATGTTGCGAAACAACCACTGCGCTTTTCCAGCAAAGAATCTGGAAACTTATTTAATTTGAGAAAGTTGAATGAACTACCATACCACCTAATCAAGTCGGGAGATATTGATGGACTCAAAGAACACGTTTTTATGAACTTCGACTGGATATTCTCCAAGACAAAGGCTTTAGGGCTGGACTCGTAAGTGCATTGTAGTTCTATTATATGTTACAGTACACACATTCGTATTCACTCACCTTTCCTTATTGTTCCTTATAGCCAGAGCAGGTTTTAAGACAAATGAGTTACAAAGGCCAGTCACTTTTGTTTATATAAGTACATGTATATATGACAAAATAGTTTTTAAAAAAAGACCACTGTTAGTAAGATCAGGACAGCAAACCGAGAGAAGGGGCATTTTACACTTAAATAAAATCAACCAGACAATTGGAAAAAATACAGATTTAACCATAAACCATTCAGACAACCAAGATCCGCCTGACTCCTTTATGATTCACATGTCCTGATACTGACAGATATTTTTACAGTGTACTTGATGATTACGACATTGCAGTAGAGCATCATGTACATGACGAGGAGTTAGATACTCTTTGCAAAGCATTGAAATTATCTCGTCGGGCCGTCACATTTGATACGCGACAGCTACCTTTCCAACTTTGGGGACGACTGGGGCCAGTTGATCGGAGTGGATGTTTATACAAGCTTTTAGAACAAGCCCAGTCCCCGCCATTTAGCTGCCTTTTTACCAGCCAAGGTTTGAGGGTTTCTCGTATTTATTCTATGAATAGATCCAGAACATGTCTGCCTAACTCAATGTATCAAGTATATAATGAAGACACATTTTTAAAATTGTATTTAAGCGATGAAATTAAGCAATATGATTCTTTTTGGCAACTTTGCTTTTTTAGGATTCATGGCTGCGAGTGATAGTAGTTTGGTTACTAGGATAACAGGCCATGATGCTAGAGTTGAAGCGTATGCCATAAGGGATGATAATAAAGAGATGATAACATGTGAGTTTCGCTGTACACAGCATTAATAATTTGTACAATAGCAAAGACATAATGAATAACGAAAACCTAAAGTGTAATTTGCTAATCCTATTCACACAGTGAATTGAAAGATAGTTTTGGCGTCAACATCAAAACAACTTTACAATTGTGTCTATGTGTAGTGTGGGGGCTTTCTCAAAAGTTAAAAAAGTGTCATATTGTTCTTCCTCTCTACTCTGCAATGATTAAGGTTTCTCTTATTTAACTATATATCTTTGTTTAGCTGTACATGAACGATTTATGGAAGAGGCCCATGAATTATTATGTATGCACTTAAATTCCATGCTGAGATGAACTGAAAGCTGTAACACAGACAGATACAGATACATGGCACAGACATGGCAGGGAGTAGACAAACAAAGAGATAAGAGGGGCGGGTGAAAAAATAGGTAGTGACAGAGAGGTAGTGAAGAGAATGAGACAGAAAGAAGAGAGGGGAGAGGGACAGCGAGTGTGCCATCAATAGTGGTTTATAGCTTTCAGAATTAGGGAGAGACAGGGAGGTAATTGCCTATAATTGTTAAGGGCTACATAAACGATTTATTGCTGCTAAGGCCCTTGAATTATCTATTATTCATGCACATATAAAGAGAGACAGGGAGGGAGACAAAAAAGAGTGTCAGAGATAGATAGATGGATAGGTAGAGAGAAAGAGAGCAGCTGATATGTGATGGGACAGAATAAATAGTATGACTCTTGAGGAAATGGAAAACTCGTATTACGACATCGATGTGTTGTTTTATAGCCCACCCATTTAATACAATATTATTATGTTTCACAACTCTGCTTAGTTAAGTTGGATCATCTATTCATATATATAAATATATAAAAGGATTTTATTTCTCTTTTGATACATATATCAAAGTTCTTAGAGAAAAAGGGTCGAACTGTCAACCTATTGTTGGTCTTCCCAGGTTTCCTAAGGCATATTTGGTATCAGGCTATTACATAACATTTTTTTAAAAACTTTTAACAACAATAATTTGCGATTTAATTAACTATGCATCTTATGAATTCAGTTTATGCGTTTTATACATCAATAGAATAATTTTCAATATTTCTCCAACTAAACTGTTGAATACATACATAGAACTACCCGGGATTTGAGGCGGGAGTGAATATTCAATTATAATTCACGATGCTGAGAATCCAAGGGTTATTCTGTGTTTATTTCACCCCCACACTAAACTAATGTTAAATTAACATGATCTACAGCGATTTTGAGAAATAAATAGTTAAATAATTAGTTCTTTAGCTTGATTCGCTTCGAAAACATAGCTTCGAAGAAGGACCGGAACTGGCGAAGCTCAGAAAGGACGCATGCGCACAGTGTTACAAAAACTAGGTCGGCCGTGTATTTCCCGTGGGCAATATCGTGTCAGTTATACTGACCAACTAAACAATATACAGAGCCTATGTTATCTCTATGGACTGAGCATACTGAGGGTGAAATAAAAGAGAACACCTACAGGGTTTCTCTTAATTTCTATATGAAGTATTCAACTTTTACTTCATTTACAGAATTGTTATTCTTTAGTTTTTCATGACGTTTTACATTACATTCTTTTACATCATACATTTTTTATTTTCAGTAGTTATCTTATTAGCTATACAACTTGTCATTCTTATAATGTATGTTCCAATAAACTATTCAGACCTATTTTCCTCTCCTATTTGCTCCTTCTCCTATTTTCCTATATATTTATTGATGGTCTTAATCTATTCCATCTACAACTTTATAAAGCTTGATATAAATGTAGCTGCCACATGTGTACATGACCATCACAGTGTCCGGCGTTTCCCCCGCAAACATTCTCCCCTCGACGACAGTAAAATGTATTTTGAAAATGGCCTTATTATGCTACCTACCTTGCTCGTGAATTTGTGACGTTTCGTGACAAATCGTGAATTTGTGACTTTTCTTCAAAATTGACAAAAAAGTTCTAACGTCCTACATCGAAATAGGGAGAATTACACGTGAGAGCTATCTCTTTTCTACAAAATAACCATAAATAATTGTTTCCCTCAAGTGGAATTATTCTCATATACAATGTAGCCTAAATATGTGTCTTAGACTCAGAAATCCATTTAAAACGAAGATATAATATCCTTTATTTTGGTATCTCTGAATAGGGACTTGCACGTGAGAATTATTATTTATCTGCAAAATGGACCAGAAATAATGTTCTCCGCAAGTGGAATCAATCTAATATATATAATCTGTGTAACTATTATTTAAAAGTATATATTTGGAATGAACGAGCGGGATGAAGAGTGTTTGGTCAATTCCCGCTAAACTGGTACAAATAAATTCAATGGTGAGATTATCCGTGTATATATGAGATTTTCAGCAAACTTTCACCAGTCTATCGCGTCTATACACATCTCAAATCTTAAGGAAAATCTATTGGCGGGGAAAATGTCGCCGCGGAAGTCATTTGGTGGGAAGAATGTATGGCAGGGGAAATGTATATCGGGGAGAGTGCAGTCGGCGAGAATGTTGGCGGGGGAATGTCCTAGAACTGTATTTCACATCAATTCTATATACCAGGTTCGAGTGATATGACGTTGAGAATATGGGATTTATCCAGCGGAAGAGAGAAAAAGAGAATATCTCTGGATGAAAAGGAGGTATACATGACTGAAAGCTATACACCACTAGCTGCAATACACTACTGCAATTCCAACAAGGCAGCAGTTATAACTTTGACAATCTTTGTGTACAGGATTGATCTAGAGAAAGAATCAGTCCGTACATTGCAGTTACAGGACTCAGGGTCGAACACAACGAGTGAGTAGTATGCACAATTATTATCATGTATGATAATGAGAATTATTATCATGTACCTGGTAAAATGCTGTCAATAAAGAAAATACAAATACAATTGATGTACACTATATGTAAATAGTACTCATATTAGTTACCTATGGGTGAGATATTTATGTTTCTATGATGTATATTCAGGATTTTACAAACGTATAGTGTTCTTATTAAAACCAAATGAAGAAATGCGAAGGCCAATGTCCTTTTGGGCGAATACCCTTTTACTAATTTAGATATAGCACCCCTACTAAAATATCTTAATCTCTCGACATTATAGAAGTGCTTTGGATAAACCAACGAGTTTATAGTGTTAATATAGTCTCGTTGGATAAACTAGACATGATGAAAAAGTTAGATCAATAATATTATTTAGATTGACTCTGGTGCTAAATGAGCTTTCACCATGGTTGGTATGTTTGCCTCTTCACAGCACAGTCTTGGCCCATTGGAGATCAACTATATGTCGTTATAGACGAGAACATTCAGGTTGTGAGCCTCAGCACAATGCAAAAGGTACAATAAAATAAGTCATCTTCTTGAGACCTTCAACTTTAAAACTATAATGACCTCCATGCTTAAGGAGAGTACTTTTGTTACATGTTTGCTAGGTTTCTGAGATAACGGTACCACCAGTCCCGGAGGGCATCGACCCAGCGTTGAAACAAAGGTTAAAAACCCATCTTTTGGGATATCGAGACCTACTCGTGTTCCATCGCGGAGGAAATGCTAATGTACAGGTCATCGACACAACCTCTGGAGAGACAAATCACGTGGCGTTGGCGAAGAATAAAGAGGAAGCTAAATCTATCATCGTTAGGCTCACTCGTACCCCACAAGGTCGCCTAGTTGCATATTTACTACATAGCGACAATAACCCTCTCATGACGTATACCGGAAAATTTATTGTGATGGATATAAAGTCCCATACAATGATCAAGGAGATTCCAAATGTAGAAAGCGGATGCTTCCTCAGTAAGCTGTATTGATATTTATTATTTTTATTTATTAGTATTGATATCTTTTCAATTTCCTACCGGAAAGCCACATGAACTAGAATTTTTTTTATCAGAGCAGGTTATTTATAATCAGTTATTGAATATACTCACTGGAAATACACCGTCCTAGGACCTCTCTCTTTCTCTGTTTTCAAACGGTTCTAGTTCTTATTTCTTTATCTACCTGGTTGCTTCCAGGTTTCGAAATCCTTTTTTCCATGAACGAAGATACTGTCATCTTCACTAGACATCCAAATGGTCACTGCCTTCTCACCGTCTGCAACTTGGAGTCTGAAACTATTACTACGATGTTCGATTTTAATTTTTCTTACATCAACAGTGGGGTAAGTAGTAATATGTTTCTTCATAAATATAGGCGCTTTTTCGGACGATTCTCTTCATTGATCATGCCTTTTTCTGAGGATAAACACATAATATAATATAATGTTTCAGACGAAATATTTCAGCCTCTTCGGATATTTTAAATAAACTTTACCTATAGTGTATACATCATATCTTAAGGCTGTAAAATAATGACATATTTCTACAGGTAGCTACTCCAGATGGGCGTTTATTCATGACTTACATGACAGATGGTTCTACAATTGAGGTATTGGACTACAACAAGTTAATGAAGGACTCCAATCAGGATAGTGGTGGGAGTGGTGGTGTAAATGATAGTCTAACATCAGCCCCAATGACTATAAGGGCACCCCTGCCAGGTGGAAGGTATCATAGTTATGACACAATAGATGGGAAGTTAGGCATTTGGGATATTGCAGATAGGAGAGCTGTAAGACAAGGGTATTCAGGTTGGTGATATTGATTTCTGGAACCGTTATATTTCATTCGTTTTCCTTAACTGGTGCACCATACTTCGAGAATTAATTTCCCTTAACAATTTACAAATCCAGTTTTTTTTCTCGGAATTTTTCATGTTGATTTATTGCCGTTTAGCGGGTCCTGTCATGTACTTGGAATGGTTGGATGAAGAGACAATGGTCGGCGTTGGATTCTCAAGCGACTTGGAAACTTCTATTCAAGTGTTTCATGCCATTACTGGAGACTGCATCTTGAAGAGCAAGATCAAGATGTTCAAACCGCTTGATTCTATGCCAGGGTATTGACTTTGAGGATAGGATATCGTATTCTTGTAAAATACAAGGATACACGATATTTATTAATGTAAAAGAATAGATCTTATGATAGCATTTATCTCAACAGTGAAATGATAGAAAACTATACATTTAATAAAAGTGCATGAAAAGCTGATTAACTAATATTTGATAAACCGCCCTAAAACCAAGGTTTAAATCAATTACAATATTTCCAGACTTGGCATAGCAGACAGAAACCATATTGTCATTCAAGGACCCAAGGAACAACAAATAAGTTTCCTCCACATACAGTCCGGTAAGAATCACAAACATTATGAAATAGGGTGAAAGGATTTGGAAATATCTCCCCTATTTTGATTGGCCGTGGACAATGTCCCGAAGCTTTTGCAGCAATAGTCTATATGCTCGGCGTGTAATTCTGATATGGTAATACTATATTTCACCATGAAATTATTGAATTGCTGTTTGTGTACATTTCAGGATTAAGTCCCTAAAACAGGGGATTCAATTGGATTGGATTAAATAAATTCAGAATCGCTCCCATTATCTAATAAAATCGTGTATGCTGTCCCGGGGTATGCATGTTGGTATCTGAAAGAGTCACCTCTCAATAAACATTCCATTGTGTTGTAATCATGTTATTTCCATTTATATCATTTACATTACTGTCGGAAAAAGGACATTCCAATAATCTTCTGTGGAAACACAGTTCTTCCAGGTTGTCCCCAGTTAATCATGGTCAATCATTTCTTTAATAAAAAGAATTTTGCAACTCAAATATTCTAATAAATGCAAGATATACTTAACTTTCCTATTTGTGGTCACACATGCACCGCATTTGCTCTATGTTCCAGATACAATAGTGAGGACAATAGATGTTTCAAGTATTCTCACCAAAGATGATCATCTGGGTGGACTCGTAGTGAGTCCTGATAGACGTTATGCCTTATGTTTTAGAGTTAACGATCCCACTAATCCACAGGAAGGAGACAGCAAAGTGTATATATTTGACATAAAGGTTAGTTAAATAGAAATCAACTAGTTTCGTGGATGATCGAAAATGCATAGTTAATATGCAATTAAATGTATTACTTCCAACGTAGCGTTTCTGCCTTTCATTAAATCATAGAACTCCAACAGTGTTGGAGTTCTATGATTAAATAACCATATATGTGCGGAGTTTTAATTCATATCCCTGATAGAATACTTACCACTAACTATTTAAATATACTCTTGTAACATATCTGTCCTTGCTATGCATACCAAAAATAAATTCGAGCGCGGACTATCTATAGGAGAAAAAGTACGTTGGAACAATATCTGCAGAGTCTACCGTGTATTTGGCACGAAACAACCTTGTGACGAATCAGGCAGTTTTCACTCCGGATGGCAACCATTATGTCAGTATTATTTACACTAAACTCGGAGGTGAGGTTTTCGCCGCAGACCTTTCCAGAGGTGAGATCTAAATATTATTAGGATAGCGTCAAATCTGTTATTTCTTAGGCGGCATCGGTATATTACAGATACTAAGTTACAGAGACAAGTTGAAAGAGAAAGATGGCGGGAGAGGGAACAAGGAGAGATGACGATGTGGACCCAACTGTCTCACTAGCAAATCCCGTGCTTAGCACGGGTATTTGCTAGGAACTTAGTTATTGAAATACATTTTAACAGATTATAATATACATATAACAATGAATTCTTTATTTGCAAGACTAAAAGTTTCAAATTTGGTAACGCCCATCAGATTTAGAATCTGGTCTTCCAGTGCATAACTCCTTTTGTTATTAGTAATAATCAATATCTATAATGAAGACCAATTTATTTCATATAGTTTTTTTCTTAAAGCTCCATACTGAGATCGACCCATTAAACATATTTTTATAGACCCATTCCTAACAATCAAATTTAAGTTTATATATTTGGTGGTCTTTTGCAATGGTCTGGTAGAACTGTGTGTTTTATATTTGCAGCTAAGTCTAAAAGTATAACGAGGTCCCTGGGTAATGTCCCCATGCGGCTTGGATATTCACCAGGCCTTGAGGCAATAATCATTGGTTACAGCGCATGTATGTCATATCGAATTGTTTTCTTACATACAATAACGACAATTCTTCGGAGCACCAACGCGTGCAAGATAAATTATTTTTCAAAGAATCAATTTCTCACGTCTTTCTAAAAGAAAAAGTGCAGTCAGTACTAAGACGTGGTCTATTTTGTAGGTGAGATCGTGGCGTACGATTTGAAGAACTTCAGTCCCGTAAAAGAGATAAAAACAAACTTTACAATAAACGATTTTGCTATTTCTCCAAATGGTCGATTTGCAGCGATAAAACCCAACGAGATGATCAGCAGGGTTACCATAGTCGACCTGTATGACGAATCCATGTTAGTATACGGGTCATATTTTTTTAGAATGTACAATTGCGATTTTGTGAGGTTTAGAAAGATTGAAAAAAAAAATAATAGGTATAAACTCATATTCCTTCTGACTGGTATCATAGATGTCCCCACCACCTAAAAACATTAATTATACTTACCAACTCTCAATATCTCAGTTTTTATTGTAGTTGAAACAAGGTGATCTTATCTGAGGGTATGCCCGGTATCAAATGAAGTGTCAGCTCCTTAAATCCTTAATAACTCAGGACAATGATTCAAATTCCAAATAAAATATAATTCGTTATAAGGATTAAGTGTTCCTTTACAAGTATACCAATCCATAACTATGTATCATCAAAGGATATTGTGTGAGACATGAAAGGAAATGGATTACATTTCCCCAAAACGGGAGTGTTTTGATCAGAAACACATGGTTCAAATATAAATTCAATAATGCTGTAGTTGTTGCTACAAACAGGATGAAAACCTATTTTCTGGTAACATATATATCCATTCCACTGATATAGCAACTTACAACCAATTCATCATGTCAGTTTCCCTGAAAAAATTGGTAAAAGAAAGCCATCTTTGATACCGGGTATCCCTTTACATATAATACCGGGCATCCCCCAGTAAAGTACCTTATCTGTACATCACAAATAAATCAGAAATCATTCATATCAATAAAAGAAAAGGATTTACATTGATAGAGAAATATATTTGGTACACAATTAGTCTAGTTTCAAGTCACTCCTTGACTAAATCTCACCTCACCTGGCCCCCGTTGCATAAAAAGGTGTGCTGGGACTGTGTTGTGCTGGGACTGTGTTGACGCTGTGCTGAAAGTTGCATTGTATAATAGGCGTTCTGTGTTGGGGCTGTGTTGGGGCTGTGCTGGAGGTGTGTTGGAGGTGTGTTGGTTCTGTATTGGTTTTGAAATTTTATGTTGGGAAAATATCTTGATACACAAGAGTTTCACCACAGATTTCTGTAAGGTGGCAAAGGATTATTATTATCTTTAATCTTTAATTATGATCCTCAATACTAACCAATCCCATACAAATCCATTGAAAATGCATTCTCATGCATAAATCAAACTGATATGTACAGGGCAAACATGTATATCCTAATACAATTTACAGACTGTCAAACTTGTCTCAAAGCTGTGAGTAGGGGGAGAGCCATTATAGTTCAATGATCATAATAGTGTAAACAATTATTGCTGTGATATGTTCACCAATTAAGGAATCCATACTGAGAGTTGAAAATTATTGTTGTTTCAACAGAGTTATTTGTGTGTGAGGACCATCAACTGGGTCTCAGTAAACACCCTTAATTGTCCTAGTAGCTGTAGTCATGTACTCCAGGAATAGACATAATCAGACATCAGATTCCAGATTGAGTCCTCAAAATGAGTAGGGGGGCAGGGGGGGTTTTGTTCCCCACTGAAATTATAAAACTTGTTTTAACCAATGTTTAACTTGTATTATCGACAGGACACATAATAGGTACAGTTCAAAAAGGCAATGCAGCTTACAATTGTAAATAGAATGTATAGAAATCATCACAAATGTTTAGTATCTAAATTCTGATGTGGTCCCCTAAAGAGAAATATCTGCCCCCTCCCCCTCCACTGCCCCACTATATTATCAGTTCTATCAATAAACACAAGGTGGAGCTACATGCACTTTAAAATAATGTCCCTTGTGAAATTTTCTTGAATTAGTTAAAAGTAAGAAAACTTGTGTACATACTTCATGTATATTAATATGCATCTTTTGCATAATGGAATCAACTGTTATGACTATCAATTTTTATTTAGGATTAACAAAAGGTTTGAACACACCTCCAACACACTTTGGACACGCTGCGAGATAGGGCCGGGTTGGAGGTGTGTTGGAGGTGTGTTGGGGGTGTGTTGAAAGCTCCAACACGTGTTCAAAACCAATCAAAACACCAATCTGAGCACGTGCTGAAAAGGTGTTCAAAGGGTGCTCAGTTTATGCAACGGGGGCTTGGCCTGAGACCAACCCCTTCTCAAATATACCGGGCATCCCTCAATATACCGGGCATCCCTCAGTAGGGTACCTTTGCTATGACATCTCACTGTGGCTACTTAAATGGGCACAATCACATGAAATTACAGTAACTACATCAGAGACATGTGTGGTAATAGACACAGGCTCTAAAATCAATGATAAAAACTCAATATGATGGATCATAAAATTTCTAAATAAAAATATATAGGGGTTGAAAACATAGAAAAAAATAAAACTTTCCACATCTCATTTTTAATGTTCCCACATGTTATGGGAGGGAACAGGCCATGTTACTACTAAAAATAATGAAGATGAAGTCACATGGGTAGAAGTTATGACATAAATTCTATTTTTCAGGGGATGCCAAGGGATACCCGGTATTATGAATTTGATTAAAGTTGAATTAAATTGCATGGAAATAAGGCATAAAGCCACATACAAATGTAGAGTAAGGTATAATATGTTAGCATGGAAAGTTTTATGGTGATTTTCAGGTTCAAAAGTGACTTAGTCATGGGTACTAGAATGGAAGGGGGGATGCCCGGTATCAGGAGATACCCGGTATCATCCACTCTTTTAATACACTTTAAAAAAGTGTCTATTATGTTTATGAACGAATTTTTACTTGTACCTTGAATAAAACATTGCAAAGGATATTGACACATAATATGAGTCCTCTACTGATGGTAGTAATGCTACTTTTCTATCATTTATCAACAGAAAATGATTTGTGTGGCATGCCCGGTATCAAATCAAAACACATTTCTCTCAAAATCTCTGCCCCCACAGGCCCTAAATGTTTGTTGAATCATGCATATGACATTTCTAAACAATAGAAACTAACTTAACATGACCCCTATTGAGAAACAATTATAAAATGTGGTTAGAAATGAAGTTCAAAGGTGTTGGTACTGGGCATCCCCTCTTGGATTCTTGTTTACAGTAAGGCTTTATTACTCCTAACTTTAACCTCTGGCAGAAACAAGTTTCATTGAGCATGTTTGAAAACAACTTTATAAACATATTAATACTGATTAGACAGCTGAATATCACACAGATTGCTGATTCTTGATCATCTTAGTAATATTTCCACACCCCAAAAGTGCAAGTATAATCCTCTTTCCCTCTCATTCTGGTTGACAATGTACAAGAAATCTCAGAACTACCCACCCAATCACTAGATGTGGTGGCTGACTTGGTACCCAGAAGTTAACATAGAGCCTTGGTAATGTGAAAACATTTTGAATGTGTCTCCTAGTTGTTCCTTTCCTGCCATACCGGGCATCCCTCAATATACCGGGCATCCCCCCATATCATTTGCATTCATATCTCCACAATAAATTTATTTGAAAGATTGTCATTTGGTGTGAATATTAGGATAGATACTAGCATTACATATACAGGATTGTAGCACTCTAGTTGCAGTGAAACTGCATCTACATTATGTTGTGGTGCAGGGGATGCCCGGTACCAAATTGTATAAACTTTCTGGTCTTGTACACACTGAAGTATGGCCCTGTTAATATCTCATTTACTGGACGAGTTGTACCAAGATTGCATTAAGGATATCTTAAAGTGTATTTTAGGAGTTTTAAATCATATATCAATAATATTTTTACAGCCAGTATACTACAATCTATGTTTGATACCGGGCATGCCCAAGTGACTCCTAAATATTGGACATTTGCGTATAGGACTCATATATTGTGATGAGGACTAATAGAAAGATGAAACTGTACCACGTTGTCATAAACATGTACAGGGATTAAAACCAGGTAAAATCTGGTATCTAGAACACATAGTTTTTTTCGGGGGGCAGGTATAATGTGAAAAAGTAGTGAATTCTGAGGTGTTTTATGGGAATATCAACATTGAAAGTGATTTTTTTCATACAACAATCACGGAAAGGTCCAGTAATATGCACATTTTCGTAAAGCTTAGGATGTCTCCTTTCCAATGATACTAGAATCATTAGGATTGATTCATTTGTCTGCAATACCCATTCAGTGTAATATGCAAAGGTCACCAAATTCGCAATTGTACATTCTAAAAAAATCTGACCCATACACTAGTGCTCAATAGAGTAATAAGGAAATATCACATTAGTGAATTGCAATAAGGGTTAAGGAACTGTTGATTAGAAACTTTAATCTAAAATATGACAAAGTGTTATCATAATTGATACCCCGTTCAGTAATAATTATCTGATTTTTGTAATGTAGAATTGTCGAGTGCGTTAGTAGTAGTATGAAATGGGAATAATCTCACGGCAGCTGGTAAGTAGTATGAGGAAGAAATCATTTAAAAACACTCTAGTGATGGTTCTAAAATCTTGACATCCGATTTTTTTCTGTCAAGGGCCAAACGATATTTCTCAAGGTCACGATTGTTCCGTCCTTGGTTGTATTTACATATTCATTGCGAATTGTGGAGTACGTATGAAATCTATGATATTGGCGGTTGTCTTGAAAGTATATAAGAAAAGATCCCCTCTCTTCTGAGAAAAACTTGTATAAACGGTCTAGTGATGATTCTAAAATCTTTCAGAATGCGTCCCAACTTGTTCTGTCTCGGAGTAAATGCTACCCTTCGTGGTCCCGAATGTTTCCTCATTTGAGTGTATTTTATCTATAATCATTGTAAAACATCTGATGAGTAATAGTAGCCTATTCTCTGTAATTTGGCATGTTTGTTTCGCACTTCCCCGTGGCTAACGAGGAATAAGAGGGCTCCAACTTAGATTCCATGATGAACAGTACGGCAATGTTTTCCTACTCTAGTTATTACTCTGACAGATTACAGACCAGCTAAGTTGCCTGCCTATAGACTTGCTCAATATGTATCGACAGGCCGTCCATCTACATAACCAAACGCCACTTCCATCAAGTATCCAGTTTACAGTTACATAGTCTTTTCCTATATGACCGTTTCCCCTGGGAAATGTAGCAGGGGCATTTTCATTTATTATCAACTGCCTCAAAATAAGTAGAGAAGTTGATAAATCTCAGCTTAGACATAGACACCTCAAGTTTTTTTATCATTATTATCAATTAATTAATGACTCTGAATTGGCACACATTCATCATACAAACATGTACAAAGGCTGTGTATACCCTCCACTAAATTGCAGAACTATGATAACATCAATCTATAACCCATAGGTTGCCATCAATTACTATCATTAATTAAATGAATGACTCTGAATTTTCCGTTATTGCACTTACTCATCAACAGTTTCATTAACAAAGCTATACATCTGTACTGCCATATTCTCTATCTCTTTCCTCCCAATCCCACCCAACCCCCCTACCAAGCTCCCTCTCTCTTTCTACTTCTTCCCACTCCTCCTGTATCCCTCCACACACTACAATGCTCTCCTCCCTCTTGTCCAGTGTGCATGTATTACATAACACAGCTACCACATGTACTACTGATGTAGTCCTCCCTAACTCACTCCCATTATAACACAAGGTATTTACTTACATACAAGTGCCTTCGGCACTTGGATGGTAGAGGCAGTTTTTTCTAATTTGTGTAGGAATCCGACCATTTACTAAACGTTTCTCTTGGGGGGAAATATAGGAGATATTATTTTTGTTGTCACTTTTTGGCCCCCCAAAATAGCTAAAATCACAGGATGGTTACGTCGGGATAGTAAAGTGTGTAAATAAAGATTATAATGAAATTACCCACCAATGGGTAACTATGATATGCATATAAAGCCAATAATATTCATGAAAGAAAAAAAGAAAACTTGTGTAGTTCCCCCTTTAAAGCCCAAACGCTATTTAGAAAACTTTTTTGCAAATAGCAGAAACATTATAGTCTTAAGTGTACTTCTGCTGCATTATTGTGATCGACATCATTATTTACCATAAAAAACGTAAGAAAATAGAGTCAGTATCTCTCTTACAAGGAGGCAGACATATTGGTGACCAAGAGCGCCACTGGTGGTGATTCACGTTTATTGATGACATCACTGGCCCACTAGGTCTGGTTGGTCACTGTAGTTAGTCTATACTTGGCACATATATGTCAACAAACATTGAACTTACAGCTGCTTAGTATGAAGCATTGGTATATATAACTAACCATGCAAAATAGTTATCGTGCACCCATATTCTCACGCAGTATGCTTTTCTGGATGAGATGCGCTGAAACTGCTGTTAGCAGAGTAAAGCTAATTATAGAATCTCACAACTGGCACTCCATAACCCTACCTTACGGTCTTTCACAAATAGTTAATGGCTTCATAAATTGATTCGTCATTGTGACACTTTTTCCCCTATACAACTCCGTGGTGAGACTATGCAATCAGAGCTTACTTCATTGAAGTGGAATTTCTCGAAACAAAGCGTAATAAATCGAAAACTGTAAATAATGCTTGCCTGTACCTGGACCATATATGACCAAAATGCATGGGAATGCTACGTACAAATTCTCATAGTGATGCACCATGTGAAGAATCGAGTGAGCCTGACAGCCTTGTTCCTGTCCGTAGCCTTAGACCACATGAACAATGTCATAGTGGCAGAGCAGGGAAAACCTGATGTCCGTTCAGGAAAACAACTAAAGACTGTCACACTCATATTGAAAGTAAAAACTCCAGGATTATCACATTAAAAAGGTAACGAAATATAGAATTTAACCCTAAAATCTAAATGTCTGCAGTCGTCTTATGGAGGCAAGACGGCCAAACATTCTGAATGGCCAGAGACAGTTTAGTAGCTGGGAATCTCCTGGCTCTACAAAAGTTGTTTGCGGCAATCCTTTATTCTTAGTTTAATACTAAGCCTTTGGCTATTTCCGTCGAAATAACAAAGACAGAGAGATGATGATACAATCTCACTAAACTAATCATGCAAATCCGTTACCGTACACCTACAATATCTTGCGCAGTATACTTCTCTGGACGTATATCTTCGTATCAATTTCTCCTCATTCCACCCCACTATGGTGTCTTTCCACTGTTTATATTTGGTATCATCATCTGTTGCTTCTTTATAGTTTCCCCCATTCACTAATCCGCACCAAACTGGATATACAAACAGTCTATGGAAAATATGCATCATCTTTAATCTCTTTTTTGGCTTACCTTTCAGATTTGCTCATTATCTTTCTGACACCGAAAGCAGCAGTTTTGATTGGACATTTGACAGTTGCTGCCTTCTGGTGACTGTAAAAGGAATTCCTCATGTTGTGCAATTCTTCATTCATGAACCATCGGATGTGACAAGGTCAGGATTTGGGAAGGGTGGTGGCATGACGGAACAGCAGTATCTGTTGGGTCTTGGCTCACAGATTGAAGACAGATTCGGTGCACAAAAAGCAATTGACTATACACAAGTTTGAGTCACGTATATATATGTATGTCTGTCCAACATACACCAATCGATAAGACTTAAGGTGCGATTCCACAGGATCGCTTGTATCTGCGCCCATGGCTCACTCTTGCCTCGCTTCTTTATAGTGTAATTTTCATTTGCTCTATGTCCGCTTTTATTTTAGCGCATTACAAGCACAGAGCGATTCTACTCGTTTGCTTGTTTCCTTAGAAAATCAATGGTAAATCACTTGGTTCCCTCTCATTGTGCTCTTGGACTACTTAAACAGGCGGAAAGAGCGC
Source organism: Sthenelais limicola (assembly GCA_942159475.1). Taxonomy (NCBI): domain Eukaryota; kingdom Metazoa; phylum Annelida; class Polychaeta; order Phyllodocida; family Sigalionidae; genus Sthenelais; species Sthenelais limicola. Next base: position 111,835,542 of record OW804096.1, read on the forward strand.
CGTGTAGTTGCACTCAAATCAAACAGATCAGATATTAGCGCAACGTCCTGCACTCATCTAAAGAAGCGCAAATAGGCACTTTTTAGAGCGTTCAGAAAGCGCAGTAACCGATTCCATTAGACCCCTCTGGTTTTGCTCTATCTTCGCTTGTTATGTGCTCAAGATAATAAAACCGAGCGGACCATGAGCGGATCAAAAGAGCAATCCAGTGGAATCGCACCTTTAGGCTCTTTTAATTAATAGTCATCACTGGCCAGGAATGTAGAAATGATATTCAATAATCCCCCAGGGTAATAAACATAATAGTTGTAAGGATTAACTGCTGTGTTTTCATCCCAAAAATATAAGGAGTTAACAAAGCAAATAAAGCACATGAATGATGTTTTTAATCATATGAGACTAGTACAAACCAAATTTAACATTTTTATGACTGTTGAACCGTTTTATCCTTTATAAAGATGTGTCATGTATGATATGGTTGTATAATAAAACATAAGCATGAAAGATAACAAGATTTAGTTATGCGTAAGCCAATTTGATTTTGCGTTAGGCGATGAGCATTGGTGGCAAAACTATTATTTGACACCAATTTTTTGGTGTCACCATGGATTGGGTAGATTTACGTCAATCATTGATTTTGAACTTTTTTGGCACTATTTCCTTATCAACCTTATTGGCGTGAAATGGGCATGGATTGTTACCTCAAATAAGATGAATAATAAGAATCCTTACTCGTTGGGTTCAGTCACTTAGAATATTGCACTCGCTGCTAGACAGTTAAGAGATTTTCCCTCAATAAAATCTGTTTTTTTAAAAAAATGAAGTATATCGATTAATTTTTGGAGGGGTCCTATCTGATATATAGCTACCTATATATCACTCCCCCTCTACCATTAAATATTAGAGATGTGTGTATAGAATTAGTATAGCCTAAGGGACTCAGTGCTAGTCTACTGGCCACTACTCAGACACCACATAGTAGTGTATGAAAATGAGCAACTGACTCTGGCGTAAGGAAGATGGCTATGTGGATATCTCTGTGAGAGAAGGAAAGTCCCAAATCCAAGAAAGTATCTCTTCAGATATTAAGATATCCACAAGTCTTGTTGATTATGTGTTGGAATATCTTAGAAAAGGAAAATGATATTTGAAAAAGAAAATTTTTGGATATGTTGGATATTTACTATGACACATTTTTATCCTGACAGTTTGGGGACAAAACAACGTTTCTCTTTTTTCATATCCTTACATAGGTATGCACCATTAGACAATCTCTTTTAGCTATACCTATGATATGTACCAATAAGTAGATAGACAGTTTTTCTATGTTTTAAGGTGTGAGGAATCTATTTCAGAAGTCAATTATCTATTTCTAGGTCACTTGGTGTTGGCTCTCGCTGCTGTAGTCTCTGACGTTGCACTATTTACATTAATCAATACTGAATTAATGCAATTTATTGATATTGATCTTGTCCTCTTGTCGATGACAATAATTTGTATTATGTTTGAGGAAATCGTTTGCTATTCAGTATGTCATGATTTGGACACAGCTCCGGGTAACAATTTTTATTTATTATACTTGTCGATATTAATACACCACACATGGTTATGAGTATGGTGAGTGAAATTAAATTATATTACTTTCCTCACATTTCTATTTTTTGTATTATTTGTAGAATCACAATGTCATGAGCTGAATAAAAAAACTTTCAAGGTCAAAAACCTTTTTGGCTGCGATTGAGAAACATGTATTTGGCGGCCATCTTGGATTTTCAATATCGCTATCTTTTTTTAGATATTTAATTCAAGGCCAATACAATATTTAAACAGTTAAAGAAAGACGCATATTCCTCAGGGATGTTTTTCTGCGGTGTAAACACCTACCGTATATCTACCAAGATCTCAGCTTCTAAGCCACTCAAGATCACCATATATTTTCAGTCAATGAATATAACTATACGACTAAACAGACGATCAAAGCGCATTGGCGCATAGTTTTTCATTCCCTAATATACCCCCCCCCCCACACACACACGCACAAGGGCGACCAATCAAAACACCTACTGCGCCAAATGGAGCAAAGGCAGACTATCCACGTATTATATGATAGGATGTAACGAGGTTGGTTTCTGACTTACTGTACACAATGGTCACGAGTTTTTTTCGACCAGGGATCTCACGAGAAGCCGCAGGCTTCGAGTGAGATCCCTGGTCGAAAAAAAACGAGTGGCCATTGTGTACAGTAAGTCAGAATCTAACCGAGTTACATCCTATTTTTATACCACGATCTTATATTTTAAAATAAATTGAAGAAACAAACTATTTATTTACCTCGCTACTCTCCAATGACCCGCCATATTGGTTTTTTGATACCAAAGCGCTAGACAAGCCTTCAACTGATTGGCTAATCTATGATGAAACGTACGGCATATGACGTCACGAATAGGCGTGACGTCATGAGCGAGCCTAACCTCAACCAATGAGAATGCTTCTTAGATTTAGGCCAAAAAAAGTTCATATTTTCACGCGTGGATCCTTTCAACAAAACACCATGGCAGGTATCCACTCATTTGCAGCGTGTACAACCCCCAATCGTGGTATAAAGAACTGTATACATGTAATATATGTTTTTAAGGTAAATGTCAACTCTATATTTCAGGAAAACCCATGTGATGAGTAGAGGGTGCGATGTAAAATATTGTGATCGACCCCAAAGCAGAACGTGGTTATTTGTTGACATATTGAATAAAAGATTTAAAAAATAATAATACAACTATACCATTTAGACAAGGACCAGATTGTTTTATGAACACAGAAATTACATGGGACAATTATTCAGGACCAACTACACATGGAGTTTAAATTGTGCTTGCCTCACTCCTTGCAAAGGCAAAAGTTCAATGCAATTCCAACTTGCCTTTCTGCAAATAACCCTTGCACCACATCCTCTTTCACTCTTTGACAAACCTTTTAGCACCCGCCTATCTTATTTCTCTTAGATTTAGGGCTAACCCCTCACACCTTTAATGCTGACGTGCATCAATAAACACCCCTCACCCAAATCACAAGTTCTATGCGTGTATAAGCAATTTCACTACCATGGCAAACTGCTCATCAATTATGGACATAGTATGTTATGAAACGTGGCCATTTCTCTCTATTAACACTTGTGGCATGAGAATTAAATTTAAATGACGAAGGAGTAGAGGGGATATATGTGCACGTCAGCGCCTGGCACCCGGATCGGTTGAAGAGGAAGTCACTTTACAGGTGCTGGAATCGAGTAGTAGATGATGAGGGGAAGGTTATCAGGGGTATGGGCAACAAGCCTTTTCTATCCTAATTTAGGTCATATCAGTGCCTAAATTAATCAATCAAGAGACATAAAAGGCTGTCCAGTATTGGCTCAGACATGCGCACATCTCCTCCCATAATTATGGCGATTAAGATTTGTCATCGATAAATAAATTTGTTGAAGGGGAACTGGGGTCGTTCAATAGCAATGTATACATACATGGGCATGTTTATGACGGGACTGCGCTTAGGACTGGAAATCGAATTAGGCTGACAACCTAGAAATTTATCAGCCTGTATTCGACAATTTCAATTGTGTAGCTGAAACTGAAAAGACTCGCCAAACATTGAACAATAATGTAAAAGCCTGGCGACATGGTAGTAGAGCTCCTGACCAGAAAAAATGATTTGCATTGAATTACATGAGAATAGACATTAATTTGATCACAGAATTAGAATATCTAGTTCTGTGATTTGATTAAAAGCTCAGTGACAAAACTACGTAGACTAAAAAGAATACTGTACATTATATATGGATTTGGTAATATATGATGCAGATATACAGGCTTTTATTCTAATGTTTTTCTCAAATAATAGAATGTAATGGGTAACGTTATCCTATATTGTTTGAATAATTGCCATTGAATTAGTTAATTCAAACATGTCAGGAGCACAAAAACAGGAGAGGTGGTAAGGCTCAAGACACACACCGGCTTCAAAAACAATCTAAAAGGGTCTGCATATAAAAGTACAGATTGTCATTGTCTTTGAAACCTCATTTTATATGTGTCTCCAGTCTCGGGGAATAAGACAATTTATTGTCTCTTGAAATTTTGTCATATTTGCGGTAGTTTTCTGGCGGCTGGCGGTAGTTTTTGGCCTGCTTTCTTTTTATTTACATCTGTAGTGGGTCGTCCAATAACATCGTCGCTGCCGTACCGTACTATCCAACTTAACAAGCCAACGGCAGCGAAGGGCATATCTACTAGACAGGGTATCACAAATCGCTTGCGCAGCACTTTTGTTAAAACACAAGAAACTTTAAACCAAGGAAACAGACGATGTTTTTCAAACAGCTTATGTAATTTCATTTAAACTTTATACACTTCAAAATCTTACCTTAATCTTTAATCTTGAACAATGCAATTCCATATATATATATATATATATATATATATATATATATATATATATATATATATATATATATATATATATATATATATATATATATACACGGATATCCTGAGTACCCCACCACCCCGCCCACCGCATCATCCGACCCACCGCATCATCCAATGACAGAGGGCAGACCCAGATCCCTACCATGCACTCTACACGTGCAATGACTAATAGAACATAATCTTTGGGATGAGGCCGGCCGGTATACACCAGCCTAATATTCTATTGGTGGGAAAAGGAGGGCAGTCTCTGCTACCACTGGTAGAAGTTATAGTATAATATATTTTATTATAAAAATCATAGTACGCCTTATCGAATCATTACGAATTATCTGGTGTTGTTCTGTAGTCACGCGAGGCGTTTATTGGTGTACAATACAGGTAAAGAAACATATTTTCATGGAAGATACATCAAAAGAAAAATACCTTTTCTTTTTGTGATATGCAAACAGAAACAAAAATATCGACCAGTGAATCAGGAAATAACACATACACATAAAACACAAAGGGTTAGAGGGCGCGGTTGGGCACATTTGTGACTAACGCGTTTCTATAGAACCATATAAAGGGGAATAGAACAGATAAAACATATATAACAAAAGCAAACGGGAAGATTCTGTTTTAAGGCCATATAGAAATAGCAATATGCAGGATCTTCTCAATTTGGGTGGTGGTGGTACTGAGAAAAGAAGCCCAGCAGAGCTGTTAAAGAATTATGAAGGGAGGAAATGATCCAAAGGCATGCAGGTCGATAGGAAAGTCAGGTGATGTAAGTATCCAGGTGTACAGTGGGAACTGAGATAACCCAGTACCGTGATATCAAATTACACCCAGAAGGCCGATGGTCTTGCGCTGAAGGACATCCATATATATATATATATATAAGCAGCCTGAGTTAAACTGATTGGTTGGGAAAATTCTCGATTAAACTAAAAACACCAGAGTTCCCGGTCTCATTAAGAATTGGAACAGTCAGAGGGAAATTATATACTACATGTTTCCACTATTGTCTTCTAAATTGATGTACGTCGTGCTTATAAAGCGCACTATTCAATATGAAATTCATTAGATGAGGGGATAATAATACATGAGCCCTAGTAATAAAACTGTCAGTATTATAAATTAAGGTCAGAAACAGATCACTTTAGAAAAAGTTTAATATAGACATTTCACTTCTCTTAAATGATAAATATCAGTAGTATCCAATATCAGGGCCATACATATAAGCAGGTCACGAAGTTCTAACGAAAATAAAACTTTTTAAAGTTCTAACAGAAATAAAACTCTGTAAAAGATTCCAAGAAACGCAGCTTAAATTTGAAGTATATCCTGAGGTTGGCCCTACATCTTGAGGTAAGCGAATCAGACCTATATAAATATTTGAGCGTTGCATGAGACGTTTCATTCGAATCTACGCTCACGCCACTAATTACAGATTTGATTTAGAACCAAGGGGAGTGAAAAGACAAACTAAACGAATAAGTTGCCTCTAATTACACTTTTAAAGGAGTCTTACCGGCTCCAGGAAATGCTAAGTTTAATAGCGACTGTACGACCCATGCTTTGACATCCTATCAGTAGGCAGGGAATGGGACCTTTCTGCGGCATATAGAAATAACAATATTATATAGGATTTATTTCATTTTATTTTCCATAAGCATAACATTTGATAATGCTATTCTCAGCTGAAGTTGAAGAAATACAATTATATTTATTGTTTTCAAGAGTTCGATTAGAATAGCACCAATTCCCTTAGCCTATCTCAACGGGCACATCAACCTGGGACGAGGCCGTAGTGACTCTAATATAATAGATTTGTTTTAATTACCTTTTTAAACAAAAAATATATCAGAATTACACAAGTCTAGAGTTCGATCTAATCGTCACCAATAAAATGTATATCATTAATACATGTAATCAGCTAAAGGCTTCAGTATGTACATACCGACTTGGCTGTCGTAGGGCTGTGTCATATGAGTAGGTTAAGATGGAATGGGAAAAGTTTTGAATTAAAAAGACCAAGATAAACTTAAATCCATGGAGACATTTATTGCTGCAGGACTAAAAATACATGCCTTGGAAGATGGGCGGTGACAGTGTAGGAAATTCGATTTCAATAATACTGTCAGTAATCGAGTTATTATAATAGTTTTGGAAACGGATAAACTGAGTTGGGTCTTTAATATAGTAAAATACATCCCCTTCATGACCATGTTTTCAGAAAGGATATGCAGCAATAGCTTCATGAACTGGAGAAAAGTCAATACTAAATCATGTCGAACAGTAACCTACATACATCTATCTATCTATCTATATATATATATATAGATATATTTTCGAAAAATCCATTTACACACATGCATACAGAAAATTTGCAATTATCTTCTCATATAGTTCACAAACTTTTCACTCGTTTCCTACATTTTCTCCCATCAAACATTTTTCATCCCTCTTCACAACGTCTAAAACCGACACATACTCCCAGTCAAGCAGCGCATTGGCGACACTGACATTAGGCATTATTTCCTAATCGCCTGAGAAATGTGTCCTTAACGGTATTATATTAGTGTTGATATCCATCACAGAAGGGGACCGTAGCATGCCTGATGCATGGCTTAACTGGAGTGCAGCATCCGGATGTGCGTTGCCAGGCAACAATGTGCACTCCCTATCAAGAAGGATGGCAACTTTCTCCATGAGCTCAAGGAAACCGAGGGAAAGCGCGGCCCGACGTAAGCGGTTGAGTTCCTGTTGGAAAAGAAAATGTCATATAGCAAGCTTTTAGGGTTAAGTTAAAAATGACCGAGAGACCTTGCGGGAGATGATGGACATGCTTTGAGATCGGAAGCCATGGCATTGGGTATATCACAAAACTCCATTAGCCTAAAATCGAAGGCTAAATGTAATCAAAATCAGTATGGCTGGGATATTTTCCTTAATTCGATCAGCGTCCACGAATGATATATAAGGGCTACCAAAAGCAATTTCACTATCGTATTTTCCACATCCTGGGTATGGCGAACCATTAGTTCATTACTAATTGATCTTAACACCCTTTAAGCCATAGGTAATTTGATTTTGAGAATTGGATGGCCATAATATGAAGAACATTGCCGGAATTCATTTGGTGTCTTGCCCAAAGTTAAATAAGGTAAACAGAGGTTATTAAATTATATATAGGAATACGAATATATATTTAATGTTGATCATAAACTTCAATACCGATAGGATTTCTGCCTTGCTGCATAACACATTTAAGAACCAAGGTTCTCATACTAACCTTGTAGAAATTCTGCTGCTTTTCGGGCAATTTCCTGGCATGTCTGAGTATCTTCTGTATATCCGCCTGAAGTGAAACGTATACGAAATTACCTCACGGCAACAATATAATGGCATATTCTAGCTTTCGGGCTCGGCCAACGGGAAAATAAAAGTAATCCCGAGAAACTAAAGTATTAACTAAAGTATTATTTTACATTTATGTCAAGCCAGAACAACTAATTAAAATACAAAAGCTGTGGAATCTCGGGAAGAAAGGTAAATATTTTCGGTCATCTTGGATGCGGAAACTAGAAGATTTGTATCACTGGTTGAACAATGGCGAAGTTGTACAAGATAGCCGGGGCGTATAGCATGACTCGCACCCATACATAACTCCAGATACATTAATCTGCAGAGATAGCCTGGGGAAGTGACCCAACCAGGTCGTCTTGGATAAGGTCGTGCCGCTTTCCCTTGCACAAATGTACTGACCATTCACCCGCCTCGTGAATGTAAAATGTATATCGACAAACTTTGCCATTCTACCATTATTTGAGTATGCACACTGAGCTTAACTATCAATTCAATTCAAAAAATTATTTATTCATAACTAAGGAGCAGGAGCCATACTTCAGAAAAATACTTTTCTGGTCTTCCAGTATGTTCCTGGACTAGAGGAAAAGAAAAGAAAAGATTTTTATTTCAAATGTCTAATTTTTAGAGGCCAGAAGAAATTGGGGGTCTATTGTAGTTCTAAGATCTAGTGCTTATAATGGTAGCATTTCTGGCTTCAGAATTTTTTCTTGAGTTATGTTACTTGTGTGAACTTCCTAATTGCCTTTATCTCTACATTCCTCAAGGTGCAATAGTAATTTAACAGCATAACTAGCGTGCAAAACAAAGGTTTACAGCCCAGAGGAGCTCATCCATAATTGATCTATTAAAGTCAGAAAGAAGAGTCAATTATACAAGATAGAGTTAAAAGGCATTTGAACTCTATCTTCGAAAACTATGTCGATTATTTGATGTCTCCTAGTGTGATGAGGGACTAAATGAGATATTTTCCCGGAACTAGCTTGGGCAGTCTTCAAAGTTCAGTTTCTATCAAAACTACGGAAGTAACTGTGAAACTTCACTAACCTCCAAAGAAATAAGACAAGTTATTGACGAGAACACAAAGAGGGTGGGTACCGTGGTGGGCATTTAGTCCCTCATCACACTAGGAGACATCTAATGAACTCCTAGTCAAACTTCATCTTAACCAAGGTAAGCCTTATTTAACTTGGGGAGTTCATCACACTGCCAACTAGTGTTGATAATCAGGTCTAAATGAGACTATGAAGCTCCCAAGTTAAGACAGAAACTACCTCGTCAAGACAAGTTACCATATGGTCTCTTAGATCTCTAGGCACTTTTCAACAAAGTGGTACCCATGTCCTGAGAAATTGCCACTTCTCGCTTGTAAAATCTGCCGAAGGTGATGATGTTACCCCACCTGGCATTATCTAGTACTGTTCCTATTGGCACTTGAAGGGCTACTGCCTTTGATGCTCTTGCACTCCTCATGCTGTGTGCTGAAAACACCTTTGTGTCCACACCTGCCAATTTGAATGTAGATTCAATCCATCTGGCTAGGGTGGCTTTAGCTACCCTAGTCTTTGCCTTTCCATACGATATGAAAAGTTGGTCCTCTCCATTTCTAAAAAATCTAATGTGCTCAGTTCTTTTCAGGTACACTTTCAGGTAAACATCTATGCAGGCATAGCCACAAGTCCTCACTGAATTGTTTAATTCAGAGATAGTCCAGTGACTGACCTTCTCTGGTGTGTTTTAATGATTTATCCATTGCAAAGATGAACCCATCATCCCATGAGGTTGAGGGCGAAACTACTGCTAAAAAAGTTACTAGCTTGAAGGAAAGATGTTCCATCATCAGTTTACTATTCCTTCCCCAGTTCAACACATGTGTATGTCCCATGTCGACTGGTATTTGGGTTTAGGTGGTCTACGTTCATGGCAACCTTTCATGAATCTACTGAGTAGAGGGTGTTCCCCTAACAATTTCATTTGGTTGTTGGTAAATGACAGATAGTTTGACAATGCTGATCGTGCGGTTCCTATCGCAGAATATGAGAGTCCTTTATCAAACAGAGAGAGGAGAAATTCGGCCACCGGCTGTACTTTTGCCTGATTGGGATCTATGTTTTTCTCCCCACAAAAAACGTCCCATTTGCGAAGTTGTAGATCATATTGTCTAGTGGTTCCTTCTCTCCAAGACGCCATCACCATGGCCGCTCCATTGGAGAACCCCAAGTTCCTCCGGTGTTTTCCTATAGCTTCCATGCTGCAAGCCTTATTCTCCAGACCTCTCCCGAGGCTGAGTTGTGAAGGTCCACTGGACCCAGGAGTCGCTCATGTTGGTCCGTTGTAGGAGTCCGTACCATGACTGGGTCTCCCAATTGTCATTGAATCCCAGTTCTCCTGAATGTCCTTAAACATCTCAGACAGTAACTCCCGTTTTAGGTTTTCCCTGAATTCTTATTCTCTATCCCTGGTACATGCACTGCGAACAACCAAATGTTTCTATCCTTGCAATAATCCCACAGGTCTCTTGCTATTGCGTCACACTGACCTGACCTCATACCTCCCAGATGGTTAACATATGCTACTGCTGTAGTATTATCACTCTCACACCTAACCCTGCAGTTAGAAATAGTCCTGAGGAGACTTTTGAGGCCCAGAAATGCTGCGAAAAGTTCTTTTGCATTAATGTGTAGGAATTGCTTGTTCAAATTCCACCTCCCACCAGTGGAGGCCCCATCACATGTGGCTCCCCAGCCTAAGTTAGAGACATCGGTGGTTAAGGTATATGCAGTTGCTCTTTCCCAAATTCTCCTATTAGCTGTTGGTAAGTAATTCAGTCACCAAGACAGTTCTTGTGCTGCCTATTGATATAAAGTCATTCAGCCCTCAAATGATCCTCCTGAGCATAGAGCTTGCATTTTTCCCTTTTCTAATTTGTGATAATGGGACATTCCATACTCGGTCCCCTTTGTAAGGTCTATAATGAGCACCCCAATACACTGTGCTACCTATCTGATAATGAAGGAATCTCCCGATAGGAGTTCAGCTGCTAAACTGGTAAATTAGGCTATTTTATCCTTGGTAGGTGTGACTACCATGTTTACTGCATCTAGGTTATATCCTAAGAAAACCACTTGTTGTCTCAGTTCAAACAGACTCTTCCCTGCATGAACTGTGAAACCTAACTTGGTAAACATATCCGCCAGCATTACCGCAGATGAATGAATGAATTGTCCAGATACCCAAAACTCTGGGTAAACACCCAAATAGGTCTGAGAAATCTGGTGAAGTAGCACAAGGCTTGCGCTACCCCCATTGGCATACATGTGTATTCTAAAAGTTTATTTCCCCACCAGAATTTAAGAAACTTATGATCTTCCTGACATATTGGGATTGTATGATACGCATCCTTCAAGTCAATTGAGGCCATAAAGCAACTTTCTGTCATGATGTTCATAGCAGATTGTAATAAATCAATAAATCATAAACTATGATCTTGTTTAGGTCAGAAAGGTCCAAAATAATACCCCTTTCACACTACACAACCGAAGTGAAGCGTGGCGAATCGTTGCGAACTGGTTTCTATAATTCGCCCCATGCAGACTGCAGCAGAGAAGCGCTTCGTAGCGCTTTCAGTACGTCGGTTCGATTCAGACTGCAGGGCAGGTCGCCGTAGTATTCTCCATACGTTTATAAGCAACACATCTGATCGATGACGTCAGAAACCACTTCACTTCACTTCGGTTCCATTCACACTACCAGAATTAGCACTGAGAAAGCGAAGCGGTTTACCCAATTCACCTATCTGAGGTGAATTACCCAATTCGCTTCTGAGTAGGTTTGGAAGCGCTTTCTACAAGTCGGTTCTATTCACACTACACCTCCAAAGCGCCTCAAAGCGCTTTCTGGGTGTAGTGTGAAAGGGGTATAATGCAGAAGTCGCCATTGGGTTTAGGCCTCAGAAACACATTGATGACACACTGACCTTCTTCCGGTTCAGATTCTACCACAACTCCCTTCTGCTCTAGTTTGCTCACTTCTGATTGGACTACGTCCATTTCCCTAGCACTAAGCCTAAGTGGTCTAGGTTCCCTCCCGGTTCCCGCACTCATATACAACAAGTAGGACATATGCTCGTTTTACCTATCAGAAAACATACCCTTTTCCGCGGATTTTGAGCTGAAAAAGTACCCCTTTTTCCATGAAAACACTGATTTTTCAGCCCTAAAAAACACCCCTTTTTTCTTAAAAACGCTGACATTTTCACATTCATTTGCTTTCCCAGAAACGAGACTTAAAAGAGAAGTGACCAACCCACATGTAATAGATGCTCCGAGTTTCCTGTGTTAAGAGCGATTTATAGGCCTAATCCCCTATGGCAAGACCAAATGACCAAGACCCACACAGCAGAGCGAATTTGCTCCCCTGATTATCACTATCATAACTTTCCCAAGCTTTAATGTTACAAACTTTCACTTTACTTTCACTTTACCAGCTGAATTAAGACCCATTTTTTTCCATTTTCACGAAGTCATCCAGAAAAAAGACCCCCTTTTTTAGGTTTTCAAGGACATGCAAATTTTCCCCAAAAGACCCTCTATGTCCGCGAAAATGGGAACGAGCATGCATGTCATTATGTGTAGGGAGTGCGGGGACCGGGGGTTCCCTATGCTGTACTGGCTTCTTAGTGAACTCCAACTTGGTTCCCTGAACCCCATCAATAATAAATCTATCTGATTTAATCTTCCTCTATTCTACAATACATTTCCTAGTATTCCCTGCCCCAAACTCCCTGGTTTTAGCAATGAAGGAAACATGAGCATTACCTTAGACTAAACTTCCAAGGGTGCAGCACGGGGACCCAAGACTCCTGAGTCCCCTTCGCGGGAAAACCCGCTGCCGAAGATCAGTGAGTTTCCTCTTCCTCCACCGGCTGAGAAACCTCCTCTCTTTGACTTGCTATTGTAATACGGTTTATGTCCTTGCCAACCCCCACGTCTACTGTGGAACTTGTTATTGTTCCCAAATCCGCCATTAAAGCCTCCTCGGCCCTTAAACTTGAAGGCTCCTCCGCCTCTCTGCTGTGTTTGCGACTGCTGGGGTTTAGGCTGCTCCTTCCTGCGCATACCTAGCATTTTATTTTGCTTTTTGAGGTTCTCGATCTTTGTGGCTACATCCCCCCCCCCTCACCAAGTAATCTGGGGTTGCTGGATTGTCATCTCCAAACAGTTCTTTAAGTTCTGTGGCAGTGTCCACCTTAAGGACTTCCCTGCGCACCGTTGTAATATCTTGCGCTGCCTTGACTGTCATGGTGAGTGTGCTTGAAAGGATTTGAAAAATCATCGAAGCTGTGTGATTTTTCGCCACATCTTCTTGAATATCAAGATTCCCAATAATCACTGACATCGCGACATTGAGATTGTCATGAGCCCTGCTCAGCACCTTATCATTCTCTTCATGTTTTTTCAAGCATAGTTCCTTCACCTTAGCCGGGAGCTTAGGCGTTTTGATGTATTCCAGATGTAAAGTTCATGGCTGTTTCGGTCAATTTCTTTACCAACTCCACTATTATATTGTCACTAACAGGGTGCCCAATATCTTCCCTCTATATTGTCACTAACAGGGTGCCCAATATCTTCCTTCTTTGGAGGAAATTATTAATGATTGCATCTGGTCCTTGGAGGTTGTCGGGGCACTCTCCCTCCTCCAGGCCTTCCACATGGTCTGAACCTTCCTTAGCATTCGGGTTCATGAGCTGCCTTACTTGGTTATTGAATTTAATCCTTTCTGCTGCACTGAGACGACCCACATATTCACCAAGATCAAACTCCGGGTTTGATTGGCCTTTTGAAGTGCTTGGATGAGAATCCTCATCCTCATCATCTTCTGAACTCACATCCTCTAGCGATACAGATTTTTCGCCATTGCCATTCTTAGCCGGCTGAGAGCCTGATGACTTGTTCTTGGCTCGGGCCTCCGTATTCTTGAGATTTTTTAGCTCCTTGGCTTCTCTCTTTTCCCCGGCCCCACTCCGTACACATAATCACATAATGGGTATGCATGCTCGTTACCATTTTCACAGAGATAGGGGTCTTTTTGAGGAACTTCTTATGTCCTCATACCTTTTTTCAGGAGGACTTCGCGAAAATGAAAAAAAGGGGTCTTAATTGATTAGGTAAAAGAGTCTGTCCAGGCACTTCCTATGGTTATTATCATAGGACGTCTGTAACATATAAGGTATTGAAGCCGAAGCCAATGATAGTGATATACCTATGGTTGTACAGGGTTAAAAGAACGATGGTGTTTGTTAAAAATGCCCGCGTTTTTCAGAAAAGGGCGTTAACTTTAAAAATGTCTGCGTTTTTCTGAAAAAAAAAAAGAGATGATTTTAAGGCTGAAAAGTCAGCGTTTTCATGCAAAAAGGGGTACTTTTTCAGCTCAAAATCCGTGGAAAAGTGTCTGTTTTCTGATTGGTATAACAAGCATATGTCCTTCTAATTCCATATGAGTGCGGGGGCCGGGCTCTTTTCTCTCCGTCTTTGGGCACTAGCCGATTCCTTGGCTGGGGCTTTGGATGGGTCACCCATAATGTCCCAAAATGCTTTTCAGCAGGACAGACACACTTGAATGCTTGCACGTGGAACAAGGAGAACCACGAAACCACTACATGTGCCGAGACAGAACCGTTGCGGCCCACACCGTATACAGTTTGTCACAACTTGGAGTGTTCAAGACAACTCTGGCACAATAAAATACTGTTTATGGACCGCTCAGACTTAACTTCGCAGTTATGTGCTAACAATACTCCCTGTAGATGAATGTAATAATCCAAAATCAACGAATATGCGGAGCTCTGAAAAGAAACTCTTGCAGCCCTGAACGAACGGAAATAACTGCCCGAGCTAGTTCTGGGAAAATATCTCATTTAGACCTGCTGATCAACACTAGTACCCCTTTCACACTACACAACCGAAGCGAAGCGTAGTGAATCGTTGCGAACTGGTTTATATAATTCGCACCATGCAGACTGTACTCAGAAAGCGCTTCAAAGCGCTTTCACTAAGTCGGTTCTATTCAGACTACAAGCATGGTCGCTCTACACTTTCCTATGTGTTTATAAGATCGATGACGTCAGAAAACACTTCGCTTCCATTCACACTAGCAGAATTAGCACTGGGAAAGCGAAGTGGTTTATATAATTCACCTCAAGTAGGTGGATTGTAGAAACCACTTCACTTCACTTTGCATTCGGTTTGGAAGTGCTTTACAGGGTGTGACAAGATCCAAATTATCAACCTGCCCCGGGCAGGTTAATTTAAAATCTACCTGCCCGCCTCAAAATTCTACCTGCCCAGTAGTTTCAGACCCCCTTTAGCCTAAACATTTACATGACACATTTATAATATCTGAAACGCATATTAGTTCCAAAGAAGGCATTAACACAATGTTAATTTTCTCTTTAATATTCGTATAAGTTAATTCAAGGCCTTTAATAGCCTTGAAAACGGCCACTATACAGGGAGCTAGATGTTAAAATAAATGACGATCAATGTTATAGTTTTATTGCCGGTACGTCCGGGGCAAATTAAATAGATTGCAAATAGGAAACAGTGCACTATTATTACTCAAAATCTACCCGTCCAAAGACGGGTAGATTAAAAATCTACCTGCCCGACGCCAAAATCAACATGTCTCGGGCGTTCGGGAGGCGATCTTGTTGCACCCTGCTTTAGAGTGCAGTGTGAATAGAACCGACCTCGAGGAAGCGCTACAAGGCGCTTCGAAGCGCTTTGAGAGGTGTAGTGTGAAAGGGGTATAAGTGGCAGTGTGATGAAATATATTGTACACGTTGGTATCCTGTACACGTTGGTATCTCTGTTCTAATTAAAAACCTTCATTAGGTTATCCATTTAAACCGGAATCCAGCAATTTTGCATGGAATTTATCTATTACATACCTACAGCTTCATGACTTCATAATTTGATTGCAAACTTAAGAGTTTTATTTTTTTTCAACATATCAATCCAACCAAACTATGATGTAAATGAATTTGTGCATCTATCTGGTCATTTTCTGCAAGTTTAAAAGTATTTTCCTATGTTTATTGTATCAGAGGGTACACGTTGGTATCAGGTGTACACGTTAGTATCTCTGTTCTAACCATAAGAACACAGAATAAGTATGTCCGCAACGCTAAGCCTATGTCAGAAAATACAGATATAAAGAATAAGGCTAATCAGCGACCCATGCACTGATCTCTTTTCGCCCTCACCTGAAGGCCACTGGGTTTAATCCAGACAACACAGTTCTGTGCATAGCTCCTGCGCTCTGTTGGCCGTACAGGGAAAGGAGTTCGGTTATCGTCTTCTCCATAGGGGTGCTCGGTAAAGTCACACACGGGTGCCAACGTTGTGAGATTTCCCAACCAAGGTATCACATCTGTTCCTGTAGCAGAAAAACAAGTCGATGCACAGAACAATTAATCAATCACCTAGCAAGGACGAGTAGAACGATAAACAAACATTAAATTTTGCTCTGAAGAGTGAGAGCCAGGGTGGCATATACACCTAGTACCCAGCAGGGCTTAGTACAATGATAAACCGACATTTTTCTCTGAAGCGTTAAAGCTAGGATATATATATGCGCTATTAAATTCCCGGTTCTTCATTAATGACTAGAAAAATGGATATGGCTAGGAAAAACATTGCAGCAAAGTGAGTCACAATTGTCACTTAATGTCAATAGATTGCAATCAATAAATTAGTGCAATAGATCCAAATTATCGTTCTTCTTTTATAAATAATAAAGAGAATAAAAGAAAAAGCTAAATGCAATTCATTCGATACAGATCCAACTGTCACGTGCAATTCTTTACCATGAATTTTTTGTAGATACAAGTATAACTTTCAGTGGAGTACATCAATTCGCCAAGTATCAAATAATTTCTATAATATAATATGTCTGATTGCTATCATCGTAAAATACGAATAGACGTCAAAATCTTACATTCATGGTATCGAATATTTCATCGTTTAAACGAAAAGGGACATTTAGTCTTTACGCTACATGCAGGACATGCAAAGCTAGATTATAATCTCATGGAGTCATTCCCAATGAGTTATAATGAGCCACATTGTATAGTAAAAGAAATGACACGACAAAATAAACTTTTGGCCCTCATGAAATAATAACTTAGAAAATATAATAAGAATACTTAATAGTTGGACCAATAGACGTAAGAAAAATGTCCACATCTGTTAAGGGTGGGTTCCACTGCCCCGCTACTCCTCCCGTTTCTTTGGTCCCGCAACTTTTAGAAGCGGGAGCAAGTAGCAGGAAGTAGCCGCTTCAATCCAAACATGTTCGATTCAAAACGGCTACTTCCCACTACTTCCCGTTACTTCTCAAGTGTCGGGACCAAAGAAACGGGAGGAGTAGCGGGAGAAGTAGCGTGGCAGTGGAACCCACCCTTTGGGGTAGCAAAACACATATTCATGTAATATATGTATCCATCTCTCAAATCGTCGCGCTTAAATATTAATTCAATCATTTACTAGTGGTTGTATGTACTCTATCCCATGTTTCCCACGCCCGTTCCTTGGTCCAGAACCAAAGCTGATTGATCTCTGATTACTTTTTGATTGGTATCGATCTGCTAAAGATTGGTCCTTGATTGGTATTGATTGATTTAAAGAGCAAGTCGGCGGTAACTATGGTAGGGCTAGATAGCATCAAAATGTGTTTGTCCAATAACAAGGTTATAGTAGGTAAAATAGGGTATCTATTTGCGCAAAAATGATATTCAGATAAAAATAATACCGGTCTGTAGATTCTATGATGGAGGGACTTTAACTGTATACATCGGCGCGTATAAGTGGTAACCTGTATATATCCTAACCGAGTATATGAAGGTATAGTCAAGGTATTTCCCATTTTTAATTTTTTGTGAATATTTATAAGAAAATAATATCTAGAATGGACTTTCCAAATTCTCTATTTTTTACGCATTTTAACTCTATTCACTTCCACTACATTCTAAAGACAAACTGGATCAAAATCACAGCTAAGAAGATTGGAGGGACGCACATTCTTCGTAAAATTCATTTACATGGCAAATCTAAAACTAGTCCATATTTCAAAATACCAGGTTTATGAATGTAAAGAATGTGCCAATGGTGAGGAAGAGGCGAACGACTGCAGTATAAGACCCACCTGCTTTGAAGAGAGCCAGCATCAGATTGGATTTCTTTTTACTGTCAGCCCAGGAATACATCTTACCGAACCAGTCTTCCCTGGAAAAATTAATGTTTCCAAAGGTTAAGTGAGAAGGCAAGTCAATGTGTAGGATAAATAATAAAACTTACAGGTATTACGTTCTTAGAAAATTAGTAGATTGAATTATCTTATTCGACTAATTAATGGTGGGTAACACGTTAGTGCGGGAATAATAAAAGAAGTTTTCAGGAGGTATAAAATAATGGAATTGAACTCGAGAGAGGATAACACTATTCGTAGTAAATATCTCAGTGGAATTCTTTATTTGACCGTTAACATTTTACACTCTAAACGTTCGAACCATCAACGAGGCCTATCAATGAACGTACTATCAATTACAATAGCGATTCAGGGAGATGAATTACACCTTCTTTATTACAATCCAGGCTATAGCAATGAAAGGCGAAAAAGAACGTAAAACCCTACAAAATAGAGAATTTAGAAAGTCCATTCTAACGAGCCATCTATTTACTTTGTATCATTATTATTCTCGAATAATTCACTTTACACAATATATACGGAACAAAAGGAATACTGAATGGATCACTGTCGTGGCTGGTTATGCAGAGAGATAGGTAAACAGACACTGCACCGAAAATACAGCGACCCTGCCACGGAATAAGTGGGAGCAAATAGGTTCTAATGACTTACGCTACTTGCACAAGAGCAATCATTCCTTCCACTTTGAGAGCTCCATGAAGGAGTACAGTAAACGCAGCGGCTTTTCCTGTCTCATTCTCCACCTCTTCTCCGTCTCCTTCTGCTGATGACTCTTCCGACTTTTTGCTTTCTTCTGTTGAGGGGAGAAAGTATTACCACAAATGGTAAAGAAGTTTTTGGCAACACCATCGAACTAAATTTAACAATTAAATCAGGTTATCGACACCAGTTTGGATGTTTAGAAGGCAATGTCCAGAAGGACGGCTAAAATATCATTCGTTCCAGACACTGACAGAACAAATGTCATTAAAAAGAACACCAGAAGTGATCATTACTGGAAACAAATCCGAAATCTAGTTGATCAGTTGACAGCAACATTCCAATCATCTTTTTCAAACAGTGCTGGGCGAAAGAAGTGTCCAGATGCATTCGCAAGATAAGAATAGAATTAGCAATCTTAACATTTTAGCTTCATTGGTTTCAATCAAGGTTTGAAGAATGTAGTGTGAGCGCTTTAGACAAATTAAGATAATTAGAAATAACATAAGGTAAGTGAAGTTGGGGAAGTATTTTTGACATTTGGATGAGGGAAGTCTCCTGGGTTAAAAGACAAGGATTGGCTGCTTGTTTGTCCTAAACCAAAATGACACTTTCAACCTTGCCCATCCTGGTCCGCCTTTGGCAGCAATCAATTAGCCGCAATAAGAGAGAGTGCCTGGACCATCCAATATTTATATACAATCTTCCATACCCGGGCCTGGGAATCTAGGTGTGAAAAAGGAAGGAGGTGGTCGTCAATGAGAAAAGCGCTATACGTTCATTAGAGGGAGGAGGCATACGATAAGTGACAGAACTTATTAAGGAAAAGTCTACGAAAAATGATTAAACTAGTAGCCACATTCCAACATCTTCAAAAGAATGGGGGCAGGTGTGTGTGTGTGGGGGGGGGGGGGAGGTTTAACTTAATCTACTAGCGTAGGTGTACTAGCTGTAAAGTAAAATGATGGAATCCGAATCAGATTAACCCTCTCCTCACAATATTCCAAGCTTACTTTGGCATGTTAGAGAAAGAAAAAAAGAAGATGGTGATGTCAGCTGTAATTCCACAACCCACACTTATCACAGAGGCAGCGAGCCATATCAGGGTGTTGGGATTAATTAACAAAACAAGCAGGCCTTCCCTACAAAGTTACTAGTTTCAGAACTATAGGAGTAAAATGGTGCAGTCTGGAAGCACCTTTGCATCATAATTCAGAAATCGGAAATCAATTATACTCCATAAAAATAGAATATTTAAGTTTATTCTTCTTAAAAATTATCATAAATTTACACCAACCTGTAGGGAGCACGAGATGTCTTGAGAAGCAGGGCGGACTGGCAACATCAGTAATGTCGAGGAATCCGACCACTTCTATCTCCTTACGGACCTCTCTATGAATCTCATCGAAATCATTAATTCTGCAAAGAGAAGAACAACAATAACTACCATGATTTTAGTTGTTGTTGAGAGAAGTAATACAATTTGACGATGCGAAATAACACCAGGAAGGAAATGAGTAAGTTTCGTTTTTTTTATTTATTTCTCAACGTTTCGATCGGTATGATCTTCATCAGGAGAATGGTTAGTTTGCTGGATTTGTGGGCATGTGCCAACCTATTAGTTTTGTATGGCTAGGGTCAGACCCTACCTTCCGCCATATCCTGAATGTGGTAGTGTACATTGACGTGTTAACATAAGCTGAATGTATTTTGGTAAATTACAAATCAAACAAGTCCCTAAGTTTGTTAACGTTCATTCATTCATATATGTATAGCCCGTTGCTTTAATAGACTGAACTCATGTTAGTATAGTATAGTATTGTTAACTATCAGTGCTTAAGTTAGGAATAATGATGTAACACTCTTTTTACTGTTAGAAATATAATCATAATATTATGAGTTACAATATGCCAAGAAGTCCTGGAACACAAGCGAACCATATTCAGTTTCAGTGGAACCCCCAAAACTCCTTTTTTATTAAACGCTTTTAACAATTACAGTATGATCTTCAGATCCAGATTCGAAATGAATGTTATCTATGCAAGTAAACAAGAGCCATGTATGTTGGTCTTTTACAAAAGAAAAGAAAAACTACTGTCATAGCCATATAGGCATGCACCATAAACATTAACCATTAGTATGGCTGGTTCGATCATGATGTAAACCACTTGTACAGATCATTATTGATATTATTTTGTCATTTTTACATCATTTTCTCCAGGTCAGATATTAAGGATTCATTTCGATCAGTTATTATATACTATTATTATTTAGCATTGGCACACCACAGATAAGGGCCAACTCGATCAAGCGATAAGGAACAGATCTGATGGAGATCGTTTTTCAGTTTACATTTACAGTAAAATAGTGAATAATTGCACTATATTAAAGCTCGGCTTAGACAAGTAAGACATGAGCGAAAAAATTGATTTGGGTAATCAGGTTCACAGGAGTTTACATTTACAGTAAAATAGTGAATAATTGCACTATATTAAAGCTCGGCTTAGAGAAGTAAGACATGAGCGAAAAAATTGATTTGGGTAATCAGGTTCACACGACGATTTTATTACAAACAACGACTGTAACAATAACAAAACAGAAAAAAACAATGTGAGGTGCGAGCGGTCAGTTCTATGGTTTGGGTCCAAGTGAATGACCAGTGTCCAGTGGTCACGGTGGTTGATCAAGTTATCCACTAAATTGACTGTCCCACCGCCTATTCTAAATATATACACATCCGTCCCGTGGACGGTGACAGAAACTAGATTAAAAGGGGAACTTTCTTGTTTTAGTGTAGTAAGGCTAAGGTCTATTGATTTCTACTGATATTTAAAAAGGTGACAGGCAATGTTATTAAGGACCCTCTATGTGATAAGGCAATGGGACAGGCATGGTTTTTAACTGATGAAGCCTGTATCAAACTATGTCACATTTTAATTAACCGCACCCATTCCTGATTTTTGACTGTAAATATCTCAAAAAGAAAAGATGAAAAAGAAAAAGGAAAAGATGTCAAAATTTAAAGGTCTATCCAATGGATCCATTTTTCGTTTTAGATTTAACAAAATCAGATAGAAAAACAGCTGAGATCCTGACATGCTGAAGAGGTCCTGAGGCACTAAGCACGTCGTATTAGGGAAATCAATCATATTTGTCCACTATAGTATATTTTGGAGGTCAAAAGCGATAGAAGAGTATCCGATTCAATAATCTATTGAGGTAGTATTAAATGATCTTCACGATTCAATAATCTATTGAGGTAGTACTAAATGATCTTAAACTGAAACGTGGGAATTGTCACTCAAAGAAATAGAACGCGGCGCATATTATGTTGTTTTTTCTATAAAAAAATGCGTGGGAGGAAGTCATTAATGACCGCATAGAGAATATTTAAAGTATTATGACGGAGGAATTATCAAAATCAACTTTATTTAACATGAACTTAATTCCCTCTGGTCGGAAGAGGAAGATTCACTTAACCTTTGACACACACAAATCTTCAAAGAAATCTGGGATAAGGTGAAAACCTAGTTATACGAGCTAAGAGCTATGAAAGCCAATCCTGCATACTACGATACTCCAAGCGGACACCCTAAATATTCTGCCAGCAGACAGGATCGAAATGCCACATTCGTGATCAGTTACCAGCCGTGTACCTTTTATCATTTTAACTTGCTTCTTTCAAGTCCCGGATCAATACATGTGCAAACTACAACGCATCTCGCAAACTTTGTACTTCTGGAAAGAGGAATTACTAAGAATATAGGTTTGCTTTGCCTCATCCAGGTTTTCTTTCTGGTTGTGCATTGGATTATCCTTTGATGATGAAATGTAACAGGGGAGATAACGGGCGAAAGAAATCCAATATCATATATAAGCACATTTCAGCAGTCACTTAGCTAAATTAACCGCTTTTTTCTAGTGTGTTGCGCAGAAGTTATTATGATAAGGTTATAGATTATTCGGTGACTTTTAGCTGGCTAGATCTGCGATGAAGGTGATCAAACAGAGGAAGCTGTGGTTTGGCAGGGGTAGCAGATATCCAAGCCTTCCAACGAGAGGGTTGAAGTGAGTTTATAGCAGGGGATTAGTCACAAGTAATAAAAGATCAGGAAAGGACGGAAGTGTATGACACAGATCGAGATGTTGGGATATGAAACTAACGAACAGGAGATGATATATATATATATATATAGATAGGAGACAGAGAGAGAGAGAGAGAGAGAGAGAGAGAGAGAGAGAGAGAGAGAGAGAGAGAGAGAGAGAGAGAGAGAGAGAGATGATGGATGGATGGAGTTACGGGTATAACGACCCCGCATATGAAATCCGTATAGAATAGTCTTTCCCCGTTCTTGAACCTGTGGGGCTAGGTGCACACAATCGAAAATGATCAATATCAAGTGATCCTTTATGTCTCATTTTCTTTTATAATGGTTATGGTTAGCAACATTTTTGATAATTGCCTCCTTTTTTCTTTCATCAAAAACGTCTCATAATAGGTTAGGTAACAAATATTAAGGACATTGTGATGATAATAATGACATTCTGGAGAGATGACTTATAACTTTTAACTGTACTCAAGCATTTCTATGAATCACGTGTTTATATAAGTCCATGTAAATATTCCACCACAAAGTTAATGAAACTCCTAAAAATACTTAGCGCGTTATAGTCGAGCACAACATCACCCCAACTTCGGTCCTTTTAAAAAGAAAAAACCCAGGTGCCATATATCCATCGTTTGTTCCTTGTCAAAGTGGATATAAGGTTTCATGAAAATATAAGAAAACTGAAATCCAGAAATGAAATACACCCTTTGGGTCTCTTTCTAAGAGGTAACAGGTACAAAGTGGGCCCGATTGATTGTCAGAAACAATGGTAAGAACTGAACAGAGAGAAGGCAAACTATACATAAAGTTTACTTAATGCTGTAATGGAAAATTACTAGAGGTAAATCCAATGGCTTTGAGCGAGGGAATGTAATTTTAAACCAGTCCAACTTTTTTCCAAATAGGTTCACAGTGCACACAAAATACAATCACAAGAGGGCGGATTGTGTGGTTGAAAAATGCAGAAATTTTGTAAATAGTGTGACGTTGCTTGGTTCAGATGACATGATATTATTGTTTTCTTTGTAAATACAAGCATAAAGGTTCTTACTTTGTAGCTTTTGGCGGAAATAACCCACCTTCCCCAGCAAAAATGATCCCCAACGTTACAAAGAACCTTTATGCTTGTATTTAGAAAGAAAATGCTAATATCATGTTCATTGTGTTCAAATAGAGTGAACAACTACAGTAACGCTAAGGTTAGGTGAAGAAATAATATTCTTAGAGTTCTAACAGGAGGAGTAAAGGCGTGAACTTATTAAAACTTTGGAGCACTCACTTTTTGTAGATCTCAGGGGCAGGGAAGACGAGGATTGAGCACTTCAGGTGTCCACATCTAAGACTTCCTGAATACGGACTATAATACTTCTCTCCTATACGATTGAATGTTGAGTGAATGCTCTTCAATGTGAGGGGAGACTCGGGAAGAATGAGTTCCCCACTATTATTATTAATTTCTATGAGTTTTTCATACATTTGTATGGACAAGGCGAGTCTAGGTTCCTCTTTGGGTGCAATGCACACAATTATAAGTTTGCTCATAAAAGGAAATGGCAGGGGAAACTTGGGGTCGTCAGGTGGTTCTCGACAATGTGCAGACTTGAGAGAATGCTTCAGTGATCCTTCTCCAACGCCTGTGTTCCCATCGGTTATCAAAATAACCTGTTAAAAGATAACCAAGGATAGTACGTATCATCCCATTGATTCATTGGTTTATACAAGGCAGACTTTTAGAATAGATTCCATTTACCTAAGTGCATACGAATATAAATATCGCAAACTACAGGTAATAAGGCATTTGCATCAAGTGATTGACAGGAAATCCAACAGAGTCTTTTATCCATAGCTTATTGGCGTCATAGTGAGGAGAGCACATTCATCTATTGCTGTAGGCATGTCTATTTTAACCGTATACAGAGATCAATAGTATTGCTAAGGAAAAAGAAAAAGTGTCGTAGCGAGAAATAATGGGACAGCAAAATTGACGAAAACACATCTTAATATTCTTTGTCTAAAAGGTCTATATGCACACGACTCATTTATCACATGGGCACGGACCATAACAATAAGAAGTCGTTTATTTAGAATGAATAGGCAAACTATTTTTTACCTGAGTTAATGTAGAGTTGCCCCATTCCTCCGTGACTAAAGCTGAAATACCAGTCAGGGCGGGCTCGAGGCAAGTTTTGTCGTAGTCAACAACCTTTGTCAGAGCAGCCTTTACACTTTCATAATCTCTTGTAAAAGGCGAAAGTTGTTCCCAAAGGGAGGAGTATACAAACTGGAAAACAGAAAATATTTGAATTAAAATCAATAAATAAATATCCATTTCGTCCAGGGGTTTTAGGTGTATTATTTTCCCAGACTGTTTAAGTTTGGCTCTTGCACTATTACCGAGAGGAAACACGCTAACGGACGCTAATCAGCCCCCCCCCCCCCCAAAAAAAAGAATTAGAAATGATGGATGGCTCTTTAAATGTGCATAGTGTTACAGACATACATATATATTCGTAGGACTAAGAGGTTCAACCACTTCATTTGCACATTTTTAGAATTTCATTGGCATAACTTGCTGTCGGTATTACGACCCAGTCAGAAAGCCCTCGGTTGGAGGACAGACGGTGCCAACGGCGAGGTTCGATCCTATAACACTCACATGTCCCTGGGTTCAAAGCGAGTAAAATTAGACAACTGTGAAGGATGCGATGAATACCAGTTGAACGGATTTCGGTCTTCTTGTTTCATTGTTCACGTATATAATGCAAACATTCCACGAAGTGAACCTTTGCCAAGAGCAAGAGCTCAATCGTTCCCATAAACAATTCCTTATCACAGCTTTTACAGGAAGCAGCCTCACAGTTCAGACTGAATAAAACCAGGATTAAAAAGCAACATTAAACAATATCCAGACATCAGCAGTACTGAATGAGTCTGAGCCCAGTGATCATGACCAAGGGTTCATGGGGTTGCTTTTTAATGACATATAGACAGTGCTTCAAAGGCTAAAATCGAGCCACAGATAAAACTCCAGCATTTCTATAAAAAGGAGAACAGACACCATTTGGGGTAGGGGCAATGACATATTTACTTAACTTACGGTATGTGGAAAAAGGGGTGGAACGGAGGATGACGGGTAATACGGGTGCATATTGGAATTAATTCTTATAAATGTCTTACATTCAGTCTAACTCCTATTACTGCAACACTATCGATCCATGCGGCCATGAAAGGAGTCATATCTCCTGACATTCAAATTCATTCGTACAGTTTTAGCCTGTATTCCACCACCCTCCTGACACCCCACATTCAAGGCGACATATCTTTACAACAGAAATCCAATATTTTTGCACTCATATACATTACTTGGCTCTTCTTTCCGCTAGGGAGGGCTTATTGGGGGAAATTAGAGGAGAAAAGCAGTAGAAAGCATTTGAATTTTTGCCTCAGAATTGTGTTGCTTTATCTGATTTCATCTGTGATGTTTAGCGGCGAGGGGACGAGTTTAGTAAGTGCAAAGATAGGAAGGGCAACATAGGGGCCTCGCTACAGTAATTCAAATAGGAATGGCATAGGAGCGGCAAAATGTGGGCGAAATAGTCGAAGAAGGGCAAAGAAGACAGAAACTATTTGGAGGAATACTGAGAAAAGGAAATACATGAAAGAAGATGTGGCATAGAAAGAAGAGAATAAGTAAGTAAGAACACTATTAAAACGTCCAGAATTCCAGTTAGTAAACAATAAGGCCATTGCATAAATTTCTCCGAATTTTTATCAACCTATGCAAGGAGTCCAATATTTCTTGCCAAGTTTATTTTGTACCTTGGTAAACTGGATAATATTGAGCATAACGTGGAACTAACGGACAAGTGTACTCATTTGTAAGCCTCTAGCTAGACCAACAACTGATACTTTATGACAAACACATCCAGAGCACCAGTGTGCAACATAACCGACGCCCAGGTCTCCACAGAATTTTCGTCGGTCTCTGAGATTGGTATGTGTCAAGGCCCGATGGTCTCCAATGAAATATCCAAGTGATAAAATGTGTATTTTTATATATTCTTGTCAATTCTGACAAAAATTACATCTATTCTTCGATAATTGAATGAAATCAAATATTTTAATGATATATTTATGGTGACTAAAAAACTAATTTAGATGGCCCTTAAAATCACTCAAACAACACCCTTTTTACTAACAAATTTCCGGAGGAGCATGCCCCTGTGGCGTGCATTTCCTATGCTGTCAAAAAGGGGAAGTTTTTTTGTCCATTACCGTCCCGGACGGTTTTTCTTTACTGACTTTCATAATAATCCTATAGCAGTAAGGTTGTTTCCAATATTCAATTCAATTCAAGGATTCTTTTATTGCTGAAGATGTTTTACAGTAAGGTTGCCCAACATTCTAAGTTTTTAATCATATTTTTGAATATAACATTCAAAAGAGCTTTTATTCTTCTTTGGGATTATGTGAAAATATCATTTTATCTTTCTATAAATGAATGAAATGACAGTGAATATTTGCACCTATACTGTCAGTTTCATTTCGTTTCAATGAACTTCAAGACATCTTTTTTGGTCTCTGTAAAATCTCTTCGGTCTCCACTGTTCCATTTTGGCCGAGACCTACGTTCTCTCATCTCCGAATTCATTATGTTGCACACTGGAGCACCGAGGGCTGCTTGGGAAGGCATACGTTGTTAGTGAATTAAAACAGATCCCAGGGGCTCGGGACATCACAGCTTCATGTCATACACGACGAATGACCATGGGGACAGTTCTATGCAATTCACCAAGGTCAAATGGAAGATGCTTAGCATGGCGTCATTTCAAACAGCCGCATAATACGGAATAGCAGATAGGGAGGAAGAAAGGCAAAGAAAGCATACAGCGAAAACAATATCTTTTTCACCAAACTGGCCTCGAGATGTATTTTTTAAAATCCGAAATCATTCAAAAGTAAGCTATCCATGAAAATGATTTAGTTATGGTAGGACATGCAATTCAGATGTTCCTAGTTAGAACATTCCTCTCGTATGATATTCCCCATTCTCAGCTCATCTCTCCCATTCAACCAGGTTTTTATTCTATTCATCTTTTAAAAGCCTGATTTTTCGAGGGCTAAACCAGCAACGAATTAATAATTGATTCACACAAAATTCATTAATGGTAACAGTTCTGCTGGGGTCGTCCATCCCACAGAAATTGAGCAAGTGAACACTTCAAACCCCTCAGGCTAATACTGGGAAAATAGTTAATGGAATACAGTCTTATGTGTCATAAACCGTCATATTTGGAGGGCCTGAATTGTAATAGAAGTAAATGGGCTCATCTCACGCTCGCTTGACAGAAGCAAGCTACTTGAGAACAGAAGATAATGTTCTATATTAGTCACTAATAAAATGATCCGAATGCGATGGATATTTTTCAACCGTTTAATAGAATCGTGAATGGTATGACGTTATAAGAAATAAATACATCTGGGTGTAGATTGCACCCGATACTCTATCTGCTATAATTAAAAACAAGATATTCGATATAATCTTATCATTATTCAATGGAGCCCGAAGGTTCCTTTATTTCACAAAAAAAACATTTTTGGCTTCATCCTAATAAAGTATAAGCATAATTAAAATTCAACCTCCACCATTTTGTATGCCATTATATATATATATATGCGATAATCTTGATAATAGACCAATAAAGCTCAGATTTCGCAGACGCTACTTCATTGAGAAATAAAACCAAAGTTTGTTTCCACTTGTTTCTTTCGGACACATCTTCATGTTTGATTTCGAAACAATTCTTACTTCTTTCTGCCATTTAAAAGATTTGCTAAAAGGTTCTTTTTCATGGAGAGATCGATATAACCTATCACTGCACTTAACTACATTTTCTCTAATTAGAACTAAGAATAGTTGTTCCTTAAATTCAGATGGGACTCCGAGAGAGGGAGTGAAAATAATAGGAGATTATTAGCTCCTTGAGCCAGGTCCCTATTGAGAAACGTCAGTGGTACATGTCTGTATGAAGCTTCTGTTTGTAATGAGATGGGCACATCTATTAGGCGAAGGCAGTAACACATATTTGTAGTCTCTGTCACGTAAGGAAGGGGAGTAAACTAAGTACCGGGTGTATAGCCGAACTTGTGTAATATCTTAATTATCTCGAGCACTAAGGCCTGAGGAACGAGGCTATAGACGGAGCAAGCAAATCAGGCAGGCCCTTATTACCTATTCTTGCAGTGGTGTTTACCATTAAGGATTAAAGAGACAGGGATGGGGAACACACAATGACATTGAATCCTTAAATAGCCATGTATTCAGGATTCACAAAAAGATTGGGACAAACTAATAAACAACAACAGATATGAAGGAGTAGGGTAAGAATGAAAGATGAAAAGAAGATGAAAAAAAAGAAGACTCCGCAATGTAAGAGAGAGGGAGCCAAGTCTGGCTCAATCCAGACCAAGAACCCCGAAATGTCTCGCTTGCAGGGCAGCGTGCGTGCCTCAGACTTCCAATAAAAAGAAGCAATATCTATAGATTTAGGGCACAAGAGAAGCTATATTGATATCTGGTAGTCTGGGCAAACATGTAACAGCAACCTCCCACATCATTCCCCTCACATAACCACCCCTACCACCTCCCCCTAACCCCTCCTGCCACAGCCACAACGCACTTACATACACCCCAGTAACAATATCTCTGGCGTTATGCTATCATTCTCTGGGTGCTGCTAGTAAGGGGCGAAATAAGCAGCATGTGGCGGGGTGCCAGAAGCAGCGACTTTTCCTGATTAGGGAGATTTATACATGCACACTCTGCTTACCAGACCTCTTTTACACCATGCACGCTATCACCCCACTCTAATCTCTGCTATGTTATTAGTATATACAATAACCACATCAAACCTCAAATTGAAACTCTGCAATCTCTGACGCTTTTTAATCATATTACCTAGAGCACAAATTATATTACGAATGAAGAACTATTTATGACATATGCAAAAAAAGGGCTTATTATAAATTACATGGGCGTATAAAAAGGGTACCACTTCAGTGAGCATCAGTAGACAATATCATTTCGTATTCATGTCACATGAACAACGTCTTTTGGCATATCAACATGGAATTCCGGATTCCACTGTAGGTTGTCCACGCTGAATAAACGCTGCATTAGGGGTAAATTAGAATATAGCCGCTGAGTACATACTGCTTATTTGCTACCGAGAGAAGACCTAACTCCCCTGCAGTTTGGAAATGGCGAAATGGGACTCACAACAACCATTGACAATAGTGATGCTTTATCTAGATCTCCATATCTACTGAGATTCAAGCAAGCTAGACGAAACACTTTGGCCACAAGTGTACTACTACTAGTGTACTCTACCAGAGCTTATTCAATAAATAAATAACAAACAAACAAAAATTGTGCCTTATAAATCAATCTAGCATCCAGTTGAAAACCACCCATAAGTTTGAACTTGTAATGGCCCCGGTTAATATGAGGAAAAGAAGAATAGCGAGAACAAGGTTCTACTGTTAAAGATCTGATTCTTTAATGACTGAGCATTATAACAATATTCATATATAATAAAACGGTGTTACAGAACCATGGTAAAGGCACGATGATAAAGGAGCATGGTGGAAAACTGCTCCCTCTAGCGATGAATATGAAGGTATACACTAAACACAGATGCGTAAAGAGCCGTCCACGTGCAGTACTGACGCACGCAGGGTCCATGTAGTAGTATAAGAAAAGTGGCGACAGGCGAAGGCAAACCAACTCAATACACTACATACTTGATTTTAGACATTAGTTTCTAAAGCGACCCGAATAAAAAGAATAAATATATTTTTTTTAAATCATGTATTTGTATGATTCGCGATTTATTCGATACAAATGAGCCATCTCTACCTTCAATCAAAACGAACGATTGAACAACTTTTAACGAATTCGGCTTTTGCGTAGGGACATACCAGAGGGCAATTGAGGGGAAAGTTTCTCCCAAATGAGAGAGTTCAAGGAACTTTCTCTCGTTCTCATTAATAGTTTAGAAGGCACAGTTTGAAACACCCAAACAACTCAGGATGAAAACTCAAGGGAGCAATGACGAAACTACCAGAACCTTTTCACGCCAGTGAATCAACGTCATACTAATCATTGTAACACACTAGTGGTTAGGACCGTGTTCGCACCCTCTCAACTACCACTTAACTAGATGACTTCTGGATCAATGAACACAAAAAGATATACAAGGGAAAAGGCATATACTCTTAACTAGTATAGTTCCATCGCATGTAGAACAGAGCCTATGTCCAGCACGCAGACACCATCAAATTAACGCGGCAAATTAACGTATATCAACGTCTGATGTTCATCATGCAACGACCGCAAGTTTTTACACCCATTTCTTAATTGAAAATGGAGTGTAAGTAATCATCCCAAAGCTGATGGTAATAATTAGGGTAATTAATATGGGCGTCATTTTTATTGAGCAGTCGGGAGACTTGTCAGCGGTCGTCGGCTGGGTGCCGATGCCTGGATGGGCTCAGTCACTAGAAAAACTTAAATGAAGTTTAAAAAACGCTGTATTCGGATGAACTGTCCAAGTGCACAATGTAGTACTAATTTAAATCCATTCTACTCAAAATGCATCAAAGTAATATCTAACGGGTATTACTCACAAAGGAAAAAGGTTTGATGAATTCCCCCATATCAAAAGATGGAATAATAGATTTCAGTATGAGTTATAAGGTTAAATTAAAGCTGCACTCTCAGTTAACGTCAGTCCAAAACTAAATATTTTCTACTTTTTGTTCCATTCTTTTCCAACCCATCTAAAAGTCATTTGCCCCAAAAGTAAAAAAAAGATTCTTACAGTTAGCTGTAAGCTGTCAACAGCTAGAACGAGGCTTGCCAACCATTTGACGCGTTAGGATATGGTCAGGTCTCATCATAATAAATCCTAACAGCTCCTAAGCTACTTGATAGCAGCTCGCCAACAACTTGGACTTAGACACAACATTGTCCTCACCACTTGCTAACCACTTGGACATCATAATGGTGATGTAACTAGGTCATACCAACAGTTCCTGGGAACTCCAGTGTAACGTCACAGAAACCATGGTCTGCTTGAGCGCCAAATTCAACTGAGTTTTATGTGTTTGTAAACAAAGTCAACTTTAATTTCCGTCTGTGATTTTGACAGGGAATTCTGCAGAGATATGAAGGTTTTCAAGTCGGAAATACTCTACACGCAAGCCTACAATGATATGACTTTGCCTTAAACTTTTATTCTCACAATGTGGATTTTCTTTTCGAAGAATTAAACAAGAATTATGTTCTCTATCCAAGTCAATTCCCAGGAACTTGTATGATTTTCTTTAGTATAGATTTGCACTGGCAACAGGTTCTAACTCTTCATTTCTTTGGGGATGTTAAAATATAATACTTTTTTTTACCTATTGGAGAACCGATTTGGTGTTGTTTTCTTCGGCCGAAGGTTGACCTTGCTCATGAAAATGAGTGCTCTATATATGGGTTCCTGACAAAGCTGAATATACTGCACAATCCGCTTGCAGTTCAGCCTCGTTTCATGCAGTAGCAATCAAAGATGCTAAAATAATGCACAATCCGCTTGCAATTCAGCATTGTTTCATTCGGCCGAAGGTTGACCTTGCTCATGAAAATGAGTGCTCTATATATGGGTTCCTGACAAAGCTGAATATACTGCACAATCCGCTTGCAGTTCAGCATTGTTACATGCAGTAGCAATCAAAGATGCTAAAATACTGCACAAATCCGCTTGCAGTCCAACATTGTTTCATGGATTCGGAATCAAAGATGTTATAAAACCAATTAAAGCTCAATTGAGTTTAGATGAAACTAACATAATTATTACTGATATTTGGGTGCTCCTGTATCCAAAGGCTAGTTCATCTAATTGTCTCTGATATGAATTTTGCAGGTTTTTGTATGTGTTTTTAACGATTTCAGTGATTTTGGTGGAGGTTACATTATATACCGTTACAAATGAAATAGTTCCCATTTCTGCCAGTTTTATATCCATTCCATTAGGTTCAACATTGTAGAGAATGCCAGTATCCATCCTATATTTTTTGTTATGCTTTTCTTTCGTCCAAGCCTTGATCAAATATGTGTTCTATTGAATAAATCACCAGATCTGCCCCTACAGTATCGTGTATATGTCATTGAAATGTTCAGCAACTGTTTTTTTTTTCTGTTCTGTCCGAATGTCATGTAGGTGGCCTTTTAATCTCCGTCTTAATGAATTTGAGAAGTTCCTTTGTAAAACATAGATACTACGGGAGAAATAAGATATCTATTGTACACCAAGCCCCACAATGGGCGCATGTAATACCACTTATGTCGATATAGATCCGGCTTAATGCTCTCGACAAGATTAAATGTTAAAGAGTTAGCAGAATTTAAAAATTTATAACCTGTGTTCTTGATATTTAAATGAAAGAAGTATATTGTTTTTCACTTTGTGAGAATATCATGTAGGCCTATAACCGAAATCAGTCTCAATGAAATTCATTTTTAAAAAAAATTGATAATTCGGAGCTCAACATCTCTGGGATACATTTTTGAATTTCACATAATAAAAATCATAAACAGCTTAAGCAGAAAAGGAATGCCAGTAGTTTTTTAAGTTGAATTACAATTTAGATTTTAATGAGCAACACATAGGGTTGCGGGAGTAAATCTCAACTAGAATGTCAAGGTTCAGAGCGATAGGGCGGAACACGGTAATTCTGCTTTCCTCAGCATTTCCACTTGTCCATACATTTTTTAGGCTAGATGGGCTGGTTTGAATCCTGATTCATGGCATGGGTATGGCCACCAGATGGTGGTAGAGCTTTACTCTCAAGAAACTGCTATCATGCTCACAAAATTGATTTGGTCAGAATATCAAAAAGAGAACATCATATTGATGACCGTATTGTTGATTGTGGGCTGTAGCATAATCATAATATATAAGAATCAATATGACGTGACCGATATTCGTGTTTTCTTGTGCCTTCACATGAGATCGGAAGTAAAATTGAAATATATCTAAAACATGTGCAACTTGTTTTTTTTGTTTGCTGCTTTTAGAGTGTAAACTAGTGAGTCAGATGGCTCTATTTAACGGAGCTCTGATAGTCTAAGCAGCTTATGTTCTATAGTTAGAGGTGTAACTGGAATATCCAAAAGACCACGTTTGTATAAACATGGTCAGAAGCCAAGGTGAAGTCGGGAATATATTACGTGGGGCGGGCTTCTTTAAGAAGAGAGAAAAGTGGGGGACTTATGACTTCAAACCTTTGCCCCCTGAGTCGACTGCGATCGACCATGGTGAACTGTATTGTACTGTATTGTATTGAACTGTCCCATGTGCAGCAGTTGTGTTTCGCCTAGACGGAAGGAAGGGCCGGTGATGCTGGCTCTGTTTCGCCATGGTTAATTGCAAATTGCGGTTCGCAAGGCAAAGGGTTGACAGGACATTAACACAAGAAAGGAATGAGGATGAGGGGAGTGTTGGAGTCTACCAACACAGGCGTTAGCCCATAGGTGGGGTGTTTGTACAGTGGTGAAGAGGGATATTTTTTCAATTTAGGCCCCCCATAAAAGGAAATAAAACTAATGTATGGTTAACAAATTTTAATTCATGCATATATATCATTTTGCTTGTGGCCTTAAATAGGTGGAGTGTTTATACAGTGGTGGAGGGGGATATTTTCTCAATTTATTGATTTGACCAGTGCAAATAATGTATTACCATTTGTCATTCTTAAGGATAAAGATCTTACAGAATGTAGCCGGATGGAGTTGTAAGGTTATTTAACTTTATCCCTTTCATCCATCTCTTTCCTTTCTTGGTCAAAATAAAAAGTTTGTCGGAAAAAAAAATCGGGTAAAAAAAAAGTTGGCCGGGAAAAAAATTGATTGATAGATATTCCATGGTGAGCGAGGATGTGATAGGGAGAGAGGAGGGGAGTGAGGGAGTGAGAGTGAAAGAGAGAGGGAGAGGGAGAGAGGAGGGAGATACTTGGTGTCACTACCGAAAATAAATTATTTTGGTACAAAGAAAGAGTGGTATTACACATGTGGTCAGACACCATATAAGATGGTGGATGTGGTCTCTGAGTGGTGGTGGTCACATCTTTCTCTATCCAGACATGAGAGGGCAGATGGGGGCACTATTTGCACCTAGCGGGGGTACAGGAGGAGGGTTTAAGTTGAGAGTACACTGGGTTCAAGCAGCCTTACATTAAAAACTATAAAAATGTATTTTCGTTTCTAAGCATTACAGAGTTATGAAACCAAGATGAAAATTATTGTTATGATCAGTAGAATACTTCTGATGAGGAATTATTTTAGTACATCATACAATCAAAAAAGTTGAAAGAACAACTACAACATATGAGACATCACCTGTCATATATCAATTACCTTTATCAGATATATCAGTACACTGGGTCTGGGTGTGAGGCCACTCACTCCAGTCAGTCAGCCAGTCTGGGGATGGGGGAGCTCTACATCTGATAACACCTACATACAACTAGAAGGGATCTGATAAGACCCTACTTCTTAGTG
The DNA here is from genome assembly GCA_942159475.1 of Sthenelais limicola. NCBI lineage: Eukaryota > Metazoa > Annelida > Polychaeta > Phyllodocida > Sigalionidae > Sthenelais > Sthenelais limicola. The sequence goes on from OW804096.1 coordinate 111,871,052, forward strand.
GAAGGTGATAATCTATCTAATTACTCCTTTGATGTGACCCATTCCCATTAAGACAGAAATAGGGGACAGAGCCAACTGGACATTGCCTTCGAAAAGAGGTCACAATGATAATTACCAAACGTAGTAGAATAACTATATGATGGTCTTTATATAATGTATTCGCGATAATAATTACCAAACGTAGTACTATAAATATATGATGGTCTTTATATTAAATATTATTCGTGTCATTCATAATTCATATATATATATCAAACTAATAGCTATCTTCCTGAAGTCTAACAATTAGATATTATATGACTAGGATATTTGAGTGATTACTAAACTCTGATTAGATCCGGTTATCATCATTTGCCGGCACAGAATACTGTTCTCTTCCTCCCTCCAAGAAAAGACCAGAATCTAATCATACAGTAGCACACCTGGGCACATACAGGATCACACACACTATCATACAATTCTCCCCTCCAGGGTGGCTATGTTATTCACATTGACTGGTTACCTTGACAACACGATGACTGATGCGATAACAGATCAATGTAAATACCCCTGAGCGCTTGGGCACACCAAGACGATATTGACCGAGGAAAAAAGATGTAATATTTGACTATACATGTATAACCAATATTAATCAGTAGCATTAACTTATCGATTTCATTATAGAGTGTCGAAATAAATGGACTGTTTTGATGATAGTTGGGGTTTAAGTGAGTTAACTCTAAACAGTTCCTATTGCCCTAAACAGATATGTCTTTCGCCCGACCTCATGTAGGTAACTCTTGGAATAGAATCGGTTGATCATTTGCTGTTTTTTGCACTTAACCCGACCAATATTCAAAATCATGTGAACAAAATCGGTCCAGTTGGTCACACATTTAAACTAATCAAGAAGAGATGGACGGGCAGTGTGGATTAAGTTAATATAATATGGGGAAACCACAAATGCTAATACTTTTCCTTCATTTAGGACTAACTGACTGGTACATTCATTGTATAGGTTCTGATTAAAATGTATTTATTGCTAACACTTGTTACCTTTTGTGTCTATAAATTGCATGAATATTCTTTGAATTATTACCACAAAAAATACATTTCATATAGAGTGCCAGCAGATGAACCTACCAAAAACACCTGATATCGATTATGTCTATTAGGTAATAGAAAAATAGGCCCATAGTTTTGATCTAGTGATCAATTGATATTATGTAGCAACTAATTCCTCTGCAAATCCGTTTGCTTGTTGAGGAAGGCTACTACACAAATTCAACGCTGCGTTGCATAGCTATAACCATATACATGTATTCAAAGTCACTCCAATACGAACAGATTCACTGGTACTAGAAGACAAGGGGTGGGATGCTCTCCAGGATTCTCTCACCCTGCGCACACGGATGCTGTTACATTGGGTGAAGTAGTATAGGGAAATGGGTGTAGATGGGGCAATCCCCACAGGGCAGCCATTACATGTCGACATGAGAGACCACATCCCATCACACCGCCTAATATATATATATATAATAATATACATCAGATTATTAGGCAAGCTGTTTTAGCTGGCAATGTAATGGACATGTATCAGGGGGATCAGTCTAGTATTAAAACTATAAGACAGACTAGCAAATGCCCGTTCTACACATGGGATTTGCTAGTGGGTCAGTGGGGCCCGAACCTACATCTCTCCTTGTTCCCTCTTCCACCATCTTTCTCTTTCAACTTCTCTCTGCAAATTAGTACCTGTATTACCGTTTATGCCTCAAATGAAACCTTTTTACGATGCCATTTTTGGTCAATGGTGTGCAACAGAGATAGAATAAGTGGTCATGTTGTGCAACAGAGTCAGATTCAGAGGCAATGCGAGATAGAGTGCTCAAGACCGAGGCAAAGCAAAATAAAGGGGAGGGAGGTATAAAATTACCCTGAGATGGACTGAAATTATGTAACACACAGAGATATAAGGGACGCAAACATGACAAGAAGTACAGATATAGAGAGGGGGGTGGGAGACAGGGAGAGACTAGGAATGATCGTAGAGGCCCCAAAAATTGAGAATCTATATCTGCAGTTAATTTGCTCAGCTCAGGTCCAACAGATCTATATTGTCACAGGATGTGCAGACGAGTCATCCTATGCCCTTCTTTGGTGGAAGCTGTGACCCTGGTTCTTGGAGGTCACTCGTACCACACATCCCATTCCTATATTTCACTCCACACTTTTCTCTAGCTTGTCTGGAGATGGGTGGGGATGTACGGGACTAGTGGGGTACAGACTAACCTGTCAACACCTCCTCACTATTTTATTGCTTGTGTTGTATATAAGGTCCAGAGAGGGCCAGGTAAGATTGTCACTCTCTGTTGACCATTCCTTGGATGATGATGTGAACCTGTATGGAGAAATAAAGCCTTGCTGAAACCATATTCCTCTTCTCTGATGCCTGACTAGATCAAGCACGGGCCAAACCGTCTGAACCCAAGGTCACAAGCACCTTTATCATTTAAGTTACCTAGATCGCTATGTCCCTCTCCTGCGTTAGCTGACGTGCTACCACTGATAGCTGACCATTGGAATGGACTATGTAATTGAACCTAATTTAGAGCAACTTTGGGATGAACTGGCCCCCAGTAACCAATCATCTCCCCTTCTTCCTCCTAGCAGTCAAATAACAAATAACGCAAATACCCACTCCAACAATATATATAGGCTGTGTAACCTGATATGACAATTGAAATTGCCCGAAAAATACATTGAAAATATTTTCATTGAGTTCTTTTCTCTTAAATTTGGTGTAAAGAGTTTTTTTTAATCAACAACCATTCTCTTTCATCTTTTCAAATTTAAGCGCAGTAATTAGAGCTGGATCCAATGCCAAGCTTAGCAATGTATAAGGTCACATAGTGCAGAACTGATACCTAAATGAGACAGATCAACATAATTTACATTATGACAATATTGATTAAGTAGAGTAGATTTACACTCACTGAATCCTTCAAGATAAGAAAGAGCCCAGTCAACTTACCAGGGAGACAAACTCAAGTTTGTAGTGACTGGAACAATAGTCTAACAAGGTGTTGATTCCGTGGATGGCCAGATGACGGCGCTGGTACTCCTCTGAACAGTCTGGCATGGACACAGGACGTGTCATGGACAGGGAGACGTCAAGGAGAATAGCGGTCGGCATGGCGTATCAATGTGCATCCCTGTAATCAATATAGACACAATCATAACTTATTGGTGATTTATTTAGCAAGCAGTATTTGAACAAAGATGAATGAATGAGTGAGTGAATGAATGAATGATACAATTTACTTTTTTTTAATATTATTTTGGTAAACGAAGACTCTAGCAAAAGAGGCGACATTGAATGAATAATAAATCAACGCTTTTTTAAACATCTTATTTCATTCCTTATTACTAATGGTGACTAAAAGGGGTGTGTGTGTGGGGGGGGGGGGGGGGTAATGAAAAAAGGCAATATTGAATGAATAGTAAATTATACTAAGCTAAGGATAACATTACATTTTAGGTGCCACCTAAACATGCACTTCAACTTTGTTCATGCTGAAACGACGAAAATGAGCATAGGGATAATTTGGTTACTTCAGGGATATCAGGTTATGTAGAGAGTGCTGCCAATCCCAAGCTATTGATTTCTGCTAATGCAGGAAGCGTGTTATTTCTAACTCATGCTCATATTTCATTTAATTTTTCAATCAAGAGCTCAAGTATTCTTCAGTGACTTGATGAGGTAGTGCGATAAGGTAGAAAGAAGAATAAGTTTTGGCAGCAAATATATTGTCAACGGGTTGAGGATCGTTGTTTGTTATTTGACCACAAGTTGGAAGAATAGTGGATGATTGACTACTTTGGGCCGGCTCGTCCCACAGTTGCACTAAGTTAGAATCAATAGCATAGACCATTCCTCTGGTTAGGCTAAGAGAGGGGTAGCGTGGCAGCCGATGCAGGGGAGAGGTATAGCAATCTAAGTAACTAGATGAAGTCTTTGTGACCTTAGGATGGGATGGCTCGGCCCACGCTCAATCAAACAGACATCAAGAGAAGTAGGAATCAGGCAAGGTTTATTTCACCATAGAGTTCACAAGTCATCGTCCAAGGAAGGGTCAAGCAAGAGTGGCAATTTTACCTGGCCCACTGGGGGCCTTATTTACAACATAAGCAATAAATTACACATAAACTGGTAGTAAGGTGATAACAGGTCTGTCCATCCCCATCCGGCACAATAGAATGGGGGAGGGGGAGGAGTGATGGACAGGGCAGATTGAGTGACCCCCAAGAACAATGGATGAATAGTTTCATCCAGAAGGGCACCTGGGACTGATGCCGATCCGCCCTTATACCTTCAGCACTGCCCATCCACAACAATATTTAAGTCTAGGACCCGAGTCAGAATTAGGTGAATTAAAAGGATGGGGGACGGGTTATAAATAAACAAGTTGTACCTGAATATGCCAATGCAAAATATACTTCCCAAGGGTAATACAAGATACACAGCTATGACTAATCCATATAATGAACGGGAAACGGTGATTTTTTTGTCAGGCATGTTCTCGGAATCTGTGATATCACCAGCAATTTCTTTGCTCTGTACAGTTTCGTCGACCCTTTCCGGAGGACAATATATGTGGTTTGTGAAGTTATCTGGGGTGAAAATGTGATTTTTAAGCCCTATTTAATCAGGACATGCCTCTATGTCCCACTGTCTGCGGCAAGGGAGGATTCCCTAGGACTAGGAACGCATCCTGAGAGTCCCTAGCAATGCGTCCTGTATCCTTGACAATGCGTTGCATTACATGACTGCCTCTTGAATGAAAATGTAATGACGTCATGCCTTGATGGGGGAAAAAAGGTATGAGAGACAGAAGAGGGGGAGGGAAAAGAGGGAGACGGGGAGGTGCAGGGAGAGAGGGGGACCGTCCAGAGGACGGGTACTTTGCTAGTGTCATATAAAATTGCAATGGGCTACTTCTAGTCATGAATATGTATACACTCAGTAGAAGTGGCAGTAAGAGTAGATGGATACCCATAAGTACGAGTGAGAGAGACTGTGATAGAGATAGACCAACGAGATATGAGATCTATATATAGGAGTCTATGAAACCAATGTTTTGTTCTAAGTTTGGTAATAAATATAGTAGAAATATCGCAAAAGGAAGCTCAAAATTAAAAACAGTCCAACATAACCGAAAAGATTTCTTCAATAAATGCAATAACGAATATACTAAGAGATGCCAGCACGTAGTATTTATAATTCTCAGCATATTTAGCAGAATCTACTAAATGTGTCCACATGAAGGTACCGATTGTACACATTTTAAGCATAGACTCCACCTTGGAGCAGCACTCTGGGGCGAATCAGGCGCAGTTTTCAAATTCAATCATTAATAACATCAAAATTTGGATTTACCCAAATGGACGACATATAGACATGGTGACGAATTTTCAGGCAAATTGTCCCATAAACGTCTGAGATATAAGGGTTGTACTGGGGCTGACTCTAGTATGACAAATAGTGATCGTAGAAAAAAGCACAACTCCGTTTTAGCTTTTTAAAAATGCAATTTACTTCCAATGGGAAATAAAAAGTGTATGTGTAGTCATTTACTCGAGGAATGAGTGGGGCTTGGTTAAAAAACTATAATTAAATTGATAACGGCTACACAAGGGGAAGGGAAAGGAGCGTTGACCTTGGCTTCAGAGAAATAGCTCACTAAACAATTGATAATTTATCAGCCATCAATTCCTTGTCCACTTCACCAATTTGCAGTCTGGTTCAGTTTTCTAGAAGTCTGAGATGACCAGTCTAGGAAACGGTTAATGAGACATTATGTTTGTTCACAAGCACACAGTTTGTGGGTAGTCCAGCTGGCAGGCAACACATCTCTGAGCGTGCTCTGAGCGTATAAGCCATAACCTTGACCAGCAGGGGTGTACATACATTATAAGGCCACGAGAAGAGATGGTAATGCCAGTTTCAATGTCAAGTAAAAATAATGTCAGGGTAAAATTGCATAGGGAATTGCATAAGAAATTTTCACAATTGCTGCTATTGAAGTCGATATAAAAGAATTAATCAATCAAAAAAAGACGTAGAGGCCATTGATGCAATTTCTATAAGAATTCTGAACTAAGACATTCGAATAATTTCCGTCACAAAAAGTAGCATAATTTAGCCAAATATAAATCTACGACTTAGACTTAGTAGACCGTATTTGCTGAATGATTCAATACACTTTCAAAATGAATTTCAAACCAATAAATAGCAAAGACGAAGTTAAAGACTGATGGTGGAAGAGCGACAAAGAGAGATAGAGAGGATGACGGGTGAGAGGGAGGGAGAGAGAGGGAAAGAGAGACAGAGGGAGCGGAGAGTGTGGGAGGAAGAGAGAGAGAGGAGAGGAGTGAGAAGAGATAAGAGGGAGAGAAAAAGGCGACAGGAGAAGGATGAAAGATGAGAGACCTGAAAAGTGAGGTATTTTTCCGCGTCATGAATGCATTATTCTTTTCTTTTTCTTTTACAACAATGAACTTTATTTCGGTCTTTGCTAGCATGATGATCTATCTTGTGCAAGTCTTGAGTATTTAAACTAATGTTTATGAAAGATCTATATGGGGTGCATTTAAAAATGAGTCCATGATAATCTATAGATGATATATCATGGCTCAACTGGTTGAGTAATAAACCATCAATACATGTATTAGTTATTATCATCATAGAGTAATTGCTCTTTCTCTAAGGTTCTACATTGATTTATCAATTCATATACTACTTATATTTTAGCTTAGGCTCATCTTCTCAGACATTATACATGATACAAAATTATATTATATTACATCATTACATTATACATGATATTACATTATACAAAATCCATTTTGTGCGACATGACACTCACTTTTTTCTGACACATATCACATATATGTGTCTTATTTATCTCACTATTTAATCCATAAAACTGCGAGTGGGAACATTTCTACAGTGAAAAATTCTCATTTCGACCTTTTAAATTGTGTTTGTGAACTTTTCCTGGGGATTTTCAATCAACATCGACATTACCTGATGAAGGGCAAGTCACCCAAAAGCTCGTAAATAAAAGATAACCAACATCGCTACTTTTATCCATAATCCTGATGAGTCTACTAAGAATCGTCCTACCTAGCAATCTCAATCCCCTCTCAATTTTAATCAAAACAAAGTATCTAACCAGAAGACAATGAAAATCCTTGGAAGCCGGTATCATGTACAAAGAATATATATATAAATAGACAGACAGGCATCCTTTAATATAATCCATTTGCTTGCCTTAACGCCCTGATACACAATACCCAAAATAGGTAAAAAGTATACCCCAAACGGCCTTGGACTCAGCATGCATGGCAATGTTTGGCTAATAACATGAGTTGTTAGGCAGTCCTAGTTATATCATGCCTCCAACTCTATAAGACTTGATAGCTTGGGGGGGGGGGGGGGGGGGGACAATGCACTGCAATCATAGCCATTTCCCATTGATTACTGCCACAGATGATCAATTTCCATTTATTTATTTAACGAATCCTTCTAGATCAATTAAACCACCACGTATCCGGATGTAGCAGGCAGAGATCTTACCTTTGATGTATAAGTGTTAGCACGATTTTCTTAGGTGTAAGTTCAAATGTATCGGATAAAGGCAACTTTGACATAATATATATATATATATATATATGTACAAATATTTTGACTAGGAATAAGTGCACTTGTAACCATAACTATCAAGATGGGTAGATTTCAAACTTGAAAGAAAACCCAAATCAATCCAAATATGCCTTCCGCCTCAAACCTATACATATTTAATAAATAAACCTTCCAAGTAGCCACAAGGTGTCGCATGTAAAGTAAAAAATAACCATGACTTGGTATTCATCAATGAGCACCGTTCATTATTTCTAACGCATAGGCTTCCTCCCCTCCTTAATTCTTTCTATCTGCTTCTCGACCACTCCACTCCATCCCCATCACCACGATGGACCATCGGATGTACCTTTTATAGACTCAGCCATTAATAATTTAACAGGCCCTAGCGGAACCCAACAACCTCAGGAATTATTTAAGACGTTTTTACGAGTATAATATGAGAAATATATGCTTCCTGTAGACCCCGAGGGTGACTTGAAGCTTCCACACTTGCTGAGTCCAAAATACAAGGCAGCTTTGTGTTAAGAGCTATAAATATAGTTTCTAAAATCTCAACCACATGGAACTCGAGAGCTAACACTACAGGTGTACAGTTTCCTAGCGTTTGATCAAATGATGGCCTTAATTAATCTTCATCTTTCACCCTGCTTAATTAAAAGAAATAATTTATTGAGATTGACTGGCTGCAGTGTAGGGAATTTTCACATTCTTGAGTCCATCGAATGAAATAGGGACAGATTAAAATGTGGCGTGTTTTATATTCGCTCTCCTGGACCCGCTCCTGTTTAATGTAACGTGTACGGGGGAGTAATGGCATATCAATCAACCTGTAACCAACTAAGTTATTTTCTCCTAAATCAAGACATTGACCATAATCGCGGAGATAATTTCGCCAGAAATAGCTTACAGATCCAGTAGCAATAGGACAATACCATAACAGCAAGGCTTCCAATACAAGCACCTACAAAATGCTGAATCAACAAATAGTTTTTGTATCAATTGAATAGGAGTTCCTCTGGGTGATGGTCCAGTCGATCATCGGTTCAGAGATAATGCACATAAGTTTCGCGCATATTCTCTGGCCATTTTCAGTGTGAAAGCCTTACTACGTCAGCTTTATTGTAATCCCCAAGTACACGACCCTGAGAAGAACAAGAGAAACCTTGCATCACTCAACCTTTGCCTAAAGGACACCAGCGTCTCTTGTCTTAGTCCTAAGGTCAAGCACTGGGGCTGGATAAATAATGGAGGCCTGCAAATAGTAGAGGCTTCCTCCTACGACTTATGAGTAACCCTTTTTCGTGCTTCGTATAAATTAAAGGAGATCGGATTACAAATACCACCAAAACATTCAACCAACAACTCCGATTCCTTTGTTTACTTTAAAGTCTAAAACGAGAGGGGCGTCTTTGTGTTCAGAGATTGAATCCAGAGATTAGGATGGCAGGTTATGTTCCAAGCAGTTTCCGTGTGCCACGTGCTCATGCTGGAGAGTAGACAATAAGAGTGCCCTGCGAATTTACTGACTCATGGGAAACCACACGTGGAGAAAGTTTATGATAAGTCGCCTAAATCTAAAGAATCACGCAAACAATTAGTACATTACATAGCGAAACTTGAGGGTACTTTATACAAGTAAAAATAAACAAGCTGCAATATCAATTTTAAACTCGACTGATATTATAGTTTATTTAGAGGTTAATATATGAGTGAGTGTGTGATAGGGGTTTAGTGTGGACAGTGGTGTCCCACAACCGGTTGGAGTCATAACCACGGCAATAAAGATTAATAAGATGAGATGGGTTAATATGGAAAGCCATAGCCTGCTACGCTATAGCATTGGGGCCCACATCACGAATGGTGCAGGATTGAACAAATCCTGCGTCCTGGTTGTCTGCAACACCAATACCTGACAGGCGGACAACCCAAAATGAATATGTGGGCGTCCTGCGGACACCCAGGTTTCACCTTTCGCGTGGTACGACCATTATGTGCATCTGCGATGAATTAGCAAGTTATGGCCCCAAAACCCCATTAATTTTTTTAAGTCATTTTCCTCTTATAAAGTTAAATCTGTTTGAAATGAAGGTACATATATATTTATCCTACTCTAATGTAATGTTATTTCTCCTAATAAACATAACGTATGTATTCATCATTATAAATGAGAACGGAAATGGTGTTTATCCTTCAAAACAAAGAAACTCCTTAAACTCTCTCTATTTATAAATATATAAATATAACTGGTGTAGGCAAATTGTCGCCATTCGACATCCATATTTATTAATAATTTCTCAGAATATATCTTAAATTTATATCAATTGTTATCTATGTTATACCTATTATAAGCCCTATCAGCAACTGCAATACGATTTTTGTATCAAGGGATATTGCTCTAATGTGACCAGAAATGAAGCAAAAGTCGCCATTTGTCCAAAGGTGAAATATTCTAATGCTGACCAAAACATATGGGAGATTTCACCAGTCTTTCACTCAAACTTACATTTACAAACGGACCACTGCCAACCTGTCCATGATGGGATTTGAACACACACACGTACACACACACTGGGACTCAATTTAGACCCTAGATCCACCCGTTATGATAAATACAAACGAATCATAACGTGTAAAAAACAAAACGAGCTGGCATTAAATTTAGGGGCCTGATTTGGCCTAGACCAGCCATAAGCACCAAGTATCTAGGCTGTAATTTATAACTCATAAACTGCGATGACCAGACATTATTATTATTCATGAAATGGCAGCGACACAGGTCACAGGTCATTGACCCTCTTCCCATCCGCTGCCCATATACAACTTTGTATATAATTCATTATATTTGGTATATACACAAATATATAACATTCATTACCGGTACCCCTCGTTTTCTTGTTAATTAAGTTGACTTGAATACTTGTATCGGTTGTTTATAAAGGTAAATATAATTTCTGTTTAAGCATTTAGAGGCAAAATTATTAGGGAAAATTCAGAGGGATGGACGTCAACCCAGAACAAAGGAGGAAAGGAACTGTTGAGATTTTTTTAGGTTCGTTTATTAGGGACATTTCGGGCACATTAGCCCTTTATCAAGGAGGTTTATATTAGGGAAAATGTTTTGAAAAAATAGTTCCCCCCCCCCACCCCAACCCCTGTTACTGTTCATGCTTTAGGCTCCTATCCCAAGTAATACAGAACCTTGTTATCTATTTATATTTCCTCGTGTTTCTTACATTGCTTAACAATTACAGGAAATGACTCATGCTAATATTAATTTATTCATCAACAAGTACTAAGTTAAGAAATTATCAAGTTAAGTTTGGTTTATCTATTTAATATTACAATTAGTGTCAACTTAATTTATATACCTGGCGTTTCCAATGGAAACGATTTCTCAGCCTCAATTACTTATGTCCGATGTCAGGCAGAAGACCTACCTAGACACCTGTCTATTTAGAATTCTGGACCACCTCATTGTAAACAACATCTATTGCAATAAAGAATTCTTGAATTGAATTGAATTGAATTTATGACCAGTCACTGAGGACCATTGAAATCATGAACTCTGAAACATGTAGAGTAAGGGAGAAAAATGATAAACTTAAGGAAATACCTACGTAGAAATAAGATCCACTAGTCCTCCTGAGTTTCCACTAGTCCTCACAGACCAGAAGGTAAAATCTAATATGGCACAAAAGACATACAAATGTCAACTAGACTAGGGTTTATAATATAAAAGTCAAGTGTATATTATACACTTGACTTTTATTTCCACTTCAGTAACTGTAACCAATAATGAATAACTCTGCAATAGCCAGGGCTGTAAAAAAAAGTTGGTTGTAAAAAAAGTTGGTTGAAAAAAAATTATAGTTGAAAAATAGTTGGTTGTAAAAAAAAGTTGGTCGTTAAAAAAAAGTTGGTCTTTAAAACAAAGTTGGTTGTTAAAAAAAAGTTGGTTGGAAAAAAGTTGGTTGGAAAAAAATTGTCGTTAAAAAATTGTTGGTCGGAAAAAAATTGTTAAAAAAAGTTGGTAAAAAAACGTTTGTCGTAAAAAGTTAAAAAAATTGTCATTAAAAAATAGTTGGTCGGAAAAAATTTTTTGAAAAAAGTTGGTCGGAAACAAAAGTTTGTCGGAAAAAAAAAGTTGGGTCAGAAAAAAAATGGCGTTAAAAAATAGTTGGTCGGAAAAAAATTGTCATTAAAAAAAGTTGGTTAAAAAAAGTTTGTCGGAAAAAAAAGTTTGTTGTAAAAAGTTTGTTGAAAAAAAATTGTCGTTAAAAAATAGTTGGTCGTTAAAAAATTGTCGTTTAAAAAAGTTGGTCGTAAAAATAGTTGGTCGTAAATAAAAGTTGGTAAAAAAAGTTTGTCGGAAAAAAGTTTGTTGAAAAAAAATTGTCGTTAAAAAATAGTTGGTCGGGAAAAAATTGTCGTTAAAAAAAGTTGGTCGTAAAAAAAGTTGGCAGTAAAAAAAAAGTTGGTCGTAAAAAAAAAAGTTGGTCGTATAAAAAGTAGTAAGCTAGGCTAGGCTAGGCTAAATAGTTGGTAACTTACTTTTAAAATTTAGAAAATGTGTTTGGCAGTGTCCATATGAGCACCTGAGGCAGGTGAGGGGGGTGGTGGGCAGAGGGATGTGTGGGAGGTGGGAGGGCCTTCTGCAGACCTATTATGGTTGGAGAAGCATCTAACTAACAGCCAATCAACTCCCTTGGCTAAACCTAGAAAGGCTGTCAATCAGCCTTCACTAACATCTAGGTGTGAAATCTATGACTGATTGAAAGGATTAGATATGGCATCCTCGTCTGATGTCACATCTAAGCTTAAACACCTCACAGACAGTTAACCAAGTTATCAAGATGTAGATGCAGTATCAGTGATTGGCACATTTCATAGTGACTCATTTGTCAAAACAATGAAAAACTAAACCCCCGTTACGGCGACATCTCTATTCTCCATGGATTGTTAATTCCGCTGGCAATAATTTGTGGAAGATTTCTCCATGGATATTATGTGCACTAAAGATGGGTGAGTGGGTGAGTGAGATTGGTTGCTTTACGCCCTTATCAACACATTTAAGAGTGTTTTATCAAGGGCGAGAGAGCTGACAGGAAGGCAGTTTATGATCATACCCAGGAAAAAGAGATAGATAAGAAGGGAGAGGGAGAGAAAGGCACTTTATGGTCATACCCAGGACCACCACTAAAGATGGAAAATACTATATACTAATTATGGTTTGATTTCCATTATACGTTATTAATTATTTCTTATTATTCTATTATACATTATTAATCGTTACGGCGATTAAGCAAGGGGCCTTATATCGACCTTATATCATTTCATCAATAAATTAATCAGAAGGTTAATTTAAGTGATTTAATCCTAACAACATAATTTTTCAGATTTTTTTTTTCACGAAATTACTTGCTGCACTTGCTGTAATTTGAGTTCGAATATATGATCCAGGAAGGGTAGAACTTTGTGGTGCTCTCAAGGTTTTTTGTGAGGTCTACATGTATATAAATGTACGGTAGTTAAAATAAAGTACAATGGTACCGCAATAGGTTCTTTATTTAAATAAAAACGTACCTGCAGTACATAAATATCCCTAGGATCTAATACAACCTTGAAAGAAGCATTTGAAACATCCAAAATAGGTTCAATTCAAGATTCATGACTGCCGCCATTTAGGGGAATATTACCCAGAATCCTCCTTGATTTTGACGTCATCAAGGGCTGAGCCAATCTTGGCTCCATACCGGCCTATTGAGCTGAGGGCGTGGTTGGGTTAAAGTTTGGATGAGGTTTTCCTCCCTTCAGATCCCTAATAAGCCATTTTCTTTGCTAATAGTGAGTGAGAGAGGATATAACTAGACTGGTATGGGTTCGTTTGAACTTAGATGGTTTGAAATGAACCCTGTATAGTCCCGAAAGTTTTTTGTTATTGTGAGCGATAATATAGACGGTTTTAGATGGTTGTCAGTTCCGGTTTGGGCCAGACTTGTTTACTCCTAACAAAACACCTTCTCTTTCAAAAAATCACACTTCAAAAAGTGAAATCTGGCAATCAATAGCATGAAGACATTCAGATCTAATGAGGACATGCTTATTTCTGCTATATATCATTGCAAAAACTGCAGTAGGAGGAGGAGCATGACCACAGTGCACTCGGCATGGTAGCATGGGAGGCAGGATTCCATCATAAGTGACGTCATGTCTCCTCCGAAGATGTCTGCCTATATTAAACAACATAATCCAAGATTGTAAGCCCTCCAGGGCCCTCAATTTTCACCATATTTATGTTTGAACCTAACTGACATTGATTTTACCTCAAGAAGTAAGGATAAGGCTATCATTGTACTGGAGGCGGTATGTTCTTTTAAATAACATAATCTTCTAGCAGGGGATATCATATGGTGAATGATTAAATCACCTGTATAGAGTTAGTTACATTACCCAACACTGGCATAGCCTGCGGTAGGGATTGTAGGCTACTCTAGTCTCTACTCTATACTAGTAGTATACTAGTGTTAGTCAGTACGGTATCAATGAACGATGAAAATATAATTATATGATATAAAAATCGAAAAATGTAATGTATGTTTGTATTAAAGAGAAAACGCCCTTGGCCTGGGCCCTAGGGCTAGGCTAGCCATATTTATATATATAGGGAAATGGCCAATGCAAATGCAATCCTTTTTGTACTCGTCATCGAGAAAGCATTTTAATTTTAAAGAAAATGCTACGCCTACGCCTACGGTATAGGATTTTGCGATTTGATCAAATCGATTAGATTTTGCAATGCGTTACGTTTCAACCCTCGATCGAATGTACGTCCGTTGGACTATGGATTACACTTGGGTTGTGTACTCTGTTTTAATTTCAGCAATGTACTACAGTACATGTACTACAGTATCATGTACATCCATTCATCACATGTATATTCACTAGTGTGTATTGACTGAATATTCACTAGTGTGTATTGACTGACCCAGCATGAATACACATATTCACTAGTGTGTATTGACTGACTCAGCATGAATACACATATTCACTAGTGTGTATTGACTGAGCCAGCATGAATACACATACCGTATAACCTCCAGTAATAGCCGGGGGCGGCTATTGAGTCAAACCCCCTCTTACCCCGGCGTTTATTAGAGCCCCAGGCGTTTATAAGAATCCCGGCGTCTATTAACAAGAGGCCTGAACTCATACCAAGGATAACTTTTTTTATTACAGACATATAAGATAAGTTAGTATTGGGTAGCCATTAGCAACTGTATTGAGAGAAAAGCAGAGACTAAACTGATTTATGACAGTCATATATTAGGTAGACAATCTATTCTATATTAGTTTTTCTTATATTACTGTAAATGTTGACTTGTACATTTTTCATTGAAAAAAACAATAATCCTCCAGCAACTCCAATTGTGTGAATTGGTCATTAGGCTAATACAAAAACAGTTCTGTCAGAACTCATTTTTATATGGGCACTTCTCATGAAACGTTGACAGAGTTCCTAGACCTGTATTTCATGATAATGAGTCATTTAGAAAAAAAAATAGCTTGCTACCTTCCTCATTTCTAAATAAACTAAAAAATTATAAGAATATTAT
Organism: Sthenelais limicola; assembly: GCA_942159475.1. Classification (NCBI taxonomy): domain Eukaryota; kingdom Metazoa; phylum Annelida; class Polychaeta; order Phyllodocida; family Sigalionidae; genus Sthenelais; species Sthenelais limicola. The sequence continues at coordinate 111,886,352 of OW804096.1, forward strand.
TTCTATTGATTTTCATATCTGAGGCTAGTACACTATTGTAATTTATACTTAATAATGCTGTAATAATCCACTTTTCAACGAAACATTATTTTACCTAAATGCAGTGATTATATCTATGGTTATACCTTGGCGAATATTTGAGATGTTTACCAAATTTTAAAAACATTAAATATCTATTAATAGAAAAATCATGCTTAGACTTTGATATTTTGTTTCCAAATGTAAAGAGGGCCCTTGTCGATATTTCATGAAAAGTGCCTATATATGCTTCAATATTCAGAATAACTTTCTTATTCTTTCCCTAAATAGAGCACACAGAACTTCTAAGGAAAGTTGGAATGAATAAAACTGAAAACAATACAGTTGTTGGTCAGAATTATCAGATGTTTTACACCACAGTTGACACATGTCTCTGTCACATTAATCTACATTAAAGCCAAGTTCCCAGGCCACTGTTGAATGGAAATGCACCATGAGATAAGCTTGTCATCACAGGGAGTCAAATGACTATTCCCACCCCTAACCATCCCCACAAGGACTAAACCATACACCCCGGCTCTTATTAGAATCCCGGCTCTTATTAACAAATATCACTCATACCCTGGCGGTAATTAGATCTCCGGCCATTATTGGAATCCCGGCTATTACTGGAGGTTATACGGTATTCACTAGTGTGTATTGACTGACTCAGCATGAATACACATATTCACTAGTGTGTATTGACTGACTCAGCATGAATACATATATATTCACTAGTGTGTATTGACTGAGCCAGCATGAATACACATGTATATTCACTAGTGTGTACTGACTGAGCCAGCATGAATACACATTATTCACTAGTGTGTATTGACTGAGCCAGCATGAATACACATTCATTAGTGTGTATTGACTGACCCAGCATGAATACACATATATATTCACTAGTGTGTATTGACTGACCCTGCATGAATGCACATATGTGGCTACCCCTATATTAGGTAGAAGAATGAGGGTAACAATAGAGTACACAACCCAAATAAAATGAAAACATGGAAAAACAAATTCCCCCGACCCCCGCCCCCCCCCCCCGACCCCAAACTTGATAGAATACACAAACAAAGTAAACAAACCAAGTGTATGTAAAATGAAAACATGAACCCCCCTCCCCTCCCCCCCGCGTCCCCCCTCCCCTCCCCAACGTATAATATGAAATAATATAGCAAGAACAGCATAGTATCGCGTATGAGGGGGGCTATATTCTCCGAGTATGGCCGAAAACAACGAGGCCGTAGGCCGAGTTGTTTTTCGGCCATACTCGGAGAATATAGGCCCCCAAAGACGTGATACTTTGCTATTCTTGCTTTTATTCCATGATTCTTACCCTAAAACAACTTTATTTGCATTAATTTCATCAAACTGTGTTATCCTTATACTCTCGAACGGTCGTGACGTCACTGTACAATACAGTGAGTTTATATTGTACACCTTGTGAGCGGCAAGTATATCGATTATATTGTACTCTCATGGCCAAATCATGGAATAATATAATAAATATAAGAGAGAATACACAAAAAAATGTAAAATGCGGGTTTTTCGTGTAAAATGTGGGTTTTGTGTAAAATGCGGCTTATAGACTAATAATATTAATATAGTGCACTGGACTCTGGAGTGAGTGAGCTCTGCAGTAAGCCTTGCGATGATTTTTGCTGATTCTGTAGGTGGACAGGATTAGGTCCGGGCCTCGCCACTTCGCACCATCAAAAGGCTTACCGCAGCCAGTGGAGCCCACCCTCTACGACTACGTACACTGACTTTGCAGCTGTGTAGCCGCGAAGCACTGGTGATTGAGCGATAATAGGGATTATTAAAATTTCGGTTCAACAAAAAAACATTTTCAGATGTTTTCGAGGACAATGCATGCACTAAGTAATAAACAATCATATGAAAAAGAAAATAATGTTGAGTGATCGTTTAGTGTACGTACAAATTTGATGAAATTATTGAGTCGATCCACCGGGTCGTAGCCGGGTGTCTTGCCTGCCTTTGTGGCCTGTGGCTGACTGAAATACACATTGCCATTGGCATACTATAAGTCAGGCATCGGTGAATGTAGTTCAGTTATATTTATAGATTCCTCATGGACATTACTTCGATACACAGCAAATAAATGAGAAGCAATCAGCGTTTATTATGAAACTATTTTGTTTACGCTGAAGCCTTGTCACTCCCTGATCTAAAGACTACGGTGGACTCGGTGCCGCTTCACATTCCTAGAAGCGCAATAGCGATTCATCCGCCAATCTCATCGCTGGAGAAATGACTGCGGTTTGGAGACGAGGTAAGTGAAAGTACATTATTCAGATTAATGCTAAGCAACCATCCCAAGTGCACACATTTTCATTCCCTTCAATATATTTTCAATACCAAATTGTTATCATAAACGACTGACAAGTTGGGAGAGTTTAGATACGCAGAAGCTAATTCTTAGGCCTCATGGTAGGGCTGGTGCCACCTAGCCTACTGCCCCAACCCTTGCCTGATTGGTTGTCATGGTGAAGGTTTCAGTATAGACTCCCTCTGAGAAGGCAATTGCTGGTTGTGGCAGACATAATATGTAGGCCTATAGCATAGCCCGAGCATAGCATAGCAGAATGTTCACAATTTGCAGTCATAAGTGCTGTCCAGGACATCTGTATAATTGCTTCAAATGTATGTTTTTCATTGGAATCACAACATTTCCACTTGAGGTTTTAATTATTGGTTAGGCCTACCTATATGGTATACTGGCTCTGAGCATTATTCTATCCTTGCCTAGGCCCTATATAGGAAAAGGCTCTATTGATGTTTGTCTGGTGGTCTGTTTGGCCTGCCCTTGGTTCAGTGCACGTTTATACCTGGACTAGGATCAATATTTCTGTCGAAGGTTGTACTGCGGTCGGTTGCCTGAATAGAGCCCAGAAATTCAGGCCTATATTAATTTAGCGCAACACTTGAATCATCATTCTCAAGCACTTTGGATATCGATTCTGATGGAGTCGTTCAGATTCATCAACTGTTTCCTATGAAAGGAGAACGATTTAAAGGTGCTGAGTGTATATAAGAAAGGCACATTATTTTTACCTAGTTCCTACAACAAAACTTGGCTGAGCGTTTCATTTAATAGCTATCCTATCCTATACAAAGTGTAGATTAGAGACTATTTTATTCTTCATGGTTTTTCTATATCCTTTCACTACAATATGAAAATAAATTATGCTTTCTATTGGGTTATAGCTTTGAGATGATTAACATTTTTCTTTACTGCAACAAGATAGCCTATAGATCTAGGCATAGCCTATAGTCTATCTACTATATACCGTAGCTACTTGCAAAAATATGAGTTTGCTTGACTTCACCCCCAAAATTGACCCTTATACACATAAAATAGGCCTATAGATCAAATTCCTAGCCTAGCCTACTCGAAAGAAAAAAATGGGCATAGGCCTTTCTGTGTTTGTATTAGGCCTAGGCCTACGTACGTAGGCCTACTATACTTTATTTTTAAAAGGAGGTATATGGCCTATCTTTTTATATAGGCCTAGCTACCCCAAGAGTGCGTCGTCGTTTCGGAAGTAACTTTAATTTTACATATTTTTATTCAGAAGTTTTTATTAAAAATCATAGTTTGTAATTCAATTTGTAATTCTCATCATTTCCTGTAAAAAAAAAAACTAATTTCGGAAGTGTTGTATCTTGCGTGCACATCTTAAAGGGATACAGCCCCGTTTAATAGAAAACAACCAAAACACAATATTTATTTAAAACTTTGAATTGAAAAAAAAACATGGTTTGATGAAAACAAAAAGCCAATAAAAACAATGTCACCAGATTCATTTTTATTTTCAGGTAGCAATTTTCATTTTCAAAATGGTTTGAAAATAGGTTAGCATCATATCTTTTTTGCTGTATCAAGAAGTCGGAATTAACAACCCATCCATAGAGAGCCTCACTGGAGGCAGGTCGCCGTCCAGAAGGGGTGGCCAGTGCACCACTTAATGAGAAACACCTGGACCCTAAGTTTCAGGGACTGGTCTGTCCCTTCTGGACTATACTGTATATATCATAGCTGACATTGATTTACCCTCACAAGCAAAACAACAGGGGGTCGCCTTATCTTTTGAAAATTTATTCGATTGAATTTGCACCCTGATGAGTTAAAAACTGGCACATTAAACATCTTCACAGCTAAATAACATCTTTCAAAGTATGTTGATACCTTGTTTTTCATTTATGAAGGCAAAACTATGTCAGCTATGTTTAGAGCGATTTTCAAGAGAAATCTGTCGGAAATCTTGGAAATACCGAGAAAATATCCTTTTCACCACAGACTTCAAAGACAACAGTAGTAAACTTCAGTGGTCCTTAAATGTTTAATGTTTGGGCCTGCCTGCCTATACATATGCCTACATGCCTGCCTGCCTATACCATACCATGCCCCATATACCGATCCAGAAAGTTACCGCTGCAAGATATATTTATTTGACTAAATTGGTTATAATATTATTTCACAAGATCTGTACGCCTATTATTGTTTTTATATTTAGCTGATATCTAAAAATAAAGGATCGTCGCAAAAACGGCCTTCGCAAACCAGCCGGGAGTTTACTGTCGTCAACCCTAGGGAGCATTGTTACCTTTGCACTATTAAACCCAAATTTATACGGTAGGGCTTGAAATCCTCCCTATGTAGGGAGCTCAGTACCCACTGATAGTGTCATTCTATTAATTAGACAAATAATAGTTACAACAACAACAAATATTGTTTTCCGCTGTTGTTACTGTAGCATGGGAGAACGTTACCTAGTCATCTCGGGGCATTATCTATTATATGACAATGAAGATACAAAATTCGTATTTTCCAGCCAGTATTTAGACGTGTATTCGTCGGAAACATGTATTCGTATGGATACTTTTCATAAAATTATAACTTACTGATTGAGGAATGACGTTGGAATCATGAGATTTGTTCTGGATATTAAGCCAACAACTTTGAATGTAAATACAAAACGAGTTGATCAAATATGAAAAGTTTTCTTTTTATAGTACGGTAATTAGAAGATTTATTCTAGCCAAAATTAAGGACAAAAATATAAGCCAATCGGAAAATTTTAAAAATTGTATTGGTAGGAGCAGATAAGTTCTTTCATATGGAATATCAAAGTGCATGCAAAAGTAACTGGTTATTTTTTCTCACTTTTGTGTGTATTTGTATGGAAATGTCGAAACGAAAATGGCCAATAAATGATATGAAACTATGTTGAAAAAATTCATTATTATATTATGCAGCACATTCTAAGGAATCCATATGTATCCATGTGTAAGTATATACGCCCAAAATTAACAAGGCTATTGAAAAAATGTGAAAAACATAAAAATTGCACTAAAATTTCTGGAATCGATGCATGTCCATGTATGTATGCATAAATGTATGTATGCAAAATGTATAGAGTGCTTCTGCTTGTAATGACCAAATTCATCGCTTCATATGGTGTGGTGTTGGAACTGGCCAGAACAGAGTATCGCATCTGGCTCTAGTAGAGATGCCCTTCACTGCCGCTGGATATAGAGATGGTTGTATTTGGAAGCAATGATTTTACTGGGCGGACCCACTACAAAAGTGTTAACTTTTAGTTTTTATTAGCATAAGGAAATTTGCCCAAACTTGAGAGGCCCGGCTTGAAAGAGTAATATTTTCTTGAAATATAAATTTGATGGATCAGTGCTTGTGGGGATATTTCTTCTTTTCCCCAACTGTAAAAATAAAACAAACAAAAAATATCTAAAATACCTCTCATCCCACATAATTAATGGTTCTATTATGACAGATGGGCTTTCAAAGAAGTTTAAAAGACGTATTTTTCCCAGAAGCATGTAAAATTCCCAAACTTTCGACACAGTTCACCCTTGCCTAAAGTGAGGTTACCACGGTCTTCGTTTCTCCAGATTAATTTTTTCAAGGAATCTATTCAAATTGCCATATTCCGCCTGCTCTGCCAACATTGGTATTTTGCGACGCAACTTAAATGGGCCCGCATATATTTGGCGATGCAACATCGTCGGCGTAGAAATGCTCCCTAGCAACATGCTTCATAGTAAGCGCACATCACAGGATAGGGGAAGGATCACTGCATGGGACGGGGGAAGCGGAGAAGAGGGGAAAGTGGTTTCATAATTATAAAAATGATATCTTAAATTTCTCACATACTTCCTTTATTTGCACCTCAGAAGGGATGGAGGAATTAAATAGAAACTACATGACGAGAATTACTACCCGTTTTAAACGGGGGGCATCTATAGCAACATGCCTCGCATATATACTATAGTTTGTCTACTGTTTTCCTGCACGCTGGGCATTATTTATTCGTACGTGTGATGTGAATCTGCGATATTATACCAGAGGTGGCTTGCAAACATTAAAAGAAGAAGAAAAGGAAGGAAGAGGGTGGGGAAGGGAAAGGGATGGAACAGGGGATGTCTACCCGGTGATAAACGGGGGCAGCTAGTATATATTAATTAGGTATATTATGTTGGACTAATCAGCGCATGCTCATGCAATGTTCACTATTTGAAATCATCTGATTAAGAACCTGTATTAATCAATCGACAAATATATATAAAAACAAATGGGACACACTGCCTCGAGTTGAATGTTGTCAGCGGGGTCAGCGGCCACATTATATATCTAGCTATAATGTTTTAATAGCTAGAAGCAGGCCCAAGTATAAAACAACAGGTTCCCAAATGGTTACGAGGCAATCAGGATGGTCAGTTGGCCATGCATGCACTTTATTTGTAGTTACCAATGATGTTGGATCAATAGAGCAAGAGTTGAGAAGGTAGCTAAAGATTGTGGTTTACCATGTTATGTAAATCAAGAATCGGGTCTCTGTGACAGCTTGGGGGATCTTAGCAAGCCTATTACTGTGATGAAGGCCGTGGATCTCTCTCGATGGTATATGGAATGGGATTGGGAAATGAAGTGTCAGACCCAAAGAATTTATACCATATTGAACAGATGTCATCCTGGCATGCTCACTGATTCCTCACTCCTTATTTCACAAAGCATTCAAGCTGCTTTCTCAAATCTCCTGAAGAAATTTTTTTTAATTAGACATACATTTATCAATCAAAATATCTCCTTATACCCTTATGCTCAACCATAATACCATCTTGAATTGCAAATAAATGGTCACAATCTGAACAATACCTATTATTCTCTCTCCATTACCAATCAAAGCAATTGGAATTCCCTATCAATCCTCCACAGTTGGTTCCAGTTTCAGATGGTGGATTGTACCCATATTTACATGTCTAATTACCATATCCAGTACACTTTAAATCATCCCGTTGGACACATTCTCACTGGGGCACTGCATTTTGATGCACAACATGTTGTGCGTCAAAAGGCACCTCCCCACAAGTTGTTTTATTTACTACTTGACGCACTGTTTCATAGGCTGCAGTGTAGCAGGTCAGGAGGCAATACTGATTAGCACGTCAAAACGCAGGAACAGTATGTGTATCATAACACAATAGGCCTATAGAGTAACCTTGATCAATACAGCATATTATTAGCGCATCAAATATCATTTATGCATTAGATATTCAGCTGATTTTAGGAGATATTTTCATCAAAGTTATGGTTTCTTTCTGTGAATATTCAAATTGAACAAATATCCAATTTAAACTTGCTAAGGAAACCCAGCAATTGACCATAACCACTGGTATCCTTAGAAAGACATCCATTTATTCATCATTTTGCCTACAGAGAGTGTCCATATGAATGTGGGTACATCATTTTCTCCATGTGCATTGTAGGTTGTGGGTTGTGGAGAAGGCAGACCCAATGAAGTGTCAGATGTAAAGTATGATGTGGCTTTTCATGCCTGTTGTGGGTTATAGGAATGTTTTGTATAATTTTATGGCCAATTGGAATGGCTATTAACATCATGTGTCATTACACCTTTGTGGAAATTAACATTATATACATAACTGTAATAGGGAAGCTATAACTTGGGCCAAGACAAAACTTCATGTCGCATATGGGCTATGGGATAGGTTAGAACCATACCCCAAACTATAACCTATGCTAGTATGGCTGTTTGAGTGTAGACTTGTTGTGCATTCTAATGCACTGTCAAGGATGCACTGGGAAAATATGCAGGATTTCATCATATTGAATTTATGAATTAAGTTCTAAACAGTTATTGTTGCATAAATATCCAAGAGGTATAACTATATATGCATTTAAACAGTTTTGCTTATTAATTATAAACCTACAACGATTGACATCATGTCTTGTAAGCAGTCAAGCACAATGCCACCTAAGTAACGCTTGATGGTTGACCAGTGATTGGACTGCTTTATTTCTGCAGGTGACACTCAGACATGCAGTTTACAGAGGCCTATAAAGCACTCAAGCAGTTTTGTGGTGCGCATAGGGATCACTATTCAGGGAGGTAGACCCACAGACCCTGCCCCCTTTGTAGACAAATAAAGTATATATGATTGCCTAGGAATTGTATATGCTAGGTGTCTTCAATATTCTAAAAGCAACATTCAATGCAGAAAAATGCCATAGCAACAGTAACCTAGGAACAACATTTGAGTATGGGTCTACTCTTAGAAAAACGAAGGTCCTCAGACCATTTGAACTTTTATTACATACGTGTGCGATTTCACGGGTGCTATTCGGGGGTGCTATTCGAAATGTCAAATAGCATACGTATGCTATTTGAGCGGGGCATTAACACGTGACCAATATGACGCAATTTCATTGGTTTGCTGACGTTGCACACTTGGTGATGTTGCGCTCTGCTGTGTAGCGCTGCCTTGCACGTTTCGAAAGTTTTCAAGCTAAGTTCCGATAATTTGGCAAGAAATACAGAAATAATAAGGTAAATATAACAAATAAAGCAACAAATAGGTATGTAATAAATATCTAATAGCCCTCTGTTCGATGTCAAATCGATCTCGACGTCGGGTCAAATGGCACTCAACCCCTTCGGGGTTTCGTGCCATTTGACCCTCCGTCTCGATCGATTTGACATCTCCATCGGGCTATTAGATATATAAATTATGTACAACAAATGAACTCACAAACCAAATTCAAGTCAACTAGGAAATGGGCCAAAAGTGAACCACCAAAATTGTGATTATCAAATAAATTTGCGGGCATAAAGAATTCCAGAAAATATACATAAAATAAGTCATCTCAGATCAATTTCAGAATATTTTCAGTTGCATAGCAACCCTACATAAGCCTAGCAACCAAGGAATTGGCTGAAATAGTTACATAAATAAGAAAACTATTGCATAGAATACTTTATGTGGGTATATTATTACATATTATTTGTTAGAAATCAGTATTTCCAGGGAATGGCCAAAATGTCACTAAAAATGTCACTATAGAAACAGAAGCAAGAGAATAATTTTTCAGAGAGGGTCTATATCAAACAAAATCTATCTCTGTACCAAATTTCAGGCTCTCAGATCTATTTTGATGTTCAGAATTTGTTGTATTACACATGAACCATGAATTAACTTGCAAATCAAAGTCAAGTCAACTAGGAAATGGGCGAAAATGGTCTTTCGATCAGCCATTTTGGATCTTAGAACCATTTGGCAGCCATCTTGGAAATTCTAAATGTTGATGCATATCACCGATATTGTGATTATTAAAGAAATATTACATTTTAGTACAAAAAAATAGATTTTACCCAGAAAATATGCATAAGATAAGTCATTTCAGCATATTTTCAGTTGCTTAGCAACCATAAATAGCCTAGCAACCATGGATTTGCCTGAAATAGTTACCTAATTTATAGAACTATTGCATAACTACTTTATTTGGGTATATTGATGATGAGTATTTGTTAGAAATCAGTTTCTCCAGGAAAATTGATGAAATTTTAGTTCAAACTATGTTACCATGACAACAGAAGCCAAGAGAATAATTCTTTTCAGAATGGGTCAATATAAAAAATTGATTATCATATTTAAATGTATCTCTGTACCAAATTTCAGGTTCTCAGATCTATTCTAATGTTCAGAATTGGTTGAAGTACATACTGATATGAACAATGAATGAGCTCTCAAACTAAAGTCAAGTCAACTAGGAAGTGGGCCCGAGGGTCTTTTGATCAGCCATTTTGGATCTTAGAACCATTTGGCAGTCATCTTGGAAATTCTAAAAGCTGAAGCATATCACTGAAAATGTTATCATTAAATAAATGTTACATTTTAGAACATAAATAATTGCCTTACCCCATAAAATATACATAAAATGAGCCATTTTGGAGAAATTTCAGTATATTATCAGTTGCTTAGCAACCATACATAGCCTAGCAACCATATAATTAGCTGAAATAGTTAGAAAAATTAGAAAACTATTCCATACTCTACTTTATGTGGGTATACCATATCAAATTATTAGTTAGAATTCAGTATTTCCAGGGAATGGTCAAAATTTCACTGAAAAAATGTTACCATGGCAACAGAACCCAAGAAAACAATTTTTCAGAATGGGTCAATATCCAAAATTAATCAGCATACCAAAATCTATCACTGTATCAAATTTCATGCTTTAATACCAATTTGAACAATTCTTGCATTTTTTTGCACCAATCTACCTGACTATAAGGTCATTTTTGTTCTGCATTCTTTCACAATCAAATTATTTAAAAAAAAACCATTTGAATGGATCGGTCGATCGGGTTGCTGTATGCATAACAAAATAATCGCATCACGTTTAGAGGGATTTAGCTCTGACAATAAATAATAAATATAATCAGGAATGCCGTGAAACTTTGCAGGCGTCATGAAGACCGCCCTTTATTCAGTACCTTTAGACTGGAGTATGTCCCGGACCTTGCTCCCTCTCGGCTGGTTGCAGACCAATGATCAACCTGGGGTGAGTTGATCTTGCACGTAATGTTGCATGCCGGGTGCAACCATGGAAACTCCCGCTAACAGGGTTCAGACGTCACTACATGATTTATACAGTGTAGTAAATATTCCCGACGACAAAATCCAAACGTTCCCCATAGATTAAGATGTTCAGTATATTTTTAATCTATGCTAAGTGCAGAGTCCCAGAAATGAATCAATTCTAGTTTGTGATGTCACGACCCTTTTAGAAAAGACTCATTTTGTGCTCGAGGGGAAATAAATAAATGACCTCCCTATTATATGTCTGGACCTCTGACCATCTGAACTACCAGCGCTGCCCCGGCCAACTACATTTGTCTCTCCAATCCATGGTCGGTCACTATAGGGCTATTACACTTTCACTTTTCCAAGTTCGGACTGATGCTGCTTGTTGTCCCTCGTGAGCGCCTCAACGCCATTCGTAATGACGCTGTTAGAAAAGGCCTATGTGGACCTCGAACTCGTGACCTTCATCGTCTGAAGCTTTAACCAACTGAGGCGAGCTTACCTCATGCCAATTTTGAATGTTTCAGACTAATTTCAGGGAAGATTACTGTTATTGTGAGTGATATGTTCAAAGTATTCTAGATCAGTGAACATTTATATTATCTGATTGTATGTTTTCCATTTTAGGGCACGCCGTCAAAGAAAAGGACATGTCGAGGAAGTGATATCTTGTTGCTATTTCTTCATCGGTGAGTAAAACATAAGATATACATTGATTATACTCGATGAGATTTTACTTCTACCATGGTTGTCATAACTCTAGTATTTACAATAAATGAAATAAGGACATTTTAAGAAGTTATAGCTTCATTTTGAAGAGATAAGAATGGTATGTCATACTAAATCTAGGAACCGACATATAAAAAATTTCAATTTCAATTGCCATGTATGTCAGAAAAAGAGAATAGCCGAACCATTAGGTTTTAATGAATACATAGTTAAAAATCCATACCTTAATGTAAAAGCAGCTCTAGACAAACACCCTAGTAAAAGCACAAATAACAGGCGCTATAAGAAGATGGATTCAATACATGATTAGCTATGATTACAACCCTGTCTTATCTAAGAAGCTCAACGAAATGGGCGATATTCTAACTGGTGCCGACAGATAAAAAGAGGCTTTCCGCTACAAATATCAGCCTCTGATACCATCTGATTTCGATTTGTAGACACCAGCGGCGGGAATGTTTTACGCGGCGCAAACAGTTGGGAATATTTCCGTTGATAACAATTATCAGATTGGATTTACGGAAGAAATCATTAGAATATTCGATCCAACTGTGTTTTTCAGCCATGTCCCGGACTAACAATTATAATTAGGATTATCTAATGGAATAAGGAATATTCGACATTGCCACCTCCCATTGTTTGTTTCGTGGGGCCCTCTTTGATCCCAATGATCGTTTCCAAGTATGCATCTATTACATTTATGATTAATGCAATTTGAAAACGAGGCGTTTGAAGGATATTCTAAGCATACATATTACATCATACTTTGAAAAAGAAACGTTTTCTTCTTTAATTTAGTGCAGATTATTGTATTCCATTATTGTGTATTGATACGAAGTGAAATAAACATATATATGAACATGGCTATCTGGGACAAAATAACTTCTAAACACAAAATATACCGGTATAGAAATCTCACGTCGAGTCCTAAAAGCCTAGGCTATACAGCGGCCTCTGCTCAATTTGGCCTCGGGGATTATTCGGCTTCACAAAATATGAGCGTTATCTATATATTTGACCACATTTCTAATTCTCTGGGCCCCCATTCTCCAGTTGTCTTTGTTTTGTCTATAGTCACCCAATGTGACAGGCATGGAATTTCGGAATGGAAAGCCGGACGCCTGTCAATCAATAAGTGTATGTCTATAGATAGTGCCATCTTCCATTTACTGTTCCTGGCCTGGAGCCATTGACCCCATATACTGTTACCAGATGTCTTTAAGCCCGACATGACGTTATCTAACATCATTCGACCTACATCTATATGTGGAGATCTTCCATTACAATAAATGCTTTTCTCATAATCCTAGAAATTCTATGCCAACTTCATATAATTCGTTGAGTGAATCTAGTTCAGACCCCATGATTATACGTCCATACATTGTACATAAGTTATTAATAGAATAATGTATGACTTGGATTTTTTTCTTTAGCTATATATATATATAGCTTAGATAATGACACCTTGAGGACATGTTATAAAATTATTACTATAAACATTCTTGTTTTGTAAAGGGCCCCCAGGAAGATCACTTTTGTGAGGATGCGACCGTCTCTTGATTATATATGATTGTATTATGTGTAATTGTGAATAAAAGTTCTATATATATATATATATATATATATATATATATATAGATAGATAGATAGATAGATAGATAGATATAGATAGATAAAGAAATAAACCAAGTATACATATATGAAAAAAGATTATTGCTTGGCCTAATAATACATGGCTCATGACTTTACTCATTACGAAAGTGTTTTATATAGAAATGTTTGAAGTAATTTTAGGCGGAATATCATAAAAACAACCTTGTTCCTAATTCTCAGTGCCAGTATGTAATGTCCCATTTATTACTTATTTCACCACACACAGTTCACAATTTAAACAGATCGCTGATTGAACCGTGAGGGACTTCTCAATTTTAAGCTCAGTTTTCCATTGCTCTCCTAATGAACAACATGCATGAGAGAACAGACCAGGAAGAACATTACAATTAATTGAAGCCGACATGTAACCTAAAGTAAGCCTTGTACTGAACCTCCACTTTGAAAGTATCTATTAATCATGCCTTGGTCGTTTTATTAATCAGACACATGCAGTCTGCATGATATAGTAATATTGGATTCGAGCTCAATAACACCGATTGTTTTAGCAATGCCTCACAAGCGTTTTGTTTGATATCATTCTTCCGTTTAGTTATTCTCTACCCCGAACCTTGAGATGAGATTGACATATATGGCATGAAAGCATAAAGGTAGATAAGATAGATCTATAATAATATTATTATTGCAAAAGGGAACTATTACAAATATATGCAAATATTAAAATACCTCTCTATATCATTTCCGGAGAATCAGTTGTATACATTGGGAATTTCACTGATGCAAACGCCTTGGAAGTAAGCATTGATATTATGAAAAAAGTTGCATTGAGTATATTCGCACATACACCAATCGAGGATACACCAGGATACTCACACTCACTAATGCAGATACTCAAAGTGATTATCTTTCAGTGATTCATCTTTCTTGTTTGTCGGTTATTCCACATTGTCCATTCCCATTGTCTTTTTAAAAGAAGAAAAAAAGTTTGTTCCGACGATGAGAAATGTAATATGAAGGCAACATTTTGGTGGTATATATTCAATTCAATTCAAGACATTTTTTATTTGCTTAAGTGGCGACTACAAAAAGGGTCCCAGTTTTGAAACCTTGGTTCCAAGTCTTCCTGTGAGTTCCTGGGTTGATTGGTGGTTTCTGAAACAGACTTACAATAAGATACTGTGACATAAATTTCATGGCTATGTTTCTATATTCTACTTGTCTAGGTTTAACTGGGTAGGCTTAGTTGAATAGTATATATAACTAGCAAAGTACCCATGCTTCGGACGGTCCCCCTCTCTCCCTGCACCTCCCCCTGTCCCTCCCTCTTTTTTCTTCTTCACTCTCCCCCTCTGGTCTCCATTCCGCCCCTCTTTTTCACTCCCATTCCCCCTCTTCTCTCTCAGTCCCCTCCCTGTCTTCCTCACTCTCCCCTTCACTCTCTCCCTCTCCCCTTCTTCCCCCTCTACTTTCAAGAGGCAGTCATGTGATCAGTCCTTTGTCCATACAAAAGGCTCTCCCGACAGGCTTCCCCAACTTTCCCTGGCTAAAAATGAATACAACTAAAAAACTAAAAAGGGCTTCAAAATCAGATTTCCACCCCACATACCTTCACAAACCACATAAGACGTCCTCGAGAGAGGGGGGGGGGGACAGAACTCTACATATCAGTAAAACGGTTGGTAAAACAACAAATTCTGAGAACATACAAAGAAACCCCTCTTCCCGTACATTATATGGATAACTAGCTAACAGTAAGCTGTACTAACTAGAGCATGAGGTAAACATTAGGGTACGATAAATAGTGTAATCAAACAATGGTTGGTAATTGGTATAGTCAATCCAGACAAAGAAGTATCATACAGACACAACAAAGTACATATAATAAAATACAATACAATACAATAGCGATAAGACAAAATGTTATAATATGTAAGATCCGCAATAGATCATGAGTTTACATTTTCTGTACGCATCCTATTTCAGTCTTCGTTTTGTGACCTCATGGAACTGTGGCTGACGTGTTTGTCTTAGAAAACTATATTTGTTCCGAGCATTAGGGTATTTACTTGTGGGGAGAACCTCAATAATTACATTACATCTTCCACATCCTTGTAAAAACGGGCAGTTATTTCCCTTTAATGTATTCTAGTTTGATAGTTTGTAAACATGATCATATCAAAATTCTTAGGAACGGATTTTGCAGCGGTTAGGGTGCTAGGTTCTAAGCACTGGGCTCAGATCGATAGAAAGTAAACATTGGGATATGAATTGTAGCTCTACCTCGCGCCACCCACTAAGAGGGCCTGACAAAGTTATGGATAAAACAATCGATAGTATTTAGCGTAGGGTAGCAACCAGCAACATGATGGTTCAAGCTTAATACATCAACACCCAACCGTCCCTCCACTTTGTTTCGTCTTATGGACATTTTGATGTTAAGACCATAATTTAATCCTCATCACCATTAGTTTCCTCCTCGACCTGCCAGAATTGACCACACTCATTGCTATACATGTCGGGCATAATTGGGTATTCGCTCCTGACTACTCGACCTTTTGTTGTCTTGTAAACTTTAGGGATTTTTATGATCGCAATCAGGTATTATGTATCCTTGTTGTGGCTTGTTTATGATACAGCCTGTTTGTGAAGCTTTTACCTTTTAAGATTTAAGAGAGTGATATGTTTAAAGTTGATCCTTTCATACACTTTTATACGGTTTTTTGTTTTTGTTTATTTCATTTCGGGCCAATAAACAAATTTAAACAATTTTTACAACAAAAAAACGCACTATCCCCCAGGGAAGTTTTCATGCGGTGCCCATTTAGAGATAGAAGGTATCTGTTCCAACTTTATATCAAATTTTAATATAATAATTCTAAACTCCAATTTTATACTCACAGTCCCTACAATGCATTTTTTTTTCATGGATGTATACTCTATCGAATTATTTTTTTCTCTCATGATGTAATGGTCATATTTAGTTTAAATGAAGATAAAATCAGGCTACATCGTCCTATGACTACGAAATAAATATGTTTTCCTGAATACAATATTTTTCAAATCAAAATCAAATCATTAATGCATCGGTTCTATGACATGACCCAAAACTTTTTTTAGTGGATGAACATGATTATCACAATTACAACAGTTTTAGATCCGAGCTATGTCATTGGCTCCTCCCCAACCCAATCTATTAAAAATTCCCTTTCTCAACAAGTGAATAACATTGGGAACTGGCACATCCCTTCCCAAGTTAACTTTAGCCTCTTTTGACATATCATGCCAGGCAATTTTTTGAGCGATGGTCGCTTGCAACTCTTTATAATGAGTTGATGTCAATGACTGTCCTCTAGACCTAAATTCCGACCTTAAATCGTCCTCGAGACCCGTCTCCCGAGCCATTATTTCAGCCGTCGACGTGCACCCATCAGCAGTAGCCAAATCTCTTTTATGGACCTTAATTGCCAATTCCATATACTACTACATACACCCTACATACATGCTTCATTAGCAAAATATAGCTGTCACACTTGGTTTAACCAATGATATGTTAGGATTTAGTGGGTCTGTTGCATAAAGTTAGTGAGGACAAATTTGGATTGGTATGAATATTGGACACCTACTTTGCCAATGGCTTTCCCTACCCTGGGATGGTTGGATTTGTCTGTTTTATAAAGTCTGTAAGGAAAACTTTTTCTTCCTCCTCCTCCTCCTTCTCCTCCTCCTCCTCCTCCTCCTCCTCCACCTCCTCCTCCTCCTCCTCCTCCTACCCCTTCCCCTCCCTCCTCCTCCTCCTTCTCCTCCTCTGTGTTACCATATCCAAATGGCTTTCCAGGCCCAGGAATTATTTTTTGGCCTTGATTGGACACCTACTGCATTGCTACATTTGGTCCCGGGGACATTTGAGCCTACGTTTGGGCCCGGGGACGTTAGGGATGTTTGGGCCCAGGGACATTTGGGCCCGGGGATGTTATGAACGTTTAATTCTTGTTCTGTCCCTCACCGCCATTCAAGCCCTAACTTGCTTTTGGTCAGAACTCACAACCCAAGAGGTGTGGATTACTGCAGTGGCGTGGGAAGCTATCCTCCATTGGGGGAGTGGTGGGGGGATGGGGTTTGGGAAGGGCAACTCCATATCACCGAGCCAGTGTGTGGATGGGGTGGGGTATGGAAGGAAGAAGGGTGCTATTTTATGGCATTATGTTAGTGTTAAAGCCATCATGCATAACCTACACAAGTTTATAAATTGATTTGCCCTCTAGCCTATATAAAAATGGGGGTTAGCTTCTTGGTTAGCTCCCCAGCCCCCCCCCCCCACCTCTCCCCATTAGCCCCATAATTTGTAGTATATATTCTCTAATATATGCTAATATAGATTAGAGGATGGCGCCACCTAGGTTTATATTTCATTTCCACCTCACTCTCACCCGCAGGTCACTTGACCCAATTGTTTCTCACGCACTCTTTGCTGGTCACTTGACGAAGCGCGACCTCAGTGGCGGCACCTATGTTGCCGTCAAGGTAACTCTCCTGAGATTTTGTGCAGTCGCACCAACCTCCCACGGTTGGGACAAGGTAGGAGAGAGGTTGCCCCTTTATTGCATCTAACTTTTAAAAAACCCATGTGACGAACAATTCCAGTCCCGCCATCCCCTCACCCCGACTATTCTCCTACTCCTAATGTAGGTCCCTTGTCCACACAACCCTAGAATAACCTATTTCGGCCACTTTCCACTGCTACGCAAGCGTCAGCCCTGCTCATATCACTTGCAAAGTTCAACCACTTTGCTACTACCAATTCCGTAGCTCAGCGGCTAGAGCACTGGACTGTAGGGGAGAAGGTTGATGGCTCGAGCCTCGGCCAAATCTCCGTGTTTCATTTTTAAACTTTGGGTCGCGTAGATGATATGTCATTCTATGCGACAGGGACGGCGGGTGG
Source organism: Sthenelais limicola (assembly GCA_942159475.1). NCBI lineage: Eukaryota > Metazoa > Annelida > Polychaeta > Phyllodocida > Sigalionidae > Sthenelais > Sthenelais limicola. The sequence goes on from OW804096.1 coordinate 111,904,587, forward strand.
GTTTGATGATTTGTGGTGATGGGAAAGGCAGGAGAAACAAAATATCCATATAAAGCTTTAACCTGTGCCAACAATAATACAAAAACGGCCTAAACACGTCTAAAATTACATTCGCATGGCGCCGACTAGCAGCTGCCACTCACTGGACAAGGCCACACGTTTTTGTTTCCTCGCTTGGAAAAACTTGATTAAAATGGTGGTCAACATGACAGCCGGCCATCAGGCCATTCCTGTGTTTGTTGTTTACTACCTTACTCGCACATTTATATATATACATGCCTCACTATTGCAATTAAATGTAATATATATACATTTGAATCACCTACATTTGTTTACTATTTTGAATTTTGAATATACTGCAATCAAAATAGTTCTGAGGAACATGAGAGCGGTCTTGCAAGTCTCGCAAGTTTTGCAGATGCCACCTCAATAGTTTTCTGGCAATTTTCGGTCATATTTCATGGGAAATATGGATAATCCATTAATTGCAATGGGCATCTAAATGTGTTTAAGTAAAAGTAGCCCATTTCAATTATTCATATTGTATCAAAATTCGTTGTAACCACCACCTTCGTTGTATACCACCACTAGCACCACAAAATGTCAGCGCCATGGCTGAACCTCAAGGGAACTTATCAAATTTCTGTTGGTCGTTTCTTTTTATCATGTTTGTATTTGATGTTGTATTTCTCCAGTTGGCTTTCGGGAGAATATAAGGTTTATCTAAATCAATATATGATTTTAAATAAAAGGTTCAGGGTCACAACATTCATACATCAACAGCTTTTATGCTAAAAATCACAGAAACAAAATTAAAATGTTATTGAAAATTGGAAACCATTGATGTAAAAAAATGTGCAGTGTCCCAAAGACGTCTGAATCGAATTGATCTTTTCTACCCTATGTAGATCATTCATTTTGTTGGCGGACCTTTAAGCTGAAGTTGAAATGAATTAAAGCTGCACGTATTGCAGTAGTAGGCCTATTATAATCCCAACATAAAAAATCGTTAAGGGGGGGGGGGGGTCTCCTCTGGCTGCAGTAAGCTCATTGCGATGGTGTTGTGCTGGTTCCGTAGGTGGAGAGGAATGATGAGGTCCTACCTTCATGGTTCACTGGCTATTTAAGGCAGGACCTCACCAATCCTCACCGTCGCATGGCTTACCACAGAGCTTACCGCAGAGCTTACCACAGCCAGTGGAGACCCCACTTTATGCTTGGTTTCGTGAAAACACTAGCATTCTTTTCGTGGTTTAGCTGTGACAAATGATTAGCTATTAATTATTGCTTTGAAATTACTGACAGAACTCATAGAATACTTACTTACTTACCTCATACAAATTTCATCAATTATATCAAGATATTTCACTTCACATGTCTTCCACCCTAAATGAAATGGAAACAAGTGAGTATATTTCGTGGGACGACTAGGATGTGAGAGATAATAACCATTAAGTCACGGCCACCACGAGAGTTGTGGTCGAGAATAAACGAGCTGTGCGGTCACATGACTGGCACTTCAGCGGGAATAACGATTGACGATACGAAATCAGTGCCATATAAGGTACCGTATTGTAAGGGGTTATAAGGTCTGCGAAAGATTGTAGTCCCTTATATGATGTCTTAGAAAGTTTCATAGTCACATATTGAAGAGCAAAGAGGGAGCATATATATTTGATGTGTCACAGGAAAATGAGCCATAAGTCGCAAAATTGCTATTTTACTATTGCAAACTTTTTTCCCCAAAATAAAAACATCAAACTGAAAATGTAGAAATAAGTTTTAGCTTTCCTAGTGTTTATCATAATTGGAATCGGCATGATCTCATCGTTTCAAATATGATGGTATCTCAAAATTCTTTTTTGTTGCCTTGTGACTCATTTTCCTGTAATACATCACATATACGGGTGCATCATGGGGAAATTACTGGCTGTAATGGCTCTGTGATTCTTGAACCCATTACTCACACTCACCAATCTTACTTCTACTATGTGAAGCCCCAAGCATATGACAAGGGATGGCTTCAGGAAAGTCGGCTTCGTCGGGGAAGAATGTGTCTTTGTATTATTTCATTGTCCCTTTGCCATGTCTGGTCCAGTATTGAAATTGTATTGCTCATATCTATACAGCTATCGCGGAGCTGGTTTTTTTTGTATTGTTGTCATATTTGGTTGATAATCTTCAAATACAGAGTCTTCAATTTGAATTGAACTGTACATTGAGCTATTCTAAACTACCTTTATTTGATTGTTTTGTAACCATATGTTGTACATCAAATTTGGAAATTCGTTGCTATACAATATCGTACCAAACTACGTATATCATAATGCAGATTTCTAGAAGATTTATAATAGAATGGAAAAAATCACCTTTCTTAAAACTATATGCTAAATACTCCTTTTTTCCGCCGCCCCCCCCCCCCTTACACACACCATTTAACCTACGGACGGCAGGCTTACCCGTGGAGAACACTCGGAGCAAAAAGGCAAGCTCGTACACTTGTATATAAAAGAATCGATCCTTACACGACACTGATTTATCTATTCCCCGATGGGTCACCTCTTATACATAAAACCTTCTTTACTAGCCACCGGAAATAATTAGTCACATGACGCGACATTTACTGTAGTGCACCCGGCGGGAGTAGTCAACACTAGAGGGCTATCGGAAGATGTATGAATCTTTTTCCATGCGAGTCCATACTTTTTTTATATAGCCGAAACCATATGTCTCGATCTATTTCGTGATTCTCCAACTTCTTATGTAACATGTTATCTGGTTAGGTAGGAATTTCTATATGCTGAACACTAAGCTGACCATTTAATGTGTCCAAACCTATGGTTTCTGGGTATCGTTAGATAAGGAAAATCAATTGGAACTCATTAGATTCAAAGGTGATTAGGTATTTAATCGTTGAGTTAATACGTAATGCAAACTAAATCGTTAGCTCGCATGGTAACACGTTCATGATAATGTACACGCTCATGTATTCCGTATATATATATATGTAATTGCTACAGGCTTTCCTTATATCAACTGCATAACAATATATATTAAATAGTCCATATGATGGTTCACTTTCACTCTTGATTTGAATGGACACACACATAGGAGTCAAAATAAATTAATACTAGAAATATAAATTTGAGAAACCTCTCAAAAGGCCTCGTATTAAAAGTACCAACACCAAAATCGGAGAAGTTTTAGAAGTCTTTTGGGTACCAGGCACCCACCCTGTGGCAGGGTCCTTAGCATACCAGACTACAAGTCCTTCCAACAATACATTCTAAACGAATACGCTCATGAATATATAGTACATTGTACTGCTACTGTCAATATTGTAATTATTACTAATAATGATGACTATACTGTATATACACCTTCTAGCAAGTGATGCTAAAGCTTCAAACCCTTTATAATTCAATATGGTTAGACATAGATATAGCTGTTGACTCCAACAAGGGTCGGACTGGGGACCGCTATACCACCAACTGTATATACTTGTACACTGTTGTACGCATACTTTGTACCTTTTACTCGTTTTATTCTTTATTTTTTATTTTTTACTTGTTTACTCATTATTCAATAATATTGTTCATGACTACTGGGTCTACGCTTGTTGATGTGCAAGTGTCGGTTCAGAAAAGTTCCCTACCCCACTCACCCCCACACACACTCTCTCTCCCGCTGTTTCTCTCGACCCACCACCACCAATGCCCTTATTCTTTAGAAGTTAGAAGAGTAGCTAAGAGTAACAAAATCTAGTTGACTGACCTTAAATAGAGTATTGTTGTGTTAAGTCTTAAGTGCTTGCGAATCCATTTCTGATTGGAACAAGGCGATAATTTGTTGACCCAATTGAGATCTGATGTACCAACCGTTTGTCATAATATCAGTTAGCCATTCCTTTATCCAACTTTCCCTGTACTACTTACTCACCGTGCATAGTAGTATTCACAAATAGGGAATATTGGCAGGGGAAGTGAAACCGCAAGGAAGACTGTTCACAGAACTTTGTGACATATTGTAGTCATTTTTTGTGACATATGGCACTCATGTTCTTACAAAATTCAATACTCTTTTCCTTACATATATATATTTCTATTAAGTAATGGTTAAATGAAGATATTTTATAAGTTGTCATATGGTTGATGGTACAGATATATATCACAATATAATTCCCGAAGAATGAATTCCATTTATTGCATTATTTTTAAACACTAGTTTGTCATCATTGTTACATAAACTTGTAACCTAAAGGATTAGATAAGGTAAAGAAGACAAATGTAATGGCTATCTAGCACCGTTATCTTTGAGATAAGCATGACTCGTGATCATAATTTCTTCCATTCGTTACGGTGTACTTGAAAAAGACTTTATATGTATCGCATGCAGGATTTACAAATAAAACAGAAAGGGAAACATTTCAAGGAGACGCTACACAATCATATTGTTCCTGAAAAGATATATACTTATTATATGTGGTTCTAGACATGTAGGGAATATGCAATCCTACCCTATGCATGTGTCGTCATCAAAACATCAGGTGAGATTGACACTACGCAAACAATTGTATGCATAAAGCAAAGATATGTAAACATCACTCACTTACACCGTGATCATTTCTTGGCCCAATTAGATTATATTGAACTAATTCTCAGTATTGCTTCCACAAACTGTAATATGTTTTCCCGGAAGACATAAGAAGTCTATTGTTCCCCATGTCTGCCCCGCCCCCCGCCTGCACACCGAAAAAGACCCAAGACCTGGTTCAAACGAGCTAAAATAGGGTACAGTTTTTTTGTATTGTCAAGAACAAGAACGACCATATGAAATAGATAAAAATAAATGCTGCCTGAAATAAATTACCTGATGAAGAGCAAATAACGCTCGAAAGCTAGTGATAATAAAGATTACCCAAAAAACCAATACTTTTGGGATTTTTCCTCACTATTAAAACCACCTCAACTATAACTATCGGGATCCCCACTATACATGCGATATTTCTCCCAACTACGCTACTGAAATAAATTACGTCAAATGAGTGCTTTATTTCAGAGGCAGCAACATGCTGTCATTGAACTGACCATGGTTTAAGTACTTTGTATCACAAGGCTCATAAAACGGTAATTAACCGCTCTAAAAAATTATCAGAGGTTTCGATATTTTAAGAAAAATAAAACAGAAAGGGAAACATTTCACAATCATTTTTAAAGCATTTATTGCCAAAAGTGTTTTTTAAAAAAATACAGGTAGTATATGTTACTCAAGAATGATACATTCATATATATTTTATTTGACAAGTTTGTCAGAGAGCATAGAACAGTATGTAAATCTGTTTGTAGTAAGGAGAAATGATTAAGATTTGTTGATAAATCGATGAGGATATAAAAGAAATGGAAATGGAAATTGTAACTGTAAAAATGTTGATTTTATATGGTAATGCCATATATCATCTATCTCTATCGCTGATAAGAGAATGTTTGTACTTTGTACTTTTCTATTCCAGTAAAAGCTTGTAATATAATGTAAATGATACTACTCCCTAACTCACCTGTACGAGTTAGGTATGAAATGAAACAAAGTATTTAATTTCACAATACCAAGGTATTTAAGATCTCTCTATGATGAATATAGGGAGACTAGGAAAACCTGTCTCTTCTTTATCCCTTTTTCCAGAAATTGCATCTTTATATATGTAAATGTGATTTAGGAAATAAAGTTATTAAATACATACAAGAATGTCGACCGATATAAAACGAGCGTATCGGCTGTAAAAATCGACGCTAACTTGAAAAATCGCTATAGTAAGGTCTATGGCGATAATATACATTTATGTCAAATACAGTGTCATTCAGTTGTCCCCTATTGAGTTCTCCCCCCCCCCCCTTATTATATAACCTTCTGCTCATTCCCCTACCATCTATTTCCTGCTACCTAACTAGCCCTACTTTATTGCCCCCCCCCCCCCCTCCACACACACACCTATCAAACTTTCACTGTTGGCCATGTAATGCTCGTGCTATCTCAGGCATCAGCTTCTCTTCATCTCTGTATCATATTTGTGATGGGTAAACCCAGGGTCCCTGGTGACTAGAATACTGGGGAAACAAGATGAGGAAGTTAGTGTTTACTCTAACCTCTCCAACAATCTCTCACTCGCTCCTTGTGTATCGAAAGGGAAATGACAAGCTCTGACACAGGATTAATATGAACTTCTTATATCAACTCTTCATCAAATCAGGTCTGGTTACATCGCTATTGGCGCCATATTATTGCGAGAAAAGAATAACAACATCTTAAAAGGCCAAAGGAAAAAGACCTCTGTAAAGTTTAGGCATTTTCTGATTGGTATGTTTACTAAGTGGTGCAGACAGGGACAATCTAATTTTGTGAGTGCTCTAATGAAAATTGTATCTATTCTATTAGGTTTCTGCAATGAATGGGAGTTACTGGGAATGATGGGGACTACATAGGATTTTAAAGAATGACAACTTTTATAATGTTCAAAATTATCGTGCCACACACACCCCTGACGAAAGACAGTCTGTTTGTTTTTTATTTTTCAATAAGCTCTCGTCATATACAACGGTATTCTCAGCTTAAACTTAGAAGAAAAATACAAATCTAAAACGCGTGTGGTTACCTTTTGGAAATAACATTTCAAATTCAGTCTCTTGGTAATTGTGTGTCAAACCTTCTACCAATTAACGACAATTTTATCTCTATTGAAGGGAGCACATTTAGGGAAACCAGTGGGGAAAAACAAAAAAACCCACTTAAATGTGCTACCTCTAAAGAAAAGAAAAGATGTGATAATTCGATCTATCAAATTTAATCATGCCCATTGCTTATATAGCATTTCTTTGGGAAAACCTTTAAAAGTTAGGATGAAAAAATAGGCTTTATACTTATATATCAAGCTATAGTTAGTTGGGCCCTGCGAGCATTCCTTCATATCTTATAAAAATATCTTGTAATTTTTTGTAATTTCTTGTCGTCATCATAGACGCTCCCTAGGAACATGCCTGAGATAGTTTGTCCACTGCTTTCCTGCACACTAAGCTAAGCATTAGGCCTATTTATTCGAATTTCTGACCTTATGTATGGAAAGTTTTGAGCAGGGGAGGATGGACAAGGGAGAGGGAGGGAACAGGGGATGTCTACCCGGTGATAAACGGGGGGCAGCTAGTCAGCTATATATTAATAGGATAGTGTCAAATCAGTTACATCCTCTATCTTCTTCTAAACAGCTGAACGGATTGCTTAGATCTTTGAGGTGCACCATGCAAAGCCATTCCACTATGTGTCATTATTTTCTTTTCTATATATTTGGGTTAAAAGAAGGTTTAAAACCCCCTGGTACGGGTATTTGCTAGTCAGCATTATTATAAAAGGATTTAAAGTCTAATCAACCAAGAGAAAACGGCTGCCAGTGAGCCATGGTAAGTGAAGCTCCCACAGTAAAGGATTTAGTTGCATCTCCGAAATATAAATGCGACTTTTATGAAGGTCTGTAGCAAAATTGTAGTCAAATAACGTTTAGATTGGTTGGGAAAAGAACAATATAAAAAGTAGAAAATCTTAAGTTTTTGACCAATGTTAACTGAAAGTGCTAAGATTATTATTGGAGCTAACAGTAAAAATTTGCGAAAATCTCCAGTTGGAATGATATGATAGAAATTTGTCACCCTAATTGGTGTGACTCTAATGTGTGGAGGTAATATTAAGTCGCAAAACCCTCGAGGGATCCATTACCACTTCCCTGAATGAACATCCTATGTAAGCACCCTCAACTGTTGGTAAACACTCCAAGGGCTTAGGCGAGATGTGGGTGGAAATCCCACGATTAACTTGAGTCTCTCCAAATTTCTTTTTTCTTGCGCTAACATGCGCCAATGGGATGATTGAAGGGGAATTACATGACAAAGGAAGATGAAGCGGTAATTAAAGGCATCAGGGGTGAATGAACGCTATGCCTAGACACATCCCACACTTTATAAACTCTCTTTCAGGGTGTTCTATTATCATAGATTATCCATATGATTATAGGTTCTGCTCCTGTTAAACATGGGTGGTTACCACTACCCCTAGAAAATCTGAACAACACTTTCAATCAAACGTTAAATGCCCCCCACAGACATTCTAATGCTGAGCTTATGCTTGGCATGCAAGGGAAATTACAAAGAACTAAATGGACAAGGATGGAGACCATTATAGGAAGAGATGCGCGGCTAAAAGCTATCAGCTTGTATATACATATATATATATCAGAAATAAAGGAAACTTAAATATACATCCGGTTCGTCCTCTTCAAGTCTCTACAAAATATATATATTATATATATAGCTCAACTCAGGACTTGAGCCATTTAAACTTTTGTTTTTCATTTTCCCTGTTGAAAATCGTTAATAAACTCCAAGTTACAATCTGTTGAAAGCTAACGCCTCCCCAAAACAATTATTGACTTGACAGACTTCAGTTACAGACCCAGGGTAATCACGAACAGGTGCTCAGAAGGCAAGAATGGGAGAGGGAGTGTCACATAGTCAACACAGGAGACGCCATCAGACGTATAATGCCTATTAGACATACTTCCCACTTCTTGTGTTAGGTGCCTGACCTTGAATTTTAAATTAAGAGCAGCCGCTGAAGTTTGCTTTTTAGTTTTTTTTTAATTAAATGTCTCCTTAGTATAGAGTAGGTATACTCTGCTTCAATAAAAGCCTCATAATCTGACATAGTCCCTTGAAATAGGTACTTTATAGCAGGTCCAGATTGATGAAGAAAATAGACGCAGTTCCTCCTAGAAACCTGCAGCACTTGATTATCATCAGTACCCCACGCCATGCTCTAGGCACATTAAAGGTTTAGTCTTGACCGGTTTCAACCTGTCCACGAAGTGAGTTCTTCTATTGGACTAATGGTGCTGTGAATCGGAATGTAAGCCATGGTTGTGGTAAATTAATACCATTGGTACTCCCAGATGCACCAGTTTTGTATGCAGCGTTGATCTGGGTGACTTTGGAGGCACATGCCCCCATTGCTAACTTTCCCTTTGTGGGTTACTCTGAACAGCAGCTTATTTATCACTGTGTCAATACCGATCCCCATAATGCGCGTTACCTCATCACATATGAGCAATCCCACCCAAAATGCGTCATTTGGGTTGAAAACAACACAGCTCATCCAGAGGCTAAAATACATAGCTGAGATTCTTCTTCTTGGTATTTTTGGATTCAGGGGAGAAAAATCGTCTTGGGGGAAGTACCCTGCGCTGTTCTTTGTTATATTATTTTAATCAAGAGGCCAAGAAATTTCTTATTTTCATGCCAACAGCATACATTAAAAACGAAGGTTGTCATATCCAAACCATTGTTTAAAAAATGCGGCTAGTAATTTTGGTGAAAACCTTATTATTCTGAAATGTTTTGTTGTTACAATAAAAAAAATAACTATGATTAACCTTCCAATTAATTTCTTGCTGATATTTTGTAAGGTTGATCTAATTGGGAGCTCCCTGTCACTGTGACGGTGAAATATTAATTTTGGAATATATAGGCCTAGAAGAGCTTGAAAACAAACCAAAATTGGTTATAATATTGTCTGTGATTAGTACGTCAATTGTATTCATGCAGAAATCTCCAGCTAATTCTTGCCAGCTCTACAGTTAACAGTGCTAAGAAAAGTGGGGAGAATACAAATGTCGCTGTAACGGGGGTCTAGTTTTTATTGATAAATTGATATTACCATGAATCATTTTCTGTAACTGTTAAAATACGTAAGAAACACCAGGGCACATGAATAAATACAAAAAGAGTTTTTGAACTAATTTGGATAGGAGCCTCAAGCATAAATCAGCATAATAATTTTCAGTCCTGGATCGCCAAATGATGACCAATTGGTGGAATTGCTAATATGGTGATTTTTGGAGGCTAGCTTAAGCTTCCATCATGTGGCAATATAACGTATCCACATCAAGCATTATAATGGCTGCGTATGAGCATATATCAACAGAAAGTGGTTATTAAGATAGAACTGAACAAGAGCTGCATATGTGACAACGTATTCACAAAACGCAAGTGATAATTTTGGTGCATGTCTTTCACAAGTACCGAAGGCACGCATGAAAGACATGCACCAAAATACACAAGCATTTTGTGAATGCATTGTTGCTTATATATGCAGCTCGAGTTTAGTTCTATTTTCATGCCATGACATATACTTAAGCATTATTTGATCATTATTTACCTTCAGTTAATGTAGGACTAGGTCAGCTCAGCCCAGGTTCATTAGACCTGCTACACCTGGTCAGACATGACAAACCTGGTGGTCCAAGCTGACCGACCCCCTGGTCTGATCTGACTAACCTGCTGGGTCTGACCCGACACTGGTCCGACTTGACTGTCAAGCAATCAAAATAGTGTCGTAATTTGGCTGCATTCGAAAAAGTGGATTCCGCTAGTGAAATCTACACTTGCATATAATATGCAATGGTCTAATCTGGCCATGTTTTTGTGGATATGCCCACCTATCATGGCATAATTGTAGATAGATAGTCGTCTTTCGTCCAAAACAATCTAAACATAATTAATATGAATGTTTGCTTTGGGAGTATTTCATTATATTGTAGCTAATATATGTTGTAACGACAACACAAATATTCCAAAACAATATTTTCCTTCTTTTTTTTTAACAATATTTTCCTTGCATATCTTTGTTCAAATTAATGATAACGTGGAGTCAAACCCCAAATACATTTAGCGATTACGTTGGGACTGGCAGTGCTGGAGATGTTCCCTATTCTCGTCACCCGGGCGATATTGATGCTGTAGTATAAATACCAAGCAATTCAGTGAGGGTCAGCATTCCATAGCGTAGTGTCCGTACAGAGCAGATTGCAGAGCTCGAATTTTGAATTCATTTGCTTATAATTCAGCAAAGTTAGTAGCAATGATGCGATACTGCCAGAATTGTTCTATGGAACAAGTCAAGCCAAGTTGACAGGGAAAAAATATTTTAGTTGAAAAATTGGATTCCCACAGCCTCATTTTTGCCAAGGAATTCGAGGAAATTGTTATAAGTATGTGTTTTCAGCCCAAATACAAGTTCTGGTGGTAAGTCTTGATTATGACTTGTCGGATAACTAATAAACTTGAATAAATGTTGAGTAAATGTGAATAGGTACAGTGAAATAAATACAAGTGACCTCTTAGTGATTTTATTCTCGTAGGTTCACATGCACATTTGGTAAGAATCAATACTTAGTTTGCTGCCCACTCCCAACTGTGACTGACGTGGTATATCCAGTGATTACGTAACAACGTCATAGGCTAGAAAACCAAATATCGCCCTTTTGGGAGAATTGGGAGAGGATATATTACTCATCCATATAATATACGGGAAGAGCGATTTCTATGAAAAGAGGTAGAAAAGGGGTTTCTTTGTCTCACATGTTCTCGGAATTTGTTGTTTTACAAACCGTTTTACTCTTCTGTAGAGTTCTGTCCACCCTCTCTGGAGGACGTTGTATGTGGTTTGTGAAGGTATCTGGAGTAGAAATGTGATTTTGAAGCCTTTTTTAAATCGGGATATCCACACTCTATTTATAGCCTGGGAAAGCCCCTGTGAGATACTACGTCATTAGCCACAAGCTACTGCGTCAATTCAAGGGGGACCCGACTACATGCAGAGGAGTGGCGAGTGAAGAAGAGGGGTGGGAGAGGGTGGGGGTATTGGAGAGGGGGAGGGGAGGAAAAGGGATTAGGAGGGGAGAATGAGGCAAAGGGAGAGGGTGGGGAAATAGAAGAGGGGCAGGGAAAGAAGAGGGGCAGGGAAAAGGGGAGGGGAGGGAGAGGATGTATGGAAAGGGACAGAGGGAAGGGAGAGAAAGCGAGGAGGGGGAGCATGAGGAAGAGGGGAGGGAGAGGGGGGTATCGGAGATGGGGTTGGGAGAGAAAAACAGGTATGAGAGACAGAGAAGAGTTGGAGGGAAAAGAGGGAGTGGGGGAAGTGTGGGGAGAGAGGGGGACCGGAGGGAGAGGATGTAAGGGAAAGGACAGAGGAAAGGGAGAAAAAGCAAGAAGGGGGAGCATGAGGAAGAGGTGAGGGAACAGGGAGGAAATCGAAGATGGGGTTGGGAGAGAAAAACAGGTATGAGAGACAGGAAAGAGGCAGAGGGAAAAGAGGGAGAGGGGGAAGTGTGGGGAGGGAGGGAGACCGTCCGAGGACGGGTACTTTGCTAGTATATTTATATGCAAGGTCCAGCGGTCAGCCTCCATGCTCACTGTAGGCAGCACCATATGCAAGGCCATGTTACATAGAGGACGATAGATTGATTGGAGCGAATAGCAAACCAGTGAATTACAAATTTGACATAGTAACCTGTTGGACTGCAAGAGAGCTATAGTGGTCATCATATCAGTATTTATTAAGTAAGTAATAAATATTCAATCATGTTTTATTTCCACACCAGGTAAAACTTTATTTTATGTCTTTGTTTGGACCCTGTGTCATGAGAAGGCAATAGACGTTATTATTAAGGCGTTATTTGAGGTTTTTTAAGTGATCCGCAGCACGACTTTGCGCAGCACTATTGCGCAGCACTATTGCGCCATGCAACAGTAAGCTACTTAGCGCAACCATAAAGCGATACGGATTTCAGTTAGCGCAACCTCATGCAACGGGGCCCAGAGGGTTTATCTACAGGAAGGCCAACATCATTTACATTTTTTGAATATTAAAGGTCGTTGAAGTCAGTTAGAAATTAAAATATTGGTCAGTGAAATTTACACACGTTCGGAGGATAGATCTATACATTATTCAGAGTACCATGAGGCCATGATTGTTTGGACCCATGCTTTTGTATGTGTGGGGAGACCAACATCGAAGCATTGGGTGTATGGTTGACACCACTCCTACAATCAACATCCTGGTCTAGACTTCATCGGGAATCATTTTCCTCTTGACCATGCTGGATATGGTGAACATCGGGAATTACGAAGCTCCTACCATTTTTGTGATGAACATATTTAATATTCTTTACATAACATTAAAAATTTTATTCGTTTGCAGAATGTCGAATTTTATTGAGCCATTGTCTGTCTAATTATATAACACTGTGACTCTCCTGAACAGATTTTTCCGTGCTCAAATCGGAACTATAGATGATAGATGGTAATAATATAATCAACAAATATTCATTGACGGCTAACTTCTTTTTATGGACCCTTCAGACTGCCGATTATTGACCGAATACATCAAACATTTACGCGTAGGATACAGTGAAAACAAAGAAAGAAAAGAAATTCATGAAATTGTGAATCAGAATTAAATCAAAGTTATAGGAAGGACGTACATCAACTTAACATACATGTAGTATCACCTGAAATGCTTGAAATACTTACCTGAAATATACAATTATGTATATATTAGGGAGGAATGTATACACTTCCCTGGTTTAATGTAAAACCAACGTCAATTAACAGCAATGAGCATGGTTATATCATGTTTTTTGGTGTTTCTGAGCGAAGCACTCTAGTTTAAGTGCCTCATTTAATGCTGATATCATCCCACCGTGACCTCCACGCTTCATTGGGCAGGCAGAACTCAAAGCACCATCTGTCATCTACTCATGGAACCCGCATTTATTCTGATCGAACAAAATCGGGACTTTTCTGAACTCAGATTTCTCTCTGCAGGCATAATCAGATATTCACTGCATTCGACATATGGTTGTATGCTAGTGACAAAGTTATTTCTATGCCACGAATTTCTATGTCTTATGAATGTATTAACTACAGACGATACTCTATCTAATACTCCACTTGTAGTATTCTGTGTGAGAATGTGATCAATGAACAAGACAAGAATGTCTCAATAGCAAATGCCGCTGGTGTAAATCCGGATTTAATGGGGAATTAATAATTCAAACGGAGTAATTAATGATATAATGTTATATTTGCGATTTTCCGGTTGCGAATCGTTCTTATACTGAAATTGATCAATGTGTTCCAGTGCCAATTTAAATCGGCATATTTTATTTTGTCGTCAGCAAAAGTGGTGAAGGCCATGGCATTATTCTTATATTATTTCGTATTATGTCACTAGAGCATGTCCCCCCAGAAAACTTGTTAAAACTAAGAGTGAAATGGTGCATTCTAGGGTCATTTTACATCATATTCCAGCAATCTGAAAGCATACTGGCCATCGCGTTAATTGGTTGGGAAAGGAGGCTGTCATATAAAAAAACATGTATTATATAAATGAAAAAAAGTTTTATAGAACTTATAAATGCCGTTTCCATTCACACTTTTTTTTCGATTATATAAAAATAATCGTACTTGTAATATTCAAGGAAAAAAATGGGCAACATAGATAAGGTTAAGGTGAGAAGAGGGCAATACAGACAGGATCTCCCAATATTGGGCGAAGACTGGGTTGGCGGGGACGTCACTTATAATTATGAAAAGCCATATATGGCTTTTTCATTTTCTTATGAAAATGTGTGGGTGGGTGTCGTATTTCATCAAGCTTGGATGAATCCAATCGTTTGGCCGTTTTGGCAGTGATTGGTTATGTTATGGTACTATCAAACTGGTCCTTGACTCTCAGAATCTGCCGGTTTAGGGGAAACACTTTTCATGTTGTTGGATCCCAATTAATGGAATGTTGGCAAACTATATTATATACCGTACTAAGTAACTATTGTTCTAGAGCTTTTGTTTGGGTTGATCATTACTTTTTCCCAGTTTTATATTGATGGTACATTTGTTACGTAATGTTACGTAACGTATATAAGTATACCAATAGCATATCCATACTTTGGACCTTACAAATTTACAATTACCGTAGAATAGATCTATTCAGCATTAAATTGATAATTATAGTTTTTGTCACGGGACATTGGTCAATCATACGTTTCTTCATTTGAATGTTATCTATTAACTACCCAATTAATGTTAATCAAGGGTTTAATAGAAACCCAATGGTCCTGAATATCTATCTAAGGGATAACATGGAGCCGGCCTACAAGATGGCAGGACTGTAGTCATGCTCCATCCATATGTAATAGATGTGGCTGTCACTTTGAAGGGCTCTTCACCTACATCCTGGAAGTGCTAAATTGCTATTAGGTCGAATGAAGCCTAAGCAGTTTATGGTGCTCTATGTGTGCTGTCACTAAGCGATATGTTAATATGGTGAATTATTAAGGGCCGAGCCACACTACGTTGTCATAACATTGAACCGCCTTCTAGATCTATATTTAAACACAAGGGCGGGCGGGAGTCTTACAAGGACAAGGGAAAGTCTTTGTAAGGATATTTTGGGAAAGAACCCAGATTTATCTATTGGCGAACGAATATAATTGGTCTACGAGAACTTCTAATGACCATAGATGGAGATGGTAGTTGGTGATTCTCATGGGAAATAGAATATTGATTAAAATAACTTACTGACTTGAATCGGAATGGATCCTAAAACGAGTATGGCGAGAAGAAATCGAGTATGGCGAGAAGAAATCTAAACAGTGGGAAAATGCTTGTAATTAAAATCTCACTGTTTCACCGGGGTACAAACAACGTTCCAATTCACATTTTGATTTTTCTCAAACAAGTATAAATGAAAAGAATGCCACACGAAATATTTCATTGCTTGCTCAGCTGTTATGGAATGGTATCTGCGATCTTCAATATCAAATGAATTTTAATCTTCCGCTGTTTTAAACTTTTAGACTCGAAAAATGTGTTTTTCTTGATGTTCAAAAGAGATATAATGTAACTGTAAGTATATAATAAAAGGAAAATACATGATGTGGTTTAAGGGTTTTCCAGTTAGAAAAAAACGTTTAGGTAGGGTAAGATTCTTGTAGATTGTTGTTGGTGGTGATAGTAGGTTGTGATGGGGCGGAGGGGGGGGGGGTTGTGGAATTTGAAAAGGTTTTCGCCTCATTTATCTATTCTATGAGTATATACAATGCTGTATTTGTGATGCACTGCCGCTTTTACACACCTATCCTTGAATGCAGTATGTGTCATGAACACGTTTTATCATGTCTGACAGGTTGAGCTAAGAGCGTGAATCAAGACATTTGTCATTGTTACATGCATCATAGCCTCACTCATTAATCTTAATAACATGTTTATGTTGCGCGGCTACCTATTGTATTATTTCTAGTACATCTTTATATATCCTCGGACATGCGAATGCTGGAGTAACATTTTACTACTACCCACAGGAAGAGTGGCTCAAGGTTGGAAGCTATGGCATAACAGTCATTCTCTTCTGTGTGCAATCAACCATAACCCATGGTAAACTTTTAAAAGCTAGAAAGTGATTAGCTCATTAAGCATGAGGGGGCATAAAAAAGGGTTCTTTTCCCCCTCTTACATCATTCAAAGCATTCTAAATGTAGAAATATCTTTTTTTAGAAGAATAAGGGACGTTATGGTTTCTAAAGCTGCATAATGGAATGATGGAATAATGAAATTTATTTCCAGACATGATTTCGAAATTATATGACATTTCCCTCACACTCCTACGTCTCTATTTCTCGCCCTCTCACCTATCTCTCCCTCTTTCTCCTCTCTCCCTATATCTCATGCATTTCCTCCAAATTTCTTTATATCCATGCTTGATTGTGACCTGTTGCCATATGTCACATATATCAATATTAAATAGCAAAATGTCTAACTTGAGGATATTGATATGGAATTTCTAGTGTGGACGGAATCCCTTGTGGGAATGGAATTCCCCATGGGGACTCCCCACTGGCACTAATGGGAACATCATATACAAACTTAGTAGAATACACCTTTACAAATACTCACTACAAGGAGTATTTTGGCCCGATATTGTGTGTAGAATATCGGGCATGATCCAGCAACATATTTGTAAACATAAGTAGCAAAATGTTTACCATAATTAATGCAACCAGTAGACATGTAACTTGACTGTGCCCCTGCCACGTTTCCTATGTGGAAACGGAATAGATGATGAAGACTGGTAGAACACAGCCAAAACTATTAACAGTAAACCACTGTAACCGCTGACAGTAATATCAAGGAATGTTATCGACAACTGTCACTGTTACATGTACATGTTACTGACATAGTTGTAAAATTATCTAACAGTTTCAATGTGAGGGGTTGGACCTGCACATGACAGCGGTCACATGTAGTTGTAAACATAAGGATCAGAAATGGGGGATACATCACGTCACGATACACGATGTAGGTACACATTTGTAAACTGCTACCAGACTTGGCGCATAAAACTATGATGAATATTTCAGTGTCGGGACTGCGTGACTTCCATTAGTGTTTTCGTCAGTGAAAGATAGGCAAGTGATTACCGGATGACAGCTTGGAGGAGGAACAGTCATGTAAACTTCGTTCTCAGTGTTGTCTCTGTTAACTTGCAATTATAGAACCCACCAAAGGTGCCGACAAATGGCCTCTCTAAATATAAATTACATTTTACCTAACCACTCAGCCGAAAACCCACGGAGAATGGTAAGCGTGTTCTATAAGAATAGCTGAAAGTTGATCTATCATCCCGGATACTAATGTAATAAATAGATAAAAGTTCAACCAGAAGACAAAATTGATATAATAAGTATCTTTGTACTGAGTCTTTTTAACTGTTAGTGAATTAGTATTGACCTTCGTCTTCAAGGCAAATCATTTTAAGTCAGTCAAGAGTTATTCTCCTGTTTACGTTATTTTATGTTTGCATACAAGGGGTACACGCAGTCGGTCTAGCACAAACATTCACAAGGTGACACTGAATAAAATATATAGAAGTTGATATAAACCAACATTGTTTTCATACCTTGCTCTATCAATTATTCAATTGATGGGAGCCGACAATGGTGTGAAACATGATGTTCGAATAGCAGAACCACACCATCAAAGTTAGGGCCTATAATATGATTGATAATCTGAGAGGTATGCTACAGCATCATGCGCATTGATCAAATCAAGACCATGAAAGTATGATTTCATAGGGAATATGAAGTGTAGTGGTATAGCAAACTACCTTTAATTTTAAACATTTAATGTCAGGAATCCAGACGTCGTAGTCAAGGAAGCCTGTAAATATTGGTTGACGTTCATGTGTTGATTAGGCGTTGGGATCTAGTCGAGCCAGGGAAGCTGTTTCATTTTTAACCATTGCAACCATGGAGGGGTCGATATTCCATGTCAGTTTTTATTGATTTGAATCAAAGGAAGTGAACTAATGGCATCTAATAAATCTATATGTTTGACCGCACATGCGTTGTTAGGAATTCTAATTTTAATTATAGAAAGATGGAGTTAATTTAAAAATTATGACTTCCATACAAATTCATAATATCTTTTTACACTGTTGTTTGCTTTGCGGTTCTCTCTCAAATGTCATTTTGATCATGATTTGGTCTAAGAATGCTTTATTTGTCACAGATTAATTGATCCCAGTTAAACAGACAAAAAGGGAATATAGTTTGAGCTTTCATAAATTTTACCAGAACCTTTACAGTAATTGACTTCTCAGGCAAACTCCATGCAGTAGTAAATGTGCAGCTTCATACTATCGCCATATACATCCAGGTTGGGTGTATATTCGTGCAGTCGAGATGCCGACATGGTTGGCTTTAGGAGGAGGGACATTATCTTGCTCTTCGCCCATGTACACAGTCATCCATTAGCCCTACACGTCCTAACCTTCTCCATCACTTGTCGCTATCCACCCCTCATCTCTCATCCCAACAATCGTTCCTCAGCGTTACATTCAAGCTGATGGGAGGTGCTCTCTGTAGTATCACCGATGACGTCACAAGCTATGTGACCTGAATTAAAAACACCATTGATGGTCACTGGCGTGGATATATTGAGAGAACCCAGAAAAAAATACTTACAACTTTAAACATGGCTTGAATACAAACCAAATCTCTTTTTTGCCCACTAAGGTCATTCGGGTAGATGTAGAAACAAATGCATTTTGAAGTTTGTTTCTTCGCTGGTTAAATGTTTAACTATATTCCAGCCTCATACCATATTCTAAATTCCATCGACTTCACAATTTGATTCGTTCTATATCCTTTCGTTTCTGTCGAACCGATGTCAAGTCTCACAGTTACTTTGCATACTATTGTGCTATACGTATGTTGTGGCAGACAACTGCTTCGCTGGCACCATTGACGTCCCAAGAAAAAATCAGGATTTGTTTTTCTGTCTAGATCTAATGACGTCATGAATGTTTCGCCTATGTGTGTTTCTCTCTCAACGAGAATGGTTCCGCATGCACCCAGTCATAAATAAGGTGTTCGCCCAGTGATGGGCATGCAACGAAGGAATTGGGGATTCACATATAAATATTTTACACTATGAACAGAGTAATGGACCCGTTTGATCTCACTCGGCCTTATTGTATAAGGGCTTCCGGAAATATAGATAGGAAGAAACTTGCACCAAAACTATTATGCATCTGTGAGTCCAGAAATGATTTCTCCTGTCAGTTCATTATTTTGTGATGGTATCTTTATGAACTCGAAGCTTAATGGATACATATCTATGGCGTTTTATGACCGTTAACACTCTGTTATTTGCCTTTCTCCTGGCGTAAATGTCAAATTGAGAATTCGTCAGCTCATAACATATGACCCACTAATTAGACTTCCAAATTACTCACTTGCTGAATTGTACGCGGATGATTAAAGAAAGGTGATAACGTCAGTTGTGATCATTCAGTTTGTTCTTTATAAACATTGGTTCATTACTCTGGTGGTATACATAATATTAAATAATGAGATTATGAGAATATATGTAATGAATATAATAATATAATATGATAAAAAATAAAATGACTAAGGATGTCTCCAGCTCCATCCCTCCCCCCATCCCCCCACCCACCCACCTAGCGCGATCACCCAGCTTCACATCTCCCATTCTGGTTTAAGCCGGAACACCATGAATATTCCATATACCCAGACGGGTTTGGAAATCCAAAAAGATCACTGAATGATTCATTATGATAATTCGTCCAGTGAATTTGTATCAGCCTTAGTGACAACGTGTGTTTTCCTTAGCCTGACGTGGCCGGACAACCTATGATTAAATTTGGATTGCATCGATGCTCCATTATTCCCCACAGACACAGGACCAGGGCCATTCGTAAATTGCTTTTTCTCGTATTCCTACCGTCCTTGCTTTACTGTCCGTACTGGAACTGTACCTCTTAGGCAGCGTCCCTCCTGTAAGTTTTAATTCAACAATGTCAGTAAATACCGTATGATAGCACAGGGCTCTCGGCGGGATTCTCCACGGGGCTCTCTGAGACTTGTTTAATATGTTTTCAGTGATATCTGATGACATATGATCAAATTTTATGCACATAATTATAACTCGCCGGCAATAATCGAAAATTTATTGGGCTTGATTCGTCCACATAAGCACTCTGCTTATGGCATCGTGCTTATGTGGACGAATCTCGTCCAATAAATTTTCGATTATAGCCGGATTAAAATCACATGAACTCTTCAATAGGAAGAAGAAACTTGATTACAAAACAACAGGAAATAACACTTTCAAAAGCCTGACATAAGTTTATAATGACTGACAGTGGTCGGCATAGAACTATGGACTGAACAGTTATAATTGGTTTGATATTTCTTTCCCTCATTATTTCTTCTATTTCATTTCACGCAGAACTGTCTTTTGTAGTGGTATAGGATCATTGGTAGAAGTTACTCCGACTTTAATGTCCCCCACCGGTAATTTATACCCACATTATTCGGGAATACTATACACCATAAAACACAATATATCACTTATAATTAGCGACCCCACATTCATCTTTCATCAGAAGACTGTTACTTGTTCAGTTATTAAGGTGTGTGACCTACATAATTTAATTCATTATATATTCATATACAGTATCCCTAACCCTAACGTGAAACGTAAGGGAACTCAGATCAGAACTGGTGAAAATCAGTCAAAAGTGATGTCTTGGCGCATTCTCCCCAGACACACTGCCATGTTTCGCCTATATCTTGGAGTAATATAATATTACTCAAAGCCTATATACAGTAGCTATTCGAGACCGGGTTTCTGGTCACTGTAGCTATCCTATATCCATGAGAAAGGAAAGAATAGATAGTAAGAAGTACCAGGGATGAGATCACGTCAATACCAAATAGTTATCTCTATCGTATTACAATAGGTACTCATGAAAGGTCATGGAATGTACTGATGGATACGTCGATGGAAATATAATGTACTTCTGATTTGTACAGGTACCGAAACAGTAAATCAATACCAGGTGTGGGTATATATATGCGAGAACATATTTATATATTTACTCACTATATGTGCCGGGAGAGCGTTCGTTTCTTTGGTTATTTGCATAAAGGGTTTGGGATTTCATCCCTGTACCCCGACAGGCTAGTGATGAATTAGGATATGGTGAAATGAAGTTAATCTGGCGTTAGGAGTGATGGATGTGTGTATTCGGGCAGTTAGATGGCGGTCAAACAAACCATTGTCAACCCCCGACATTGATGAATTCTCCGCGGATCTACTTCTATTATGCGTTAAGCCTAGCATATGGAGTTCCTTCGAACCTTCACATACAGAGATCTCCAACCTGAACCTACTGCAAAAAAGAGAGGCTTTCAACTGGAGTAGATTGTGGGTGTCTCACTTGGCATTAAATTTGCAGCTGCTAGTTTCCATTAAGGTTTAATGGTTAAGTGATAGTTGAATATCAAACAATTTGATCGTTTATACAACTTGTCATAGGATAAGATTGAGGCGAGGTGAAACAATCGTGGCGTACATAACAGCCAGATGTTTACTTATGTAATTTATATAAATATAATGGAAATGAAACATCATATTCACATTCTCAAGGAGTGTTAGGGTACTATTGTAAAATGATTAAGGCGACGCATGAAATATAACAACTCGGATTGTTATGCGTATTTTTGAAATAAAGATGAAATAAAGATTTTGTAATGTAATGTGGCCAATAAAAATATCTAAAAAAAAAAGTGGCCAACATCTTTCTCAAATAGTTAAAATCCCGCCCCCCCCCCCCCCCCTCACCTCTTCACATACTGCTGTATTGCATGCTTCCGTATATTACAACTTCTGCTAATTCTTCGTTTTATTTCCTTATTTATAGTAATCTATCCTCCGAAAATGTTCTTGGTCTGAAGGATTGCCATGAATGTAAGAATAGAGACCATACATTATTCTGGTGGAAGCTGCTACCCATCCATCATACAACTCATTAGTGTATCCTACTTTGGCGCCAGCCATGCATGTATATCAGCACTGTTAATGTACTAACTGCATCTCCTATTATCTACGTATACGCTAGGGTGCCCCTCACAAACACTTGCCCATCACTCTACTTGCGCACTTGTTCATCTTCCCATCTCTTCCACACAACAGGGTTTCTTATAAGTTATAGGGCTTTCTTATACTGTGTCATCCTCCCAAGCCAGGACGAGACTCTCAAATCTACGCTTGATAGAGTAAGCGAAAGGAAAGACTGTCCTGAGTTCGGAGGATGATACTGTGCCTGCCTCCTTGATAGTTGCTTTCACTTGTCTATTTATTCATGCTATTCTCATGTTTATCTACATCTCCCATTCTGATGATGTATATCACTGTTTTTTTGTATAATATATAGGTATCAAATAACCAAAGACCTGTGGACTCCCGATATTTTGTTCATTACAGCCGATAGTTTTTTGAACGAGGTTCACCAGAGGCACCTCGTTCTTACCAATGTCTTTTTCCTGGACTGACCTCAAGGACGTAATTCCAACCTTGACTTCATTAAATAAGTTTTAAAGGTGTTTTCTTTGGCCCAGCCTTTGTGATCGAGTGGGCGATAATGGGGGCTTCGACAAATTTAGAACATGCAGGCTGGCAGGTAGACTCTTGTACAGTCCCACACTATGGCTGGAGCAAGGGTCCAGAAAGCATACCGCTGGATTGGGTTGTGTTGTGATCTGGCTTTTAGGCTAGTTGCTTGTATAAATAAAGAAAAACAGTTGCCGACGAGGTCCCATCCACGCACCCTACCACCTCCACCCAACCCCCACCCCTAGCGCTGCTCAGTGCGTAGGCACTGAGCAGCGGCCTATGCAGTGGCGCTAGCGGCGGTATTGGGAGACACCATTTTCGGCGCTTGTTGATATATTTCGCGGCAATGGCCGTCCATTCGAATCTTCCCGACGGGATCTATCAAGCTATACCTGACTCTAGCGTTGTATATAGACAATATTGTTCCAGTAATCACTAGCTAATATCGTTGCTTACTAATATACGGTAGTTCTCACACCTGACACAAAGCTGAATGAGCATTTATTTCGTTGGCAGAGAAAGCAGCAATTCCCTTTTCTTCTACTATGTACGAAGGACCGTGATAACGGGTACGACTGTTTTAGAGAGAATTTTAGAGAGGAGCCGGTGGCGGCTTTTTTCAAAAGCGGTAGTCGTGGGAGAGTCCAGGGTCATGGACTAGCTGGCAGGGAGCACTGAAGCATAACCAGTATACACACACCATACACACAGTGTCCAGGGTCGCCAAGGGAGGGAGTCCCAAACCACCGTTTTACTTTCCCTTAGTCAAGAGGAATACTGAACCTGGGGTGTATAGTAATAGCAGGACGGTTATCGCAGGCTGGACCAATCGCGCCAATTCCCACCTTTTGTAGGCAAAAGCGTAGCTTCTTCTAAAACATTATGAACGGTGCCCCATACACCAATTCTAACGCCACTAAGACCTGGACCGCCTATATTTCACTTTTCTTCCGTTTTTTCCCCGGGTTCGTCCGCCACCGCCCGCAAAAACACATACCTTTGAACTACCTATACCGATCAAGACAGTCAGAATTACTGAACAGGTCGGTGTAAAAAACTTCGAAAATTATGACCAACGATCCGTTAAATGATTCGAACTGCCCACCATTACGTCCATCGGTAAGCGTGCATAAGGATTTCCATAGGGACTTGTCTCCTCTGCGTGTGCGCGATGCTCTCGTTGTGGGTTCACTTCCGCCAACTCAAACAGTCACGCTCGTCAATGGTGTAAAAAATAAACGTAAAAAATCTTGGATTATAGCATTGAAAAAAGTAACAAAATATATTATCTAATTGTCTGCGTCGTCGTATGGCTCTGCCATAGATCGGCGGCAGACATAGCCAGGCAAAACACTTGACAACCCTTTTGAGCAGGACGGTGGGCACATATGAATGCTGTCAGTCAACAATTTATAAGGTTAACTATAAGCAACTAATTTATCACAGGAAACAAATATTCTCAATGATTCTGGCGGCTAAACTTCTCTGGATAGCTAGTGTCACCATTACTTAGAATCACCTGTAGAAACCCACCCTCGGTTGGTCCGATGACCACCGAGGTTCACTACATATAGATATATTTCTTGTTTTGTTTCTTATTTAGGTAACTTGATATTATGATTCAGTAACTAGTTCAAGCATTATAGTAATGTCTTTGAGTTGTCATATGGTTGATGGTACAGATATTTTGCACGATTTAATATCCCAAAGAATGAATTAATCCATTTATTGCATTGTTTCATTGTTTTTAAACTCCATCTCCCTGCCTCCCTCCCTCTCTCTCTCTCTCTCTCTCTCTCTCTCAAAATCCAACCAACACAGTATGATCGGTCGGACGACGATTCTTGTTGTTTCATATTCCCTAACGCCCCTCTCTGGGGAAGAAAATTTGGGAACCCAATAAATGTTCTTGTCTCATCCGTCTCGAGGGAATATTTGTGAGTTTAGAACATAAACACGTGCTGCTCGAGGTCTATGATTCAGTCTGAGTGTTGTCTGTATTGATGAAGATTTTTTTTGTTCTGTCTCGCTCTATGACTCAGACATATTGCCTATCACGCTAACGTTACACATCATTATAATGACTTTCCATCCTCCTCTTAATTTCATAATGATTGGTCAGCCTCATTTGAACAAACATTTAAATATTAAGTAAGCACGTTGTATATTAACATATTATTATTACATATTATTAACAATTATACGTTAATATGTAGTAGTATAGCTCTGAGCGACCTTGGTGGCTCATATTGTAGAGTACCAGTAATAGAGAGGTCACGAGTTCGATTCCCACCTGATGCATAATATTACATAGTTGTTGTCTGTGGCCATGTGCTCATATGGCCCCTCGGTTTCCTTGGCTTGATGTGACAAGGGTAGTTGGAGAAGGTAGCCTTGGCAGCCATGTAATATAGGGAGGTTGTGGGTTCAATACCCACCTGGCGGAGCCACTCTTTTCTATACCAGTGGTTGCTACAAATAATTACATTAAATTTATATATTCATCATGTCAAATATGAGGCATACATTTTGAATTGAACCAAGTACAATGTATTTGCCTATGCATTTGCCTCATCTGAATCTATTTGAAATCTTTTCGTGGTCTGCTTTCCTTAAATTTGATGGATCCATCCTCCTCTTCCCATTCCACAATGCCCTTCCACATATGCAGCTGCACCATGGAGCTGATATAATTTATTGTACGACAAGAACCAGTGACTCACTCTCAGGGAAAGGTGGTCCAAAGTCACGTGGATGCAGCATTGTCGTAAACCATAAAACACTGTCCTCGTGACTGCTCTTCACCCGAGTTTGTTTGTTCGTCTGGCCTTCACATTTTATTCACCTGCAATGGTAAAGGCGTCACTGTGCTCAATATTGTGACCTTTGGAATAACACTTTTAGCAATAAAACCCCTTCGAATCACCTACAAATGCAGGGTCGGTCTATAGCGCAGTCACAACGTCTTTTTATTTTTCAAGTTCCAGGTAAACTTGAAAAGTATTTGAATTGTGCATTTTCGTTTTCGTTTCGTCATTACCACATGGCAATAAGGAATTGTAACAGGGGCCTGTTGTATAAGCAAAGGGAGGAATTGTCTGTGTGAATTCAGGACTTTGCTTTCTTCCCTTCCTTTGATTGGTTGGAATACAGATTCCTACCCATCATTGATTGTACATAGGCTACTCCTACCAACTGGGAATTTTACACATAAGAAGGATTATTTTTTTCCTCCCTACAGGGGAAGATATTGCCATAAGAATATGGCTTTCCTTAGCTTATGCAACAGGCACCTAGTGCCTAGTTCAGTATTGGACATATTGATTGAATTGTAAGTGCCAATCGTCAGACCAAAGTCATTTATACATGTCTATAATTATGTCCTACTAACTTGATTGTCTATTAGAAAATGTAAAGCCTATTTTTATAAACCTAGTGACCTAGTATGTAGTATGATTACATTCATTTAAACTTGAAAAGTTTACATCTGTCGTAGACGGTGAGGGTGCAAACTACAACTATTAGTCTGATGATTAGAGAGTAGAATTCCACTTGTTGATGCAGGAAGGGCTCTTTTAAAGAACCAACTGATTCTTCTTTTAGCCATCTTTTAGGATGTAGCTGGCCAGTATCGCCGGTGTAACACACCCTCCTAGGACACAAAAGCCTGGATAGATAGAATGACAAATGGGAGAGCATTATGCCCTCCTGAGTAACCAGCTCGTGTTATCTATGCCTGTGTCTTCACACTCGCTGACCGCGTCCCGTCCATCTTCGCAGCGCTTCAGTGGGCCTTCAACTAGCGGG
Organism: Sthenelais limicola; assembly: GCA_942159475.1. Classification (NCBI taxonomy): domain Eukaryota; kingdom Metazoa; phylum Annelida; class Polychaeta; order Phyllodocida; family Sigalionidae; genus Sthenelais; species Sthenelais limicola. The sequence continues at coordinate 111,931,250 of OW804096.1, forward strand.
TCCCAAATGCTTGATATATGTATTATACAGTATGGAGGGACGGTCGGGTTGGGTTGCGTCTGTAGTATCGTCTGTTTCTACGTATATGGTACCACTTTAAACATTATCGAGATAGATAAAATCAGGATTCTTTTTAATCGACTGAAACGTCTTTAATACTTTTTAATTTTAACTGACATGGAATTATTTATGTTTCAGGTCGACGACACCATTCTCACTACGCACACATCACTAAAGTCCTCTTGATCAGGTGAAATACTTTCTTGTCAAAAGTAAGTGTATTAACATATCTTGTCCACAGTTTATTTTCTGGGTATATTTTCTGGGTATAACCTATTCTGACATCTAACGATTTCTCTCTCAAGACCTATAGGCATGAGCTTTTAGCTGGTTGTAGTATTTAATATAGTTAACAAACATTTTATTAACATGATTGTTTCCTTTGGCATTGGGGTGTGTTTTCGTTGAATAAAAAAACAAATCCGTTTAAATCCAACTGACCTCCCTTCTCTGGGTAAGAAAAGTCAGAATCATATTATCCCACATCATTTCTAACTGACTTATTGTGACTCACAGACTCAAGAAGCTAAGGTAAAAATGTCTGTTTAACAGGAAGAGGGCATTGAGGGTCCTGTGTGAAGTCAGAAAGTAGCTCCTAAAATGTTGACAATGCTCCTCCTCACCGTGTATTATGCACATTGCATGGTCATTTCAAGATTTGGCCATATCTGAAAACTGTGGAACTACTACCGCCCCTTGACCTTCATCAGTGAATATACTATGGAAGACCATATTGGTACATACCATCCCGTCCCGGTCCCGACCCGAAGCCATCCCGACCCGAAGCCAAGCCGTCCGTCCCGTCCCATCCATCCCGAATTTCACATCAGCATTGGGCAAAATTTCCATTGGGCAGGGGTAACGGAACAGGATGGGATGGGACGGGACATGGGCCATCAATTCCCACACATCTCTTACCTATGCATGGGTGATTTTTACCAATACACCATTCACAATTGCTTATATATATATGATTATTTATTCAGGGGCGGATAAGTATTAATCCTACAGCTTCGTGTATATTAAATCATTTGTAGGCAATGCAATTACCTTTCATTTGATATATAACACATTATTATAACATAAGGCAATGCAATTACCTTTCATTTGATATATAACACATTATTATAACAATAATAGAGCATGCGTTACATGATTTTGGGTTTTGGTGGAAATTTTGGTAATATGTGATGTGTTTCGCGAAAATGAGTCACAAGTCGCAAACTTGTTATTTCTATGTTTTTAAATTTGATACTTTTATTTTTGAAAAAAAGACAACCATCGCCCAAACTGAACGAACAGCAACACACAATGCATTTCTCTCTTTAAGTCATATACACACTTGTAGTGCTGTGCCCAGTATTGCTAGCTGGCCTTGTTACTACTCCGCTATATAGTCCGGGAGCCAGAGGGTTGAACCCCGCAATGTCGGATAAAGTGTTTTTTTTCGCTGTTTCATGTAGCCTAGGGGTAGGTAATCACAAATCAGGGGGGTGACCGTTCCCACCTATTGAGCAATTTTAGATATTAACCCTTTTATCCCGGTCATGCCAATATACCCCAAATACAGGATTTTATAGGATTCATAGCATTCATTTATTCTGATCTGAATAGTGCACTTTGTGACACCTTTTTGAAATTTGGTATGCTGTTAGAACAGGTCATAAGGTTTTTAAAAATCACTGGCTACAAGTTGGGGGAGAACCCTGGTGGCCGGTAGCTGCAAAATTCAAAATGGCTGCCACCAAACATCAAATGCACCATAGTTTGGCTTCTACTGGCTGGATTTTCAAGTGTGATACCACTTTTCAGATGTTTTTAAGTATGAGAAATTCATTTCTGTGGACTGTATTGAGTTTCAAGGTCATTTCAAGGTCAGAATCCAACATGGCTGCTGCCATGAAACTAGAATGTCATAGCTCAGCTCCAATTAACCACACATACTTCTGTAACACCAGTTTTAATGTGTTTTCAGGAGTGAGGAAACTATTTCTAAAGTCATTTCTCTCTTTTGAGGTCATTTTCTAGGTCAAAATCCAATATGGCTGCCATTGAGGGGCAAGAATGTAATATCTCAGCTGCTATTTGCACTATAACTGTGTTAGTGAGGTAGCTTGAGGCCAGATTTGAGATAGATGTGGATGGATCAAAGGGCCAAATTTACCCCACATGCTGTCCATGTACTTTATGATTTCTATATGAACTACTCTTGTATATTATGGTGGCCATCTTGGATTTCCAAGGTCACCATTATGTAAAAACCTATATCTACCAATATCTCAGCTTCTAAACTACTCAGGATCACCATCTTGGTGTCTAAACATACATTTTCTGGGTCAAGGAATACAACTACACCATTTAGAAAAGGGCTAGATTGGTTTTAGTAACACACAATTTGTATTTGACAATATATTCTCATTAGGCACATGCTATTTAACGTTGCCTCACTTCTCAAAATGACAAATAGAAGAGTTCAGTGCAGTACTGACTGTCTTCATTTATAGACCAGCCCAAACCTTCTTGACTAGATGAAGTGTTCCATTCCAGAAGTTGGAAATATTGAGCACCAACCTCCATTTAGAAGCACCACTACTTGCCTTTACCAAAGAATGTAGACTTGAAACCCCAGGCAAGTAATTGTAGATCTAGCATTGATGTGATGATTTCTAAAGTTCTTGCCTGTACAAAGGCCATTACCAGCTTACTCATAATCACATTGTGCCATGCATTGATCAGTTCCTCAATAAAAGATTTGTGACTCCAGATTGTTGGTTGGGTCATGCACAAAGTCAGCCAGATTGGTTGTTCTTATCACTTTTCTCAAAGACCCTTATCTTACTAAGTTCAACACCTTTTTTGAGTTCTCTAGTTGTTTTAAAAGACCTGACCATCATGCTTAAGAAATATTATAGTGTTATCAATAGGAAGCAAGTGCAGCACATCAACTCCATCAAGAAACATCACATTAAGGATGGTACCCTTGGTGTGAATGTTCAGCAGATTAGATGTCTTTCTGAAGTACAATTTTTCACCATCTAATAGGGCAGAGGCAAGGGATTCTGAAAGCGGAAGGATTCCCAGTCAAACTGACTATATACCCCAAGACCACTTGACCATTTCATTATATTGTGTATGGGCTTTATAAATTGGTATATTCAAGAATTTATTGGCAGATTTGTGAAAATCCCAGTGACTGTGCTAGTCAGACTCTTTGAGAATGGATGGAGGTTGGTAATCTCTCCATGTCTCAGATGTGTATTGAGATCCACCATGAGATTTCGATTACATTGTCCAATCCACAGTGGCAAAATGTTCATCTTTCTTGGTTGGGTCATGCAAAATGTCAGCTGGGGTGTTCTAGAACAACATGATCATAGAGCCAGTACCTTCATGTCTTCAATGTGCAATGTGATGAAGATAAGGCATAGGTGTTCCATGTTGTGAACAGCATCCCAACACTTGAATATTGGACTCTATTACACCATTTCCTGCCTCCATGGTTCCATTGATAAGTACCTTTTTGGAGAAGGGGAGGGGACCAGCCAGAGCTTTGCAAGAGCCAAAACAGCCACATTACATGGTTTTTAACAAGAGTCACAAGTGGCTGATTATGCAATGGCTGATTTTGCAAGTGCATTCTTCCATTGAAATCCCTCCAAGTAGTCTCTGTAATCTTATCTCACTGTTATTATGTACAGTCCACCCGACATGGATATGAATCTTTCTTCTCCAGGGATGTGAACTTATTATTAGTATTGGTGATATTACTTCGGAATGAATTAATAGATGTTACTGTTTGGTTATCACTACTATAATAAAGAAAGTATAACACAGCTCACATAGCCATTTTAAATGTCAGGTATGATATATATAAATGTCTTTCATAGGTATGTCAGACAAGAAATGTACAATAAAAGAACAACTGTAAGGTGGAAAAAGAATGTAGCCCAATGCAGCACATTCATTCTATGTCTGATCATTATTATTGTAGCTGCTCTCTTGTAGAAAATGGGCCAGAACTATGTATTCATGTGGGCCATGTTATCTGTGGACAGTGGGGCCTACAGTGAACTGCAGTAGGTATGTCAAAGAGTGAAAGAGAATGTGGTACAATGTGGGCATGTTGGAAGTGCACTAAAGTCTCCTGTTGCCAATTTTGAGAAGTGAGGAAAGCTTAAACGGCCAAAAGGGCCTGATGAGAATATACTGTGAAATACAGTTGTTAAAGCCAATCTGGTCTTTTTTTAAATGATATAGTTGTATTCCTTGACCCAGAAAATGTATGTTTAGACACCAAGATGGTGACCCTGGGTGGCTTAGAAGCTGAGATATTGGTAGATATAGGTTTTTACATAATGGTGACCTTGGAAATCCAAGATGGCCACCATAATATACAAGAGTGGTTCATATAGAAATTATAAAGTACATGGACAGCATGTGGGGTAAATTTGGCCCTTTGATCCATCCACATCTATCTCAAATCTGGCCTCAAGCTACCTCACTAACACAGTTATTGTGCAAATAGCAGCTGAGATATTACATTCTTGCCCCTCAATGGCAGCCATATTGAATTTTGACCTAGAAAATGACCTCAAAAGAGAGAAATGACTTTAGAAATAGTTTCCTCACTCCTGAAAACACATTAAAACTGGTGTTACAGAAGTATGTGTGGTTAATTGGAGCTGAGCTATGACATTCTAGTTTCATGGCAGCAGCCATGTTGGATTCTGACCTTGAAATGACCTTGAAACTCAATACAGTCCACAGAAATGAATTTCTCATACTTAAAAACATCTGAAAAGTGGTATCACACTTGAAAATCCAGCCAGTAGAAGCCAAACTATGGTGCATTTGATGTTTGGTGGCAGCCATTTTGAATTTTGCAGCTACCGGCCACCAGGGTTCTCCCCCAACTTGTAGCCAGTGATTTTTAAAAACCTTATGACCTGTTCTAACAGCATACCAAATTTCAAAAAGGTGTCACAAAGTGCACTATTCAGATCAGAATAAATGAATGCTATGAATCCTATAAAATCCTGTATTTGGGGTATATTGGCCTGACCAGGATAAAAGGGTTAATATCTAAAATTGCTCAATAGGTGGGAACGGTCACCCCCCTGATTTGTGATTACCTACCCCTAGGCTACATGAAACAGCGAAAAAAAAAACTTTATCCGACATTGCGGGGTTCAGCCCAAAAATGGCCTTTGGCTCCCGGACTAATATGTGCACTGGATAAAGTGACCTTATAATCCACTAGGGGTTTTCAGGGCAGTGCTGTATATATAGACCACTAGAGGTCAATCTTATGCACTGCAGCCTTGTATTTGTAATTACTACTGTATTGTCTTATGTTATATGTACTCTGTGTTCTCTGTGTAACATGTATATTGTAATGTGACACCCTATGTGTGGTGTATGTCTTTTATACACTAGTCTCTGTGTGGCTAGTTGGGTCAGGTTCAGTACTGCCTCCTGTAGTACTGGCCTCCTGAGGTGTTTTTGGAGTGTTTACAGAGAGAGATTGTGGAATAAAGGAGAAAGGCTAGCAAGGACTGAAGGACCTGGGTTCTGTGTTTTAGTATTCGCGTTCCGAGCGTATCTGAATTAATACTAGACACTACACACTATAACTTTGTGAAACATATTTTAACCTTGTCTACCATGCTAATATTAGACAGAAATATATCATGAAATTTAAAATATTCCAGTTGTTGGTAGTAGAAATGTACTGCTAGATTAGTGGATAGTGTAAAAAGGATACCAGTATATTTAATTGACTTTATTCCGCAATAGGTATGAAATCTAAATGAGAGCTTAAATAAGATAGCTGTTTCACCATGCATGTATTAAAGATAAAGGATTAGCGCTGGTCGGCGACCAGGGGTAGCTAAACGTGTTTAGCCTTGCTGGGCATTTCTCATGTTTATACTTGTTGCTATAATGTTTATGGTTGCCTTGACCGATCATGTGACCAAGGGGTGCCTGGTCTCCTCCAATGGTAGCCGAGGTAAAAGGGAATCTCCTAGTAGACCCCTAGGCTACCATTGGTACCCGTATGTAATATTGAACATAAATATTTGTGTATTGGACTGTAGAAATCAGTCAGGTTTGAACCTTTGAATACATACCTACCCTGTATATGTACCTATGATTTAATACAAGAAACTTCATATCTCTTGAACTCTTATTCTTCATTATTCCCTGAATGTTATTTTAACAATAGTGATAAAATCATGTTTAATCATTGGATAACTTTGCGAATATAATTACAAAATATAAATGGAATTTATATTTGTCCGATATGTTGTTTATGAACGTATGAACGCGATTAGCCTTACATAAGGGATATTTATCCCAATGCATTTTTAATCCTTGCATTTATATGGGCGATTTTATTTTGGCAAAAGTCTTTGGATACCAATGTCAGGGTAGAAAAACTAAGATTTATGAAACAGAAATGGGGGAGGGGGAAGGCAGATGGAGGGTGGGGGTGAGGGAGGGGGAGAAAGGAGGAGAACGTGGGGAGGGCGGTGCTCGTACATGACAAGCTATGACAGATAGAGAGGGGGAGAGAGGGGGAAAGAGAGAAAGAGTGAGGCGGGGCAGGATGGAGAGGAGAGAGAGTATACTCATGGGAAAACTAGGCATGTTTGCGTGTTGTGGGGGTGGGAGTGGGAGAGGAGGGGTGAGGGAGAGGGAGAGAGGGAGAGAAAAGTTGGCTGATGATTCAAACCAATAGAATCCAAATTAAGCATAAGAATTGATGTCCCTGGTCCGTCCCGGTCCCAACGTTGTCCTCGCCCGTCCTGAAGTTGTCCCGCACCGGGACGGGACGGGTCGTATGTACCAATACGGTCTTCCATAATATTCACTCCCGCCTCGAATCCCGGGTAGTTCTGTATATGTATTGTATAGCGCGTCCTCATATAATGTTCAGCGTTAATTATGGAGCAGAACAGAGTAACCGTCCATGTGGATTCAAGTGGAATAACTTCCTAAGTCCAAACTGATGGAGAAAGAAATGAGTAGCAAAAGCAAATTATGTATTTTCGGGTATTTTGTTTGGGTGAGTGTTTGTGTTTGCGCAAATTTTTCCAGATGATAAAACACAATTATTACATTAATTCCACCCCATCGATCATTTGCCGTCGCACTACTATGATATACATTATATATAGTGTACGTCTTATGAACTTAACTGGTGAGTGATCAGTAAAATAGCTATATGGATCTCAGTGCAAATGGAAGACAGGATTTAGAAGACGTTTTCCTAAATCACATACCCTTCACATTTCCCTGATTACCGTGAGAATCTTTTTTTTTTGTTTTTTGTTTTTTAAAGATTTTATTTTGACTGGGGTAACATCTCCTAGGTATACCCAGGGTTTTCCAATGGTCCCAGTTTTTACAGAAAGTTAGGGACAAAGGTGGATTAAAGTAAGAAAGAGAGGATATAATAAACAAATAACAATTCAAACATTTGTTAACTCACTAATCATCGATATCTTTGTGGATATTACTTTATAATAGTCGTAATTTAGCCCTCAGGAATATTAGGATTAGCTCCAATTTTTCTCCGCATATAATATATGATATATATTTGCCGAAACAGTCAAAAGTCCGAAGTAAATACGTAAATGATTCCTGAAACCATCCATTTTCGGTTGTGGATAAGTAATTAATGGATTGTGGAAATGCCCTTGAATAAACGTCCATAACATATTGGTTCTGGTCTGCCGTTCGTGGGATGCTGCCAAGTCCCAAAGAAGCACTCTGTCTTAGGTTACAGTTGTAAATTCGATTTTTTCTTATATCTACAGTGCGCCTGGACATACGAACGCCTCTTATTTTATGGCCGACCAGTGATATTCAACCGTTAATTATGTTTAAATCGTGGGGGTTGGGGGCGGGGGGGGGGGGCCAGGATTTTTCTACCTAGGTTCTAGAAGATATCCGTGACGTGTACGAATAAAGAATACTTTGAATTGAATATTCTTTATCTTGCCATGAAGTACAAAGGCGAGTATACGCCTGACTATTCGTCAGTTCTCCATGTGTCTGACATAGAAAAATATGACAATAACCGTAAAAGGTAATTGAATAATATTCCTGCCTATAGAGTTCTCCTGGACTAATTCAGTGCTATTACCCTGATTAAAATGATTGCCTCGACCATTAACATGTTATTTATGTAATCATGGTTTCTGAATACAAGTATCATGTTAATATATATAATATAGGCAGGAACTACATTAGGTTTATCAAAGTACCTATAAGTACCCATATCTGATTGGGAAAAATATGTTTTATACTGAGGAAATCACAACTCGAAGTGAAGTCAATGTCACCTCTGATATCATGAACAGTTATTATGTACATCTGTAACGATGCTCTGCATTATTGAGCTTTATTATTGTATATTGGTGTTTTATTTAATATTAAATTCTACTTCATACTTCATATTATACTAGTTAGCTTCTCTAATAACCTAGCAAACGATCCTTTTAAGTTAAGGGCTAGAAGAGCTGGATCTTATCCGGAAGCCAGCTTACCCATTTGGCATCCCCTTTACCTGTAAAACTTGGCAAATAAGTATATTCCAATCCAATCCAAGCCTGATGCGATATCTAGATTCAGCTATCGTGAGGAATATATACAACATACAGAAATCATTATTGCAAATATCCGTTATATTGTTGGAGTACAGCATGTAGTAATTTGTCTGCAGTATTTGACGAATTCACGTATTAGTGGACTGGAGTGGAAGTCGATTTAAAGATTTTGAATTATATGGTTTATTCACGATTGATTTTCTTACGTAATGTATTACCGGAGTCACTTTCTCAGGAAAAGAGTACGTCCGAATCCATTTCAACAGCACAGGTTGATCACCGCAGATCATTACGGTTATTATTCATTTGTTGCATCAATACTACTTTCGCTCAGTCAAATTATATAATTATTTATTAATATATGAGGCATGAGTTTATGTGAAGTTTGATAGGAAAGATGTTCTACTCATTCATTCCCAACGACATGATTTTCCCTATTCCCGTGGGAATTGGTTATTTATAAATTTGGTTAGAACATTAAATATCTTGACCCACAATTATATACTTTTACTTCCATTACGTTTCCTGGAGTTCAATTACTCAAATATAGGCCCTCCTTCCTGACCTTTCTATTCAGGGTTGTTTAGAGTATCAGTGTTGGTGTCACATTAGAACCGTCCATGGCTGAATGTTTAGGCTGTATATTGCACACATATACGCAGTCAGGGATAGTGATGGTATGCATTATTGAAACCTCTTATCGACCCTTTGGACTCAACACGTCAATACATCAGCCTAGCACACAGTCGGGATTCCTTGAGGTTATATGACGTTATTCGTCATAATACCACTACGGAAAACCGTTACGCATATATATATTAATATGCTTGGCACAAATGCCTCTGTCACCTGAATCCTTAACGTATGAAACGGTATGCTATTTTATCATAAATTAGAAAAGACCATGCGCCTCTCACATCGTTTCCATCATTGACACCAGTACACCCGGTTGCTCGTACGTACACGAGTGGTATCTGTCCTAATAACTTCTCGCTAACCCCTAACTGCATTGAGATATTGTGGTTTAGTTATCATCCTTCATGTACTTCACAGTGAGAATTAGCCCACTAATTCGATGACTACCTTAGTTACCGCTCGTTAATTCTTGTCCCTTGCACGATCATGCACAGGGCAAGTCATTATAAATGCCAGCAAGATCTTAACAAACTTTATATTTCAAAATTATTATTTTAGTATTTTCCATTGATTTCTTGATTCAAGACCTAGTCTAAGCTTTGTAATAATTTCTTGAGAGTATACGGTAAAACTGCCAGGACCCACAAAGGTTATTCTCTATGAGAAATTTGGTTCATAACTTTGTGTGCCTAAGAATATCTGTTCGATATTCATGTTGTCTCAGCAAAGCTAGTGAAATTTTGGGACATAATGATTCAAAATTGCTCCCCCTACGACAAAGAAGAAGCCTATTTTACGGGATACCCGTGGATTTGACTATACATACACTCAGAATCTGTGGTATTGTGTAATTATTGCAAGGTTTGATGTTTTAATTTTTCTACCTAGGCTATGAAGAACATAACGAGAAATGGCTGTCATTAAATTTGTCAAAATTCATTATTTCCTCATCATAACATTGGTATTATTGTTCAGGAACTAGTCAGTATGATATAAAAGTATCTCGAGATTGTTTAAAAGTATCAGGAATCAAAAATGTTTTTCTGTATGAGAACTTTGGTTCATACGTTTTGTCGAATTTGATTATTTCTGTAAAAGAAATTACAAGTTATCGTAAGTAGGTCGTTGATTCTGCTCCGTAATTTTATAGTACTATGGATATATTTCTTTTGTTTCTGAGGAGAGATTGCTTTCAAAAAAGATATCAATGACCTTCGAATTTATTAAATTGATTCTTTCAGTATTACGCACTTGATGTTATTGTCCAAAATCTAGCCAGTATGTTATAGAAATATCTTGACATTGCTCAATAAAAATGCTGGGAATTAATAAAGTTTCTCTGGGAGAAATGTTGTTCATAAGTTTTGAAACGGTTACATTATTTCTGTTTTAAATAATTCCGAATTCATTGGTATATGAATGTTTTTGTTGACGAAATGTCTCTTGAAGGATATTTAGCCAGTATTGAGGTGCTGTGAGATTTAAATGATATGTATATGGTTTGTACAAGCAGCCATGTTGAAGATTCATGATGTTGATATTTATCAAATTTTTCTAAATTATTATAACTTGATATTATGATTCGGGAACTAGTTCAAACATTATAATTTAATGTATATTCAGTTATACCATATAATGTCTTCAGATTATACGGTACAACTGTCAGGAACAATAAAGGTTCTTCTCTATGAGAAATTTGGTTCACAATAATATATTTCTATTATTTAATGATCAAATGAAGATATTTTATGAGTTGTCATATTACATTGTTTATAATAGGCCTACGAACTCTATTTTCCATAGCAAATCTGTGACCCAGTTTGAGTAAAATCATCAACAACAAAATAATATGCGGGAGCTCGAGCTACTGCATTATACTTATGACTGACTTGTCCTGGTGATTTTCAAGACTGTCTCCGCCGCTCATTCCGCCGATTCCACGGCCAGACCGTAGACGCTGCAATTGCAGCTCACCGCATTCGGCGCATATCTGACAGCAGAAATTATTTTGTTATGCTTCAAATCTAAAATGACATATACTACTCACATATTTGCTATGGCAAATTGTGTTCATAGGCCCATCATAGGCTTGGTTTTGATCACGGTAGGCATAGGTAGTGAGTACTGCTGAGTTTTGCAGCTGCAGTGTTGTTTTTGCATTCAATTACATGATCAGACTCCTACTTCGTTCCTAAATGGTATTCTCCTCCTCCTCCTCCTCCTCCTCCTCCTCCTCATTCTATACAGTATCTAAGTAAAAGGTAATTTGATGCTTATTCGAGATAGGAAAACCAACTGCATTGTCATTGCCATTTATTGGGTTGTTACATGTGATATGACGCCTACTGCGTTACTATAGCCAAATAGCTTTGCCGGCCCTGGAAAATGTTGTTTTTCTCCCTCTCTCTCTCTCTCTCTCTCTCTCTCTCTCTCCCATCCCCGCTCTCAATGATAGGACGCCTACTGTGCACTCTCTCTCTCCTCTCCCCATGTGCTTTGCCTGAAGAAATTCATGTCCTCACCTGCGGTTCGAACACCCGACCCTTCGTGTAGACCAGCGCGTAGACTAGTGAGATATTATCGAAACTGGGATTACCCTAACAAATTCATTGCCGACTAATCGGTAAAATTCCGACTTAGTCGTTCATACCTCCGACTTTGTCAACGAGTGCACCAACATATTATGCATGACCAAGGCGCAATATCATACGGCTTATAGTCTGTACACAGCGTCGACTACCAATAATTGGTTGCGTTCGGAAGGCCTTCACTTGTACTTGTACAAAAGCGGGAATAATCGAGCACCCGCATTTAACAAGTGAATACTTTTCTCTTGTTAAACTCATCACTTGTCCCCATCTCCCTCCGTCCCTGCCTTCCTTTTTCTCTCCCAAAATCCAAACCCACCCAACCAAGTAGCATCTGTCGATTGTTTTTTGTTTCTCTTCCTAATGGAGTTAAAAAAGGTAGTCTAAAGTCTATCGTTGATAGAACTAATGACTTCGTCATAGTGACGCTGCTTAATCAGACAGAAATGTCCTCAATATACCAAGCTGATGGACCTTAAAGTTAAGAGACTTCATCAATTAATCAGACTGCCAGTTCATGCTTAATTTTGAGTCATTGTCCACCCCAAGATTCATAATTATCACTTTGGCAGATCTTGTTACCATTGAAGTTAATCATAGATGATGTCTATTCTAAAAACAATGAATTTTGATTTCTATAAGTGCATCAGAATTTGGTCCCAACAGACCATCCATGAAATTTACACATATCCCTTTCAATCGTGCATATTACTTCGTCTAAATTATCTCCTATTATAGACAATACAGTGTCGTCCGCATATAATATCAGATCACTATTATCACTATTATTCAGCTTTTCATTCGCTTTTTATCTGCTCAAGTCAAACGCAGCAGATTTTAGCACAAGGTCCTGGGACTACAAAAGATTTGCATACAAAGGGCATTAAGCAATTCCACTGGACCAATCTTGCTTTGCTCTATGTTCTTTCTTAAGTGCTCTAGACAAAAAAAAACAGAGCGAACCATTAGCGTGTACACATAAAGAGCAGCCCAGTGGAATTGTAGTTTTACTCGGTTCGATATGCTGCTTTGAGATGCCATCATAGAATTATTATTATATTTTATGACAAGAAACAATCCAAGAATCATACTAATGTTTCAGCAAATTGACATTTATTTCCATTTTTCATTGGATATTCGCGTTTTGTCTTTAAACTATTTAGACACCTGTTATTTTAATAGAGAAACTGACATTAACATCCATAAAAGCGTGAGATTATATTAGTTCAATTAATAGAAGGTAGACAGCCTACACATAATATATTTAGAATTCCTCATAATTTAGTTTCATCTATCAACTTCGAAGCAATATTATCCTTTTAACTGACAAAACATTCTACATAATCCACCATTTTTACTTAGTCCAATGAACGAGTGACATCTGATCGTATTTCGGCATGTCTCTTGGCCTGCACCAGGAGGAAGGCCAGCATGGGATGTTTTGGGATGCTTGTCACGGCGCTATTCTCAATTTCCTGGCGGTAATTGGTACCGGTTGATTGTCAATATTTAATTTTCCATATCAAACTACCGAATTATCCCAGACACTGTGGTAATGCTATCTGTGGGACAATTGTGAGAGTAGTTTGTGTAGGGGACAATAAAACTGGACTATTGGGGATTATTTGATTAAGTAAACAGATGTGGATGTTAGGTGTTAAAAGAGGCTACCCCCCCCCCCCCCCCCCCCCCAATATCTAATTCATTATGAAAGTGTCCAGAATTGTAATTCTCTGAATGAATATTTAGGAAAACATTATAAGCATGTCACCCCTTGAAAAACAGTTCCATCTGGTGGAAAAAACATACGAAATGAATATATCGCATGTACTTTCTATGTAAGTAGTATAGGGAAATCTTGGTTTGGCAACGGCACTACAGATTGGAACTAGGTTTGAAAACGATTGTTTTCATATGGATAAGGTGTGCCTCCAATTTCGTTTTCATATTAGATTGTTTCATTCTAGATACTTTTGATGTGAAAACAACTTCCATCTGTATGCCCGCAATTTGGCCTTTCTTTCTTAAGCTTATACAGTCAAAGGGAAGAATTAGCCCCAAATTTAGCAAAAATTACTCTTGAAATACTCTTGAAATACATTTAATTTTACTTGGTATAATATATAGTTGGTATATATACAGTTGTCCTAGGTATGTCCTGACAAGCTGGGAACGGCGTATTCATTTTTAAGAAAATGGTAGACTTGCAAAAATTTAACACGGGAAATCCGATAGGGGAAAAATAATTAAAATCGAGATATTCATTATCAGGATTAAAGGTACTTTAAAAATATGCACTGTCGCGCCGGTTTCTTTTTCAAAGGTCCCTCAAAGATAGTTAAAGACAAACAAATGTTTAAGGGGTTCCCTAGCTAAGTCTAGAAAGGAATTTCCCAAATCTTATAAAGGAGAGAATAAAGGAAAACGTTCAAAAGGATTGATTTTAGAAGTTTCGGGAAAAGATTCAGTTCAGAATAAGAAAAAGGTAATGGGGAGTCGCCAGTCAATATCACTGCAGTAATGGGAGAAAGTGCATGGATGCAGTATAACATGTCTGTACATTTATATACATGTATATGATTCCCTATGTTATGTCATACAAATCAAAGTTGAAATTTGTCCAATATGTTGGTGCCTGACGCAACCGCAGCAGAGATATGTCATAAATGTGTGTTTGAATATTATGACCTTGAGTACGGTGGAAATAACGTTTTTCTTTACTTCAACGACATCCCTATATATATGCATGATAAATGTATATATTTGTAACAATTACCAATCCTATTTGACCTTGGGTTTACTTTTTACCATCAGGAGCTTCATCTTCTTTCTCTTGTATACATATTTTACAAATATCCTCATATATACCACTGTCACCCCTTTGCGCCATCGTTCTCGGCACCTTTCTTCTATTATATCCCCTTTCTCTGTGCCGCGTTGCCCGTCATCTACCACCCCTTGGCACATTGCAAGGCAGAGAAAACCCCATCTCTCTGCTGCTTCCCCACTGTTGTCCCACCTTCAACTCGCTCGTTCTGGCTGGTGCAGTGATTGCATCCATTGATCCACCGCAGCCACGCCATTGCCTCCACCATTCTACCACCCGCCACCGCCTTCTTCTCCTCCTCCTCCTCCACCACCTCCCCCTGCACCACATCCTACCGTCCTCTGATCGTGCTGGCCCAGTGGGAAAGTCACAAAGTTCATCATATTGATCCAGCCTGGCTTGGGCCGGTCGAACGCCTCGTCTTCCTTTACTTCGGCTTTTAGTTATGGTCTCCATCCTTCAAACACTCTGAGCAACAGCAGAGGAATCTGCTCGTTCCTGAAACGGTTCTTCAAATAACAAATATCTGTGACAGTTAGTGGTTGAAATCGAACATAAATGTTAACATTTTTCGGTTATGTACGGTCTACAGTTTGTACATTTTACGGTTGTCGATCAATGGTTTTTTAAAACTTACCAATATTAGAAACGACGGTATAGTTCTTAGAATAATTATCAATGTGTGCATATGACTGGAACGTGAAGAAACACTTTATAGATTCATTTACTGTAAGTGTAAGCAATGATTAACAATTGGGGTTTGGGTTTGTATGGATATGACTGGCAAGTGAGGAAACAATTTGCACATTCATTTACTCTAAGCACTGATTATCCATTGTAGTTTGGATCTCTCCCTCTCCCTATCTCTCCTCTCCTCCTCTCTCCCTCCCCATAGTGCACTCCCTCTCCTCTCACTCTCTGCTACAGCTGCTGTCCCCTGTGTGAGAGGTAGAGGTTATACAATCCTTGTAAAGGGTTTGTTTCCCTGAGGAGTCGCTTCGCTTATTCAAAAATAATGGTGTTAAAAAATTGCTAGAATCGGAAGCGACATAACCTTAATTGTGAATGGTTTCCCCAAGGGTTATGATCCCAGTGTACTGTTATGAGAAGGTTTGGGAGGAGAGAATCCCCCCGCCCCCACCCCCCCTCCACTACACACACACACCTATACCTTACCTACCTAGCTAGATACACACACTCTCCCAACCCACCCGATAAACCACCCCATCCTGGGATCATTGGCACTCTTCACTTCCTGGCTGCGTGCCGCCCCCGCCGCTACCGCCCAAGGGGATTCCCACAGGTTAACTGCCAGTTGAGTTTTTCATTCATAAAAATCTTGTGGGTAGAATTACTGAACCGTAATCATGGGGAATTCCCTCCCTAAAAATCTGGTATCCACATAAGGATGTGTTTTTTAAAGACCGAATTGTCCTTAAGCTTGTGACCACCATGAACCGATTGTACCTCCTGTGGTGTTGCAGACATATGATATGATAGAAATATCCTGAATGAATATATATGTCCTTTCATCTACAAATATAAATATCTATGCTTTCTTCAAATGCCTTTCACTGATTTGTCCTCCTCAAATCTGATGAATTCAAGAACAACCAAATCTCAAAAGACAGCCTTGAAGTGTTTTTCTATTGGATGGAAACGACTTGAACAATTTCAGTCTCCTTCTTTCCCTCTCTCACTCAGCCACTTGCCATTTGATATTGTTTGTTTGGCCCGAGGAAAGGACGTAATGGGTTTATTGCATAAAAGCCTATCTGCCGATAACGGAAATACCTAACGCTAATACGGAAGGGTTCCTTCTTTCACCCCCTTTGCCTATAGCTGCAGCTTCTCTCCGTAATACTACGGTAGTTCTTGTAACGCCTAATAGGCGGTAGCAGTGAATATTAGGAGGAAGTGGAGAAAATGGGTTGGTAAAGCTGGTGCGTGCTGTATTGACAGGCCATTTCCCCCGTATAAGGGGAACCAGAAGATGTAGAATATAATCAAATAAAATGCATGACTCAGAACTTAACCAGCAATGCGTAAAGAGAGATAGGAAACTTTGCCATAACCATGGGTACGCAGAAGGTTCTCCTATTTTTTCATACTGAATCTGAAAGCCCCGCCTGTGTTTTAGCCATTCAGAAATCCGGACAAAAACCGTTCGTGATCTTGGGTCTGTCTCTTCTATTACTTTGACTTAATTAAAAACTTTTCTCTGATAAATTTAGGGGGAGGGGTGATCATTTGGGGAATTTCTCGATAACCTACATCTATATCATCGAGATTTCATGAGCGACAGAGAAATGCTCAACTGAATAAACATCTACCTTCACACTTCACACTGCCAGAAAAGAGAAGCGTTAAAATAAAAATAAAAACATTAGGACAGAAGGGTATTCAGTTTGTATATTGGCATTGGAGTCTGCAGCACCAATGTGAACTAGCTACCAACACCAAAGCACCAGCACCCCACCATTGCAACTACTGCCACCACCATCTCCACCACCACCACCACCACCACCACTTCCTCCCGACACTCGCGCCACATGTACACACTCAACCGACGAGTCCGGCAGCAGTAAGAGAAGGAGCAGGAGGGACGCAGGAGGTAACGTCTACCACTCGGACTACTACCACCGCCGCTACCAATATTACAACCAGAAGGACAAGGGGAAGAGAGTGAGAGTGGACATACTAACTCAGCAAACGACGCGCACATATTGTGAGTGGTTTTAGCCCATGATCATGGATTATTAGTACAGTTAGTGGCAGGATATTTGTATTTTTAATCATAATTAATTGGATTAGATACCAAGTTGTCTATCCAGTCTAAAGCAAGTGGATATTTTGATACTGTTCATCACTGGTAGGAATTCCTCCACACCTGTCAAACAGCATCAGCAACAACATAACATAACGATGCATCAAGGTAAAGGTAAATCTGTCGTCGCTTAACCCTCGGCTAGGATCAAGTGGAAATCGTTTCAACCCTCCCATTTAAGTTATTTTGTCCTCCTGTCTAGAGTAATTGCTGGGGTTGATCAAGGTTGTTTTCCATAATTCGTTTTCGCTCCTTCTATCACTCTAATCGACGATTCCTTGTACCAAAGTCTGATTCCTATTACTCGGCGAAAATAATGTTAATCTCATTTATATGAGAACTATTGCCATGTTTTGTGTCTTACGTCTCTTCCCCCCAACCCCGCCCTCACCCCCTCCCGTTTTTCACATGGTGACATTGCGTAAAGGTCAATTTACATGCCCCGCGAAGATAGGCTGTTTTTACAACGATCATGGTTATCTTTCTTGTCGTCACCAAAATTTGAAAAGTCGGATATTTTCCACCTAGATACTGAACAACACTTTATTTCTTTGATTCAATTCACCCTTCACCGACACTAATATTTCGTATTTCGCTATCTCGTGAGACGCTTTTCCCAACTACTCACGTCCTTTATTACTCATTCCTAGAAACATCCAAACATCGCTAATCGTTGTTTGACTAAAGATGTGAATATACATGTATGCATAACCAAATTAATTCAAATAACAAGTACATTTATTAAATCTGGAATCGGTAGTAACAACGTTGTAAAAGGTCTAATTAATAGGGACTTTAATTACCGACAAACCATTTCCATGGTTCTCTGCTGCAACACGTTGAATAGAAGAGGTACACAATATTTTAGAGCAAAATAATTTCATGATGTAGATAGGGATTGACACCAAATCCGGAAATGAGGCAAAGTTGGATGTCTGTTGCTGATGTTTATTAAAAATGTTTGCAACGTTTCGAATAATCATTTATTCTTCACCGGGGAACTTAAACAATTTTATGTTTAGAGCAATTTCCACAATCAGGAAAACCCCTACTATTCATCTAATGCAGGAACTCCACTATGGGGAAAAACGGCCAAAAACGGCTGCGACGAATTTTTTGCGACGAAATATCTAATCAAGTTAGATATTTTGCAATTGTTGGCAACAAATAAATGTGTTGCCAACAACCTATTTTACCCCCTCATCCACTAGAATTTTTAGTCATGTCGAATTTTCCGAATTTTTAGAAATGTCGGCGACGAATTTTGCCTGTTGGCGCCGTTTTTTTTACCTATAGTGGAGTTCCGCTATAAAGCCTCAGAAAATCGTCTTATAAATACAAATCAAAATTAAGTTCTTCCCTATACTCAGTCTATAAACAGCTGCTGATAGGTGATATGTCAATATACTACACTTAACATCGGTAATACCCTATGTTACATGTATCTCATTGTTGAGGCGGGCGGACACGATCGGTGACCTCTTGTCGAAGTAGCCATCTCAGTCAACAGCCCCTGGTCAACGTAAGAGAATGGAGACATTGACCCAGTTAGAGCTAGTCAGTGCACCTTGATGCTATGGCAGCTACGCATTAAGTATGATTAACATATGGGCACATCCGCATACATGACTATTGCATTTCAATGATAAATCAATATTTGATTTCAAGGCTGGGTCTTGAATGCGCTTTTAGGCAGCGACTCGTTTTACATTGGGCACACTACTCGTGAATACATCTAGGGACACGCATGTTTTACCATCCGGTGATAATTTTCTCTGTCTATTGAATGTGACAGATTCCTTAGATGTGTGGTTATTGTGAGGAATGTAATTATGGTTATATTTGTTGTATATTAGGTACGCGTACACGTTGAACTAAGTTAATTAATTACCTTTTGACAGAAGAGTACATTTAATTTCCATTTTTAACTGAAGTTAATTACTTTTATTTTCGTTTAATCATTTTCGATTAAAATAGGTTTGAGAAATGCTTTCAGTTTTTAAATTGGTCTCTGCTGCGGTACATTGTTTTTAAATCATTCTTGTTGGAATAAGATATTAATCGATACGATATTAATGATTGGCACTGCGCCGGGCGATTGTTTTTTTTATTATAAATTATATATTTTTGTAGTTGACTTGTACCTTAATATTTACCTTACTATTACTTATGATCTCTTTATTAGCTTGTTGCTATAACTAAATGAACTTTGGTGTAGAATCAGCTTATTCTTAAAAAAGAGTAAAGTGCATAAGGTGTGAGCTAAATACAAACCTTCAAATACAATCCTGATCAACCGGAACTAATTTTCTCTAAAAACGTCACGCAAATTGCAATATGTGGTGACCCAAAGCCAGTTTCCAGCATATCAGGAAATTATATTGAAGCTGGATTTGTGAATTAACTCCTGTATAGCTTCTTGACCCAAGGCTGATTTGACTTTGAAGTGTATGTTGTTGATAATTGATTACCGTCTAGTAACATACATAGCAACACCGAATCAAAGCAAACCGCTGCATCATCGACCAATGCACGTGCCCAGTCCAAACTTTAGAATTAAGGGAATGTACGAGGGCGGTCGGCGGAGGAGAATATGTTGCCTTCATGAACCTTTTACTCTAAGCCTACATATTTCATATATATTATGGATGCCCCGACATTTCCTGATTCTTTCTATCATTGTGAGGGCATTATCATGAGATTACTTATTTAGAGATTGTTGTCACAATTGGATTGGTAATAGTTAATACCGATACATTTCCTTTATATCGACTATAGGTTAGGCTTACGGTCACACACATGGATATGTATTTCATTGGGCCGACTTGACGGGCAAATACATTTTGCATGTAAATGTTCCCATAGGGTCCAATGTCCAGCCCCGCGTTTTATACCGTCTAAAGCATTGGATAGGTCTCAAGTAAATCTTTCGTCGTGCATACTAATCTTTGCCATTCCTCAAATAGATGATTACATGGTCACCAAACTCAAAGACTCCTTTAGGTTCAGCATGGAACGGTCTGTTAGCTTCTGTTACATATTTATATTGTCCTTGCCACTAGCTCCTTAACGAAGGCAAGTTTGCGTGGCCTTTGCTTAAAAAATGTG
The DNA here is from genome assembly GCA_942159475.1 of Sthenelais limicola. Lineage (NCBI taxonomy): Eukaryota > Metazoa > Annelida > Polychaeta > Phyllodocida > Sigalionidae > Sthenelais > Sthenelais limicola. The sequence continues at coordinate 111,951,911 of OW804096.1, forward strand.
GCGTGTGCATTTGAAAAAATACGCTGAGTTTGCAGAAAGCGAGACTGCCTTCATGTTAGAACAAGGGTCGCTGGATGAGATGGCTTGGGCTGAGGGCGTCGAGGAAGGTGTTTCCGGTGGAGGGGTGAGAACTTCCGGTGGTTGAAGGGGTGGACAGGGTGATTGTTATGGGACGGAAGTTGCAGGGATCTTTTGTGCATTCCGCATAGGTCGGCAGGCAGAGCTGAGTCGATTACAGGCCAGATTCCAGCGCTCTCGTGAATATCAGCGACTTGCAGTACGAACGACTCAGCACTGGAGAAACAAGCTGTGATCTATTGCAAACACGATGGATCAGGGGGTGATTTATCTATTTTTCACCCCTCATCAAATAGCAACCACACATACCTATCCTCTTCTTCCTGTTATATATCAAAAGGGCGATTTTAAAAATTAAGTCTCTCTAAGATAAGTAAAGATTTTTCATCACAACATATAGGCGCAAATGGTATCCAGTTCCGTAATGATATCAATCGCACTAGGAACGCCAGATATGGCGCTAAAATTCTGATATATAAAGAGAATTAGAATATACTAGCCATCTCTATCTTTTTGCTGATTCAATAGGTACATTAGTGCAATCCGAGTATTCCCTATGTTGCCTTGTAGGGGTAAAATGACATTGGCAGTGTTGTCCGTGGTTAAGAATTCTGTCCATGTCTCTAACAGACAAGTCATTCAATCACCTGAATTGTGCCGGTGCCGGCATTTATTTCCCTTTCCCCCTAGGTTAAGTTTATATAACAATTCGCCTGGTCATACTTGTAATACTATTGCTGGATGCACCCCATGCAATACCTTTCCGTGCTCTGGCTGAAACAAATGATTATGCATCGGTTTCCTCTTTGGTCTCCCTAATTCACTGACCATACGTCCAAAAGAGGATCCTTTTACCCATGAACATATTTGGCTTGGAGCTTCCGCTGCATGGGCTATTCGAATGTATCATGCAATATTCTAAATATACTATTTGGCTGGGTCTGTAGACTAAGATGAGCAATATGTAGTTGAGTTGTATGAGGTCCACAAGCAGACCACAACCCTGCCCAGCCGTAGATAAATAAATAAAATAATTATGAAAATAATTTTTCTGAGAGCTGATGAGGCTGAAGCTACAGAATAATCTTTCATTAGGCGAGTTTGCCTATGGAATTCATGTTATCCGTGAGTCCATAGGCATCCATAAGTACATAACTAAAGTACCTGATGAGGCGAAACTGCATGAAAGTACATTCTCAAAATAAAAGGGCATTGAGAACATCCCGTACCCCTCTTCTTAATAATGCTGAAAGAAAAGGTTTAGGGTCTGAAAGCAGACGAGACAACCTGTAACCTTTGATAATGAGATAATGTGTATAGAGGGATACAATTCTAAAGTGTATGCATGTTACAGGAATAGATATTGTTCAGAAGTAAGAGTACTTATAAGCTGGATTGTATACAAGATCTGATTATAATATTTGTGATGAGCATCGTGATAACACATCCATAATGCGTTTTTGTATAACAGATGTTAAATATATTGGCCTTCAATTGACTTTGTAATAACAAATCCTTTAGAGGAACACAAAGGAGTAGATTAATTTAAGTTCCTGTCTGTCATCATGTATGGAAGCTCCTTACCACATCATTACATCATTAAGGCATTTCCAGAAAACACCAAATCCTTAAAATCTGTTATACTAAGAATACTGCTCCCCTGTCGACTGTTCCTTGCCCCTTTTCAAATTATATAGATTCAATATTTTGTAATGTCACATGCTTTCCATGATCACTATTCAATGATGGTTGCTCCAAGAAGGGAATATTTTTATATCTTTCTGTTTTGTTGTATTTATTCTCAAATGGGTATGGCTATTTTAACGGTCTGACGCTCACAAAATCGAGGACCTTCCAAATAATTATTTGTAACTTAATTTGCATCAATTAATTCCAGGTTACTCAAGTATTAGCCGAATCGTATAAGTTATAACCATATATATAGGCGTAATAATGAGCCCGCAAATAGTACAAAAGAGATAGGGGATTATAATAATTTCTAATGAATAAAAAACAAAAAAACAACGGGAGAATAGGAATGCCATTGAACTATATTTACACAATATTAACTACAGTCTTTTGGGGTTTGGGCGTTTTAGTTTTTGGTTTGAATTTGGTTGTTTCAGATTTTGAGCATTTCAAAGTTTAGGCGTTTCAGAGTTTGGGCATTTTGGAGGGGGTGGTGGGGGTGCTATTATTTGCTCTTAATGGTGAGAGGATGGTTGAAAAGGAAAACAACATCCTATATTAGATTAAGATGGTCCAACAAATCCCTATATGATATGATTGGATAGAGGGGATTCATGTGGGGCAACAGTGTTTAACTTTTATGGTCGAGGTACACAGACTGAAAGTCTATAATATAAGAGTAAGATCCATATAGTATAGTACGAACATGAGTACAGTACATGAGCTTTGAATAAAATGCAAATCTGGAAGGAATCACTAACTCATGAAAATGTGAGCATATTGTCAATAGGACCGATACGGGTTAGATCAAAGCGTGTAAATCACGTTCCTTCTATAAGCGTTTTCAAAGACGATTTAAATATGAATCTATAAGAATAGGCTTGGTAAGTAGACGTGCTGCTGGGAACAGAATTAACATCTCCCATGTCTACACCTTTTCTTGGACATGCTATCTACTCCTCATTTGATGCCCAATAATTACACCACCCCTCGCCTAAAGTTGGTTTGCCATTAGACTGAGATCCAAAGGTGATGGCGACGTGGTAGTCAGGTAAAATAATATTTTACCTGACTACACGTTCAATGTCGTTAGCACATTAATTACCTCTAGCCCTAGGACACTTGTGCCATTTGTCGATAATATACGCTATTGTGGTGAATCAGTAAAGAGCCCGGCGATTCGGAGGTGAGAAGAAGTAAGCATTTAATTGTTAAAGAGAAAGAATAATTCAAAATAGTAAGTTATGTGAGAATATAAACTCAATTGCGTAACAGCTAGGGAAATATTAGTTATCTTGCAACGTTTCTGCAAATGTTCTCATGTGCGGTCTAAAACGCCGTGCGTGCGGAGAGATATTTGTATATACATACATTCTCATTAGCCCACGAGTTTCCATAATTATTGTATTCCTGTGGCGGTACATGTGGATTAAACAGAAAACCCAGATATTAGATGCGATAACAGTGGAGGAATAATAACCCTTGGCAACTTACTATTTTCAGTAAGGTGTTAAGGCTGGTCTCACACCTATTTTTATTTTTTGATGAGTGGAACAATGCTCAGCGAAGAACTATCAGTTTTGCACGTGGAGAAAAAAAGTCGTTCACTGACTCAAGCTTTATTATGATGTCATTTCGCGATAAAAGTGTCGACTTTGTCGCCCGATCCGATTTATAAATTCTGAATTCGTGCCTGCCTCCACAAATACAGCAGGTCACAACAAGAGTCAACCAACGTAGCTATAGGATCGTTGAGTCAACCACCCAGGACTATTACATAAACATTTTCAAAACATTTTCCTAATCGTTTCTTACAATTTACTCGACACACAAATGAATCAGCAAAGCGTCAATTGTGAGGCCGGTGGTTCAAACCTTGATGCCAGAGAAAATATTGCATATTTTCTGTTAGTTCATGATTATTTAACTTTCTTGGTTCGTTCTAAGACTTGGCCACCGAACAAGATCGCCTATCAAATTCTTCAATTGTTCGACTACGCAATCCAGATTGCCCGCCTGGGCTTAGTAATTAATAGATTTACTATTCCATGGTTGCCTTTCCAATAGAACTCGATCTTTCTACATCCGATCTTTTTTTACTGATCCTCAAAATTTAACATAGCATTTATATTTATGGTTATGATGACTATTTTAAAAGCGATCCTATAATCACTGGTGATTACAATACATAGCGCATAAATAGGTTTTAACCCATTGTTCACCTGTTTATGATATACTTAGTAAGTTGGCTATACGCTCTTGCCTGTACTAATAGCTGCAGTTCTTGATATGATTTGGAAAGCTCATTGGGCCTACCTCCGGTTAGTGAATAAATAACAGTGTTTGACTTGCTGCTCGAGCAGTGGAGTGCGGATAGCATTCACTGCCTGAAAGCCTCACATGGATTTGTAACCACGAGTACAACAAACAACTGTCAGTCATCAAGTAGGAGCCTGTTTTATATACAATACATAATACATATTATATATAATACACATTTTACATATAATATTGTTGATCATTGAAATATCCTTCTCTTTAGGGTTAGGGTAGGTTGCTATTTCTTAAACATTCGGCACATACAATATGACATGGAGTAAATACTGTGTAGGCTTTCAATTTCTCGATGTTGGTATCGTCAAACGCTACGTATATATTGCATAATATTGTGCTGACCAAGGCGGTATATTAGCTTTTACATCCCACATCTAGTTCCTACTTGATCAGTATACAGTTTCTAAAAAGGTCCTGCTACTGGAATTATATACGTATGCAGATTGGTGTGTTTTTTGCGGGGCTATTAAACAGGCATAGCATATATAGCCATTCATATCTCCCTTCTTGATCTCCATATGGAAATTTCATAGCTTACGTTGTGGAGACACGTTGTTTATAAATGATGGCATAATAGAGTAGGGTCAAATTCACTGGTATTCCATATATTTTTTCCTGACATACAATGGATGTATGTATAGATACAAATTCATGGACGATAAACCAGTGGTCAGTGTACCAACGCTAAAGTTAGGTATAATATGAGTGTACCATGAAGCAAGTTTACAACAATGTTTTCTGTAAATTTGCCACCACGAGGTATGCAACTTATGGTATGCGAGACAGCCAGGGTGGGGGTGGAGGTGAGCAGTAAGCAAATTGTTTCTGAACAAAGGCTGGTCCTTTGCACATACAGACCGTGAGTAGTTTTTGTGTTTAGAGTACACGATGAAAATGATCATAGATTATACACCGTATGAATATTTGCCTTAACGAGAACGTCAGTCCAATGAACATCGGTTAAATAATCAAACACGTCGTTGCTCCCAAGGTATGTGGGTTCGGGTTCAGTTATAGGATGTTGTAGGCAACATGTATATAACATTTAACAGAAAGAAATCAATAAGTTTGTGGCTTCCTGTCATTGAAATATTTTGACTTACATTTCCAAAAAACATAATCTCTATATCAAATTTTGTATAGCGAGTCATGCCCTTCACAATTCGATTTTCGAATCAGGGGTTTTGTTGGTTAGGATCGCTGAAAACATGTACACCGTTTAAAAGCTTCAGCTTCAAGCTAAAAGATTTCGCTCACCATGGCATTGAACTTTCCCTCACTACCCAATACTCGAATAAGCCTGCGTCTTAATTTAGGCGCATAAACAACACTAAAGCTTTCATTTCCATTGTTACAATATGAGGCAAATGAGCTTTCATCCTCTTATATCATTTGAGGGCTACCAGGAGCACTTCGACACGACTACTGACCTTAAGCTTATTGCTACCAAGAAAAAGACGCAATGTATTTCGAATGAGCTTATTTGAACCCATGTGTCCATGTAATGAAGTCTATTTTGCTCTGTTCATATGGTCTCCTGGTAATTAGTCAATATCGGCTCACTTTTTCATATTATATCCCTCGGCTTTGCCTAAACAAAATAAGACCCTTTCAACACTAGTTATACCGCTATCCCACTACCATATCTGTAGCGCTCTATTATGACTTATGATTATGTACATTTGTATTACGTATGGCTTATGCGCATACTACATTGGTTGCGACTTTTAAGCATCTTAATACATAATTTCTTGTGATAACGAACTTCCACGATCTAGTTATCGACCCTATGATTTGATATTGAAAAATTCTCACGATTCATTGCCTCACAAATTTACTGTACATCATAGTTTGATTTCATGCGTACGTCATTAGGGATTGAGCTGGGATAAATAGATTCAATAGTTTGCTAATACGTAACATTGTTTAAGCATCATTCCCCACCGTGCTCTGACTCGAGACTGGATTAGATACTTACGTATTTCCCTCTTGTGTTATCCTCCCCCAGGTATTATCAAGTTACCTCATCCCTACCGGATAGTAAGCACCAAAGATACCGATTTCTTTGTCTCCTTGTCTTTGGATCTTTCATTAGATCACAACGGCGCGCATATGACCTTATTATGGCCTTGAGTGAGATACGAATAGTAAGGGTTTGATCCCTTGTGTAATTGAAAAGCATATAGGCTCTCCCTCAATATCCTATACTATTATAGAAAGTCCGAAGGCTATGAGCTCTTCAGCATAGTCTATTGTCATCTCTCTCATTATTTTCTTTTAATTCCGATCTTTATATCCCTTATTTGAATTCCCGGAGATTAGTATGGACGTGGATTGAATAGATGAATTGGTGACATCAATCGAAAAAGCCATGGAAATTTCTCTAATGTAATGTGGACATTGTTAAAGGAGACGCTGAAGGGCAGATATCTGATATAGGTAGGCCAGTGGGAAACCTTAATGAAAGAAAGCGAACTCGCATTCGGTTAAAGGGAATGGGAGTCTAAACAACCAAGTGCAAATCAAAAGGCACATATATACACCGGATACACGACCGTGTAATTTAAATTTCCAGTGCTGTATATTGAATTGATAGAATTGGTTAAAGCGTAAACAGCTTTATGGCGATCAGAAATTTAAGATAACTCTGTTAAAGATGGCAGTGAAAAGTTTGAAATTTATATCGTGGTTATCGCCAGTGTTATGGAATTAGTTTTGTATTGGCACCGGTAGCAACTCCTTGCTCGGCAAGGATCAATAAAGCGATAAACCGATAGTGATTGACTTTAATTAATCCCTAGATATCCCCACCTCAGCTAATCCTCCCTGTCTAGTCAAATAATCTCGGCTACTTCCACATCGTCCTCATACATTAATAATTTTCTCATCCACTTAGTCCCAATGCCGTTTGAGTCAAGTTCAACACACCGATGTAGAGAGTAACGCACAATCTGTGTGTATTAAAGGCAGTGTTATATATTTCTATTTAAGTACTTCAAGGGTGAAAACCTGGAATTATAAGATATTGTTATGACAATAATCAGCAAGAATGATCCGATCACAACGATGTTGTAATGATGTGGCCGAAGTTATGGCAAATAAGTAACTCTGGGAGATTATAAAACATTGTGTTAAATTAATGTGGACAAGTATTCTACAAGTACGCCTGTTTCCAGGCAAATGTTTGAAATAAACTGTCGCTAAGTTTTGGTGAGGATGGAGATATGGATGATAGGATTCCCGTGTTAACTGTTGGGCTTCTAAGTGGAAGGAACCAAATGAGACCAAACATTTACCCAGAATGAGATGACAAGATTTCCTACTACGCCACCAGGCGCACTGTTTGTTTTAAAGCCCTGGTTGAAGAATTTTTCCCATTTTTTTCTGGTATGCTTTCTCAGCACTTGGAGATTGACGGAACTTTTCAGTGGATAAAATGTGTTTGAAATAAGAGGGATGAGATGCCTTATGTATCAAATCTGATGTACCATTGTTATAAAGTCCCAATGCCAACTCCACGCTGAAATGTAGATCACCTGAATTTTGAATGGCCAGGAATGTTATCTAATTGTCTGAATACTTATGCTCATTCCTGAAAGACTTTACGATTTTTACAAAATTAAGATTGCATTGAATATCCCCATTATGTCTATTCTACTGTCCGAAAATTTTATGATTTTAAAGCAAGTATTTCTTTTGTAAAAATTATTATTATTTTGTATTCTTTTATTTCTTTTGTATTGGGGTTGGGTTTTTTTGCTAAATACACCGATGGTGATGGAGACAAAACCGCCGATATTCTCACCGATATTTGGCTCTAAGTTCGGCCCTAAATTTGGATTCAAATTAAAACACCTGTTCTTCTCCTGTGTTTAGTGTCAATGTGAAATTGAACTTTCTTCGAAGGCCTGGATTGTACCATTGATACTGCTAGAAGTTCAAACGTTATAAAATCGATGTTATACATTCTGAGTACTCCCTACCCACCTCCAGCACAGGTTGTTACACAACGTCTGGGTTGCATCCAACTCAAACCCCCACTGGGAACATCAACTACCTTCCTTCAATGGTCTAGATATCATGCCACCAACCTAATGGGTATAGATCTAGATAACAATCCAATAATTCAACTTAATGTTAATATCTTAATAGAGGAAATCAATGAAAGCGAGTAATTGTTTATGGTTAAAATTGCATTCTTGGACATGTCAACTTTTAGCGATATACATGAAGATTATTCATGGATTATATATAATGGCATAAGCCCATGTACCACTGGTCTCATTGATGCTAGGGTGGCGGTTCTTTTGCCTCCCTTTAGATGAATATATAGGCCTATATGTATATAATATAAATATATACTGGGTGATTATTGGAGAATGATATTGACCGTCAACATGTTCGCTGGTTGACCCAACTCACAGGGATCATGAAAAAACAAGGACATAAGTGCCAATACACATACCCATGGGTGAGTTTATTAATTGACATGGACTCATATGTTCTGCTAGAAAAGTAATTGATAAAGGCTGGAATCAAAGGAACTGGTCCCTTGTGTATTTTCAACTCTGCATAAACGTGGGAAAGCCTCTTCGCTTTCTAGGTAGATGTTTAAAGCGCCCAGTCGATTGACTCGCGCTTTGCCAAACAAAGCAGACAATGTATGACTTAATATTTTGTTTATCTTATACCATGTACACACTAACCACTTTTCAACAACATTTAAATGTCGTTTGACCCATCTGTAGGTTGGCATATATTACAACATATATTTTGTTCTATTTTTCCAGGCATCTCTAAAACAAAATGTAAGGTATTAACTGAATTTACCTGGTCGAGCCTTTGTTTCCGCTGACTAGAATCAGAAAATAATTAATTAATTGAAGGAATTCTTCCTATCTGGACTTAATTGTGTAGTCAAGGTCACTTCATCAGTCTACTCCTAAACCTCCTTTTGGCATAATTCCCAGGGCTCAGTATTGGTTTTGACTGCATGATTTCATTAGAATGAATTAACTGGTTGAAAGCCTCCGCAGGGTCATTCAATGTATTTGATGTTTTTCCAAGAACAAGGACAGGGCATAAATGTGGGTCACTTTGATTTTCATTGGATGAAGCATTTCATTCAATAGTTTCGCAATAACTCTTCCAAAAAGACTAACTTTGAATGAAGCTAATTTGCGCGAAAAAGGGCTGGCTATAATTTAGCCACATATTGAATCGCAGGAACTTGTTAAATCCAGTGTTTTCTTTTATCAAATCTGGCAGCCATGGACGATCTTTCTCGTCTCTAGAGTATACAGTTATTAATGTCACATCGTGACATGAAGGTGGAAATGTCAATATAAGCAGAGGATGCTGACACCAATATGCCTTCCTTTGGTGCTTATGAGAAGCGAGTGTGTACGATCTGTCTGCTCGCGGATCTCATAGCCGGAATGTGCGTTCCCGAATCCCCATACATAGTTGGAATAAGCCTCGTGGGTGCAGTAAGACTCGCCTTTATCAAGGCTTCACGTGTCCAACAGTTACCACGAGTCATTGACGCTACCAGGGGAATGTCTTTACACCTCGATACAAATATCTATTGAATTTGACTTTCTTCGAGAATGTTGCTACCGTTAAAATGTGAATATGTTGGCCCTTCGTTTTGAAAACTTAAAAGGGAGGATGTGGAAGTATTCAAAGAAGAAGGGCTATCTATGCAGGGGAGACATGCGGACAAATTGAGCCTACTACGTCAAAGAGTATTGTGATATAATAATAATAATTAATGATAATTATTGGTCATAAAGTGGTTACCCATTGTTACGTTATTATTGCGGAACATAATGTAACAATAACTGGAGTTGTTTTATGCGAACTGGAATGACCAAATAGGGTTGATAATAACTAAATGTCATGGAACAGAATATGGTTACGGATCTATAGAAACTCCGCCTACGCATGAAAATAATGCAAAGCAGCGCGGTGTTGGCCGTCCGCTCCTCCCTATCTACCTCCTACTCTCTCAAGATTGGCACTCAAGCCACTTACCACCAATATTCAATCAAGTAGCCATATATATTCTCCATTATTTTGCCCATCCTCTTGTGTTTGTTTTGCCATCAGGCATCTCTGCCTTTCATCAAATATTTATTTCTTGATAACACTGCTTTCTGAATAAGATGTTGCATTTTCACACAAGTGGTTCTTTACAGTCTGATGTTCTGGATTCATAGGCATGAGTTATAAAACATGCCTCTCTCTTCACTACTGGACCGGCTTACCCCATGGTTTGAGCGAACATTTCTGTGGATGTTTATAATCCGATTTGATGGATGTGGGGGTCATTGTGTAGACCATGCATGTTTATCGCAACTTACGCTGAATATCAACAAAGTTATAACACATTAGAACTTTAGGTGCTTGCATGAGGTTGCGTTAACTGAAATCCGTATCGCCATGTATGCGCTGAGCTAGGCCTACTGTTGCATGACGCAATAGCGCTGCGCAAAGTCGTGTGGACGATCGCTAAAAAGCCCTCATTTAACGCAGTGCTTTGAGCCACCCTGGATCGGATCGCAAATTAAAAGATCTCTGTTATGGTAGAACAACCTTTTTTTGAAAAATTGATACTTTACTTTATTGAACTTTACTTTATTTACCTTCTTATGATGTAAACAAAATTGGGGATCATTGCTTCAAAGTTTTCACAAAATCTGATTTTGTTCAGAGTATGACTGGTACTCTGGGCCTAGCATTGAGGCCTATGGGATTTTCAAAACCTTTTATAGTTTTGATAAAAGATTTAAGCGATGACCCCCGAATAACCCCTTTCAGACCGCACAACCGCAATGGGAAGCGAATCGTTGTATCGCACTCCACCCCTTTGGGGTACAAGTCGGTTCTATATTCACACTACATCCCCCAAATCGCTTCGAAGCGCTTTCTGGGTGTAGTGTGAAAGGGGTACATCATCAGAAGGTAAGTAAAATAAAATCCAATATATCAAATTGGAAATATATCGGGCCCCAGTGGTTGCAGAAATCACAGCCACATCTACAGTCTGAATCGAATTGCTTGATCATGCCCAGTATATATATTTGACCAACATTGTCCATGATACAATTCTAGGCAAGCTCAAATCGTTATCGTTAATGATACTGCCATTTCCCATTTCTTCCATGTGCTTTCTTTGATGTAGGCGAATATTGCATGTTATTCCTTTACTTCTATATTTAATTGCAACGGGCAATTATTTTTTTTAGTTTGTACCCTTTGCAATTGTAGTAAACTTATAAAATGGTGTTGTCCCATAAGAATGGTCTTTATATGACGTCATCGTTGTATGATACACTAGCACACTCTTGGTCAATAGTAGCTTCCCAGCGGACGCGATCACTCTTATATTTTAGAAGATAAGCACAATACCCTACCACTTTTAAGGTTCGCCAGAACAGTGTTAGTTGTTACTCAAAATAGCGCAAAATTGACGTGAGCGATTTTGACACACGGTTCTAGTAAGGTCAATTTCTGGGGACGTGGTGGTGGTTGGGGGGGGGGGGGCTTTGTTTTACTGCACATCAAGGCTATATATCCATAAAGATTTATGATATGAATATAATATTTTGAGTGTTTAAGAATCAATACGTTATTGTCTGTCTTGTAAAATCTTATGGTAATAGACTGTGTATTATAAGGTGAATGATTGCACATAGATTGGTCTACTATTATTCGCGGTAGGACTAGTATTACTGGCGCTTCTTGTATTCTGCCCAGAATTAACTCAACAAATTACGATGAAATAATTACCATAAAATTATGCAAGCAATGAACCTACAACAGCTCTGAGAAGCCACATTACCTGACACTCACCTGACACCTATAGCTGGCATTTCACGCTCACCTGTCACCTTACCCCCCACCCCCCACACACACCCCACACACACACACCTACCTACCTCCATATTATCCAAATATCCCCTCCCAACTTCTCACACTGAATTAATTCGACAAACGACCTGGTACTAACCATCAAATAGTACTATCAATTATCGATTAAAATATTGCCATTTATGTTAATTACAGTCAGTTATGTAACCAGAGATCCTTTATTCTTAGCTGTTGGTCTTACAATATCCAGAGCAATATCTTTCACAGTTCACTTCAGCGTCATGCCCGCGGCGCTGCCCACCGTTCTAACATTGGTTGGGATGGTATTCCAATAAATCTTAACCCTTCCAAACAAGCTTTTATGTATCACTTCTTTAGTTCAATGATCTGGTATAAGGCGGCCAGGGTTTCTCATACGATAATGACTTATCGGGCGATTAGCAGCAAAACCAAAAAAAGCCCAGAATATTTTGGGCACACATACATGTATGTACACATGCATACTTACATAAACACATATGTTATACATATATATATGTGATCATTACTAGTGAAAAATATAATTAATAAGCATGTAACAAGACCGTCAGTTGTCCACCAGTCATATAATTAATGGAATCCGTGATTCTCCAGCCCAAAGCTCAATTTCATTTTTTATATTTGAATAGACAAAAAGCCTACAGTTGACACCTCGATGCCCTTATTTGGGATCGGTAGCGGTTACCGTGGACACTGTCCACCCCCCTTTCTACTAACCAATCAGGTTGCAGCACACCCATATTATGACGCACCTATATATATACTAGCGGAACACGCGTTCTAATGTTATTGCATATATATTGTTAAGGGATGAGCTATCATTTGGTATAGGGGGACGAATGACCCCCGGTTATTGAAGTTATGTGTCTGGGGTTCATTGAGTCTGGCCCTAAATGTGTCAACACCCCATTAATACAGGTATACCATGGGGACGTGTGGGACGAGTCATCACTTATGTCAACACGTCCTCCTGTTTATGTTTTTTTATTGTTATTTTATGTGTATTCTCAAGTATATAAGGCTCACTGTGGGCCGAGCAGAGTTGTCATTTACCATCTTGACCCTTCCCTGGACACTTGTACTATTGGATTTAACTTGGAATAAAACCTGACTGACTTGGAAACTTATCTGCTTGTCGTACTCTCTTAGCCGTCGAGCAAGGTCACTAAGACCCTACTCAACTTCTATAGGGGGAGACTAAACCTATCCTAAGTAATCTAGATTTACATAGGAATGGCATGCGCGTCTACCCCTTCTCAGGAATACTTGTGGGACAAGTCCAATAGAAGTAGCTTAAGTTCTAATAGCGATCAACCTAGTTTATTAATTAATCCAAGCGACACGGAGGATAAGATAGACCGTAACAATATGTATGAGAGTCCCCGTTGCAGGAAATTAACTACTCGCGACCGAGAAATCAAGAACATTTAGGAATCTGCAGTGCCCTTTTATTTCCAAAGCTCCCTCCTCGAATTTCAAATTTGAAACTGCATCCACAAGGATTTTCAACGATGGAGGTCCCAATATTGAATAGCAGGACCATGAATTCTGAAACAGGAGGAAGCGGAAACCGACACTAAAACCCCCGAATGGGAACGAACAGGAAAGATAAAATTGGATGGCACAATTGAAAGGACTTTGCTGGAAAGTCAAATGGAGGGCATAGGTTTGGACAGATACTATGGAGGAATACAGATGAAAGTGTAGATTCCAATTAAACAAAGTGGACGTACAGATCAAACTTTCTTATCTAGAGTGATATTAAAGAATCTTATCGGACATCAGTCGATTATCATACACCCAATTAAAATTCCAATTGAGAAGCTTGAAAGGATTATAACAGAATTATGGTCACAAGGGCAAAGATAAACAAGATACCCTGCTATGAATAAGGTCATATAAAATTGCAATGGGCTACATTTATGTATACATAGGCATAAATGTAGACATACATCGTATTATATGCATATACATACATAAATGTATACATACATATATACATACATACATGTATATACGTACGTACGTCATGCCTACATTCATACATACATATCCTATACATACATACATATTTTCTCTCGTTATTGAAAATCGGTTTTCAACAGTAGGTTAGCATTACCCAGTAATTCTGACTCTCAGAGTCTGACTGCATTGGAACGAATGCCTTTTTCGCATCGCCGGAGACAGAAACTGAAAATATATAGAGGGAAAAACCATTCACATCTTGTATTAAAATGACTATTCTGTGATGTTCGCAACCGTCTAATAACATTCGGCGATATACCTGCTCTAAAATTCAAATCTTTTAAACACGATATTGTGATGTGGGAGGATAGACGATAATAATTGTTAGTGGCGCTAATCTGGTCAGGCAATGCGCATGTACATGTTTTTATTTTTTCTATTAAATGTTCATTCTATATGTATGTGCTTCTCTGAAGTTCTGAGAGCAGTAAATTGTTTTGTTCTTTTCAAATAATTTAAACGTATCGGGTATGTTTCACTGATGCCGCCTTTGAGCAAAATTGTATTCTTAGCCCTAGTGTTTTGACATTGGCCCGTTATTTTTTTTAACAAATTTTATTCTCAGCAAATTCCCCCCAAAGGTACGTCTCATTGCGAGAATTTATTTATTCGTGCACAAACTCGTCAGTAGTATGACCACTACCTCCTCTTATGTTGAGACCGGGGCAAGATTTCATTAAATAGTCGTCCGTTGTGGGACGTCCCGATGTGACAGAGACGTCCTTTGCCAAATATGAAGATAGATCTGTTACCATAGCAACCGTATAATATATGACCTAATGCAGGTCAGAAGGTGGCATATAACTGCTTATGGTGTTGTAAAAAAGGCGCATTGATTTCTGCTGCGGATAGACGCAGGGTATGATGCGGTCCTTTATTGAATCTCTCAAGTTGGTAGTTGGTAGTTGGTCGATTTAAGCCCGACATTGGCCAATGCAGAATACCAGAATAAAATTATTTATGCTTGCCGATATCAATGCGCAATGCCCTCTCTTTTACATATCAGTAGAGGTTTCCCATAAGTAAAATTTCCAAGAGTTTCCCATAGTCTTTTTGTGGTCCTATCAAACTCTAAAGCATTTAAGGAGTCTTGTTAATATGCATGTAACCCATATATCGCCTTCCACCGCTAGCAAACTATTCTCTTTTACTTCTTTCAATTCTCAATACCTGTTTTGCTCTTGTTTGTATAATGTTATTTGGGATTATTTTATAAGCCCTGCCGACCATTTGCCAGTTTAATGCCAGTTTAACATTATATGTGCTAAAACAAGTGTTGTATGTGGCGACGCCCTGGCCGACAGAGAATGGTCCAGAGAAAGCTGGATAATGGTCGCCCAATAATTTAGCTTGTTCAAGGTTAATCTGAGTTATGCTATAAAAGCTCATGTGAACGTTAAAAGAGAAGGCACTCTTGCTTTGCTCTATTTGTACCAACCTCGTGCCTGAATATGTCTACAATGAAAGTAAGAAAATGCCTTTACTTCTTCAATGTTTTCTCCCCAAACGATCACCGAAACGAATATTAGAATAGCTATACATATTCTAAAATATTTCTATATATGTCAAAGTACGTGACTCGTATATAATTCAATGCTCTTGTGAATGATCCGTTTTTATGCTGTGCCATTCATATCCTATTATTTACTAGTCGAAGGCAAGTATTCTCCGAGTAGAACTTCTGTTTCCATGGGCAACCTACGGTACAACCCGTTATAGAACCCTATCACCAGTTTCGATATCAAATACCAGTAAATCTCGCTTGCAACCCAATATACTAACACTCACGTATTGGCTCATAATAACTTGCAGGGAAGTCCAGTGACTGTAAATCAATATAATGTAAACTATGTAATAAAAGTGCGTCCCCGGCAGGGCAAGGTATGCTGGAAGAAGATTATTTCTTGTCCAACAAACCCATTCACAAGGGATTGGCTCCCGTCTGCTTAACACTGCACGTTAGTACAAAACTGCTATATATTCCAGTAATGGAGAAAGCGCCAGTTCGAATCAGTACATCAATTGTTACCCCGTGCCACATTTCCGGCATGTCTGAGTTGCTGGTTGATGTACACATGGAAATAGAACTAGGTGCCTAGAACAAGGAACTAGGCGCCTTTTTTTTATAATTTCAGCTGGAAAAATATGTGTATCATTAGTGGCTGAATTGTTTTCATTGCATGAATTTTCGTTAGGCTAAGTCATCTTTAGATACACGAAACACATCTTTGAAGGAAATGAAACAAATTCCTTGAGACCATGTCTCTCCCACCACTGGACAGTCTGGAGTGATCAAACTATGATTACTAGCCAGTCAATCCTTGGACCGGCACCATATTGATCCGGTCCAGAAGGCACAGTTAGAGACACTTTTGTTCTTTTTTTCCCCATCCATTTTAGGGGCAAAAATCAACATTACCTGCCTTATGAGAAATTAAATGCGCTTAAAATGATTACATTCCAACATATTAAATTACAACCAACGAATTTAACCACTGCCCGATCAGGGCTGAAGCAATCATGCCAATCGACACAAGAGACCTTTGAACATAATAAATCAAATGATTGATTAGGGTTTTTTCTTCGGCGAATACAAATGTGTGTTGTTGAATTAATCCATGGAAAGAAATGGTGGTTTCGCCTATACCTTATGTTTTCACCCCTGGATACGTTGTTCGAGACTAAACGTTTTAGCATAGGATCCGATAATGACTTCGCTATAAACCTTTCATTCATAGCCAATGATCCATACATATCTAAATTGAGAGTAGAGATTAATTTAGAGAATAGAGAGTAGAGTTTTGATAAATCAATATTTTATTTGTAATGTTATTATAGGCATGGTAGTGAGTTAGACTAATGCTTACAAACTCAAGTACTGCCCCAGTATCATATATACGCTCAATATATTTCGGTTTCCCTTCGATTGTTTGGATGTTTTTAGTCAATCCCTTAAAATTAACACCACTTCCCCCGTATTGCAAGAAACTTATGGCAAAACCCTTTTCTCAATTTTTCAGATCACAAAAATGAAGGAAAAAGTCAAGTGGGTCCGAAGTAACAATGAAACGCCGTCGTTGATGCCCTGAATTCGATCAAGCTCTCTCCACCTGCGTCACAGAAACAGGCTGCAACTTCTAACAACATCACAAATTCTTCCCCACTTATCCCACTCTTAGAGTTAACAAGCCAAGCGCTTCCACCATTGATATTTCATGTTGCTTACTTTGCATCGACACCACTGTCAGGACTGCACTACTGCTTATGTTGAAGAATCGAATCACAGTTTAGTAGCCTACATGACTCCAGCAACTTTAAGTTTCACCATCAAAGCAATCCCCACGAATAACTACCAACGCCAAGAGTTACATGCACCGCCAGTGAATACGGCTCGCCTGAAGAAGAGAACTTGACCCAGTACCTTGTTTGGAAATGGAGACAAAATCATTTGCAACTGAAAGGAATCACGTCAGCACTTTACATCATCGATAATTAGTCATCGTTTACTAAAAAGAAATCTTTTGATTGACATCGACTTTGGAAAAGAAAGCAAAACATCCAAAAATGGGCGCTACTGTTCAGATGCATAAGTACATGAGGAGGCGGTGGCGTGGACCTCGCCTGGTTGGATTTCTCTGTGTGTTCGCTATGGCATACGTGGGTAGCTTTTGTTTAGTCCAACAATTATCAGACAGCAGGAACCAAAATCAAGAGTCTGATTTTGGCATAGACCAGAGGTCACTTCACCGTAAACTCCTGCAGACAACGTCAGGGTCTGGACTAAATATCACAACTACAGCAGTACCACTAACAACAACCGAGAAAGGGCTCTTCCCACCGGAGCTTTTTACACATGAAGAGAGGAGAAAGGGCGCTGTGGTGCTGTATATATTCGGCATGATTTATATGTTTGTTGCCATTGCAATTGTCTGTGATGAATTTTTTGTACCGGCGTTGGAAGCCATCATTGAGAAACTCCAGATTAGCGAGGATGTTGCTGGAGCAACATTTATGGCTGCCGGTGGAAGTGCACCTGAACTCTTCACTAGCTTCATTGGCGTATTCATCGCCTTCAGTGATGTTGGAATTGGAACTATTGTAGGCTCTGCTGTATTTAACATTCTTTTTGTGATCGGCATGTGCGCCATATTCAGTAAGGGAGTTCTTCAACTTACTTGGTGGCCGCTATTTCGGGATGTGTCGTTTTATTGCATAAGTCTTTTATGTTTAATTATTTTTTTCCAAGATGAGCATATTTACTGGTGGGAAGCACTACTCCTACTCGTTTGTTATATAAGTTATGTGACATTTATGAAATTCAACGCTGATATAGAGGCATTTGTCAAGTCAAAAATACAACGAAACCGTGTAACAACCGTCAGAAGTACAGACAACCTCATCAACTCCGATGCTGCGGTGAGTATCATTTATTTGTATTATTATAGAAATTATCTAGCTCGAGTACAATGTTTCAACAGGAAGAGGGCTCCCCGGGGCGAAAACAATACACAATTCTAGAATACTATGTCCATGTGTCCGTTTACTGTTGTGACCACCTTTGTATATTTTTTTATTTGGGGTTCTGCTAGCAACATGGACGTGTATGGTCTTAGCTTGCCTCAAGCGATCGATTAAAACCATATTTGGTTCTTAAACCAAATATATTTGACTCACATTTGACCCATTCGTCGGAGAAGTATTCAAAATCCCAGTGTTTTCATTATGTAGCAGGTTTCCTTAGTATTTACTTAACTGACAACTAATTTAACCCGCGCTTCCTATTCCTGTTCCCATCACAATGCAGAGAAGGGTAAGTGGAAGTCCAGAGCATGTCATTACCTTACATAATTATGTCCTAACTTTTTTAACTCCTCCTTTATTCTTCTTCCAAGTTTAATAAACTAGTGGGCTATATTGTGTTAGTTCTTAGTTTATATTGGATAACCATAACGACACAGTATTATTTTACTTTGAGGCTATGGTAAAACATGACATATATATTTGTCAATGTTTTTAAAGGAAATAAACGTTGGTCTTATGGTAATGGATTGCGGCTTTCTCCATTGAACACTTACCAATATTCTGTGTACTGGTTTATTGGTATGTTTAATAACAGTCCATTGGACGAAGGCTTGTGGTTTGTTTTTCTTATAGGTTTGTTTTATTTGTAATATTTTTCTATCCAATTAATATGATAGAACCTAAACATACGGGTATTGATATGCGGTAGCGAACAATGAACATATTAGGAACAGTTAACGATATAAATTACTCTTCGATCCTTGTAGTTACGTTTTATGATATATTAACATTAGTAACATTTTATACTATCATGCATGATTAGGAGTAGTAGCAATTTACAAAAATTTCTATGCATGCTATTATATCAATCCCAGTAGTAGTTCTTCTCGCCATGCTAACATAGGTTATTGGAGCATTAGTACATGTACAATAATGTCTCGTCTTTGATACCTATAATTAAACCTTGCAACCGCCATTTCTTGTACCAGACGATATGTGACTGTTGAACCAGTTTGTTTTATGCTGCTGTAAAATTTGCCGCGCTACCATTAAAATGTGTTTACACACTCATATGGTATATATATTATATAACACATATAATATATTATATATGCATTCAAGTGCGGCACGATAGCCCCTGTCATCTGATACACTTTCTCTCCTATCAAGTCACCTGGCATTGAGCGCTGAGGGATTGATTTCAGGATTATATATTAATAGTTAAATAGGCTCTCATGTATCCAGCTCTCAGTTAACATAGCTTAAAGACCCTAGTCCACTAAGCCGATTTTCATGCGATTTTCCGCCGCAGAGGACTCCTTTCCACTAAAGTCCGTGAGAATCGCATGAGAATCGGCTTAGTGGACAAGGGCCTTTATATAAATAGAACCAATGAGTGTATCTTCAATATCGGAGGATCTATTGGTCAATTGCTTAGAAATGACAATTGTATTTAGAAGTTAGGGATATGTCAAAAATGTTTTTAAAAAGAAATACTGAAACACACATTCCTTCTAATATGAAAAAAAAAACCATAGAGTGAAAAATATTGTGTCGGATCAAGAAAAAAATTGAATGACATCTACTCAGGTTCTGATAAGTTTGGAATAGTGGAACTGTGACAATGCAATTGAACATTGACGCAGCGGTCAGGAATTGGAACTATCCACTGGACGGGTATATCACCAGAACATGTTTACAACCCCTTAACAATAGAACGAGCGCAGAGGAGACCAGTGAGTAAAGTAGAAGCTTCCTACTGAGTGTGGGTGCTCGATCAAATCTGCCATAATTATTTAACAGGCTGCAATAACGCGTTTGGAACACGGGCAAACTTGCGCGCATACGTATGAATATTCCTGTGGAAGTCATGAACGTTGAATCGTTGCACCTGTAAAATATCGAGCTCTGCGCGGATGATGGTGATGAGGTTGAGGATGAGGAGGATCAAGGTTACCTTTAGATATAGTACTTCAATCAATTATACGCACCAATCATCACTTGCTGCTTGGTAGTAGGGAGGGCTGGTTGGTTTGGAAGGCAGGGTGCTGTCAGTGCTTCATAGTACAGGTGAGGACGGACAGACCTAGGCCTCGCGTCCAGGGTCACAATATCTCCGGTCGCCATTCAAGGTGTATAGTATATAGAATATGACGTGCATACAGGGCATGCAGACACAACAATCATTCATGTAGAAATGTCCTCCCATTTACCACCCAATGTAAAGGCACAGGTCGTTGTACCTGCATGTTTACAATTATATTCATCCAAGTCGTTGACATAATTATAGAACATTGTTCCTTTGCAGCTTTCAGAATGGATGTCTACATAATTATACCTTTCAGGTCAAATACAAATGACGCCCTCCTAAATGCATAATATATATTTGAGGACATGAAGATGACGCATTGGCGATGCATTTAGACCATGCAAAATCGATCATATGTATGTCTATATTAATATCACATGCTTCAAACAATCGCAAGCGTTAGGACTGGAATCCTAATAGATGTGGAAAAGAGAAACTCGATCACCAACTGAAAATTATCTTTCGGTTCGGAAATATAAACCTTTCCTCCTCCTATAGAGCTGGCCTTCAATAAAACGATAGCATGCAGGTGGCGAGCACAGTCATCACGGATTTCTGTAGCATAGTCTTACATTAAAGCTGCACTCTCAGCTATCGTCGGTCAAAATCTAAATATTTTCTAACGTTGTTCCATTCTTTTCCAACTCATCTAAAGGTCACTTGACCAACATTTTGTAGAATTTTCTGATGCTTTTTCTACAGGACCTCATTTGTATTTGGAGAACCCGTCCAAATCCCTTCCTGGCTATGGTGACTTCACTTATTATCGCTCACCGGCGGCAGTTTCTCTCGGCGATTTAATACACTTCAAATTCTTGTATAAACATAGAACAACAGCAGACTATGGATGGATTCAATCTTATAAGTCATGATTTGAGTTAATTTGATCAGATTTGTTTTGTCATAATAGCTGAGAATGCAGCCTTAGGCTAATCGGTTTAACAGTGTGCTCTGGCATCTGTGCGGTGGGAAACCGATTCCTGACCCCTTCGAACATTTACCTATACTACTCAGTTCCAATTGAACATTTTAGTATACTTCTCACTCTGATTGATCATTTTGCATCATCCTCTTATATATCATTCTGTTGAAATTTGCTCTCAGGAGTTTTCACGTGAAATACTGTGCCCGCAGGAACTGTAATTTCCTCATATATAATTATATTTCTTTAGATCCGCATGTAGGTTTAAATGTCGTGGGAAATGTCTTTTTTTATTGAAGTTTTTTTATTCAATAACTATATATTCTCTGATACGAACCCCATTGACTCATCAATATTAGGCCTAGTGATACGTTTCTATGAATTTGCCTATTAATTGCAGTATATAAACATATTGGACATTGATATGCACAGATGGGTATTTTCAAGATTGTAAGCGTCTTCTATAGGCTCACCATGAACAAAACTCCCATATATACCTTTAGATAGCAGGGCCCACATAAAAGACATATGAGGAGCCATGCACCCAGCTGGGTAGAGAATACATGGATTACCTTCCCGGCATAATAGATAGAGTAAGTGGTAGGCCTAAGCCTTTATCTCTCATTTTGCATCATTGCAGTTGCCCAGGACGACACGTCAGGCGCCGGGCAAGCTAGGAATAACAAATCATGCCTTCTTAATGCAACTCTCCCATTCCTCATTGTTGCTAGTAGTGACCTCTACTGGGCTGATATTAATCCTCCGTAAACGCGCCTTATTATTGTTATGTTCTCCTTTGCTTACCATAGCAAGGCATGTATTGTTATCATGATTGGTGCTAAAATCGTACGTAAAAAGTTAAGAGCAAGGCAATCATTCTATTTAACATCATTTGCCAGCATTCGATCATAATGTAGTTTCGAGTGATAGATAATTCAGAGTAAGGAGATTATTGGAAGGTTCAGTGCACCCGGAGACATAAAGTAAGGTATCTAAAGAGGGAGGGGAGGATCGGAATGTTGGATTGTGTAAGGGCTACACTGTGTCTATGTCTGGCTTGATGTTCAAACCCTATAGCAACCATGTAAACATTATAACTGCTATCTACTAATCTACGCTTACGTCTTTTACTCAGAGCCAAGTTCCTGTGTAGTCAATAATCTCTGTCCAATACAGTTAACTAATTGCATGCAGTGGTTCCGTCCAGCGCATGTATATATAGACCATTTTTAAATCATTCTATTTTAATCTTTGAAGCAATTTCGGTAGACCTTTGCAGTCATAAACCGACGTTTTTATTCACAGCTTATGGCTTCGGGAAAAGGTGAATCAAATTCATTTATAAATGTAGACTATTGCCTTTAGAAATAATCAGAGGAATTGCCATTATCCCTCCTGATTTACCTCTCTTGAATATTGTCATTATTCCATCTGTGGCAAGAAGAACAATTTCAGGATTCAGTGTTACATGGGAATGATTTTAAAACTTTTCGCCCACCAACTACAAAAAGGTAGCGATCTGATAACTTTGGAAATATCAGATTTATTGCCACGTTAGAAGAATACTTTCTTTGAGTACTACCATCACAGAAAAGGATGCGGGAGGAGGCCATAGAGGTGCATGTGAGTGCTGTGTGTAAGAATACTAACATGGACAGATTTATGATGGTCCAGAATAAAGAACAATTTTGATTCATGCCTTGTGACTCGAACCAGCCAGCGCATGATTGGCCCTTGAGAGGTGGTCCGCTCCAGGCATCCACTCTCATCAAACCTCGTGCTTTCACAATAAACACGAATTTTCTGCCCGGGGGTGGGGGTAGAAATATTAATTTAAAGTTTAAGGCCTACATTTATAATACAAGGAAGCGTTTAAAATGCACTGCATTTGGGGTTCATCCATATGAATCTTATTGTATATATTTCCCTATTTTTCTAAAATTATATAAGGGGAAGCCTAGTAAAAATAATCGTCTGCAATATCTTCTGGAGATCATAGCCTGCTAGTTGGAAGGGTAGATGGATAGTGACACTAATGGTTGTTATGTTTCACAGCTTAGGGCCCCGTCTAATTAGAGTCTGTATCCCATCATCATGTCGCGCGCTTCCGACCATCCGACACTTCCGGATGGGCCACTGGTGGCCCCAGTTAGGCAGCAACAGCAGCTGCCCAACTTATCTGCTCCTCCCTTCCTCTTCCTCAACGGGATCCATGGCCCACACAGACGGGGCTCCTGGTTCCCTGCGTTTATCAATTTATGTGATAATCAAACGCACTGAGAGAGGTTGCCGTTAAGCCAGCCAAACATACATGTAGGCTTTAGGAGACGGCCAAATTCAGCTCATCGATCTCGGCTTTCGCATCGACCCGACGGTTGTGGTGGAGGGTCGTATGTAAGCTTGTGCAAAGATCGATTCACAATGGCTGCGACGGGACAGCAGGAGTAAACGGAGGTAAAGGTGGAGTGCGAGGAGCTTCTATAGTGGAATCGAAAGGTTGTGGTGCTGGGGTGTTTGGTAAAGCTACGGAGGGGATATAGAATATTTAGTTGGTTACGGCTATATATATGTGTGTATAGATCGGTGTATAAGTTAAAGGGTTGAAAGAGGATGGATGGCAAGGGGTAAAGAGGCTGTGGGTACTACGTCATTGACTTTGATGTAGCGCTATATGTTAAATATGTCATATATGCTTCAAGCCGTGTTCGTTCAATGAGCATCCGTGGGGACAAATATTTTATAAGAGCCATCATTTATACTTGAAGATGCAATGGATACAGAGAACACCGTGGAAATTCAAATTTAGGCCAGAAGAGGGATTCGTTACATCATATGTTAAATTGCAGATGTCCAGCAAACCTGAGAGAATGCATTTTTCTACCTCTGTTGTTTATTTATAAGAAATACCAAAAAACAAAGAACCTATGGATTATTTTCCTACTATGGTTCGAAAAGCATGTATGGCTGCCGGGATCGTTATTTAAGAATTATTGTGAATAAAAATCGCATTAAAACAAGGAAATAGTAACGGGTTAAAATGGGCAGATGAAATACTATGCCAAGAAAGTGAGGTGAAAATGGCTGCGTTAAGTTTGTCGTCGACATGGGCTTTTGTCTCGATAGCTGCATGGTTGCTCTCCAATGTAACAAAGAACTTCCGGGTTCTCCTGGCGATAATATCATGGACAACGGTATTTGGCCAGCAACCAAGCTGAATGATGCCCGGGGGGGGGTACTTGGGTTGAAAGTCGACGGGGGTGTGCCGCGACAGGTAAAAATTGGGGACCTTCGGGAGCTGGTTAGCATGAAAATAGGGGACCTTCGGGAGCTGATTATATCAGCAATCTCCGCTAGGGGAAGGTTGCAGAGAAAAGAATGGCTGGCATACCTCCGAATTTTCCCTTATGGGATTTCCACATGTTTGTGCTGGTATTAATTGCATTTCTCATGTTTGTTTTAAATCTATATGTCAAATGGGCTACCCAGATCAGAGGGGATTAACTCTTCTCATCAGTGTGTCTGCTGTAAATTGTGTGATGGCAGTCATAAGGAACATACAGGATGCTGCTTTATCCTATTGTTGGACATGTGATTTCTGCACTAAGTCAGAGAAGCATGTGAATGCTTATTAATGGAGGCATCTTTGGAAGCTGAGCTTCGGGAGCTGACAGCCTGAAAAATGTGGTCTTCAGGAGCTGACCTTCGGGAGCTGAAAAGAAGGGACCTTCAGGAGCTGATTCAGGCAAAAAGTAGGGGCCTTTGAGAGCGGCTGGGGCTGAAAAAGGGGGGCCTTTACCGCGGCACATACCTGTATACACTATGAACTCAAGTACCCCCCCGGGGAATGATGGCATGACATTTGTCTTAAATCTGATAGTGATAGGTGGATGTATGTACGCCCGGCCATATAGCTATTTGCGACTGGCTCCTAAGAACCCCAAACCTAACATAGTCTAAACAGTCTTCTGCCACCGACATCCAGTTATCCCATGCGTGTCTATGATGCATCAAGTAGCTTAGGGCCCCTTCGGAAGAATTGTTACGCATACTTGGAGAAAAAATATATATAGGGACAAGCTCACTAGAACAAAGTATTCAGTAGAAGTTGTTTAAAGCCTGTTAATACTGTTTGATGAAATTACTTCTATGATGTCCTTATGATTCGGAAGTAAACGGGGCAAGACAAAAGCTTTCCCCAAACCGTATTCTTGATATTCGGGAAACTGACTTGATTAAATCCTATATCATATCCAAATGGTTCTTGGCTAATTTATTTCTCGTGCTTCTGTTGAATAAAACTATTTAGAGTGGATCTTTAGCGTGGTGTTGTCGACCATTTGGTGTTGGTTGGTAAGTTGATTATTCTCTCGATCTGCTTGCATGATGTTGTTGTAGGAGTTATTCTCACGCCATTTCCCCATGACAGAAGCCAATCTAATGACGATCAAAACATTCTGATAAGGCTTTGATTGCAGGTGCATGCTAACTATATCAGGATGTCTCAAGAATATCTGAAATTCAGGTCATCATTATGATATTATCATCAAACGCAACACGCTATGTTGTCTGGCATCGTCTTTAGACCAACAGCTTTTTCCCAACACTTTCACATAATATTATTTGTTAAGGAACTGTCTGACACTGATGACAATGGTAAGATTGTGTGGGGTACTTTATGATTATTCTTTACTTGAGGGATGTAGTTCCATTGAGACTTTGATTACCCCGAGAACTGTACGTATAGGTTGTACAGTCCCGACTCTATTCCATGGTGTACTGGGAACCCTATAAGTGTCTTCTAGCATGTAGGCGATTTAGGGAATTGCTGATGAGCAATTTGGCTTGACTACGACTATTCTTAGTCACATAAACTTCTGCAAACCGTCATGCAAGCTTTTCAACTTTGCCCTTAACTATAGTATCACCATCATTACGTCGGTCACAATATGTACCTCTCAAATGGCTTAATATTAAAAATGTTAACTGTAAAAGGCCAAATATTTTTTATATATTTCAATACTTGAACTTCCCAAATAGGCTGAGACCAACCGGCTCACCCATGAAAGTCGTTTCTTTATTGTTCTAATTAACTTTGAAAATTGACAACTTTGAAAACTTACTCGAGGCTTTTATTTCGTGATCTACAATTTGAGGGGCACAAAAAGCAAGAATGGCCATTAGCTGTTTTCATATTATTGATTCCGAATGTAGTAAGCCCAGGCATATAGAGGTCATTGCCTTATTGACTGCAATCGAGAAGTCTCCGGTCTCACCACTTTGTCCCTCCCTAAGGGGTTATTTTTCCTCTGATCATTTATTACCCGGCCGGCATCGTTCAGCACATCCGTCGATATTGGTCAGAAGGAAATTTCGAAGGTTTGTGGGCGATGCCCAAACTGTCGACAGATAAGGGGTTTTACATTAAACTGGTAAGAGCCTAGAGGATTCTCCGTGGATTCACATGATTATAAACTAAAGTAACAACTCCCTCTCTATCTCCTATCCATTTTCAATATTGAGTTTCCTAACCTAATCATAACAATCAATTATTATAGACTATTATTATAGATTTCATGATATCGTTGTTATAAATTGTGAAAGCGTTGCCTCTCTTGTAATTTCTCCTTAATATGTAGAGTGGGAGGGGGGAGAGAGAGAGGGGGGGGGGGAGACAGCAATTAAGGGAGAATACAAATATATAAATTGATATATTAAAAGAATGTCCTTAATATGTGGGTCAAGTTTTCAGAAAATGGAGAATACAAATATATAAATTGATATATTAAAAGAATGTCCTTAATATGTAGGTCAAGTTTTCAGAAAATGTACAATTCACCTTCACCAATCTTCTCAAATAACCCAAATTTCAGGCGAAAATAAAGTTCAAAATACAGTTCAATTAAACCAAACAGATTGCTAGAATCAATACAATGCCGAATATACTCAAATGTACCTAGCATTGACTAAATTGCAGCCTAATTTAGTAGAATTTACTAAATGTGTACAGCTGCCAATTGTACATTTGCTGAAAATCTGATCCATGTAGCTAAATATTTGTGTTCTATGCCCGATTTAGTAATACGTAGAAGCAATTGGTGTATCGTGGTAACCTCATCGCTTCTTAATTTCTGGGTTTTTTCTGCGGTTAACCAAATCAAACGAATGTTTACATGAATGGATACACTAGTTATATTTCTGTAACTGTTCCTTAGGTAGTTGTACATAAGAAATATAGCGTACAATCGCTGGTCCCCGTAGGACTACATCAAATGGACTGTTTTTTCCTACCCTTAACATGCACATTTCTAGCAAAATTGCATAAATCTTCCTGGGAATTCGAATAACCTTAAGCTTTCTTGGATAGAAATTTAAAAACATATAATATCAACATTGTATCGATTAATTCAGTCCAATGGATCCAACACTGAGTAAACGTCAAAGGTCGAGAATAGACAAGAATGCAGGAAGGGACTATTATTCCTGATTCATACAATTGTTTAGATCCCTCCGAAGAAAATGCCATTCTAATAATACTATGTTGTTGTTGCTGTTGTTGTTCCACTAATGCATTCTATCCTAACACAACAGGCGATGCTAAATTGTGGAACAATGTATAAAATTACCACCGCTGAAATATCGTATAACCTCAGCGACGGGCTCTGTCACACACTTGATACAAAAGCCGTCAATGAATTGCTCTCACCATAGAGATGGCCATGAATGTTGTGAGATAAAAAAATATTCTCATACCCAAGATATATGATTCCTACCAGCTTATAGGCCTACGTAACTCTCACCTGATTTCATTATGCTCGTTTGTAATGATGAGATTACATGATAGTCTCATTTTTCTTACTTTGATGAATTTGGTGTTTTTATTTTGGGCCCCGCTTGCAGTGGGAACAGATTCCCAGGTTTCCACATCCGAGTGCCCTTTTATGTGTGATCGTTAAAAACAGACCGAGGAAAAAAGTGGGTTTAACATTTTGAAACCTATCATTTCCAAAGAAGCACCGTTTGTATTATCGCAGTTCCCCTACGAAGGCATGTACGTGCTAAGTGTTACAATGGGCCAAGGCATTGAAACCTTAAATTTATATTCTCACAGCCGCTTCACAATTCTCATGGTGCACTCTAATTAACGTATAACTTGAGTCATCATTACAATCTGGAGGGTTCTATCCTACCCAGTTATCGTGTCTGGACGTTTATCTGTAACATGTTATGGGCTAATGTATCTTTTCGATTACAATTGGCGGATACGTTGGGTGATGACGTGATCGAGTGCAGCAAAACATAAGTGGGCAATTCACGATGTCTAGATATCATTTTATACCAGTCAATATAGTACCCGTGTTGGGGGAAAGTCACAAATTGTATACGAAAAAAACGCGAAACAATTCAGACTTTCAGTTTAATACCAGTCATTATCGCCTACATGAAACAGATGACAATAACTTGTAGCGAAATATGAATGTGACAACTCAAACACAAACGTGGGTTCTTTTATTGTCGAGTTTTTCCCAAGGAAATATTTTTCTCCGTTGGAAATGGCAATGACAATAAACAAAAAATGACGAAAATTGATCGTGCCTGGCCTGTTTTGGTTGCGCCATTTGAAAGTGCCAATACACTTTCTGGTTGGTTGCACTCGGTGCTGAGGCTGGAGAAGATTGGAATAAACAGCTTTGGGGAGTGAGAGTGAGCTATTCACGAGCGCCTCAGCTATATCATTAGTCCCAAATAGAGCAAGAGTTCTAACGCTCTCGCTCTCTTGATAGTTTAAGTATGTGGGTAACTACTCTTCTCCGATCCTGTTGAGGTATCTGCTCCAAGTTCTCAAGAAGTCCTTTCCCCGATTACCTCCTCCCTCATTCCTCTGATGGTACTGTGTCATAATTACTATGCTCAGTGCCTTCTGAATGCTTTTATTTTGTCACTTACCCAGTCCTTCTTTCTTAATTTGCATAATTCAGCATTAAGGAAATACCTTGTCTTATAATATGGATGGATGTTTACACCATAAATTGTAAGTTACTTCGCAGTTTGTGTTTGCTTGGTGGACCATTCGAGGAGAATCGGGTGTAAAATAGGCCAGTTAGTCTGGGCTTATATTACTTCAACTTCTGTCATTAGAAAAGTCTAGAATGCATTGCAACTTGACACGCGCAATCCGGTTTACGCAGGTTTCATTCCTTTTTCAAGATACGTAGAATTCAGACAAAGGTCAGAGATAAAATTATTAAGAGTGAGTAACTGCCGGTAACACAAAATTGTTTCTTTCTTGTTTTCTATGTGTAATTCAATGTGGAGTAAAAACTCAAATAGGAATGAACAGAACAGTAAAATTGGTATTCGAAACTAAAACTTGTTAAACTTCCCGTGCACCACAGTCCACCCATCTATCCCCCCTCCTTCTATCCATCTTCTCATTCTACTCTCCCCCTATTTTCTCGCTCTCCCTCCTCCTCCTCCTCCTCCTCCTCCTCCTCCTCCTCCCTTAAATATCTCTCATTTTGTTACACACACACCCCTCTCTCCCTCTCTCGTCCAATCCTCTCCCCCTGGTTTTACAGAAGTGAAAAAACGATGATATCTAATTTATAATGAAGGATATGAGAGTTTGTAGATGATTTTAGGTATCTTGGTTTCTTACTGGACATGGTATCTCATAAAAATAACATCTGTATAAAAACCAATCTACTCCACAAATGGTCATGTTGGATAAGATACGTTATTAACAGAAATCTAGCAGCTTTAATGTTTAAGGCATAATTATATTTTGCATGTACTGAAATTCGATCTAGCAACTCAACAGCAGCTGAACATGCTGCAGGCTGTACAGAACAATTGTTTGAGAACAATGTAATAACGGTGTGAAGAGTAGGGGCGACCTATATGGTGTCAAATGTCGACCTTCATGTAAATTGTAAAATATTTCCTGCTTGAGAAGGCTAAAGAGAATTTTAAATCTCTTTTTGAGTATTAATAGAAATAATGTAGAGATAATAACCATAGACTGATTGTGAATGGGTGGATGAAGGAAGGTGTTATAGGGAGGATTAAGGCTATTTGGAACGCCTCCACCACACTCAGTGCAAATCTGTTTGAGGAAAGTACTAATTAGAACTCAGGAGTAGCTAGAACCTCTGATGTACCCTAACATGATATAGGAAATCATAACTATCAAGTATTAATTATTGCTGCTCTGTCCTGAAGTAGGATAGACAGGTAGAAGTTGGAAGACATAGTACAATGTCTGATGAATATCTTACTCTAGCTCGTTGAAGAGAGTGAAAATGGTTACTTAAGAATATCTACTGGTGTAAATTTAAATAAATCAAGCAGATGGGACTGTCATGACAATGCCACAACGCTGGGTGTTGGTTTTTAAAGTGTATAATATTGAAATTTCTAGTGTTTAAATTCTTTTATCTGTATCATGAATCACTAAATATGTGGGATTTTCTTTTAGTAATATTAGGGAATTTAAGTATGTGCAGCTTCTACTGAGGATATTGTGGCTGAATCAAAATGATCGCTGGATCCCTGAACCATAGCGAAGGCCAGACATGAGGGAATTAACGCTTTTATTCTCATTCAGGCCCGAATTAACCTTGAACAACTTTTAAACTAATATTAACCAAACTAACAAAAAGTACTATCAAAAGGCCACATTGCCTATATGAGAACCAAAGAACAATTAAAACTGCGTGGACACACTAACAGAAAAATACCGAAAATATGATCGCTTTTTATAGTGACTGCCAAAAGCCACACATCATCATGATTAAGCTTTCGTTTGATGTAAAGTATGTTTATGTACACTTATTATTAAGGGCATAACCGATATATATTATATTTTTATTCCGATTAAATTTTTGATATAATCAGAAAAGGATTCATTTCTTCCAGAAAGATCTAAAATAAAAGAAGTAGACTATCACCATAGCCATACATGCTGTAATACTACATGCAGATCTAATACAGATTAATGTTCAACGAGTTATACAAGATAGTCATCCAGAGTTACACTACCCATAAATCACCATACTGTCACGTGAATGTCGTTGGATATAACACTACTAGTTTAAGAATCTTAACATACGGTATACATACATTCTTCTACTCACATCCCGACAAATGGTCTATGTGAAAATATATTCAATACCCCAATACATAGTATTCACATGACGTCACCCCAGTCAGCGGCTCTCCTCACTGGCAGCCATAATGTGTGGCAGCATAGATAGCGGGAGACACTAGATCGACAGGATTTCCCCTTTCAAATGTTTGCTAATGGCAATTATACTTATTATTCCATCATGACACACTCCAAAATGACCATATAACCTATGAGCATACTTTATATAACATTCTCTAAAACTTTCGGAGGTGAAAACTGCATTTTTTAGGCTTGGAGCACTCATGTCCAGCTAAAGTTGACCCACATTATGGCAAGCTGCGGCGAGCGCCGTGACGTCAGTGAATACTATGTATACAATCCCCAAGTACAGGAGGGTTTACTTTTAGATCTTTCATGATACTCACAGCTCTTAATAATTATCGGTACTTGTTTTAAATCCGTTATTACATTCTTAAAATCGTTTTGGATATATGTGTCCTTAAGATTGGCTGGTTTTCCTACTGTTGCTGTCCGTTGTTTATTCTTAAATATATAGTCTCCTGAATGGAGCCGTGACTTTTCCCTCCTTACCCTGTATTTCAGCACAGATTTAAACGTATACAATAAATTTCAGTTTTCCTATTTACACAGTTTTGTTATTGTTGTATCGATCTTTTAGTAAGGTCTTACACGCCTTATATATGTTGACTGATTTCTCTTTAATAAATCTAGTTTTCGTCTTCATCTCCACAGATACATGTTACCCCATGATTACTCATAACTCGCCAACAACTCTGCTATATAACCCGAGAGCATGTATTGCCTGAACTATCTACAAGTTTTAATCAATTGGGTTTTACCCGAAAGTCTATTCCACAAATTAGGGAGGCTGAATATATAGGAACGTCTAAAAATTTCGTTTCTTGGTTGTGGCACAATTATATTTTTGCCATTTAAGCGTATTTTCCTATTGCCCACATTTCTATCATCCTTTGAACGCATGCAAGCCAGTGCAAGTAGATGACACCCTCTCCTCGTTATAAGTGAGGGTAAATTCAACTCTTTATGAATGTCCTTCGTATTGGTGTACTTAGACAGCTTCAATATTTTGTTTAATGCTGAATTGTGTAAAGTCTGCAATCTTTGTTGATGTATCTGGCCCAGGACATTGCCATGTGCAAGAAGGCGACTAATGTCACAGAGATACTTTCGAGTGACTGGTGGGGCCACCAAAATAGCAAAGATGTGACTCCCAGATTATAGCGATCTATGGGGTACATATACATCATTATTCAGAAACTAACTAAAATATAACTAATCCAGAGAGTTTCTATCGGGTCACTTTCAATACTATGTTATGGTCCTATTTTATTTAGGCAAATGTAAGAATGATTCCTTTCATTAGGCTCTCAGAAATTTCCAGTATTTGCAAGTGGTGGTTTCTGTTCTATGGCAATTTCTATATTTTAATTGCAATTGGATTTAAAAATTCATAAGTTTACTGTTTCTCATAAGCCAGCAAATAATGAGACCGCATCTCGGGAGTATTTTTTAAAGAGTTCTAGTGTTAAAAGTTAGCGTGAACATAAATGTATTTCCATTTCATTTCATGACTAGCTGAAAGATCAGCAATGCAGAAGCAAATTCCTGTAAATCTTTTCAAGGAAAATAAATTCAATATATATTATTCACATATTTCGCATCACGGTAAGAAGATATTCACATCGTTTTAGAGATTAGAATAACCTCAACGAGAGGCCTTTAGGCACTATGATCGCGCTTGACATTACTGCACAGACCTAGGTCGTCTTTTAGGTGCATTGTCACAAGTGTCCCATTGCAACATGCAATTTGGGGAAATAAACTACGATCCTTGGATTTGACAAAACCAATTTCAATGGTAGAAATGGTTCTAACAGATCCATTACGTCTTTAGAACATCATACCTTTCCAGGCCTAGAGTTAATTTCATTTGCACTCGCTTTTCCACTTTCAATCAATACTGTCTAGTGTTAGAGTTGGGTTTATCAGATTTCCGGTCTACCAGTTACCAATTGTCTAGTCTCTATTAGAAGAGAGAGATAGTAGTATTTTCTATCTATCATCTCCATTACCTCTGATTTACAGAGGTTGGGAGAAAAATACTCCCCAGATGCCTTCAGACGTCATTAATGCGGAAACCGTTCATGCAACAATCGCATGTTAACTCAACGTAGAAACGCCAATAAGTTCCATGCAGCGATTAGAAAAATGCTTAATGGAGATGGCGGTGTAAATTAGATCTTTAACGGTCGCTTGTTATTGCTCGCCTCGGGGGCGTGGGTGAATAAAAATCGGATTTTAATAGTAACACTTGGTGTGCCTGTTTTCTGATTGAATATTTACCCTATGCATATTTTCCATTCCCTCACAGTTATCAATAACACCATGCAGATATCATCCTTCGAATGACTACTCGATCTTTCCGTTTGACTGTGTGTATAGAATTTCCCGGGTTAAAGAATCCCTCTTTTGGCATAAGGATTATTTATGGAGTCCATAGCCAGTCGGGGTGCTGGTTTAAGAAGCCAGGCAAATATATATATATTATATCTATATCAATAAGCTATTAATTCTTGAATTTAATTGAACTGAATTAAGCAAGATATGTAAGCAGATGTCATCGTTAACAGTATACATGTACCACCGGCTTCGCCTTGCCACACATGATACGACGATCTCAGCACACAGTTTCGCAAAATGCTTTTTGATTATCCCAATCACAGACCAAATCAATGTCAACCCTCAAGGGATATCGATACAATTATTGATTATTGATCAGCCCCGATTGGTAGACGTTCGTGTGGCATTCCCCTTGCGATTAGAATTGTATAAAAATTGTATAAAAATTGTGGAAGATGAAAGAAGGTATTATCCACAAGTGTTTTAATGAGTCAATAAAAGGTCGGTGGCCTCATGCCCTATAATATGTTTAGGTTGGACTGCCTCTACATTTAATTGGGTAAATGCCAAAGGACTGAAGATTCCGACATACACTAGAACTGTCAGAAATCTTGGTCTCCGTGAGAGGGACTTAAAATTTAGATTATAATTAGAATAGACTATAGACTATTAAAGCAGAGCATTACCAATGGTGATAATAGCTTAATAACTTCAGGCCTATGTGACATTCCCAACTCCCATTTGAAACCGCCAAATTCCAATAAACATACCGAGCAATGACAGTAGCTACAATTTTGCAGTCTTTAAGGTATTATCTTTCCTCGGATTACTTTATTTTGAATAATATGAATTCATTGAATCAACATAAATGAAGGGATACCGTTGGGGCTACAACGAAATTGAAATTGAATTTATTGAATCATACCGCATTTACTTACAAGTTATATATAGTCAGGATTCTATTCTGGATATTTGAGTTCTTGCAACTTGTACTCTTGGTGCAGATCTATACAGGTTGTAATTTCGATCACTAGTCGTTGCCGATGCTACTTTGACCTTACCACACCTGTCACACTGCAAATCCAAGGTTACATATCTAATTAAAGGTGCTTATTATCTACGTGCTTTTGAAACCCCGAGTAGAGTTTATTGCTTGTTTATTTGTTATACCATCATAAGAGAAACGCCACATCCCATGTATACATATAAATAATGAAAGACAAGTCTGTGCATATCAATTTCCCACCCTACTATGATAAGTAAAATTGGTTCCGCCAGAGGTGGCGAGGAAATTGAAAAACTGATGAGATTTTAAGTTTGTACCCTGCGGTATAGTATATGCCCTAACCTACATTCTCTCACGCCTGCTTCATGGATCCCTGTTATCTAAAGTTAAAATAATATTTTATTGATCTAACTTGGGCGAACAAACCGTGGATTGGATAGTTGTAAATAACAGATTCATGCGAACTATAACAGAAACGTAAACTAACCCACAGTATGCTGATGCCAAGATTTTATGGATTTATGAATGTTTATTTGTTTTTAACTGTGACATGAAACTAAGCCTATTGAACAGATTTTGAGGTTGGGGTACCTGTTGTGATGCCATGGACAACGTGATGGTTGAATGCATCTGTGCCCGTAACAATAGGTCCTGTATGCGATGTAGGGTGAGTTAGTCCTTGTAACACCCATAATTAACATAATGTATGTATATAATATAAAGAATAAAAAGCAATAGGATAATTTGGATCCATAGAATTGAAATAAGTTAAAAGGCCTGATATAAAATGTTGTATAGCAGCATGCCTGCAAGAACACTACTATCATAATTAGAGATTTATTCTTGATATTGTCATACTCGATGTAATGAAGTAACATTATTAAATATTGATGATCAGCTATCATCAATATTGCCAGAAACATGTCTAGCATGGCGAGAGTTCACAAGGATTTGGCTAGGTCCATGTAACTTTTTTCCGCTTTGGTAAAGGTATGAAATGGTTCTAAGCCGGAGAAATAGAGGCCAGCAAATAAATTTACTTCCAGGCCCAATACACATTTTTTAACTTTTCCCATCGGGGAGTCAGTACCTTCCCCCTGGCTATCAGCCAATGCCGTGATTAAATTCTCCGTCAAGTTTATCTAAACCGACTCGGTCAACTGGAGCCATGCCATAACGGACAAAGAGCTTTCTGAATGGGAATAGGGAATAGAATGGTCCTACAGAAAACCAAGGGGACTCCCTGTCCCTATTCATACGAGTCTAGAGCCCTCCAATAGCAGTTTCAAAACTACTTCATAATAATATGTTATAGCACCGCTAGTCTTGTACCATACGTATGTGAATGGTCCCAAAATATGCTTCAAAACGCTGTTTGTAATATTCCATTGGGATTGACCAGGAGTTCAGGTTATATCAGATGAACCTGCCATTTCTCATATATATAACTACCTATGATATCCTGATTTCTCCGACTTCCATGCCCGGCCATATAGACAGTTGTATTCCCTATATTTACCATTGACATATCTCAGAATATGGAAAATACTGTGAATTTGACGATTGGATTCATCCATTCCAGGCAGGAGACAGGAGACTAAAGGTCAAAAGTCAGTTACGTTCATTTTTTATGATTTTCCTCTGGCCGGACTGCCCTCGGTTTCTCCTCCGACTGACTCCCGTCAAAATATAATCGGTACAGCAGACAAGGGCGCTTGGGTTAGGCGATGCATGCAAAATGGTCTAATAGAAACTTATTCTGATTCATCTATTCCATGATTTTGTATTTCATCCATATTCTGGAGTTAGTTGGAGTTAATTCATGCCAGTGTATATCCAATGTGTCTCAACATTTTTACCCTAACCCCCCTTTTCAAATAGATCACATGTTTGTTGAAAAATGCGGGTTTGAATCTTTTGGCCTTACAAATCCCACCAAACGGTGCTGTATCCCATGACACAAATTGCACTTATACAGACAAATACTATAGGCTTCCAGGAAGAGTGAATAAATCATGTACATAAAAGATTTATGCATTGAAGATAGTTTTAAAGATAGTCCAATTTGTTATGTGTATGTTATAGATTTAACAGAGGCAGTGTTGCAGGCCGTGCATAGTCGTGGTTGAGCCTTTTCCTGGGTATTCCTAACTACATGTATCTATTTCTAGAGTGGAAACCTTCTCATAATATTTAAACATAGTCAATTACAAACATGTCTCTCCTCAGGTTCCCATTAAACTAGCGTATTTATAGAATTTCTTCTTAAAGATGAGGCTCAAACAGACCACACCCTAATGTATATATATGCTCACTTAAAAGTCAACTGATACCAAAATATTAGACATCTTGGGGTTAAGCAAGTACGCCACAGATTGGAGGCATATGATGCGCATTGCATTTGCACTTGATCTTTACTGACAAAAAGATTGCCTTGCTGGATGTATTTCCAACCCTATGTCAGACTATTTGATATCCCCATCAGAGGCATTTGTACACAACATACATTTACCCATAATTTTTCATGAAACAAACGCGCGATTTAGACAGACATACCGACTTTCTTTAAATAGCTGATACATTATTAGATTTTCATGTCACTTCATTACGTATTGCCGGTTATTCGACAACGTTTGAATGCAGATGATACAGTGGTGTCATCTTTTTCACCAATTCTTGGTAATGCCATCCTGTTAAAACAGCGAGGTTGGGCGTTGGCATCTATTTGCACCCCATTACCGGCTATACAAATTAACAGTATTTGCGTTTGCAGTCATTGCACGCTAATTAAGCAACATTCTACAAATTTCTATTGTTAAAATAGCTTCTTTCACATCCACGAAAGACCTAATTTTGCAATGTTAGCTAATGTTCTCCCTATAATATACGGCTCCACTTTTGTCGGACATTCATTTCTTATAATTCTTATCCATAATACCAAGTATTCTTTTTGATGAGACAAAATCACTTGGGTCATATGAGATGGTTCATGGGTAAACTTGTAAGAATGGGCACATTTCTGGCCAGACGAGTTACTATGAATTCCCGACAATCTAAACGACCATAATTCTTATGACTGCTTTCAGGAAAAGTATTTACATGGGGACAATGTAAGTATCAAGTTGTTTTTTTCCGATACTGTCCTAACACGGTGATGGGCATAAGTGGAGTTATGATGTATATTCTATATCAAAATTAATGTTTCAATGTGTCTGCATAACCGCCAATTCAAATATTTTATCTCACAATTATACATGACTTTTAAATCTGAAGGAAATGTTTTAAGTCAAAACATAATTCCGAATGACGTGTACATGCTGCTAACTCTACTGTAATACTGTGTGGCTTCATCTAACCGCCCTTGTGGAAACAAAAAATAGCGTATATGTGGTACTTAACATTTGCTTTTCTTTAGATCTAAACGAAGCTTATATATATATATATGGTATTTGTACTTGGAATTATGTATTCACTTACGCTGTTCCCGATAGTACATGTTTTCATATGGATTAAGGTTTGAATGCTCAAAACTTATTTCCTTGTTGCTGTGGGAAGATTTGTTGGCATACTCGATAAATAACGTGAGTAGTTCAATCCTGAAAACTGTAGGTCCTGTGCATGTTTCCTACTGATTTTTCAGTTCTGCTGAGGTTTTCTTAACCCAGATATGAAGGGTGCTTTGTCATCTGAAGATGGACACTCATATCTTGATGAGCAAAATCACAAACAGTGGTTCATCTGGATTTTTAAAATGTAAAAGAAAACCAGCAGAACTTTCTATCCCATTTTAAAATGCTTACTTTCTTTTTCAACAAGCAGAATACTTGTTTGTTTGTTGCCAAGTTAATGATCCCCTAAAGACCAAAAAAACTTGCAATCTTCTAATGCCTTCAAGCCTTTAAGAGCTAAGGACGTAAGCAGCAGTGATTCATTTCATACTTAGATAGGAATAAAAGAGTAACTCCATGTCGCTTGCAGAGGCATGCCTCGAACATTAATTTCATTAATGGTTTGCGTCCTGCATTGAAATTTATGTTTGATGATCATACGGTATGGCGAATGAATGAGAAATGGGATGATCGTCGAGAGGCGAGACTGAAGCAGGCATACTCATGTGATAATTGAATAAAGTGCAATTGATGCAAAGCAATGAAATTAAGTTAGTTTTGAACTAGAGGTAATGACTTCCAGAATTGCAAAGTAAGAGAACCGACAAAGTCAGCATATCTTCAAATGAGCTTCCAGCCATGAATGCTCATCATATTAATGGACAGTTATCCTGTTAAAACCATTCAATATTTTGGTGGCGGTTTTAAGTCAAACCACATAAGAATTGGGATGTTAACCTAGGTTTTTCTCCAATATTTAGACAATACCAATATCCTAAGATTAGCCATGTCAAACAGTGCCAAGTAATGCTACTATTACCACCATTTCACGCTGGCACCATTGCAACATTGTGCCCTGAGGACCCTTCGCCTCAATGCTTGTCTTCAAGACGCACATTTATATCTATATATACATAACTATGAATCTAACTGTATATTGCAATAGGCTATAGATATGTCTACCCTCCGATCTCGGTATATTGCAATAGCCTATAGATATGTCTACCCTCCGATCTCGTCAACCCAACTTCACTGTTGTCCCCAAGCATACAGAAAGCGCATCCGTTACAGCATAAATGTTCGACCTATAGTACACAGCTATAAAACGGATTGTGGTTCTAAAACGTATTGTGGTTCTACATAAACGGAAAATCAATGCAATGTATAATATGGAAGTTCACATATGATGTGCTGACACGTTCAATTGGGAGGGGAACAAGTATCTGGCATAACTGTACACCAAATAAGAAACATTTTTATTTACGATGAGCAAGAAATTCTGGGTTAGATAAACAGATACAAAACATCATTTTACCTTGGCCTGAGAAGAGAGCATTGCTGTCCCAATTTAAAACAACATCGATACGTTCTTAGCAGTGAAAGCATTTCACCAATGCAATGAAGCAATTTTGTGGCACAGGCCATTGTAAGAATTGGATCTGCTTACATCGGTGTTAAACCATTCATCCAATAAGGATGATATGCATTCGAGGAGAAGCTTAGGAGGCCATCGGACCCCAACATTGCGTGGGCGTTTGGTGAAGGGCAATTGGGTAGAGAGGGAAAATTGGTCGTGCGCATGGGCGGTATAAAAATGATGGATATCCTATGCCTTCGACACCCTCCCCTATATGTCATGTGCTCGACCATGCACCATCAAACATATTCAGGGTTAAGATATAGGTTGGTGAATATATGAGACGTAAGGCATCCAAGTATTGCACATATTTCGACTCTATGTTCCTCGTAACAACCAAGAGTTTGGAAATGCATGTAAATCATATAGAGGTTTTTTTTAAAAGAACGAATTAAACTATCTGAACAATAAAAGCTATCAATCGGAAATTTCTTCCTTTCTTCATTTCATATTCCCGTAGCATATATATTACTCTAGTTGGGGACATCGATGAAATATCCGGGATGGTTTAATTGATATCGCGGTCGGTTGAACATTATAAAATGGTCTGTGTAACGTGAACACTGTAGGCCTGTACTGCGCATACTGGTCCCTTTCACATAATGTATCCTTGAATCCACAGGCAGAGGTCTCAAAGCCGTCACATTGGCTGAAATGCCTCCTTGTGGAAGACCATAAAACTAGCAGGCATTAGGCTCGGGCTCTTATCCTCGGGTAAAGTTATGGTGATAAATTAATTCTTTTTATGAATTTGATGCGATACTTGGATGTTTTTATGTGGCATTATAAACCTTCTCTCCTTTATTGTGTTGCCTCAGTAACAAACTGATGGGTTTTTCTTCATGAAATAGCACTTCCCACTCTCAAGTAGATCACTCAGAGAACGGTTGCGCCTGTGGTGTAAGGCTGACGTTTTGCATCAGAGCCACAATCCTTTTGTGCCATCAATCTGGAATAAAACAGAACATTTCTCGTTGTCAGGGCGCTAACTTGTGTGCATTAAAATACATCATACGGCAGTAATAAGTCTAAACCATCCAGTTCATTACGTTGATTGACTAGATATTGATTTTATGTGCCACGCCCGACAAAAATAAACCAGGGGACAAGGTAATTTTAAATATAGCGCCCTCCCTCCCCAAAGTACCTTGCCTCCGGGCTTGCCTCTTCAAGTTGCAAGTTCTATGGGAACATGAAATTTCCGTGAAATAAAAACAAACTTAGCTTAGACGTATGCTAATACAGTAATTTGGCTTCTGGAAGTGTTGTGCAGGCACAATTCCTACTTTATGTTCAAAATTGTGAAATAGTGAAATAGTATCCTGTACCTGCTGCAGCGTTGGTTCATTACAGTATTTGCAAAAAGTTATAATCAAACACCAGCCGATCTAATGCTATTGGATGTGTAGTGAATTGTGGTTCCTGTTAATTAGTAGCGATAATTGTG
The DNA here is from genome assembly GCA_942159475.1 of Sthenelais limicola. Lineage (NCBI taxonomy): Eukaryota > Metazoa > Annelida > Polychaeta > Phyllodocida > Sigalionidae > Sthenelais > Sthenelais limicola. The sequence continues at coordinate 111,993,529 of OW804096.1, forward strand.
AAATAGTGAAATAGTATCCTGTACCTGCTGCAGCGTTGGTTCATTACAGTATTTGCAAAAAGTTATAATCAAACACCAGCCGATTTAATGCTATTGGATGTGTAGTGAATTGTGGTTCCTGTTAATTAGTAGCGAACTAACTTTGTCAATGCAGCAATCACCCTTTATTCTCCACTCACAGCTCGGGAGGTACTACACTACCACGTAGGAGGTAGTACCGAACCTGACCTCCCCTACCCACACAGAGCTAGTCCATAAAACACATACAACACTAGCTATGAACACAGCCCTCCACTCAGGTGGTACCGTATAAGGGCTATGTCAAAGAGTCGTTTCAAACAGTGAATCTCAAACAGTGAAAAAAGGGCTTGCGGTAATTTGTGGAGAGTTGTACAAACTTGTAACAACTGACGATGACAATACAATCGATGTATAATATCTTATGTCCCTACTTAATTGTTACCTTAACATTAGTGGATGGAAGCCAATTAAACCACAGTAGGCAATGTTTTCATCGGCTCAAAAAACCCCACGGCTATGGCACCTATGGCATTTTGGAGGCATGGACATCAAGACGCCTATCGAGACGTTATTTGCCAGACTTTTCTATTGTAGAAATCTCCCATCGGCCAGCCTATTGCCGTCGTGAGGCTATGCTAGTGTATCTTAAACATTCTCACATTAAGAACAAATCGCTTGTGACTACTTGTGCGCAGTTTCAATTGAATCAAAACCTCCCATTCGCCTTTAGGAGACACTACACAGAAGCGTCACTAAGGGGTCCGAGGAGCACGTGATCTATGGAAAGGGATTGCCCAGATAGAGAAGAACATGGTGGCTGCAGATGAGGCTGCCAGGCCTTCAGGGCTTCAGCTTTTCTCAAGCTTGACAAGTTATTAAGCAGCTACCAAACAAACATACCCGCCACCAAATATCTCATTATTATAACATTTTCCCCTCGGTTAGTCGCTGATTGCATCCAGTTAGTTTTTAAACAAAACCCCTGAGATAAGGCGCTTGCTAATGCTATTTTTACGGACTTCATTTGTCGGCAGAGGAAACCATTTACCGATTTTTCGATATATTCAAGTGATTTGACAGAGAGGTTGAAACAGGCTGAAATATATTACCTGCGACAAAAATGTTTAATTTGGCGTTTGATATAATTTTAGAAAGCCAGAAATGAAACTGAATCATGCGCCAAATTTGCGCCATTTTGCCAAAAGACCTCTTCAGCTTATACATTTCTGTTGACACATCCCCTATAGATTTTAAGACATACTGTTTCTTGCCCCAGAACAAGATCAAGCATTTTCGAGTATTTATCCTGAAGGAGGTACTTACAGGTAAAATATTGGCTTGTTCTGATTCAGGTAAATGTGGGAAGCATTCACTAGTATACTTGTTCTGGTTCTTGTTATTACAAAATATATTTTCCATAAAACCTTGCAAGAACGAAAAAGGTGCTACACAAAATTAATGTCTGATAAATTCTTACATGCAGGTGAATGCCAGACTCATCTAAATGCATTCGGCTTATATTTGTAATTATATGAAATTGGGGAAGGCAAAGAGTTTGAATTTGCTTTTTTGCTAGCTCCAGTTATATGAAGAGGAAATTGTACACCTCTTTTCAACATATTCAAGTGGTTTAACAGTCTGTACCAAACAAGCTGAAAACGATTACCTGTGAGCCCAACTTAGTGACTGGGGTCTCGAAATATGTCCTACCCAGTCAAAGACATTTTACTGAAGCATTAGATAAGAAATGCAAACAACATGGATATTGTCTGGACATATTAAAAAATGTGCCAAACAGCTATCGTACAACATCACAAGAACGTCATCAGTAAATGACATACCAATATATCTTCCATCAGGCAGACCTATGCTTTGTTTTCCAAAACCAATCTACTCGACGTTGTTTACCAACGACGATTTCTTTACTATTATCTTTCTGGAGTTTTATTTCGTGAAGTTGAGAATGATACATGTTTACAGTGATTAAATTGATTCGACGGGTATTATATCACAATGGGTGGTTGTACACAACAGTGGAATCCTGCTATGATACAAACTGCATCCCTTCAAACTATACTTCCTTCTTATGAAATAGAATCATTCGCATCATAGAAATGTCATTGTTGAAATTAGAAACTTGTGAATTGCAGGTGCTTCATGAAATTATGCAGCTATAAAGTTATGCAGCAGGCCGCATAATTTCATAGCAATATTTCATGAGTTCTGACATGAAATTATGCAGCCCATGAAAGTATGTAGTTGTATGTATACACAAACAGCTTAATTTCATGGCTGCAATATTTCATGCCTACAGCATCAAATATTACAGCACATGAGATTATGCAGCACATCAATACCAAGAATGTAAACAAAAGCTGCTTAATTTCAGAGCTGCAATATATTGCATGCATTCTGGCATGAAATTTGGCAGCCCATGAGATTATGCAGCACATCATTACCAATGATTGTAAACAAGAGCTGCTTAATTTTAGAGCTGCAATATTGCATGCATTCTAGCATGAAACTATGAAGACCATGAGACTATGCAGCACATCATTAGCAATAGTTATATAGACAAGCTTCTTAATCTTGCGGCTGCAATGTTTCATACATTCTGGCATAAAGTTACGCCATCTCATCACACCCACCAGTTAGAACTGGCCGACCTGTTACAAGCATAATCTCCTGTGGTGCATGATCTCATGCACTAGACAATCTCATGCGTTCATGCTTGAACTTACGAAATATTGCAGCCATGCAATTAAGCAGCTTGTGTAGGTCTATACAACTATTAGTAGGGATGTGCTGCATAATATCATGTGCTGCATAATTTCATGCTAGATAGCATAAAATATAGCAACCATGAAATTAAGCAGTTTTTGGTAACGATGGTTTCATGGGCTGCATAATTTCATGCTTTCTACGTATGAAATTATGCAGCGCCATTTTGACTGCATAATTTCGTAGGCTGCATAATTCTATAGTACACCGGCATCCGGTGATCCATGCCCAAGGAGCATGGGGATTCAGTACATGCATGGCTATTTGCTATCAAATCCACGCATTCAATGTACGTAAGTTGAACATAAACATATAGTCATCGGATCATCGGAATAAATAGGTTATATTAAAATTCTATATTTTGTTTCATGTGCTAATAATTAATTGATTAATTAATTAAATTGTGTTCTCCTCTGATAAACTACCGTCAATGTTGAAAAGTATGTATATTAAGACCGAGGCCTTGTTAGTAGATATTCATTACCCGGCAAAAGAAATAACAAAAGAGCAACTTATTGTTTGTTTTTCCAACAAATTAATGATAAACGTAAACTGCTGAATACAAAATATTTCAACAACGTGGACCTTACGCTTTGGGCAGGTCATTCAAACATTTGGTCATTGACACGTACTCTGGTTCTCCACCCTTTGCCTTATAATAGCAGCAGCAATATGGGCGGCAGTTGATACATGTAATTGGTTATTATCTGCCTTTAAAATAAAATTATCAAGAAATGCACATTTGTGTGTACATGACTGAACAGGTCTCACGAGAGATCCATTGGAACTTCAACGCCTCCATTTGAGGAGATTTTCCTCTTAGAAACTTCATAATTCATATTATTCATGCATATTTTTCCACTTCTTCATGTGTTTGCAGAAGGCGGCAGCGGACCAGCAGCAGCAGCAACAACAACAGCAACAACCAAAACCGCAACAAACCCAGAATGGAAGTCTTCCGGCTCTTAGAGGAAGTCACAAGTTCCGACATGGATTGCTTCAACTCATGATCCATACCATCGATCCGTTAGGCGAAGGTAAGAAACAACTACTTTGAAATAATTGAATGCCGTATGCACATGGAGTATGACCGGCGAGGAACAAAGAAAGAATTAGTGAAATGCACCTGCTCTAGAAATGTCTTGGTTGCTGCCATCAGAAGCATACTCACATTTCGTCTGTAACGTTTGTGAGTCTCAGCACTCTGCTACAGCAATCTAGAAAGGCGCTTTTCCATCTATGAAGAACCTATTACAGACCACCAAGCTCCCATCTTCACTGTCGTGGTCATATATACCGTGGTTCACTTTCTATTAGTTTAAGTTAGCCTGTCTTCAAACTGAGTATTAGTGTTATTATCATGCTGTATAAATTGAAATGGGAAATATTATTTATGCATAAACATCCCATAATATTATGTATGGAACGGCAAATAGAAATACTCCATATATTATGCTGGCTTAGATTTGAGTCCATCGTATATCCCCATGTTTCCGACTTGAGTAAGATATAATTATCGATTTTTGGAAAGGTATTTCGAACTGGCTTAATTCACTAAATATGTACTGAACTTCCATGAACAATTCAAATCATAATAGTTTAGTGGCCTTAAATGTAATAATACAAAAAATATTAAAAAATCTTCATCCTACTAAGGGCACTTGTCACGAATCTGCTATGCATAATATCAAAACATTTCCCCTCAATATTGCATTTACAAGGGAAACACCATCATTTTGATTTGGGTTAACCAACCGTCAGTTCTGCATTGCCTTAATTATATACGGAGCACCATTGCTAAGAATGTCGCAGCACTGTCATTGAGTAGTGTCTGCAGGAGATCACATGAACACTCATCATCATGATATAGTCTGGGAGATATATATGCAGGTTCCTCAGATATGTTGATATTCATTTCTGCGAATCGTCGATGGACTATCTCACAATAATAGCCTTTGTTGAAAAGCAGTGTTCATGTACACATTATATATGTAACCCAGTATCTATTGTCATAGCAATGTTGTTTAGACCATGGATAAATATTCATGTATGTCCATACTGCAATTATTAATCATTATCCCGGCTCTATAATTATATGTATGAATATACTTATAATCGCATAGTTAGGGATAGTCTGGTTTATTAGTGTATGATCGCCTATAGGTTTAGTCAAATATTTAGAGTTGATTTTCTGAATACACCCGCGGGAAACCTACAGGCATACTAGGGGATGAATCCGGATGACTTTAGACGTGTTGGCCTAACTATCCGGTGATCACAATAACTGGTATCACCTGTCTCCAATAATCTGTATTAGATTTTTCATATTTCCCCTGACATTAGAATTTTCTAATTTCGCCACTTTTAATCTCGTTCTCCTTCTTGAACCCAGATCGTTCTTTATACAGGATTCGCCCGAGAAAGACCATGTGTCCCATAGTTAACTACCCACTCCGATAAGATTCATAAATGGAATTCCCTTTCCCTGTCCATACCTTCACCTCCTCACCGCATTCTCACCTGTAAAGAATTGCTTGAACCACTATGGATGCTTGTAGAGAAGGCACTGGAAGAAGAGGATGAAATGTAGCAGGTGTGCTGGCCTTGGATCAATCCATCAATAACACGGAATTACAAGCACCTGTCAATTCCCCTCCCACCCTCCCACTCTTTCCTCGTCTGATCTTCACATTTGTACTGCTCCGGCCTAACTGTATGCAAGTTCAAACCATTTATATGTTGGGGTTTAGGGCAAGTTGGAGCAGGTTTATATAATATCTGAGTGTATACACATATCTTCATAGTTTGTGTGTGTGGCTTTATGTATTGATGTATATGTTCAATGAATGACTGAGTGCTTGAGCAGGCTCATTACAACTAAAGGACATTTCCCGAGAAATAAATTATTGCTCAATCGTTCCTGGGCAGAACCCGGCCACCACGGATCCGATAGATTTGAAATTATACCAGCAACAATAGGACATGGAATCATTTGATCATATCTTCTACTTTGCAAACAATGTGCAGAAAGCACATTTTAATTAGTATTCCAGATACAATGAGGTCATTTCATTAGCTATTCCAGGCTGCCTCATTTTCCACAAGCGCCTGACGTATCCCAACAATAGGCACCCGTTAAACATCAATTGTTTTGCTTGGATCTATGGATTTATCGCAGATAATATGGTGATCTAAATGCGTATTTGCTCCCAAGAGTGTGGTACCTCTACGGCTGGACAGTGGAAGGACTGTTGTTATATATATCGCGGTTTGAGTATTCGCAACAGCTACTAGCTTCCCTAAATTACTACCTGATAACAGACAAATTCAAATTATTTGGGTTTATAAACGATTTAAAACTCGGAGGCTTAGATACAATGGGAAAATTTGGGTGAATGGGTGTTTGAGTCGTCACTCAGTTATCTAATCCTCGTATTCATATTGTGTCTTGTCTTATTGTCTATGCCTACAAATATGAATGATTGAGACTATTTTCAAGACCCTTTTTTTAAATCCTTTATTTATTCTGCTGTTATAATAGGAGTTAGGCTTATGTCATTACTCCTAATATTGTACTGCTGAATAAATCCTGTTCACTGAAGTACCATGCATCGCAGCACTTTGTACCTGTGGTTGTCAAGAAAAGTTACTTGAAGCTGTCATTTGACATGCTATACCTTAACACTAATACTATTTCTTTTCTCCACAGACTAAACTATCATTTGTTATTTCATCTTGCTTATTTCCTCTCACTACCTATCGTAAATTTATGTTTCCAGTAACTGTTAATCTACCTATGTATCGTAACAAGACATCTAGATATAACTGGTTTCAATATCAGTCAATTTTATTTCTCGCACAATTACTTACCACTGGAAATTTTGGCCATTACAAAATGATTCCATTCATTTTCACATTTCCAAATTACTTTAATATCTGTAAGGAAAATCATCAGGCTCGGCGGATTGAGGAAAACGTTTTTTCATAAAAGTCATCAACGTTTGTCAATATTTCCTATTCTTTTTGTGACACCAAATAGCGGCCAGTTCGGATTGTAAGTAGCCCAAATGATCTTGAACATTTTTTCTGTGTCCAATAGTAGTGAATATTAATTTTCTAAGCTTTCCACGTGTTCCCCTGCTTTTGATAGTGTTATATTTGAAGGAGAATTCAATGATGTGCATATATGGTATATGTTCTTCACCATAGAATAGATAACCAAGAAATCAAGATATTGTACTTATTGTCAGCCAGTCACCTCTTCAGGTTTTAGGGTTTTACAGCGGATGGTGCACCAAAGAACTGTTAGGAAAAGCTTCTAAGCAATGTAACAGTGTTGACATCCTTGCACCTATCCATAAGGAGAATCGATAAGAGGACCGTATCCAAGAATGGTCTTCCCTCGAATGTCGTCATATATTACATACGTTGCAATCCATCGCTAGTTATTAAGCATATTCCAACTAGCAGATATACAAAGTTACATTTCATTACTAAGACCATGCAAGGGGTTGATGCTCCTCAACTCGTACGTTTCTCCGTTTGTTGCTATTGTACAACCAATCTAGCTCTAGTTCATTCGTGGGTTTGATATTAATGTTAAAGATTTTTGAAGGTTTGGTCAAATATATCTTTCCTGTAATTCCCCTTATCTGTTCGGTAATATAACTGCATGTTTTCTTTGTGACAAAGTATATTTGAACATAGACAGCATGGAGTATTCATATTTAAAATCCCAATATGTAATGTTTTCTTACTACTACCCCTTTCCTACATAGCTTTAGAGTTAGATTATTTTTATTTTAATTGTTGAGAACCAGGTTTGAAAATTATTAAGCTCAACAAGTTTCTCTGTACCAGACTTCCAGACATCGGTCATATTCTCCAAGCATTACTTCTAAACGAAATGAGGGGATTTTTGCTAGTGGTCTAACCATTAAGAGTAATGCCTAAGTCAAAGTCTATCAAAGTATCTCGCCTATACATATAGATTCAGGTTCGGGTGTATAACATGCGTCAGGATCAGTCTCTCTATGAGATGACTGCATGGAAATGTTTTTCTTATTAAATGAATTTTTAAATTTTACAGTTTGCATCCCATGGAATCTTTTAAATAATTTAGACCCTTTTTTCTCTTCTTACTTAATGTCTGTCATGCTGGTCAATTTGCCTCTTAGAACTATTCCCTAATCCTCAGAATTCATTTTTCCTCTGATGGATATCCTACAGGCATGCATCTTACCAATTTAATCACCTGGTACTGGAGAGAATACCTTTGTCGAAGTGCCTGAATATCTTCTGAATTAATCAAATTATCTGATTAAATGATTTCATTCCAAGTTGAAGTATTCTTTCCCGGAAGTCTGCAACCTGTGTTCCCGTAGAGAGCATGTCCCTAAGTGGTTGCGCGTGGCTGTCTCCTTTTAATAATTTGTTGTTCCCTCTTACTACTTCACCATGGTCAGCTACTGGTTTGGTGTGAAACACATTTGTGCCATATAAGTGTAGTCACATCTAGTACGTACCGTCTTAATGAGTTCCTCTGGCATCCTGTGATAAGGATACATCTTTTTATACTGTTTGTGATCAATTCAAAACTTGATATAATACAAAACACAATGCCATCTTTTAATACTCAACTGCCAATTTCAAAATATAGTCATGCGTCTGAAATGAGAGGTTCACTGTTATTTCTAAAAATAGGGTAGTAAATATTCAAAATTATACATCAGTATGATAAGGACTTACTTGTCATTGTCTTGAAATTACCAATGGCTAATTCTTGGATTTCTCCCGGCCTTGAGAATCGTATCTTTGCCTATACATAGCTTCTCCCATTCCATACATTCATCCCCAAACCCATGAAACATCATGAAACCCTTTTGCACAACCATCTGGAGAGACCTGCCCTTGTCTTTTCACAGACCAAATAAAGCAGCCTATATGTGCCAGAACCCAGAAATTCATGGATTAATGTGTTTATTTCTCTTTATATTTCAGCCAAGGTCCATGACAAAGCATTGAAGCTGCACGCTGTTGCCTCACTGAAAGCTATAGCCACTATGAATCAAGAAAACCACAACGAAGCCGACAAAAATGGAGCAATACCCGCTATTTCTAATGGCCAGGTCATGGATGGAGGTCAACAACCACAGGCACCGGCCGCAGAAGGGACGGACCCTGCCGTCACCACCCGGCAAGTAGTAGTCAACAATGGTGATGCAAGGTCACAGGTGCGTTAGAGTTACCTCTTATAATATGATATCAACCATCACTATTAGACAGTGTACCTAAACGCATCACAGTATAGTTAAGTCTGTCTGGAGTCGTGGTGTTTTAACTTTAATGGTTATGGCTTACATATATTTACCCCAAAGTAGAAAAACAAATGCAGCTCGACTCGAGACATAATAATCCAGAAGTAATAACAGTTGTCCGCCATTAATAAGATTATAATAAAAGTTACAAAAAGGACATATTTCTTCAAGTATTATCAAAATTACAACCAAAATCTTCAACATTGACCAATCCCCATCTATATGCGTTGCAAATGTTTATTAGTATTTTCCCCAATTCCTCATGGATCTATGACCCGAAATCTTTTCAGAAATCCATAAAATGCCAGATATTTCAATCGAACCTGGAAGTTCCTCCTATTGATATTTGAACTTGCATGGGGACTTCCTAGGCTTTCCGGCTATAAATTATTACTTAACCGAAGATAATTGATTGAATTCCGCGCATTACATATTTAGGCAGAAACAACAACCACAATACTCTCTAGCACCCCGTCAACTCAAAGTTTGCCAGATGATCCAGTGAGTAATACAACATGTAACATTAAAGAAACCGTTGTATTGATGGATCCTAGTTTTTATTCATCATTTTATTTGGTAGACTCATTAGAATATATATGTTAATTCCATTTATTTTAATCATAAGCATTTTTAAAATTTAACAATCTGTCCTTGATACTATTTGACTCATTTTTCTTTGTTTTTGCATTATATTGTCAATCGTTGAAGTAACACAATTGCTGAATCGTTCAACACAATATGCATTATAAACAGTACATTTCATAATTTCCTGCTGGTGTTGACAAGACCTCTTTTCAGCTTTCAAAATTAAGGGCTGTCGAGCCTATTTTAAAAAATAAATCTTGTACCAAAGAAACGGGAGTAGTAGCGGGATAAGTAGCGTGGCAGTGGAACCCAGGCTTAAGAGTGCACACGTGAAGGTTTGAAGGAGAAAATGTGAGGATGGAACGAAAACAAAGGTCTTTAAGACCAACGCAATGCTATATGTCAGTGTTGGTTCTTGATCAAACCAATATCAATTAGGGTTTGTCTACCATCCCCAGGCCTCTAATATTGCCTCTCATTCATCCTCATACAGCTGTGTGGATCATAAAGAGGATAAGGACAATTAACTAATTGTCATTGCCCCGAATGATATGTTTTCTAAGCAATTGCCTTGCCTTGGCAACGGTGCTACCACTGATCTGAGATAACGCTCAGAATGAACGACTTCTTGTAATCAAATTTTGTAATGCGAGACTTGGGACTGATGAAAATTCCAATTTGGGGATCATGTATCCCAAGTATAAATAAAATCATTTAAAAAAAGAATCCACGTGACGTCATAATCTATTTCGGATAAAAGAACAATAATCTGTGACGAAGTTCATTGGTTAATTACCACAAATCCTCAAGCTACAGGATTATCATAGATACTTCACTAGGGTTGCCTAGTGTTGTTACCTTGTTAGTTGATATAGAGGTTTTAAGCAAGGAAATGAACAATAGTTCCGAATATAAGCCATAATCGGTGATTTATTGTCCAAAATCTTAACGATATTCCATTGCATAGGCTTTGGGGGAAAATCTCCACAGTTAGGTAGCTAATGTGGGGTTGGTCCTGCGGAAGTAACCCCCCAAAAGCAATTATGGCTCAGTTCATTTGGATCTAGACAGTATGATGGCACGAGCTATGATCCTAGCCATAATGAAAACGCATGACTCTAATCTTTCTCTCCATCTAACAGGAAACAATTAAAATCGGAGCCCATTGAAAACAAATTACTTTAGGTGGAATATCTAGTCTAAACTATAGGTCGAGCAAATAGTGATTTCAACTTTTCGATTTCGATACAAACGTCTACTCTCACTTCTGGGGAGTTACCCTACGCCACGGAAGCCTAGAATTGCGAGCCTTTGTACTATACTAACTGTTGCTATACTAAGTAAAATGCGACAAATCAGGGGGAATCATGTCCAAACAGACATGCACTGTCCACACAGTGCATGACCTTGATGAATCGCTACGGCGGTATAAAATGTAGTGGGAAATGTCTCTTAAAACACATTCACTGCAACTATGTTCACCACAACAACATTAAAGATGATGTCAAACAGGAAAGTGGTCGAAATAATTAACCTTGAATTTTAAAAGTCCACCAGGAAATACTTTATGAAATACTGGGTACACAGCCACTATGACATATGACCCCGGACAACTATTTACAATCCAAAACAATTTTGGAATCATTCAAAATGTGGATGGCATTTTCATTGGTTTGGACAAACAATGACATACGACGGGGTTAATGATAACATGTACAGATGTACTCTCCTGAAAGTCTGCATATATAGCAGAGAGTACATTCACATACTTATAAGTATGTTTTCTCCGTCATCAGATAGTGTACCGTTCGTTACAATAAGTGTTCTTTAACATTTTAAATATTATTTACAGTTAAGAACAGTAGACTTATTGTGTTATGTTCATGTTTGTTATTAATTTATTTATAGAGACCGTAAACTATTACTAATTTCTATTAAGAAATATTTTTACCGCGAATTTCCATCCATAATTTCCGCTTTCATATGATAAAACATTAGCTTTTTTTCTTCTTTTATATTAAGAATGTGGTTTTGATGTATTGTGAACGATCGGATAAATGAAGAGAACAACCTGACTTGGGACAGATTACTGCCTTCGCATTAAGGCCATGAGATTATCTCCTCCCTTATTCGCAGCAACATTTTCCATTCTACTATGCTCCCAATAGATAATTGTATATTCTTCTTCGCCATGTAATAGTCATTTTAGTAGAATATAAAGGCTATACTACTAAAAATTCCCATCATAGAAATCTTTATGAAAAGCAATCCTAGAGACATGTTAACCGTGTAGAGGAAATGGCCTCTTCAATGCAAACCGTAGGGACTGTCAGAACAAATCCTTTTTAACGTTTCCTCACTGTTTCTGTCATTACAGAGTGGTGATGATGGAGATGACGACGATAACGAACCGTTAGACCTAAGCTGGCCCAAAACCTGGAAGAAGAGAATATCTTACATCCTGATAGCTCCAATAATATTCCCCCTCTTCATCACTCTCCCGGATCCAAGGAGACCGGTAAGAATCCTTCTCTAGATTAATTCTGTATGCGTATTTAAATAGCTTGAAGCTGCCATTTTTAGATTACCCAAGGTAATCACCAAAAGAGGATCTAGAAAGTTAAAGTCACTATAGTTTTCCCTTCTGCGTCTTGGTCCTCTTCGACTTAGTGCAAGAAATATTACCTTGTGACCGTTATAGGGGGCCTCCACTATCGGCAAGTAGCGGCTAATGGTGTTGCCAATAGAGTTGCCAATAGATTTTCGACTGATGACCGGCAAGTTGAGGCCAATAGAAAATCTATTGATAACACAATTGGTCTACTAGCAAATAGCGGCCAATAGTGGCCAATGAACGGCCATTGGCAATCTATTGGCCGAAGAAATCAAAACGTTTTGATTCTTCGGCCAATGACGGCAAGTTGCGGCCAATGACTTGCAACTCATTTGCAATTACTTGATTTGCACCACCTCCTCCACTATGGCAAGTAGCAATTAAAGGCAAACGCTACTACACACTGCCACGCCCCCCTTTTCCATGTACCTAATACGCGGGCATTTTACGGACTATTCCTTTAGCATTGCAGTCTATGAGAAAACGGCCCATTTCTTCACATTTTATAGAATAAAACAAACAATTAATGGCTACTCCTATTGTCCCAAAATTTTCTACACATATAGTTTAGGTTATATACTACAGATAAAAAGGAAAAAGAATACATGTCATCGCGTTTTTAAAAAAGTTGTAGCTGTCTGAAATAGACATGTTTGGGAAATACTGCTAGCTGTGGGTACTCTCAGTTGTACCCATTTACTATGCAAGTCTATTGGGGAATGCTGCATTTTTCTTTCACGGTTTTGGGAATAAAACAAAAACGGAAACTCCTATTGTCCCAAGATTTTCTACACATATAGTGCAGGTAATATTCTAAATATATAAAGGAAAAAAAATGTATGTCATCACGTTAAAAAAATAATTGTAGCTGTCTGAAATAGGCATGTTTAGGAAATATAGAACACTTTGAAAGCAGCAGATTTTTGAGTTGTTAGCCATGTTTCAACGCTCTGTAATTCAGAAACGAGCACGGCGACCCATTATTTTTTTTCCAGTTTTATGAACACACATACTTCAAGAATCATGTACTAAAGTATCAGAAAAATGACATTTAATTTTGATGGGGAGAAAAAAAAATTGTTTTTATAAAAAAAAAGTGAAAAATAGTGCGTTTTTTCGAGTTTTTAATTTAAAATTTGCAGCAGGTATTTGTTGTTTTCAGAATAGAAATAACAAATCACTTTATAAAAAAGAGGCATAGAATTATTGGCCAAATGATACTCTCTCCAAAACTGTTAACTATACTTAAATTGAGTGAATATAAATAGCAAATATGAACTATCAAGTTGAGGTACTGAAAAATGAGTCCCCCTTTTGGTCCTCATTGGTTATTTTGATATATCAAATTTTGAAGCACTGTAATTTAAAAATGAGCACGGTGACCCATTGATTTTTTTCCATCTTTATGACCAGAAACACTTCAAGAATCAAATACCAAAGTTTCAGAAAAATGACATTTATTTTCATTTTCCACTAGATAGTAGCGTTTGCCTTTAAGGCAAATAGAGCGGCCAATAATTGGCCACTCTATTGGCAACACAAACTTGCGGCTACTTGCTGATAGTGGAGGCCACCTATAATATAACTGTATTGGTCTGTAAAATAATAAACATTTAATACACAATGTATTTATAAGATTGCCGATAACGGTCCCAAACATGGAAAATAAAAGAATCATCACAAGGAAGCCTATATGGGTGTGGATATACGTGTTCCCCACATATTTATTTCTATCATATATACATTAATAGGTTCATTAAACACAAGTAAGTCGCAGTCAATTCTCATCCGCACTAAAGATACAGTAACTGCACTAAACATTTTCCTATTCATTGCAGCGCCTGAGAAAGTTCTTTCCTTGGACATTCCTTGGGAGCATACTATGGATTGCAGGCTTCTCCTACTTGATGACTTGGTGGGCTACCATCGCAGGAAGAACATTCGGCATTAGCGACTCAGTAAGTCATATTTTGATTATACTTTTATTTTTGAGGAAACCTGGTTTGTAATTGTGTCGGTTCAATGATAAATATGATATATATATTATATTGCGGGGGACTAGAATTAAGAATTTCACAGAATTGATTAGATTATTTTGAGCAAAGTAATTAACCTCTTCAGAATATGAAACTTAACATGATGATTTCTAAATATAACTGCCTGGTATGTTCTGAAGAGACTCCAAAGTTTAAAAATATCAATATTATTTATCTCTCATAAAAGGTGATGGGCATAACCTTCCTAGCAGCTGGAACCAGTATCCCAGATCTCATTACAAGTGTCATCGTAGCCAAAAAAGGTTTCGGGGATATGGCCGTCTCCAGTTCCGTTGGAAGTAATATATTTGATGTGACAGTTGGGTGAGTTTGATATTTACCCTTTCATCGATTTCGTCATCTATATACTAGATATTCCATCCGTTATGCAGATTTCTGAATTCAAAGATGTTATATTATTTTACATGTTCGAAAAAATTCGTAAAGTTACTCTTGCTGTGTGAATGTTCTTGCGTACAATAACCATACTTGCTTGACACTTTTCTCATCTCTTTTTTTTCTTTTCAGACTGCCCTTCCCATGGTTGTTATATGGTCTCATTTATAATAAGCCCTATTCGGTCAGCAGCAATGGATTATTTTGCTCTATTTGTCTTCTTTTCTGTATGCTAATTCTCGTCATTGCCACGATAGCCATCTTAAAGTGGAGAATGAATAAGATTTTAGGCGCGTGTATGTTCGTCTTCTATTTCATATTCGTTGCATTCGCACTACTTCTCGAATACAACGTCATCATATGCGACGTATAGAATTGAAAATGCAATGAAAACGTCGATAACTAAACGGCATCCACCACAGACAATTCACAACTCAAGTGAATCACATATAGTCATATGTAAATGAGTCATAACTGGATTATATTGAAAGTGTCTTTCTTATTCTCGAAAACGAACCAGTAACCGGAAAGGATGGTTTGTCCGAGATAACGATTATTGCTATGCTACAGGACGTGTCAGGGCATTACTATGTAAACGGACATTGGAGAGTTGATGAAAACCACATGGTCAAATGACCTTGTCAATTATCAAGGCCATATATGATTCTGATATATGAAAGAATCAGTTTACCAGTTATATAATTGTATATAGGGTGTTCTTCTTTGCAATCATGTTTAATAATTTATTAACCAAGTGCCAACTGCATTATCTTTCTGTTTCTATTTTACATGTATGTGATTTACTAGTTCATGTTTCAACTATAGACAAGCTATATTGAAGGTATACCAGAGAATAGGTCGTAAAGAATCGGGGAAATCTATTACATGTATAAGCCTCGTCTTTCTGGGGACTTTGGAGATTTCAGATGGATTAAAAGTGGGTCCATTTTGTGCTGGAGCTATACTATAGCACTACACCTATCTGTTCCCCAAAAGGAGTGTACAGTTCCCATGACCCCACTTTTGGGGTGAACTGTTGTCTTTTTAATTAAGTTGTTTTCTTTCCGGGGGATGTTATGAAACATCCTTCATCTGTGGACCGCTTTTTTACATGCAGCTGGAAAGAGGCGAGGAGACAATAGATATGTTTTTGTGTGCAAAATCAGAGTTTTGTGAAGTCAAATATTTCATGAAATTCAAGTTTAATAGGGTGGTATCACGAAACATGTTGAATGATGCCGTCCATGAGGAATTGTTCCCTCAGGACTATCCTTCACAAATCCAAAAATGCACAGTGAATTTAACCACATTGAATGTAATGATAAACCGCAGTTTATCGGGTAATTAACAGAGGTGTCATAGGGTGGGCGGGGGGAGGGGGTGATAAAACCACCAAAATTGTTCCCCGATATACAGAATGCAAATAATTCATTCGGATCTGTCTGGTTAAACTATTAATTATGAAATTAAACTTAGATAATATATTTCTCAACGGTATGTCAATAATTTTATATAGAGAAGTGGAACAGTACTTGAGCATATATGCATTTCTCGACAAATTACTGAATCGTGGCCAGTCAGGAATGTAACATTATGAAGGACTACATGCATACTTTTGTATCCTTCAAGAATACACAGAACCAATGTATATATATATATACATAAGTCTATAACGTATGTACTTTCTTAATTATGTTCTATGTGTCTACTATCTGACTGTGGTTGTACCCCAGCGGTCAGCCTAAAATACAAATGCTATGTTAGAAGGATTTTACTACGCGCTAATAAGCCTTTTGTATCTATGATTCCAAATGGGAGGGAGATTGTTTTGGTATGTTTCCGTTCATATACTGTTCTTAATTTTGAAAAAGGAATGTTAAATGGTGAGAAACCTGCAGATGTAATACTGTTATGAATTTATTTTGATTAAAATTATGAGTACTTGTACAGATGATGGTAGGATTTCAGTGCCCCTCGTTGCTATGGAACGTAAGATACTCGGGTCAAAAAGGGGTTGAATCCTCGCGTCATTAAGCGTTTTTGTGATAGAACATTATAATTATTGATCTGTCTGGTTGTTGGCCATTGGGTTCATCTCAGCGCAGAGATCTGTGTTAATTGTTGAAAATAATTACTGTAATACCTTTATTTAGAATGTGTTTGATAGAAGGACACAAGCTCTTTGCAGTGTCAACGGCGTTGATCGTCAATTGAGCCCTACAGTAGGAATAATACTTATTGCAGAGTCCTTTTAAATAAACAGTGAAAAATCAGTATTCCATTGTACCTATACGAAGTGACTGATGTAAATTGTACTAAGAGAAAGCAAAGAGGATTTTAAAGTACCTATAGGAAAGTTCAAGTATCTTGCAAGCCCTTATAGCTTTTCAGCAAGACACATGCATGACTAAACTGAAAAGGTAGGCGGAAAGAAGTGAGATCAAACATGTTCACGGTTCAATACCTTGATAAAAACTTCCATTGTGATTTAAAGTATGTAGCATTAGTCAATGAAAAAATAGATTCCTACCCTTAAAACAATGTAGCTCTAGTCAGCTAATGTATCAACTGGGCTTAGTGAGATCGAAACAATTTTGATATTAATATTCATAGCAATATTCCTGTGTATGATATTATGGTAAATAATCTATTAGTGAACAATTTTCTAAGACCGAATGGATCTGAATACATATATGTAAGCATGGATTTAGCGAGGAAGCCATAGTAATAAGTGTAACAATACATATCCCAAATTGCAATAAAAAGGGAGCTACTACTTCCTTCAAATATACTCATACAGTTTCATCTTAGGATAGCAGTACATATAACATCTTTAATTATTGAGTGATGTAATATTTTTGGTAGATAACTATGTAAACTGTCGACAAATCAGTTTGACAAAGGTCTCGAGACCGAGTTTAAAAATTGTCACAAGAATGAGTATGCGTATCTGAATATGAAATTTCCTTTTAAGGGTGTGTGGGATTGTGTCTGCGAGCATATGTGTAGACTGTATGTATATAAAATAATGCTACTTGCATTGCTATGGAATGAAAGCCGGTGTATCGTTTCATTAAACTTTTGTCTTTCCTCATGTTTAGTAAGGTATTTGGTGACTGTATGCTTCTATGTTGAGCATTTTATCATGAAGCCTCCGCCGCCGCACAATCTATGCACTTTATTCATCGTAAAATGTGACTTATACCTTCCTGAATCTTTCATTGTCTTTCTATTGCTGTGTCAGGACATGACATTGAACACAGTGCCAATGTATAAAATATCTGGAGTTCCAAATTAGCTGAACAGCTTTTTCTCTAAGGTGTATATTAAAAGTTACTATTTTGAAATCGCTGGGGGTGGAATGTGGGGGTGGGGGGATTGGTACTTCTGTGTCTTCTTTTACAAAAGATATCTATGATGATACTCATATGAAAAGAAATAAAAAGTGGAGTTGATAGACAAAACAGTGGGCGATTAAATTTCCTTCAAAGCATTAAGTAGGGGTAAAGAGACCTTGCATTTTTGTGATATCTATACATATTATATATACTTCATACTTATATAAATGTGTGGTTTGTTTTCCTTATAAGTACAGACAAAAATCCGTGTAAATACCCTGGTGGTGGACAAAAGGCGCACTGAGGCTATACGTTCCGGTTTAATTTATATTTGACCGGGGCCTGGGGTTATAACCAATTTAAAATCACGTTTGCTGAGTGTATACTGGAAAAGTACCTCCGCTCTTGTTTTTTTTCACAATGCATCATTAGCAGCTTTATATCATCATTCTTAAATTATGAGTTTCACTAGTTTCAATAGCTGGCTGTTTTGCGTTAATCACGCGCCACATCTAAGCATTTTATGTGATCTTATATATGCGTTGTCTGAGGAATTAATGGAATCTAATCTCGATAAATGGTAATTAATATCTTGTATTATCTTTCAATGCATCCATTTATGCATGTATGTACGGGCTACCAATCTTTCCTTCTCTGTAGTGTACATAAGATAACCATGGAACAACATTGTGACGAATTTACAATCAGGCTGTTTATACAACGGTGGGTACAGCGGAATTCTTTACCCTTATATTGATCAGTAGTCAGTTTCCCCTTCGTGGTACAATAAAGAATAATAATAGTAGGGTTATATCTCTTCTATTGAGGAAAAAGGGTTTTAATAACCTTTATTATTGCGACATGTTTGGGTCTTAACTTAGTTAGAAGGTAGGAATATGCTTAACATTGATAGGCACTTATAATAATCATCATCATTAGGATACTTAGACAATGGTAAACTAATAGAGATCCCCATCCTCCAACATGACCTTTCACCCGACCTGTAGTGAACCGGTAGTCAACCCATTACATCAACATTTTTACATTGATGTGTAGCAATTCTTTCATCCATATTTCGATGTTAAGAATATATCTAAATTTTCCTGAAGACTACTAAAGGTTGGCTTGATAACTACAGAAGAGAAACATTTAAAAAAAAACGTTGCATAACGAGTTCGCAGAATAACTTTAAGAGAAGTATGATCGATATTCAGACATAAACCCAAGGTGGATATATAAAGTGGGCCGTCATATTACTTGTGATTGACTTTTTCGCAGGTCAAGATCTTGGTTTGAAGGCATGAACCAGTGTAGCTCACTTGCCTGCAGGTACAGGGAAAGTAAATAAATGTGTAGGTAAACTCGAAAGGTCTTTGATTGAAATATTTAAATTCTTAGAGGAATACTAGATGCATTCTTGGGAAACAGCATCCTGTCTGAGCATGTTAAAGCATTGCTAACTTGGCATCGAAAGTTAGAATATGTTTCTCAATGATAGTACTTGTAGGGATATGGAATTCATGACTATGTAAATATTTTCCCATATGGATCTTAAACTATCAGAATGAATTATTAGGCAGTGTGTTCTGTGTGTAGAAGATGGTTTGCGCCCTCTGCTGATTAATTTAACCGGTTAATCCAACATATTTGGTGTTTTCTATATAATTTAATTGAGGTAAAACAGGGTCTTTGAATTGACAGAATTGTACACAACAGTTTCATTTAAATATTTTATTTAGTCATGCTGCTCGAATAAAGAAATAGGGAGGGGTGTCACTATATGAAATGTACGGATGCTACTTACAGTTAAAGTTGTTGCCCATAACTCTAGGGGAAATCAGGTACTACGTTTGACATTCAAGCATGTTTTCAATCGTACAATGGTACGCGTGGTTAGATTCTTATGGTACATACAATTCTCTGATCACGTGTTATTTTCTTAGTCCATGCTTCAGTATAAAGGAAATGCACCATTACTTTTGGTTCATGCAAAACGGTCTCTGTTAACATTTGGTTATGATTTTCACTAAAATGGTAATTTTCACATGCTGTTACCGTCGAGGACATTATCATTATTACTTATTATTATCAGTGTGTTTCGATAATCCGAAATATTTAAATAAAACCATCTACAACGATTCTGAGTTCAACGATTCTTTAATTTCTCTAGATGTTCCAATGGGCGTCACGGAAAACAGCTGTGTCTATAGCTTAGACACCCAGCTTTACATTAAAACATGATGAAGAACAAGCAAGCGATGAGTGAACATGGGGCCTCCCACTGGCCTCGTCACATCCTACAGCTTTAACATAGCAAAAACAGTAAAATAGAAATAGAAACTTATTAGAGCTATATGACGCTCGCAGCTTCTGCTATAATAAGAATAGAAGCATATATCTGAAGGTAAGATATGTACGTTTCTCTTAAGGCTGGGTTCCACTGGCCGGCTACTACTCCCGCTACTCCTCCTGCTTCTTTGACAGTCTATTGCTCCCGTTTCTAAAGAAGCGGGAGCAAGCAACTGAAAGTAACCGGAATGGGTGCTACTGGGACGTTACTTCCACCGCTACTTCTGCCACTACTCAGAAATGTTAGCAGACAACATTTTTTCCCCCATGTAAATCGATGCATCAAGTAACGGGAGGGGTAACATAGACTGGTGCTATTGCCCCGCTACCTCCTGCTACAAAGTAATGGCTGCTTCAAATCAAACATGTTTGATAGAAGCGGAAGCACTCTACGCTTCGAAAATGCACGAAAAGAAGAGGGAAGTATCGTGGCTATGTAGCAGGGCCCAATAGCACCCATCTCCATTACTCTCCCGCTTCTGCTCCCGCTTCTTTAATCAAGAAGCGGGAGAAGTAGCCGGCCAGTGGAACCCAGCCTTTAGAGCTATATGGTGCTCGCCGCTCCTGCTTTAATATTATATATAAACGTATAGCTGAAAGTAAGGTAAATAAAATGTATACACAAAGAGATCAGAGGATAAAAACGAATACCATATTTTACCGATAAATTAAAGTGCCCGGGCGCTTATTTTTTCAGACCACCCTTAACCCGACCCTTTTTTTAGGCAAGCGCTTATACGGGGCGGCGCTTATTGTTGTATGGGAACGAAAACAAGACAAATAATGTTCCACTATACTTAATTGCGTCTTTTGTATTGAAATGAATGACCATTTACTCGGGTATCCGACCTATATACAATCCAGCTAATGACCTCACTACTGCTTAAAGATATTTGTTTCAAAAAGTGATTTCTAAACTCTATGACTAGCCTACAGACACATCTCCTACAACTTGCACAATACCAGCTAGGTCCCAGCTAGGTCAGTGCATACAATTGACATCACTCAATCACTCCAAAAAGTTTTCAGCTGAGAGGAACCATAGAAAACAATGATGTCTAATATAATGCTTCCGAGAAGAATGAGGGGGAGAGCTAAGCTTAAGACCTGTGTCAAAACCTTGGCAGAGCAGTTCGAGAAGTTAATTGAGGCCCTAGAAATCATTGAAAACGAACAGTCAGATGAAATTATCCAAACCAGTGCTGAGGGTATTTTCTGAGATTAAAAAGGAGAGTGACCACAAAATCCTGTTGATACGTCCACTGGGGGCTTCCTGGAAAAACGACTTGCAGAAGTAAAGGATGATGAGGTGGTCAAAAAGGAATTCGAAAGACTGGAAAAGAACAAAGAAGAAGGACAACAAATCGTTATTATTGTGTGTGTTATTCTCTACTCATACATGGGAAGCCAGATCCTGCCTGGGGATTGGTTAACAAGGATTAGGAACTTTTCCTTAATAATTGACCTATAGTCGATATTTACAGTGCTCCAGCCCTTAATGATAAAAATGAAAGTATATTTTAAAGTTCTCATAATCTATAAGATGCATCAACATTGTATGTTGAATAGAAGATAAGAAAATCAACAAACAAGTAATGAGCATCTAGGTAAAAAATAAAATGATAAATCATGGGTAAAATTGGTATCAAGAATATAGTTAACAAAAAGAGCCTAAAGAACTAAAAGAAAAAAACAACCCCAAGGATCGTTGCAAAGTGTTCTAACAAGCCTCAATGTGTCAATATGACAAGTTCCGACTCTGTTGTTTAATTAGCATTGTAAGAGCCCAGAAGGATTTAAAGGGAAAAAAAGAAAAAGTATTTTGATATCGTATACATACAATAAAAATGTAGTTGTCTAAAATAGCTTCACAAGTTATGTGCAAGTATACAACACTAAAATACAAACTAAAATTAGAAGGCCATGAGCAATGTTAGGCCTACATGCTACAGCTACTTACTCAGCGTTAACTAACGCTCGTGATCGAAAATCTATTGGACTTAATCCGTCCACGAACTGTTACCGGTATATGTCATTGTTACTTGTTGGAATGGGAAACTATCATAGTTTGTATGTTGTGTATCCTAGCTTTTATTTGATGCGAGAAATCCTGTGTGCACATTTTTACAAAACTGCCCTGGACGATGTAAGTCACAAAATATAAATATTGTGTCAACGGGCTTCAAGTGACAACGATTTCTGTTTTCTTGCTTTCGTGTAAATTGCGGTGGAGGGTGGAATTTCTCGTCATTAACAGGTGGCGCCACCAACTATGTCACTTCCATCAGTTGGGTTCTCACCAAGCCCCAGTTCTCGCCGGATCTTGAACGAGTACCCCTGCAATTTTGTTCTCCCACTCTGCTCTCCTTTTAAAACATCTTATGTACAGCATATTTATATAACTTCTCTTTAAATTATTGAGTCTATCAACTACAAAGCCAGAGACTTTTAATTATTGACTCTATCAACCACATAATCAGTGACTGATGTGAGCAAGGAACCTCATAAGGATCAAGCATGCATCTCTCGTCATTATCATTAATAACATTATTATCATTTTAAACATCTCCATTGGCATTGACCGCACACTACCAGAAAACAGCAGTCAAACTAATAATTACTTCTCTTCTCTTATATGATGTCAATAATGTTAATGATATTGTGTTTTTGCCCCACAGCTTATACAGTAATAATGAAAGTTGATAATGAAGTGTGCCTACTGTAATGAGAAACTAAAAATCTGAATTTATATCTGTGATATATATAGAGAGAATAGAACGAGCCGAAAATAATCGAAAATTATTGGACGAGATTCGTCCATATAAGCACGATGCCGTAGGCAGAGTGCTTATGTGGGCGAATCAAGTCCAATAAATGTTTCGATTATTGCAGGCGAGTTCCATTCTATATTTATTATATGGGCATACAATTTGGTGCATAAAAGTGGCTGACTTGGTGACAAAGTAGTTCATAATTATAGTACACGTACTATATGAATATTTTATAGCACCCCACTTATAGCACCTCTCATATGGAATGCGCATATAATAAATACAATTTCGTTCTATCACAAGTGGTAATGATACTGTCGTCTGATTATTCACTGCATGAATTACCTCATTAAAGAAGAATATTGCCGTCCAAGGTAACAGTTCTAATTTTGTTAGTTTATTTTATTTTTTCCACTACAGGTGTTGCTGCAGCTCTTAATCTCTAATGATGTTTAACTATTATTATTCAAGCATATCTTTGTACCCATAAACTGGGACCATTTGAAAACCCCAGCTCCCTGGGAAATGACATCCCAGCCAAAATAAAATCTTTAGAAAAATAAAGGTTAAAATAACCCCCCCCCCCCCCATGTTCAAATTACACCCCCACCCCGCTTTGTTTCATTGATACATGTACACCAACAATTCCTCAACAAACTTTAATCAAACAAAAAATGAAAATATTGGGGAAGACTTTAAGAGAGTTCGAAGGTCATTCATTCATTCATTGGTCTGTTAAACTTGTCATATGCTGTGTCTTAACAATAAAGAAGAGATTTTCGTTTTTACTGGAAAGATTATGATGATATATATATGTTAGGTAAATTAGAAATATTTATGTCGATTGTAGTTGCAAAACAATCATGAACAATGAGCTGGCAAATTCCACCAATTTGACAACATTTGGCCCCCTAGACCCCCCCCCCCCCCCCCCCATGGGTACCCAAAATAAATTTTACATTAATCAGTTGAGTTCGTATTTTTTATCAACTCTTATCAATAATATATGCGCATTGAACTACCAAGTGTGGAACCATTCTGATCATAAGTTTTTTTTACAGGGGGTGGGGGGGGGGGGCGGAATAGCTCCCAAATATGGAAAAAATGCCAAAAATAGCATGTCTCTTGCCGTCGGATTATGTGAATAAGAACATAAAATGCAAGTAAAGTTAATGTTTTAATTTAATTTGCCACCATATTATATGATTATGTATAGAAAAAGACTTAAAAATGAATTATGACAGTAAATGTGTATAAATCCTTCACAAATCGAGCTGGGGAACAGGTATATATTTTCTGCTTCACTTCACTGTGCATTGCCTAACAAAGTAAGGAAATAAATGGGTATTTAAATTAGAAATAAATAAAACAAAATATGCACATATATATACTGTATTGAACTATTTTGTACCTGGTAGGGCTCGACATAAGGGTGATAATGCTTTTTAGTTTGTGAAAATATTCTAACTAGAAGAAAAGTTACAGCCAAATGACATTTTGTGATTGCAAATCTGAGAGCAAACAAGTACTAAGTTAAGAAATTATCAAGTTAAGTTTGGTTTATCTATTTAACTTTACAATTAGTGTCAACTTAATTTATATACCTGGCGTTTCCAATGGAAACGATTCTCAGGCCGAATTACTTGTGTCCGATGTCAATTTATTAACTTGTTGTCCAGGCGGAGAGCGTGAAGTCATTTGAATTTAGTTAGACATTATTAATGTGCATTCATAGCAGATTTGAAGGAGGCTTAATTTAAATAGATAAATAAAATGCAATATGGAAATCAATGGTATAGGAGGAGAAGATGCCAATGTAATTTGCATATACACCCAAGGGGAGGACTGGGCAGATAAACAGCTGAGAAATATGAGGAGAGAGAGGGGGTTGGGCAGAGTAGCACCAGTGAAGGAGGAGGTGATGGTGGTTGCAGCTGGGGTGGGAGTGGGGGTAACATGGGCCTTCTGTGTTGGGGGTGGGCTGTCCAGAGTATAAACGCGAGATATTACGATTTGTATAGAGTTTGCTATGGTTAGTGTTAGGTTATATGAATATGAAAAACAGTTGCCGACGACCTCCCGTCCTCCCAGCCATCCCGTGAATATCTGCACACATGGATCGTACATAGAACTATAGCTTGCAAACCAGCCGGGAAAATCCCGGCTTTTTCTATAGAACACACAAGTTGTCAGGCGTTTTGCCGAGCTCTGCAGTTGACTTTATGGCTTCGCCATCAGTCACCTGCAGAGATTTAGCAGAAGAATCTGTATTTCGTTACCTTTTTAATGGAATAATCGCGGAGTTTCTACATGGAATATGACAGCAATACATGCACGTGATAATCCTAGGCTAGTTGTTTGTTGTTAGTTGCAAAGACGGAAGTGTCTGACCGGAAGGAGCGTGCTCAATACACTATGAGAAGCCTTACGTATCATTTCCCATACATTTCAGTCATGTGGCCCAACTTTCACGGTCAGTCGATCGGCCGATATGCAGTCCCCATTCACGCTAGTGTTAACGTAAGTTTACACCAAGATTGTAATTTATCTGTGCGCATTTCGGTTAAATCGACTTTACTAATAGCTAGGTGTATTAATATGCTGGCGATTCATTGTAGTGGATGCCTAAGTTTGTAGGAAAATAAGTGCGAGAAACCTTTTGCAGACCCAGGGGCCCATCTCTTATAATCGTTGTACAGTTATGGCGTGGCGTTCGCAATGTTTAGGTGAATAGCATTTGCTTATTGAAATAAGCGTTTTGCCACCGTTCGTCCAGGCAGAGGACAGAGGGTGAGGCAGGAAGGTGGGGGGAGAGAGGGGGGTGAAGGGACTGAGGTGTTGGCATAACATCTAAGTGCGAAATGTATCACTGATCAGTGAGTTAGATATGGCATGCTCCCCTGATGTCATATCTAAGCTCTAACACCTTACATACAGCTACAAATGTTATCAGATGAAGAATGATTGGCACATTTAGTAGTGACTCATATGATCTCAGGCCTCTTAAAGGCCTGAGATCAAAAACGGCAGAAGACGGCAAGAGACAGCAAAGGAGACGGCAAGAGACAGCACAACTAGAAAGCCTTTTGCTGTAAGGATCATGTAAAACCTACTCGGAAATTTTGAATTTTGATCTACATAGACTGATATTAAGCAAAGTCAATAATAAATGTAGAATTTAAAGTTTGTTATTAAAGTAATGCCTTATAAGGCTCTAAAAACCCTTAAATGCAGAAGACGGCAAGAGACAAAGTCTCCTGTTCCAGTGACTTTTGCTTCCATGTTATTTCTTGCCTAGGAGACAAGAAAAAACTCAAATCTATACATCTGATGTTCTATAAATTTATATATAACCCCATGCATTTTATCATTATTCAACATAATTGGATGATTTTCTTTTTTTTTTAGATTTCTACACCTTAAGCAACAAGGCCGACGGCAAGAGACAGGGGGTACCCACTTTTTTTTGTAATTTTTTATGGCTTAAACCCTAAATATTTTTTTTCGATTTTTGTTAACACAAATACTCTACACGTAACCTACTATCATGACAAATAAAGAAAATAATTTAATTTAAATGATTATTTAAAAATGCGGCAATTTCACGGTACAATGACAGGTAAAACAATTGATCTTTGTCCCAAAAATGGGGTAAAAAGGTCAAAGATGTTGTTCCACAGGTTGGTCGAACCATCCAAGCCCAAAAAAAAATTGAATTAATCATAATTAATTGGTATTAACCCCATTTAATCACTTTCCACATTAGGAGAACAAATGTTGTCAAATTGGTGGGATTGGCCAGCTACAGTAGACACAATCGTTTTTCAATTAATTTGAGTCATAGAATTACATAAAACAATGAAGGTTTTGCTTATGAGGTTGAATATTCCATGGTTAAATGCAACGAACTACTCAGTTGCATGTGTCACTTTAATATGGGCCTGTATAGCTGGGTAGGAATTCCTTGATTTTCAGGTGAATCGTGCAAATAATGGTAATACCTTTTTGAAATTTGGTATGGTATTAGAACAGGCCATGAGATTTTCAAAAACTGGTGACCAGTAGCTGCAAAATTCAAAATGGCCATCACCACATTTTAATGCACCATATCTTGGCTTCTACTGACTGCATCTTCAAGTGTAATACCACTTTTTTAATGTTTTTGAGTATGGAATTCATTTCTGAAGTCTATTTTCGGTTTCAAGGTCACTTTAAGGTCAAAATTCAAATATGGCTGCCACAGTGAACAAAAACGTCATATCTCATCTCCTGTAATTACTATATCCATGTATAATACCAGTTTTTTTAATGTTTTAAGGCATGAGGGATCTATTTCTGAAGTTATTTCCCTCTTTCAAGGTCATTTTCAAGGTCAGAATTCAATAGGGCTGCCATTGAGGGGGCCTTTTGCGGTTCCCACAACCATGTTCTTTCTAAATCCAAAAATTTTACAAAAATTCCATGATTCATTTTTTTTTTATTAAACACTGGCATTTACCTTTAACTGATAATATAACGTTACTTCCCCGATGAGCTGAGTCAGGTGAATGGTGCCCATTTTCGAATTTTTCAAAATTGGGCAGAGTATAATTGTGTGTGAGGGAGCATAAATTTTCCCCTGCAAATTCTCTCCACTCCCCCGCCTCATGTCGTTAATAATGGTGTAACTACACCAAGAATTTTTTCGTTGAGGCCCATGCGGTTTTCACATGACGGCTGGTCTTGTACGGCTGAAAGATCTTAGCCGTCAGAATTATGTGTCAGTTAAGTCATTAGGCCAGATAGTCGGAGGAAGCACCACACCACTTTTTATTCCTTCCGGCCTGCCGCAAGAATTACCAAACGTTTTGATATTACCGCATGGAAAGTTCCGGCAAACGACCCTTGCATGGGGAGTGGGGATGTAGCTTCACCAAGCAATTTTTCCTTGCGACCCATCCCGTTTTCAAGGGATGGTCAGACAGACGGCTGGTCTTGTACTGCTAATAGCTCATAGCCGTCAGTGTCTTGCGGCAGTTAAGCTGTCAAGTCGGACAATCATAGGGAGAGCGGCAACCCATATTATGCGTTCCGGCCCACCGTAAGAATATCAAAACATTTTGATATTTCCGTATGGAAGGTTCCGGCCAACAACTCTCTACTTCCATCGACCTAAGTGTTTCAAAAGCTGTTTTATAACTGTTGCAGTGGTGTTCCATCCATGAAAATCGACAACATTATTAATAGAGGAGCTGATAGTGGCAATTGAGAGAAAGGTGATAGCTGTTCTGAGGGGAACACCTGATTGTTATTGTGGCAAATCAAATGTGGATAAATAATTCGGGATTGTTTGTTAGGTGAATTGTAACTATAATTGTAGGGGTAAGCCGTTGGCCATGTTTGGTGACTGGCAGTTCAAATCCAAGCTAAAGAACTATTCAAGATACATTCCTAATTTAAATTGCATTCAATAGCCAAACATATTCTCTTGACTCAACTGCACAAGTCTCATCATCATATCGCCAATATTTGTAGGCCCTACCTGTTATTCAGTTGTTGCATGTACAAAATATTAATATATTTAACCACCCATTATTTAAATGATCAAAATACTTATGACTGCTGATAAGTATGATATAAATTATACATCATATTGTAAAATAGAGATTTATCTCCCAATATCACATAACAAGATGAAGTAAAAGCATTAATGGAACTAACAAAACATGTAAACTGTAATAATTATATTATACTCCTCCCTCTCTCCCCCTCTCCACCCTCTGTCTCCCTCCCACTCTACCCTCTGTCTCCCTCCCACTCTGACCTCTCTCCTGTATACTTTCGCCCTCCCTACTCTATCTGCCCTATCCCCTTCTCCCCTTGTGGTTCATGCGACCAAATGACCATACTTTACGGTCAACGCAAAACCAGAGAAAATATTGCCGGATAAGAGAATTTGGAATAGCCAATGATATTGTGTGCTCATGTCACATGACTTCTCTTTTTGTTCGAAAAAAACTAGCCGTACAGAATGGATAACTCCCACCGCATCAACGTTGGGCAAAAAGTTGTAGCAGTGAAGCTACTAATTGCGCCCCATGCGACCATTCCGACCCGACCTTGCGACCGCCGCAGAACCGTAGGAAAAACTAGCCGGAATAGAGAGTCGCATCAGCCGCAAGGATGAAAAGTTTGGTGTAGCCCTAGCATAATGAACAGTGTGCGGCATGCGGCATGCGGCATGCGGCACGAGATGTGAGGGACGCTGGACGAGAGGTGCGGGACGAAATGTGAGGGACGTGGGATGAGATGTGAGGGGTGAGGGAGAAGATGTGAGATGTCACTCCTGGGCCACCATAGATAGGCGAGAGGCGAGATGGCAGCCATGGGCTTCCATAGTACTGGGCTTTCGTAAAATATAGCCATACGCATTTACAACATCACTATAATTATGGTGCCTGGGCGGGAAGAAGTGACGTTTTTATTTTTTAGCAACAGTAAGATTCGAACCCAGTACTCTAATATATGCCCCTGCAGGTTTCCAAGTCCAGACTGGTATCTGATGTTCTATAGTGTTTTCACTGAAATAGTAATTTTTTAGATATCCAAATACTCCACTATGGCTTATGTATTTACTAGATGTCTTCTTCGCGACAAAATGTAATTGTTGAAGAAAAGTTGATACTAAGACCTCTTCGGTCAATAAGTATTGGCGAGGCAAATAATAGAAAGTTGGTTTTACTAGTGGGTTGTAGCATTGCATGATTCCTATGATCCCGTCCGAATGCAGCTGTCATTAACCAAATAATCGGCCTCGATGTCCACCATGCATTCACTGGTGGTCCATTATAGTGGGAGACGATGTGCACAGTGTGTATTGATGAAGGGTATCAGTCCTTCATTTTAAATATCTCCAAAGGGCAGTCGACATGAAATGTTTAGCGTATATTCGACAACCAGGAGCAAATATCAATATAGTTCTTCTATTGGGAACAATAAGGTAAGAGGTTGTTATCCGACGTTCTGGATTTGTATGTTGACTTGTTGTATATCACACATACTCAAAGCGAAGATGTGCCCTATGTCTGGTCTGGATATCACTTGTGGACACATGCTACATATGGATTTAATGATAGCTTTGACTTCTCCTAATCCCAAGGCAAGTTAATTTGAAGCTTTACTTTTTATTTTTGATCGGACCAACAACATGATAATATAAGGAGCGATGCAGTAAAGAAATCTATAGTTGGTTTTAGGGTTTAGGAAAATCCAAATCGGAGTTTAACCTAAAATTTAAATTTGTCTGTGAATAATATAACGACATTTGTCTTAAATATCTACTATAGGGGCATTCTCATCTATACCTATTTGAATATTTCAGGAGTGGAATTATGGGATGCCCACGATATTACTAAACTCTAAAGCAACTCTACTACTATACTGCAGTGAAAAAGAGTACTCAGTTTAGGGTGGTCAGGTGAAAATATAAATATTTAGTAATTAGCGATATACATAGAAAGAGATCGTTCTCAGCATTATTTTCCGGCAAACCGTGTTTTGATATCTTAAAGATGAAAACAGTTATCAGCAATTTAAGTCTTAGGAAATCTTATGATTTGTGCTCCTTTGTTCTTTGTCCTTTGACTTATGGCACCGATTTAGCTGGGATTATCAAGGTATTAATCATACACACATGGAACAAAGTGCATGCTGCACCATAATAACAAGGCGGATACACGTAAAACACACAGAGCTCGATGAACAAAGGGAAAATAATTTTTTTTTAAAAATATATCAAAATCAACATATTTTCCCAAGTATTCACGGTAAAGCGGAAACAGAATATATTGCGCAGCAGCTACTGACGAGGTGGACATGTATGATATAGCACCCACAACTAATTATGAGCTATGCGTCTCCCAAATCCTAGGCTTAGCCATAGCTTCATCCTGTTTTGTAAACCATAAGTATTATGTTATCAAACGTTCTGTGTACTAACACTGCAGACAGAACTGTCATATACTATTAACCACAATCTGAGCTATCTCATTCTGATTATGTAAATTATATATATTTCGTTTTTACACTTAATATTCTTATTAAGAGCTGAGAAATGAATAAACCTACTCCTAACACATCGACTATAAACAAGCACCAGCATATCAGACAACATCCAAACTACCGTAAGCTATGTTTGGACACAGAACAGGCATTACGCATTAGATGGCTACTCGGATGTATAACGATTTGGGAGATTTGGTGATGAACTCTGGAGAGGCATATTAGTGGCAATAGGTTCTGTGGTATCATCAGACCACCAGACCATGTTCACATGTAATGGCTACTTGCTGCTATAGTTAAGCTCATAATTATTGTGCTTGATGGGTCCAACGGCCGAATGTAATCTCTTTTCTTTCCACTTATCTCCAAACTAACGTAAGGATTCAAAATGTCACGATACATAATGGGGGTGGTGTATAATCGCAACTAAATTTCAGGGCTTGCAATTTCGTAATTTGCTTGTATTTACTAGTCCTGCGATTACAATACAATATATGATTTGTAACCCATTGATAACGTGCTTGCAAAGCAAAAATGTGGTCCAATGGTTACATCTGCCAAATCGTAAATACATAATTCTTTTGCAAGGACTTGGTAGTTAATTATGATGGTGCGGGGGTCATCATAAGGGCTTGTAAGGAATTTACAAAAGCTTACTAAAAGGCTCATACTTATCATTTGTTGCAAAACAGTTCTTGTAAACGGGTTTTAATTCTCTTTTAGGAGATGGATCAATTTTACCATGCTCGATCTGATGTTACCTTGAACGGTTGAAGGTTTGAGAAGAAGTGAGGTTTGAGATAGTGGTTAGGGTAGGTGTGTGTGGGCGGGGCAGTGTGGGGGGGGGGGGTTGAGTTTGTCATTCTAAGGTCATTTTTACATCATATTCCAGCAGTCTGAAAGCATACTGACTATCACTTTCATTTTTGAATAATTAAAATATATAATTGAACTGTTTTGGAACGATGGAGAAATATACTGTGAACTAATTACTTCTTTATTCTAGTATCATTTTTGTGTGATGATGAAGTCGTAAATAGTATGGTATACACAAGTATTGTTGTACAGATAATCTCTATATTAATAAAATAAGGGTTTGGAGGCTTAAACCCCTATCTTCTCTGAAACCGCTGGCCAGATCTCCATTATATTTCACATGCACATTGCCAAAAATGATGCCGAACCATTCCACTATGTTTCATTAACAAATTAGGGTTGGAAAGGGGTTAGAAATGGGTTTACATCGAGCACCCCCATCCAGGGCCCAAACAAACCCATCAGTGCCCCTACACCAGGTTTCTGGGTCATCCAAAGCATGACGTCATGGATGGGCACATTATTGCTTCACTATGGGACAGGAGTTGATATATTTCCACCGAAAGGAGCATCGTCAGAGTTGAATCAGTTCATAAACTATTGTTTGTGATGGTTTTTGAAGTCGAGCAGGGGGAACCCGTCCACTAATTACCTCACAATGAAAGATGGAACAGGATTGGGACAGGGACAGGGACAGGCAACACAACAACAGCACAACACTGAACAGTGACCAAAAAAAGCATCTAAACAGGGTTCCATTTGTGGTATGAAGATACTAAGTTATAGAGACAACTTGAAAGAGAAAGATAGTGGGAGAGGGAACAAGGAGAGATGAGGATGTGGGCCCCACTGTCCCACTAGCAAATCCCTCGCGTAGCACGGGTATTTGCTAGTTGATCTTATTAGCATACCAATTAAGACCGAAAATTCACTGTCCTGTAGTATAGAAACGATTTCCCAAGTTTAAACGCCTCGTAGTCACACCGTTACTGTGAATTCTTGGAACTACCAGTGATCTAAAAGACTTTTGACTTATTTCTGCATGGATTATGATGAACGATATCAACTTCGGCGATAAGTAATTCATTTAACTATTTAAACCTAAATCTCTGCTGAAGGAGTTAAATATGTAGTGACCCAAATCTCAAATTGTTGGACTCTAGATTTGTATTCCTTAATACGATCTTCAGGTGTTCTTTCATCCAATTGCACTGAAAGTCTTGTTAATACGTTAGACAGAGTAAGTAGGGATAGTTCTCCCCACATAGTTTGCCTTACATGATCGAAGGTGGCAATGATTAGTTCTCTGATCATCGTATCTTCATCCCAACCATATAGATTCATACGTATTAATGCCCCTGCTATATATTCTCCCCAATTGGTTCCTTTATATTTATCCAAAGCTTTTGCTTTTGGAACTTCACGAGGACGTGCACAGATTGGTCTGGGAACTGGCATAGGGGTGCCTATATCTTCATAAGTAACCTCTACATCCATTTCAGGCATTGTAGATTTCCTCCTCGAGCAATCAATTGGTGTTGAAACAACATTTGTTCCTATATGTTCAAGCAATTTGACTGATTTGGCTACTCGAACAACTGGTATTGGATTCAAAGGTGGAGGTGTTACTTGAGATATTTTAGACCCAGGTATTGGAATTTTTACCTCATGTATTTCACTGGGCTTAGTTCTGCCAGTGTTACCAATTGGTGTCTCCCAAGGAAAAGTAATATCTGAAGCAGGCCTAGTATATAAATCTACCAATTTTTTAATAGATTTTCGCCTGTTATTCTTCATATCTGGCTGGGACCCCCAACATTTGTAATCAAAGACATTGGGTGCTATAGGGTCAATTATTTCTTCTGTATAAGCGATCGGAGAAAGAACTCTATGACCACCTAAGCATTTTGGTTGTAACCCTAGTCGTCCGCATTGGATCATAAGGTAATCAACTCTATCTGTTGGCAACTGAAATACAGTATTCAAAACAGATTCAGCAAGGATTTTAATATACCGCTGGTCTGCCTCTGTGTATGATTCAATTCCATTCAATGCCGAATACTGACTCAGCTATAGAAGTATTATCATGACCTCTCTCCCTCCTATGTCTATCGTTTGCCAGAAACGATTCACCAATAGAAGAAGCAGGTCCATTTCGATTCCCACCACGATGTACCTTTCTCCTTATAGGTCGTTCTGTTATATCAACAGAATAGCTTATAGAAGACACATCATGCCCATAATGGGTCTGCGTGGCAAGTTTAGGAGTAGGAGGGCCATTCAGGCTGGCCATTGAATTTCCCTCACTCCAAAAAGTTATCGAAGTCTGAGAATATTCATCCAAGAATTGGTCATTGTGCATCAACAAATTTTCCAAATTCAATTCAGCATATTGCTGTCCATTCACAGACATATAAAAAAATAATTTTTGAAAAAACAAGATATAGATTTATAGCTCCACAATTGGTCGCGGCACCAAAATGTAGTGACCCAAAGGTTTGTTTGTATAGGAGGAGAAGTAAAAAGAGGACAATCATCAACTATTAATATTCTATTTTATTAAGAGAGCTCACATCAAACCAGTGTAAACTGGCACGTCAGAGAAAAGGGTGTTTAACAACACAAGTAGTGACATTGGATAAGAGGAAAGGAAGAGAGAAAGGGGAAAAGATGTCTACTGGAAAGTGCTCCCACCTAGTGGATAGCCAAACATCAACGCTATGCTATAACACTGGTAAACTTTGTAAGTAGCATATAAAGTGGCCTTTTTGCCTGGCACCACAAATAGTAAAAAATTGATTCTCAATGAGCGATATTAGAGTACACTTTCTAGGGGGCAGGATGTTCCCTGAGAGACAAGAGATTAAATGAGGGGCCTATAAAAGGCCAGAATATGCCAGGCAAAATCTTGGCTGATGTTCGAAGAGATCTCACCTCCAGTAAAAGTATATTATATGGCTTGTCACAACCCGGTTTACCTTGACCATTGCTTTGTCGCTGTTGATTCTTATAACTATCTGAGTCTACCAATTGATGTATATTTCTATTTACCATTCGCTTGATTCAACGATCCAAACGTCTATTTGAAAATATTTGTATGTTAACCGATCCTAGTGTGGAAACAAATATGACTCGTAATTATAGTTCAAAAATCACCAACTCCCTCTCATACCTCTATCATATTGAAATGTTATTTGATAGTCTGGAACACATCCCCATCACTCATCACTCACTCATCTCATTTATTTTTCTCATTATTTGAAATGCAAGATGAAATGTACATATGTGAAATCAGAATGGTTGTAATATTGATCATGCCCTCTCTCTATATATGTTTAAATATATCTAGTTCTATCAGGGCACAACGAAAATTCATCCACGGATGAGCGTGCTATAGTTTATGTAAAAAATTTCCTGAATAAATAAATTTGTACAAAAAAAACGGGCCTCCCAAAATCAAGCCAGTAAAACCCCTTCACGTGATATGGCAACATCAAATTCTAACACTCACCTTGGGGATAAGTCTGCAGGCACTAAAGTGCTTGTTGCCCCGTTATGTGTTTTTATAATGCGCAGAAATGGTTCTGGGATAAAGGGCTACATATCTCTAATATAGATCCAAATACTTGGTACAAAATTCCATATTTCTGTACCCGTGATGTAAGGTTACATTCCAGTAGCCTACAGGGTGACGTATCACAGAAGCCCAGAATGGTTTTTTTAATAAAGGGGAAAAAAAGGAAATCTGAAGTCTCTCTTTTAATTTAAAACTTCTACGGAAGTTATTTCCTAATCAAAATTAACATATATATTCACTTATTTTATCACTTATTTTTTTCCAAATAATAAAATTTCTGTTCGATAAGAGGCTACACTTTCAAACAAATTTTAAAGTAATAAATCGGAGAAGAGATGCCACTAGCAATCATATGAGTAATTCTTTCAAACGGGCAGCATTTGAGGCCTAGAAAAATTAGCACTATTATTATTATAATAGTTACTACACTAGGTATTATTGGTACATACCGATCAGTCCGGTCCGGTCCGGTCCGGTCCCGGTCCCGACCCGAAGCCAAACAAACATCGCCATAGAGTTAACATAGCGAGACTAAAAGAACTGGTGTCAGACATCGGTAAATTTCCAAATTCCGTATCCCGAGTTCCGAATTCCTTCCCGTCCTGGTCCGTCCCATCCCGTCCACCCTTAGCATTGGGCAAAATTTGGATCAGACACGGGTAATGGAACGGACATCAATTCCAACACATCTCTACCTTTTAACTGTGCATGGGTGATAAGTTTTTTTTATCAATACACCATTCACAATTGCTTACATATATGATTATAAGTATTAATCCTACAGCTTCGTGCATATTAAATCATTTGTAAGCAATGCAATTACCTTTCATTTGATATATAACACATTATTATAACACATTAACATAAATAGAGCATGATTTACATAATTTGGGGTTTTGGGTGGAAATTTATCATTTTGGTAATATGTGATGTGTTTCAAGAAAATGAGTCACAAGTCCCCCAAAAAGAATATAATATTTGAATATTATATAATATATATAAAAAGCATATATATATAAATATATATGAATATTATATATAATACATTTATATTAAATTATATATTGATAAATCATGTTTTTAATATTGGAATACTTAGAACGGGCCACTTGTGAAAACTAAAAAATATTGCTTTCCACTAGATAGCTCATAACTCCCTCCAAATGCTTCCAATCCAAAAATAAAAATTATCCCAGAACCCCCTGACTGTCAGGAAGACAGCCCTGCTTTCTGATTTACAATCGCATGATTAGTTCCTTCGTAATGAATTATTACCGTCAGCATCAAGTCGTTCGCATCGATATAAATAAATTAATAACTTGTAAAAACTCAAAAATATTGATATCTACTAGATAGCTCATAGCTCCCTCAAAATGTTTCGAATCTGAATATAAAAATTATCACAAAACCCCCTGACTGTGAGGAAGACAGCCCTGCTTTCAGTGTTATAATCAGATGGTTAGTTCTTCCGTAATAAATTGTTTCATGTCAGCCACATCAAGGTGTTCAAATCGATATATAAATCACCCGATTCTGTGCCCGCACAATTTATTTAAAATTCAAAGTTTTTCAAATCTCAAGACATTGCATTGAATATCATTGCTTTTTGAAGGTTATCGTAGACAGAAATATATCATGAAATTTAAATTATTCCAGTCTTGTGTAGTAGAAATATACTGCTAGATTAGAGGATAGTAATAAAATCATGTTTAAATATTGGATAACTTTGCAAATATAATTTCAAAATATAAGGATGGGGGACAATGGAGGAGAACATAATATATAATTATAATCAAACAAACGCTGACAACAAGCATTAAAACGGATTGCTCCTGATGTGTGAGGTTATAGAGTTTTATTGTAAATTCCACATATTCCCGTCCCATCCCGTGCTCTGTGCTCTGTGCTCCGTGCTCTGTGCTCCATGCTCCGTGCTCCGTTCTGAACCTTTGTGTTGTTAACGCATGGGTGTATTGTTACCCTTACTCGCAAACAAATGTTATGTCCCAGAGGGCTTGAGTTCCTCCCTATGTTGGGAGATCAGACCAACCAACTGTATCACTCATGACAAATAAAAGTAACAACAACAAGAAGCTTTCATTTGATACCCAAAACAAAACTTTTACACAACTTCGAACTGAAAATCAAATTTTGCATTAGCCAGGAACCTTATCATTCAATGAAAGTAATTCATCAACATGTAGTTGACTCATTCTCACAAAATAGGATCACCCCCCTCTTTTAGACTTGATGCTGAGAGTGGTTACTACTTTGTTATTATGTTATCAAAAATACTTCTATTGCATAGATCTGCTCAGGTTCTATCTTGCCATATATAGTTTTGCATACTTTCTGTTAATATCTTAATATATTTTCATGAAAAACAGTCTCATTTTTCACATATTATTTTTACGGATAACCTAGAACCACCAATTCTATTAAAAAGCCTAATCGTCTGGTATTAATTTCAACACTCAAAAGTATTTAAAACAGTTTAAATACATGGTGAAAAAGAGATATTACTGAAATTACTTAAAAATAAAAATATATAAAACTGTTGGTTGTTGTAGAAATAACAGTGTCTTTCCGTAGCCCAAATATGCAAGGTCACTATATAAAAAATAAAAAGTATTAACTGTTATATTATTCTATAAGCACAAACCTTGAACTATCCTTTGTTCAGAACAAAAAAAAATTATGGGAAAAAATAATACCCTTGATACAAGATGATGCAACAACTTGAAACCCTGGTGTGGTAAAAAAATATTTGTCTTTACCTCGCTAGAATAAATAGCTCCGCATTTTTTAATAACCAACAGAGCATGTTTTATAAGTGTATTAAATTGTTCTCTCTGCACCCCTGAAAACTGTTTTAAAATGTATGATTGCGCTGAGGAGCTACAGCAATAAATGCTCTATGAATGGAAAGACAAAAGATTGTCTTTACATCGCCACCCTACTCTTCCTCCTCACTCCTCCGCCTGCCTCCTCCTTTCCCACCATCTTCCTCTCTGCTCCTTTTCCTCCCTCCTCCTCTTCCTTCTCCCTCCTCCTCCTTCCTTCTCTCTCCCTCCCCTGTTGGATCTTACTCGATGATAGCAAAAGAAATATAATGATTCTGAGAGTTAAGTAAATAATCTAATTAATATAGCTGTAAAAATGATTTTGACCATTTAGTTGTAAAAAGTGTTAAAACATTTATTATTAAATTCTTAGAAAAACACATATAAATATCAATGCGACGTTATCACCTGTCATGGGACCAAGAATGCATAATTATGTTTGAAATGAAGAAAATTTGTCTTTCCATAGCTATTTGTCTTTCCATCGTCAAATAATCTTCACTCTTCATGAAAGGTTTCCCCCTCGGATTTAAAGACTTACAACTGGCCTACCTTCCTTTAATATGCCTAAGATATTTTCTCCTGATTCTCTCACTAATAGAGCAATTGCCTCTTATCATTATTATTATATTTTTTTTGTTATTAAGGTTTGGATGTTGTCATTTGGAAGATAATAAAAATAGAACGCAAACCATACAAACATCTGAACCAGCGCCTGATGTTGTGTCCAGTGTCACAAGGACCCTGGATGTCCTCCTAGCAAATTATAACCGACACCTACGACCGGGTTATGGAGGTATGGCTTCTGTAATATCATTATATCTAACTTGTTAGAATATGTACTGAACCGCAAATTCACAAGGGGCTGGAGTCACGAAATCCGTGAAAGAATAACAAATGAAAGTAATTTACATTATCAGAGGTTTATTGACTCAGAAGCACAATAGCAAATCAACCATGGTAAAGCTAGATTTAAACAACAGTAGTATCTCGGTCCGTGGGGCGGCATGAGTCTGTAGTGTCAAGCGAAGATCTGATCCCCTTGCGGAGCAGATGTACGCTCTGCCTACCATCTGCAGGAGGGTGTCTGTAGTGACGACTTGACAATGATGTAGTGTCCCCTCCTGTCGGAACTGGCCAGAAGGAGTATCGTGTCCAGCTCTAGTCATGGTATACGGTAGCGACAATGTTCTTGGGCAGTCCCACACATATATTACATAATGTTATGTAAACTACTACTTAACGCTTAGGCCATGAACGAAATGAAGGCCTCTTATATGGAACAATGGAACTGATATAGATTATCAATTTTCAATGGTACATTTCCCATTGACCTATGCCTCTGTAACCTTTAGGTTTACATTTTAATGCAGTTTCTGCCTGTGTATGATTCCAGGTCCCCCAACAGTAGTCTATACAAATGTGTTCATTCGAAGTATGGGTCCAGTTTCTGAAGGAGAAATGGTGAGTGGATGAAATCCTTGATGACCAGTTGTAAATGTATGTCAAGCTCCCTATATACAGTTATATAAAATATATATATACATATACATATAATATACATTTAATACATGGCTAGGCAAAAAAAGAATAGGTGTGTTTCTGATTTACCCCCCCCCCCCTACCTAGAGAGACCTTCCCCTACCTTAAAGTTTGTTTGACTATGCTTGATTATTTTTGGATTTTTAACAAAAGAAGCTAATAAAAGATCCTAACCTGGATCAACCAAAAGCCAATTTCCTTGTTTAAAACAACTGTAGTGGATATGAGGTCTGGTCTAGTCTGTCTGACTTGTGGTTGCTTTAGTTATTATATAACTGGGTCGGTCTGCTAGGTCAAGGTTGCAGCAATGCTTGCTCAACCTTTCAAGCCTTTCGGATCTGTTCCGTTTTTACTGTATAACAAATGTCAAGCTTTACCCTATTTACATGTTACTACTCAACTGTTATTCTACACCAGAATGTGTGTGAGGTCTTTACTTGTTGATGTATTGAATATCTCCTGTACCACTTCTTCATGTACTTTGTGTATATTCATCATGTGTATATACACACCTTGTTCATGTATGTATTGTATTTGTGAGTATCCCGGAATACTTGTCCATCAATAATGTCTGACCTTGCACCTTTTGCCAGAAGTGCTGAGGGGGAAATAAAGCTATGGAAACAGAGATCCTTGTCCAGTTTTACTTTACCCTTAGTCAAGAAGAATACTGAACCTGGGTTGTTTAGTAATAGCAGGACGGTAATCGCAGGCTGGATAGCTAGTGTCACCATTTACTTAGAATCACCTATAGAAGTTCACTACAATTGGTGCTGTGCCAGTTCTCGACCTCAGGCTTTCACTTTGGTTGGTTTGTCGCTAGTTTCTTCCCGCACGAAATTGAGACTGCAGTGGCAGTCCATGATGTCTACGAAAGATGTCCTACTACAGTTTGGTGGTGCAGACAGAAAGGGGAGCATTCAAGATGAGATCGGAGAGGCTTGTTTTTAGATGGAGACCCGAGGAGGGGAACCTAGGGAGTCTCTCCACAATTCAAATGAAAGACTAGACAGAAGAGCTTGTGTGAAACCTTCAGTACGGCGAGAAGGTGGCTGTCTAGCTGTGACAAAGCCATTAAAAAGGCCAACACTGTAACACCGACTATGCAGGTGAATACACTATTCATGCAGACAACATACCTTATGAGCGCTGATTTGCATATAATCCGTGGAAAGCAACTAAGGCTGCTTCCAAGGACACTGGATTTGCAAAAATCAGTCACCACTCGCTGCTGCTGGTGCTCCAAGCTTTGCCAACGCTCAGTCCGGTGAGAAAAATCGAAGAAGAGAGATCAATCCTGATCCAATTCCAGAAGCAGTAGCTATGGAATTCCGCCTACCCCTAAGAGGATAGCTACTGGAGCTTAGCAGGTAGCTGAAGGATTGGTGGCACAACTACCTCCACCTACCT
This sequence comes from Sthenelais limicola, assembly GCA_942159475.1. Classification (NCBI taxonomy): domain Eukaryota; kingdom Metazoa; phylum Annelida; class Polychaeta; order Phyllodocida; family Sigalionidae; genus Sthenelais; species Sthenelais limicola. The sequence goes on from OW804096.1 coordinate 112,034,965, forward strand.
CGACAGCTGAGATACTGGCAACCAGAGAGACCGCAGTGAGAGATGTTTTGGAGCAAGCCTCTGAAACAATCCTAACCCTTGAGTCCAGAGTCAACGAGGTGTTCCACACTCTGGCAGAACCCTTGCATCAGCTGCAAATGGTCCATGACTAAGTGCAGGAGCTTGCAACTCTCAGGGAAGAGAACCGTTGCAACGCTTGTCTGATCCGTGACCAGCAATGTGGACTGAAAAAGAGAGACGACAAGATCCGCGTCCAAGAGGAGATTATTGGAAATCTACAGGCAGAGCTGGAAGACGCTGGGAGAGAACCCCGTCTCCATCCTCTATCCCATGTGCCCCAAAGTGTCCCGAGCAGTACTGTTACTAGCACTACTCAGTCAGAACCCTGACCTAGTGACAGAGGAAGTGCCTATGCCTTCTCTGTTCCCTCAGAACCCTGCCCCTATGCTTATGGACCATCAAAGCCTACTACCAATGCCGGTGACCCCTCAAAGGGACAGGCCTACCGCTCCTGCTGCCACAGGTATTGATCCTGCTGATATTCCGGACCAAGGAATGGGTGATACCAGAGAGGGGGAGAAGTAGGTCTAGAAAAGCATGTGGGCACCAGTGAGATGTGTGTTCTAACTTCTATGCTTCCTAGACTGTCATTGTTTATAAAGCTGTGGCTTATCTGTCCCCAGCTAGGAAGTGAGCTCATGTAGATCTCACTATGACCTCAGAAACTTCTCATGTATGTGATATCAGAACTGTGAGGTCTGGGTGAGGTTTTTGTGATCTTGCATATGTGATCTCACATGAATGGTTTCAGTGTGATCTCAGTGTGAGTTCACAAGTTCTAGCTCACATTTAGCTAGCAGCTGTGATATCTCAGTGAGCTCAGAAACTTCTCATAGATGTGAGATCAGAACTATGAGGTCTGGGTGAGATGTTTGTGATCTTGCATATGAGTAATTCTCCCAAACGGGCAGCATTTGATTTCAGGAGGCCATTTTTTTAGAAAAAATAAAATTCGTCGAATCTCTACAATTTTTGGCGTACATATAGAAGGGAATATTAACATTATATAGACAAAATTTGGGAAGGCTGTGCAAAATATTTCGATTCCTACATCTATGATTCAGAAACCCCATATTTGCCTATTTTTTTGCCTTATTTCGCCTGAATTAAGCCAGATTTATCAAATAATATTTTGTAAATTTGAGATGAGAGACCCAGTAATTATGCCAGCAATATTAAATGACAAAGTAACAGCTAGGAAATCGATGATGGCCGCCAACATAGGATATGGTTCTAACCAAAGTTTGAATAACTTTTTGTCAAAATATCTGTTTTATTTCTATACAATAACTGTGCTAATATAGCAGGATCTCTTTATTACTATTAATTATGACGTAACAGCGACGCTATAGTCGTAACGGCGACATTGGCACACAAACTCTCCTGACTTTAACAATACCAATATTCAATCATAATTATATTTTTCATCATTTTAGGGCAGGCTTAGATAATTATTAGGAAGGTCGAAATTTCATGAAAATGTTTTTTTAAAAAATAATTTGAGATATATCACATGTCGTAATGCGACATTAAATATTCCCATAACAATTCAAGGAATTTCACATGGGGTATCATAGAGATTCAGGGATGTTGTGGGTTAATAACTTTTGTTTTTATCTAAATATACATATGTATACATCTTCCCCACACAACACACTAAATGCAGTTTGATATATTTAGTTACTCTTGGAGTATTTTATTGTTTTGAAGTCAATACATGTCGTAACGGCGACACAAATATTCCAAAACAATATTTTCCATGTCTAGATCAGTCTAAATTAGTGATTACATAAATATTCTGTTTTTTCACAATGACGAACATGTGTGCATGTGTAGAACCTATTTTTTCTAGCAGAAGTAATATATTTTCCAAATGCATCAGTGTATTACATTCAAATTCCATAACTATTACTTATTTAATGGCCTTAAAAAACCCTTTTTATCATAATAGCGGCAAAGATTTTGGCCTAAGAACTTTGAAAGTGGGGTTCCCACACCCTTATTTTTGGTAAGAAATTCAAATAAAATGGTTATAATCATGTGCGGTCATCCTAAATACAGGTTGTAGACACCCTAGGCTGGAAAACCAAATGACACCCTATTGGGAGAATTGCCCATATGTGATCTCACATGAATGGTTTCAGTGTGATCTCAGTGTGAGTTCACAAGTTCTAGCTCACATTTAGCTAACAACTGTGATATCTCAGTGAGCACAGAAACTTCTCATAGATGTGAGATCAGAACTATGAGGTCTGGGTGAGATTGTGATTGTGATTGTGATTTGTGATCTTGCATATGTGATCTCACATGAATGATTGGTTTTTGGCAACATTGGTAGAGTGCCAATTTTTGAGACATTCGACCCACTAGTTGTCGGCTATCCTGTGCCTATGGAAAAGAAATAACCCCCCACAATTGTTGGCCCATGTCTCTAGTTTCCGTAGATACCAAGGACAATTCAATCGGGCCAGAAATAAAAGCGTAGCAGTGTTTTTGTGAGGCCATGTCTGGTCGAAATATAAAATCTTCCATTATCGCCATGCCGAACGTCCCGCCGATCAGACATGGCCGATCATTTCGCCACATCGTAGACGTTGTAGACATTGTTGAGAGTTGCCATTTGAGAGACTGAAAGAAGACATTACGGACTGTAGATGCTGCAAATTTCGAAACGTTCGGCGGAGATTCAGGGTGTTTTTAGAGCGCCCGGATTCGGAACAACAAAAAATTCGGGACCCCCAAAAAACGATAGGATGCCGTAAGTGGTTTTGACTTTTCCCGAATTTCTGACGGGGTGGCATCGGCTGATCCGTGCACAAAAAATATACAGACTTGACCGTCAATGTCTCTAGATCACGCAGGTCTTTGGTTTGAATCGATACGAGCAAGTGGGAGGCTATGAGAGACCAAAACTCGATGCAACCTCCAACCTGGCCAAGAGCAACATGTTTGGGCGATTTTTGTACAACATAATAAAAACGGAACAGTCGATTCAACTTTTAGGGCAGCTAGGACTTAGATTTTCAAGTATGGCATGCAGTGGGGCCTGTTCCACCCTGGTGCCAAAGAAATTTTGATTCCAAGCATTCCTTCATATTCAAAACAAAGGATTCGTTTGAGATTGTAAAGTGGGTAGGAAGGGTCAGACTTTTTAGGTACATGTCTATGGCAGAACAAGTGAAAAATTCGACTTTTTTCTGGTGGCCCATAGAAATTTTGTGAGATATTGACCTAGTCCAGTTTTTTCCCCTCTTTTCAAATCTGGCCTCCAATTTCTTGGCATTATTGGCGACGTTATTGGCAATTCGACTGTTCTCACCAGGTGGCAGCACCATAGAACTTGGCTTTCACTAGGTGCCCTCACAGGTTACTACATGCCATTTACAATTTATATTAGAACAAAAGTCTCACTAGTAATACTTATATGAGGCATTTATACCTTATAGATATTACACTTTATAAACTTGGAAATATTGAAAGCAATGAAATCAATACTTTATTTGTATAACTTACCTGCTTGATGTTGAAAAATGTTGTGAAGAAAGCACCCTTATAATTCTAATATTATTACTATGAGTACTACTGAAGTACCCAGATTGTAAAACACCAAGTTGCAATGGATACCTATGTCAGCCACAGGAGAGGATTGTATTAAGGGTAAGTTTAAGTGATGGAAATGGATGAGAAACTCTGAAAAAGTCAAGCAAAGGGACTGCATATAATATGCAGTCTCTCCTTGAATGCTCTTGGGCGAAATGCTTCTGTGGAGAAAGTTTCTACCTTAGCACTGAGCACAACAAAAACAAGTCTAGCCTTGTCATCTTATTGATTAATAAGAGTGAGATTGTGTAAGAGTATACTGTTAGTTCACAATATGAGGCCATTGTGACATTAGATATTGACCTCACCATGAGATCATAGTATGAGTATACTGTGAGGTCACATTGAGAGATCATATTGATGCCACTGTGAAGTTACACTTTGAACTCACCCGTGAGGTCATACTATGACCTCACAGTGAGATCATACTTATGACCTCACAGTGAGATCATAGTATGAGTATACTGTGAGGTCACATTGAGAGATCATTTTGATGCCACTGTGAAGTTACACTTTGACCTCACCCGTGAGGTCATAGTATGAGCTCACTGTGATAAATATTGTGAGCTCTCAGTGAGCTCACTGTGATCACACATTCTTAGCTGGGTCCCATCCCCCCCCCCCCTCCCCCCAAACCACACTTTTGCGCATAGCTGTGAGAACGTCACGGCTCTGCGCAGTCAAAGCTTGATTCATTGGAAAGTGGGTTGTGTGTATCACATAGAGAGTGAGGCTGACTAAATTATAACAAAATAATAATGAAATAATAACGAGATTATTGTACAGATAGCAGTCAATTTACACGATAATGCATCTAAACTAAAAGCTACTTTAGGATGTTGTGAGTGCCTGCATGTTGTTAAGTGAGAGGTCCACGGGAGAAGTTTATGATTTAGTTCCAATGGCGGCAAATCTCTAGGAGCACGAGTTTCTTGTATAAGTGACCCATTTGTTGTTGTCATGTGTTGGTTCTCCTGCCCTGAAGGCCGCATTGGGGTTGCTTAGTCCAGAGAGTGTGATGGCACCAGATCGAGGCCTATCGTCAGAGTTTGAGGGGAAGTCTTGGGCTATTTACGTTTTTGTTTTTGTAGGCAGACATTGCCCACCATCCCGCCCACCATTCTCCTTTCTGTCCCGCCCACCCTCCTCCAAAATCGGGTAATTTTAATGTTAAGTCAACGTGAAAAACAAGCGCCGACGCGGCGCTGTTTTACACATCATACGGTGGCGCTACCTCATGGGAGGGTGAGAAACCATTCCTGGCACTTGCTGTTAGTTTACCACATTGCCACAAGGTGTAAGGACCACAACAATGTCTGATTGCGAGTTTTCCTGAAGCTGAAGCCTAAACGCGAGAGGTCTGTAACGCCGTAATTATACCAGTAATACCTAAAAAATCTTGGTCCAATCTCTCCCTAAGGCTATAACTTAGGCAGTCATGTAACTGGTTGGTGTTGGACAATGAGAAATAGAGTGGGTTCCCCGATCATAGAGGAAGTTGTACAGTGCTAATGCATCGCCGATGGCGGAATGTGGCGATGCTTCTTGCTTGGGTTTTATGCAGTTGCATAATTAATTAATTATGCCATTGTCGCCGGTCGGTCCAGCTACTGTGTGCTGGGCATGAGACCGAGACAAATGCCCACGGATGTGATTAATGGATTGTGATTATGGACGATTGGCCGGACAGACCTGATGATGATTCGATTCCTTGACAAATGGAAAATGGGGACCCCTGACATCATTGATGAAACTGACTCCTGATGAATACGGATGCCGGACTTGCCATGTATGCCTGTAGCTGACTATAAACCGACCCCAGACCCCTGGAATTTTTTTTCCAATGCGGAAAGTTTTTCCAGCCTAAAAGTTTTTATTTTTGACAAAATTTGTACATATAGCTGTAGCAGGTCTACTAAAGCTCCTACTTGACAAAGGCTGTTTTGGTGCATTGGATCCGATTGATTCTCATACTGTGATTAGAGATGTCGTGATGTATTGTATAACATGCACGGGTCACAATTTTGCTCCTGCCTGTACTTTTGAATTTGCATTGTTAATTCTCTATTGGTGCTTTACTTCTTACTTATTTTATAACCACATTGCCTTGTAATAATTTATCTTTTGTAGATTGTTTACTCCGTTGAGTAAAAATCTTTAAATTATGGAGGGGGTATTGTAGTGGATATGAGGTTTGACGCAAGTCTAGTCTGACTTGTGGTGGGCCATCTAGGTCAAGGTTGCAGCAACGCTTGCTCAACCTTTCAAGCCTTTCGGATTTGTCCATTTTTACTGTATAACAAATGTCAGAATACTTGTCCGTCAATGTCTAACCTTGCATCTTCTGTCAGAAGTGCTGAGGGGGAAATAAAGCTACGGAAACAGAGATCCTTGTCAAGTTTTACTTTTCCTTAGTCAACAAGAATACAGAACCGGGGTTTTATAGTAATAGCACAACAGTTATCGCAGACTGGATAGCTAGTGTCACCATTTACTTAGAATCACCTGTAGACGTTCGCTACACAACTATCATTATAAAATAGACATTTTGTTCAGTTCCTGGAAGGTGGTTTCCTAAAAAAAAATTTTTTTAAACAGTTACTACCCCTCCCTACCTAGTTTTCAGCCAGACAAATCGGAAACACACATATATATTTTTTGGGCCCAGTATTTCTATGCATGAATGGTCATGTGCGGGATGGTAGGGACCTATATGCCAAGTTAAAACCCCGTCCCCGGGATTTTCATTAAGCCCATCCTCATTAGATCAATGAAAAGCATATTTTAAATTATTTTTTATTGAACTACAGTTGGTATTCTTCCACAGGCATACTCAATGAATGCATACTTTCGTCAGCGATGGGTCGATGAACGGCTAAAATTCACTGGCAATATTCAGCGCCTTGCCTTGCATATTAAATTCCTCGACGAAATATGGAAGCCAGATACATATTTTACAAATGGCCAGGGTTCATATGTGCACATGGCAACAACTCCAAACAAACTACTCCGCATTGACCAAAACGGCTCGGTGTTATATTCAATGCGGTATTGAGTTTAATCTTGAACTATTATTTAAAATAATTATGATTTCAATCCATCCTTTTCTATGATCTATTATTCGCCATACTAGGGATGCTATCTATCTTGCTTACTATTTTACTTTACATTACTATCACATTTTGAAAATTAGTCTTACTGGGTCGATAATTTATGTTGTAGTAAAAAAACTTTAAAATGATGGCGGTGACTGTCTTATCAGTATGATTGTATGGTATTATAATTATCATCATTGTTATTATAATTTCACCATTTTCAGCATTACGGTAAAGGCCACCTGCCCAATGTATCTTCAATCTTTCCCGATGGATGAGCAGTCATGTCCTCTCAATTTTGGAAGTTGTGAGTTTTCTCTTTTAAATGATATTGAGATATTGGATATTGACGTCATATAAAATTATCCGAGACATATAAATACTTTTTTCCTTCCCACAGATGCGTATACAAATAATGAAGTTGTTTATAAGTGGTCCGTTGTTGGAAATTCAGTTTCACGTGCAGAAGGCATGACATTGTCTCAGTTCGACCTCCAAAGAATGGAATGTTCTGTGGAGACTGAAGAAAGGCTACATGGTATGCCCATCTATAATACCCTATAGAACTAAGACTTTACCGACTTAAGTATGCGGTTTTGATCGGATAAAGGATACCAACAAATCTGATGAAAGACCCTGCCCACATTTATGCATTATTTCAGGAAACTTTTCGATCCTCGGAGTTCGATTTCACTTGGAGCGTCAACTTGGTTACTTCGTCATCCAGGTCTATCTGCCCTGCTCGCTGGTCGTTGTTCTCTCCTGGGTGTCATTCTGGCTACACCGAGAAGCTACCGCCGACCGTATTGGCCTTGGTATGTCTATTTTCCTACTGAAATCAAAATTGGGGGTGGGGGTGGGGGCAGGTTTGTTTCCGGAAAAAAATACCCCTCTTTTGTTTCAGGCAACTATTGTTACGAACTATTGTTACGAAATAGACATTGTTCCGTTCCTGAAATTATTTCTTTAAAAAGGTACCGTCCCCTACTATGAACCGGAAACACATGTTTTCCTTTTTGTTGGCCTTTATACTTATACTTTGTACGATTAGTAATTACTGGCGCTAAATTGAAAGGACATTTACATAATAATGCACAGCACCCCGAGCTCTGTACCGTAGACCAACAGGTAAAATGTGTCCAGCTTATTTAAATGATAGTCAGTCGCAAATATTTTATTTAAAAAAACACATGTTTGTTACGTGACAGGAGTTACAGCATTTCTTACTCTAATCACGATAAGTCTTGAAGGAAGAGGATCTCTGCCAGTTACCGATTATGGTACTTACCTAGACTGGTACTTTGTCATCTGCTTCACTTTTGTAATTGGATCCGTACTGGAATTTGCTGGTGTTCACTATTTTACCAAATTCAATTACGGAGACCAACCGGTAGGTAAATGATATATTACAACTCGTTTAGAGGACAATAATATATTGTAAAAAATAGACTAATTATCAATAGTCGGGGAGGGTGGCAAGTCAAGGGACAACTCTACAGGAGACGCGGGTGGGGCCTGTGATACCCGCCTGTCCTAGCTCCTCCAAGGGAGAGTGGGTTGCAGATTGTTATTCTTACCTTATTGGGGTAGGGACTCCAACTAGGGTTTACTGAGAGGGGGAGGGGTCACTATGATCCCTACTTCTGTAATAATTATATTGATATTTAGATTTATAATCATGTTGATTATTAACTTGAATGTTTGGTGTTTATCTAGATGTATTTGGATATATAGTGATGACCTGGCACTCTTTATCCGGCCATGGTAATATAATATCCATATAATATACGGGTAGAGCGATTTCTACGAAAAGAGGTAGAAAAGAGGGGTTTCTTTGTGTCACATGATCAGTGACTGTTGTTACCAGTTGGGAAACGCTATGCATTATTAAAAAACAGCCCAATAGCCAAAGTGTTATAATATATAAAGAAAAAGTAATAAGATAACACTAATAGCTGATACTTGTTATAAACATACATATTCTCTTTTCTTCTTCAGAACTTTTGGGATTTACCTTGGAAAATAGGGGACGATTATCTTTCTGTCAGAGAGAAGACAGAAACCAGGCAAAAGAAAGCTTCAATTGCTTTCCGTTTCCTGATGTGTCTCCAGAGTAATATTAAGTATAAGAAAAACCTGATCGGCAGCGGTAGTGAGCCAAACAGGCCCCAGATAAATAGTGTTAGCGCTATTGATAAGGTTGCAAGGATAGTTTTCCCGGTCTCATTTACAGCTATATCAATTATGTATTGGGTAAGGTTTTATGTGTGAGACATGGGATTTTAACACCATCTGTGTCCTGAACCATCACATACACGCGATCGTGTATTTACCTTGCAACAATTAATCTATCAAACGAGTATCGGCGTCATAATGTATTGGGGATTGTTATTGATTGTTAACTGGGCGCAGATCTATATAGTGAATATATAACGATGTACACGAGATTATGAAATTCAATAATGGCTTAGCGCATACTTTCTATGAGTTTTAGTATTTGCGTGTTTGCTCATTGTATGTACATGTATACACTGATAATTGCATTTAAAATATCAATTTCGACAACCTGGTCGTTCCAGTATTCATAGTTTAAGTGTATATTCGTATGCACAATATTTTTTGCAGATTCCATTCCGCCGCATTCCTAGACCTGTTACTGTTAGTGCATTAACCATGAAGCGGTGCATTCAAAAAAGAAAATGCTCCTTAAATTAATACGACGGATGATCTGGGAAGAAAATTTGATGATCGCCTTCAATGGAAAAATAATAAATTGATCTAATTGCCCTGAAGCTTTATTGAAGTTCCTCTGTTAAATTGGGATTGTTACCTTATCTCCTAAGAGTTGTGTTTTTATCTAATTGGATTATATCCTTGGGTATGCTTTGATTCTCTAAATAAGACCGAACAAACATTGGTTTCCTAATGCACCCACTTAAAGCTATCTATCTAGTGGCACTCCTACGACGCGTCACACCGGGAAAGCACACCTTTACCCACCTGTGATTTGACCTATTATCCACATATGGGTCACTATCCGTAAGGGGTTTGGGAATCATGGAAATCAAGGAGACGGATTTCGACACAGGAAATTATGTAAAAAAAGGTAATACAACTTGAGCGATATCCCGAAAATGAATGGGATAAAAATAGTACCGTGCCGTAAGAGATATTTCTGGGGGAAAACTTCATTTAAAACTCGTTGATCCCATTGAACTGAACTGACTGGATGAAGAAATATGATGTCTTATTCCATAGATAATTATTAAATGATACATATATTTCATGTAAAAGCCCATGGCATATTTAGTCATCGGTCATTTTAATTTTCATCGATACATGAATAATGCGGTATTACTAGATCGACTACTGCTGCCCTGTGAGCATAGTACGAGATAGAGAAGTTATATTCATATTGAACGCATATTGATTATATAAATAACAAGGTGAGATGTGCTGTTTCCCATCCCTGACGGGCCTCTGTCCACAAAGGCCACGCCATTAGCAGGTGAGAGGCGGAGTAAGGAACGATCTGAGAGAGGGAACGAAGAGAGGAGGGGATATCCAAAACAACAAAATGTCGACCACGCCTATTGACGAGTACCCTGCGGAGGTTCTCCAATGTCCGGTGTGCCAGAATGGCTTCAGGAACCCCAAGATGCTGCCATGCCTTCATACATTCTGTCAACCATGTCTTGCTGATTCTTTGGGCCGCAGTAACATAGTCAACGGCCAGGGATTCCTCTGTCCTATTTGTAGGTATGAGTGTCAGGTACCTAAGCGTGGGGTAGCCGCTTTACCACACAACGTGTTCTACGAGACATTGCAGGAATACCTAGCCAAGAAAGGCGAAAGTCCCGCAAGCAAGGGTTCAACAAGTAAGCCAGCTATTACATGCGAAGCATGCGATCTTATTGGAGCAAAAGCGGCGAAGAAATGCATAGAATGCGATGACTGGCTGTGTACCTCCTGCTGTGACATGCATGCCAGAGTGAAGGTGACAAGGAACCATCATCTCGTCACGCCTAATGAGCTCAACAGTGGAGGTTACGATGGACTCATCAAGGAATCATTTGAGCCGTTGATTTGTGGCAAGCACGAGGAACCACTGAAACTGTACTGCACCGAGCTCAGCTGCCAAACACCCATCTGCACTGTTTGTAAGACGACCCTAGGACATGATGGTCATCGAGCAATTGAACTAAGTGATCAGGCAAGACGTGATATGAATGCTATGCAAGGATTACTAAGTAGGACTCAGCCATGCCTCGATGCTATGAATCTTCGCAGTGCCAACATCAAACAAGAGGAAAAGATCACAGCCACAGTGAGAAAGAAGATGCACAAGGAGATAAACCAGCGCATGGATGAGGTGCTTCAAGTGGTTGTGAAACAGGTTAGTGCTTATGCAGAGAGTCTTCATGAAGAGGTGGAGAAGATGGCCAAAGTCCACAAGTCAGATCTTGCAACTGAACTTGATAAAACTGAACATTTACTGAAAGGCATTGTCTCAGCTCAGCTGTGTACATCAAGCCTGTTAAATTTCGGCCGCCCAGAGGAGGTCGTTGCCATGGGAAGGACTATCTGCAGGAGGCTGGAGGACTTCCAGCGACCCAACAACACCGATGCTCCGGGGTGGCGTCATCCCAGACTCCATCCATCAGATGACCTCGCTGAAGAAGCTGTCAGGACAATGTTTGGTAAACTTACATTCGAAGGTGAAGTAATTCGATGCGTGCTAATCAAAACCATCCCAACAAAGATGGAGGGTGATGAGAAGGACGTAGCACTGAGTGACATATGCATCACAGAAGATAATGACATCATTGTTGTGGACAGAGACAACAAGAAAGTAAAAGTGTTCGACCAAGAAGGCCAGCCACTATTTGCTACCGACGAAAACCACTTCTTAGCGCCCAACCGAATCACAATTCTGAGATCAACAGGTAATGCTTTGGTAAAGGATGATAAGAAGTTGAGAATCCTTGCCCCAGATGGAGAGATCCTCGGCTATTTTGCTGGAGGTCTGAAACACCCCGTTGCTTCATGCCAAGATCAAGCTGGAGATATCCATGTAACCGACTGGAACTCTGGACAAGTACATTGCTTCACGGAGATAGGACAAGCAGTGGGCAGCTTTGAGAGTAACATGGAAGCCCCTGCTTACATTACTGCCAACAGGAAAGGCCAGGTCATCATTTCTGACTGGAAGAAGCATGAAATTAGGGCTTTCAGTAAAAATGGCAAATTCTTGTTCACATATGGCGGGGAAGGAGCTGGACCGGGCCAACTCAACCACCCCTATGGCTTATGTACTGACATTCATGGGAACATATTGATTGCTGATAACTGGAACCATCGTGTCCACCTTGTGTCCGAAGATGGGCGCTTCCTGCGATACCTGCTCACCAACGACGATGGCCTTCATTGGCCACAAGCATTGGCAGTTGACAAAACCGGTCATCTAATGGTTGCTGAACTCCAAGGCAATATCAAAGTCTACCAATACCTCGCCTAGTTTATCCGACTATTCCAAATAAACATGACTGTAAATAATGCGATTAGTGAGAGTGAATCACGTGTAAATATCTCTCGTATCTAAGCTAACATTTATCAAGGGGAAGACAACCTATAGTGCCAGGGTGACTGAGTATTTTTTATATCGGTTTACTAATCTAATCTCAAGCACGCAATAATAATCATTTTAATTGAAACGCTAAGATTAAAATTAAATTAAATGTAAATAGGGATTTCTTGATCATATATAGGTGCATAAATTTACATCACAGTATCAGAAATGAATTGAATTAAATTTGATATAGGCCTACTTTGTTAATTCTTGTCATGGTCTATGGTATATGTCTGCAGTTTCGATATGTTTTTCTATACATATATACCGATTTCCACTGTATTGTATTTCAAAATGTATTTTTCTAGGGAATATGTTGCGAGGGAATATGTTGCGACATGCTGTTGATTTTCCATTGATTGATGGAATAGAGAATGGTGATAGTCCTGTGCGTTGTTTATATCATACAGGGAAATTGCAAATGAAAGTACATTGTATTGTATATATAACTGGTCTCTAAATATTTTTGCCTGACAGACGTATAATTGAGAACAATTAACGATACAAGTGATGAAGACTCTAATACTTAATATATGTATCTTTACATGTCAGTATAGCTTGACAAAGTCAGTATCTTCAGTTGGATAGAATTCATATCCAGATCCAGATTGCTTGTTATCATTTTCATTCAACTGGTTTTGAAACATATTTTCACCCATTTTCATGGTGGAATCTTCGAAATAGGAAATGTGTAAATCCTTATTAGCCTCGGAAGTCTATTCCTATATGGACAGATATTTTATTCATATTTCGTTGTGTTTTAACTCCCATCTAGCAATGAATTGAACTTAATTAGACTTATCCTTACTAATATCAGTATTATATTGCAGTTTATATGTCTCCAGTTTCGACATATTCTTCTATACATATATATACCGATTTCCACTGTATGGTATGTCAAATCGAGCAAGCAAATTAAATACATTTACGCTGAATTATTGATATTTTTGTTGCGTACCTGTTTCCCTGCACCAACAATCTCCGTGTTCTCCGCCCCCGCCCTCTCTCTCTCCCTAATTTATCTCCCTAGCTCTCTCTCTTTGCTCTGCATATTGTTCTCAAAAGGAAAAATGTTTTGTGTCAGATATCCCTTATAATTCGTATTTCTATCGATTTTGAATACATCAACCTTTCTTATTCTTCACAAAATGAAAAAGGTGGACTTAAAAACTATTTACAAGTTAAATATCCACCACCAACACCACACAATAACGTTAAATATGATATATAATAAACCGATAGCACATGAAATTTGCAACGTTATAATATCTTCTCGAACGTCCCGATGTCATTTCTTTGGCACATTAGTCTTCTCTAAATAATACGTTAAGTGAAATGGTAATCTTTTAAGCAGGACATTTTTAAATCACTGCGTATGCGCGTGTGTGTGTGGGGGGGGGGGGGGGGAGTATTGATCGCTCACTAATGCAGCGACGGTTTTATGTCGTCGCAACATTGATCAATGATATACATATATGCGTGTGCCCCATCGGTAAAGCGTAGGTATTGAACACCTGCAATGCCTGTGTTGGATGTTGGTGCCACCTTCTGGTTATGAGCGCAAATACTTGGTAGACTAGCATTTTCCCTCTCATGGCCATAAAATCGTTCTTCCGTGTACACATTCTAAAATGTTTTGACTGCGTTCAATTAATTTCTGAAGCATAAATGGTGGTCTCCACTGGCTGCGGTAAGCTCTGCGTTTGGTCTTCGTTTGGTCTGCGATTCAAACTCTGCGATACTATCAATATTATATGGCAGCCGCAGACCAAACGCAGGGGTTACCGCAGTGTCATTGAAAGGTCTCACGATTGCGATAGAGACTGCGGCTGGATATCCTTCCCGCGCTTGGTCAAGGTAAAGCAAGGAGCAGACGACATTTTATCATTTAATTAATTTCACTTCAAATTTGTGCGAAAGTTTCGAACTTGGTACCAAATGAAAGCTTAGGGTCTCACTAACAATTTTGGTCTGAGTGTCCAGCCGTCATTCCACTATGGGGGCCGTGAGGGGACTTTTAATATAGGGGCCATATCCCTTCTTCACAGGTTAAGTAAAATTATTATAACTTTTGAAATGAAAGTCCGATCTGAACATAACTAGTGTCATTAAATGGGGAATTAAGAGACAAACGAATTTTGATAAGTATTTTTCCTCTAGAGGGATTGCAAACCCCTTAAATCGGGGGGAGGGGACTGAACACACCTCGAAAATGTTAAAATTGCGATAACTTCTGCAATGAAACTATGATTTGAACCTGGCTGGGGTGAATACATTTGTAGTGTAGAGATAATATCATTTATGTGAATGTATTAAACCTCTAGTGGGGCCCAAACACCCCCTACCCCCTTTCTGGGGTAGGTGGCAATGTTAAATAAATTGTGAACCAGCCGCACTTCAAGCGCAGAACAGTCTCCATTGTTAAATTCCAATCGCAATCCTTCCTTTATAGTCCTAATCACATCGCAGAGGTGCTTCAGTCGCAGGAAATATTCAACATGTTGAAAGATTTCTGTGACAGTCGCACCACAAGAAAGTCACATTTTTAGCCGCAATTCAACCGCAATCCAACCGTAGATGCAAGCGCAGAACAGGTCTCTACTGCTACGGTTGGTCTGCACATGAACTGCGCTTGAATAAAATGTCATGAGTTTGTATCGCAATGCTTACCGCAGAGCTTACCGCAGCCAGTGGAGACCCCACTTAAAGGGTGGTCTCCACTGGCTGCGGTAAGCTCTGCGTTTGGTCTTCGCTTGGTCTGCGTTTCAATCTCTGCGATTCTATTAATATTACGTTGGAACCTTAAGGGGTGTCTCCACTGGCTGCGGTAAGCTCTGCGTTTGACCTGCGTTTGAAACTCTGCGATTCTATCAATATTATGTTGCAGCCGCAGATCAAACGCAGGGGTTACCGCAGTGTCATAAAAAGGTCTCATGGTTGCAATAGTGACTGCGGCTGAATAGCCTTCCTGCGCTTGGAAGGTGAAGCAAGGAGCAGACGACATTTTATCACATATCGACATAGGCACTAACATCTAGCTCAAATAGTTTATGATTTATGAATTACCGTTTTAGTTACTCTATTCCTCTCCCTCTCTCTCTGGGAGAAAGTGGGAAGAGTGGGAAAGTGAGGGAGAAGAGAGAGGGGGAGGGAGGAGAGAGAGAAGAGAGAGGGAAGAGATTTACCCGCCCACTAATTATGGATAGTAATCTTTTATATATCTCTATTCGAAAAACCCTTCCCAAATATCTCGAAATACTTATAAATGCTCATTACTCAAAATATATTTGAGCCCTTTCCCAAATTCAAGTTGTATTTAATACCCTAACATATAAAAATGTTCTCGACTGTCCTAAACTCCTATGATAATAGAACCATTATTTGTACCTCATTTTGCAATCGTTGCTAGTAAGGTATTATAGATGCTTAATAACTTTCAATATGAAATACCTATAATATTAAATTATTTTTGGCAGGAAACGTCTGTACAGGAGAATCAATTTAATAGGCTTATAACTTGAATTCTGCGACAAACAAACCAGGAACATGTAGAAAAATAAAGGTTGTCGAGTAAAATATGAGGAGGACCAACCGACTTCAACCGCAGCACAGGTCTCCATTATGAATTTCAATCGCAATCCTTGCAGTAGAGCCCTATTTCACATCGCAGAGGTGCTTCAGTCGCAGAAAATATTCAACATGTTGAAAGATTCTGGTGACAGTCGCAGCACAAGAAACTCACATTTTCAGACGCAATTCAACCGCAATCCAGCCGCAGATGCAACCGCAGAACAGGTCTCTACTGCTACGGTTGGTCTGCACATGAACTGCGCTTGAAAAAAATGTTCTGATTTTGTATTGCAAGGCTTACCGCAGAGCTTACCGCAGCCAGTGGAGACCCCACTTTAATTAGACCAAACGCTGAGGTTACCACCACCGTGTCATTCAAAGGTCTCATGATTGCGATAGAGACCGCGACTGGATATCGTTCCCGCGCTTGTTCAAGGTAAAGCAAGTTGCAGACGACTTTTTATCACTCCTCGCCGTACCTCGCCGTGTCTATATGTATACGTGTATATACATATATATTCATACATGCGTCGTGTATACATGATAAATTGATAATGTATACAGTGGTCGATCCCAGAAAATTTAGTGCGATTTTTGGTTAAAATATAAAGATACTTCGGTTATTTTCATACTTATAAGGAAGAAAGAATTTACATCAGGCTATATGACTGTAAATTTGCCACAACCTGGGTCCATTTTTTCTTTTCAGATACGAGCCTCCAAATCATTGGAGCTTGCTTGGTCAGAGATTCCATACGAATACATGGGGCATGTATACATGTACATTCTTATCCACATACCTATGTTTATACATACGTAGGTGAGTAATTCTCCCAAACGGGCAGCATAGACACCTTTGATAGATATTCAGGTATTTTATTAGCATTAGAAAACGACGAAAGTCGCCATGCCCCCACCGATCTAATTTTGACCTTGGTGAATAGACAGGCGATCGGACCAGAGGTGTAGAAAAAGAGACTTGTCATTGAAATCTGTTTGCGGTGGGGTTGGTGCTGATTAGGCCCATCGAACTTCTGATGCTAATGGTTCACTGAGTCAATTGTTAATATGTATCGTTTGAAGATGAGTTGATCCTCTCACTGGGTTTGTAAGGTGATTGTAAACTGCTTCAAGTTAGCCAGTAAATAAATTTATTTTTGGGTATTTTTGGGTGAGGCACTTGATAGTTGTAACAAAATATTATACCCCAACTTAGGTTAGAATGGATATGTAATATGGCTTAGACTTAGCGGTGTTTATTAACTAGAAGTTACCTAACTTGATTTAACGTTATTGAAGATTTAACGTTATTGAAGCTCAGGAAATCTCTTCTTTTGTTGATATTTTTATCACAATTTATTTTTAACCTAACGGCGATGTCTGAAAACATCCATGCTGGATAGTGCGTTTCCTTCTTTTGATGTAAATGATTAAATATGATATTTACCTTAAATGAATAAAAAGAAATATGGAGACCTCCACCCCCGCCCCACTGCCTCAGCTGCCCCCGCCCCCCGCCCCTGACACACACATAGACACACACATACGCGGGGAAAAGCATCATCAAGTACAATGCATAAAGACGACGACGGTATGACGTACAGTAAGTTAAATTATTGCATCCTGCCCTACACACAAATACACAATTTGAGACAAATATATGGCCATTTCCACCAATTTGACGACTTTTAATGTAAGCCCTACCTTATCATAGATGATGGCTTTGAGCAACAAAATATCACGATATATTATTATTTTGCGAGGAACCACTTTTCAGAGGGTCTTTTCCCTGGCGAATTTTTTTGGGGGAATACTGACAATTTAAAAAAAAATCAATACTACTCCCAATTCGGGCGAGATATAGACAGGGTTTAGATGGGTTTAACTCGACGAACCCATACCAGGGGCACACAGTAGCTCCCCATGCTAGAGTAGGAGGTGCGTACGTCACAACCTCAGCAGCGCACAGCAGTCCTCAGGCCTGGGGTGCAATGTTTGGATGAGACCCTAGAGTTAATCTGACGCTCCGGGCCGTTAAGAAGAAGGCACTGAAGATAATCAGCCCTCAGACTAGCCACAAACGCATGGAGAAAATGGCTTTGGTGTACTTTTGTGGAAGGTAAAGAAGGCACATTTACCATCAAAGCAGATGAGACACACCAGGCTTACCTCACCCTGGCTGAATGAGGTGCTGCCAATCTCCGCTTACTCCATCACTTGCATGATGGAAACCAACGAGCTGGAAAAAGGAAATTTGGAATACTACCATTCCTACACTGTCAGTGTAGGAATATTTGGATCATTATGAATGGTCTTATACTTGAATACAACACCGTATATATTCTCTGTTTATTCTGCTTCACAGTTCTTCACCATCGGAGTGGTGAACTCTCCACCGGCGAGGATACCACACGCCATCTGTAGACGCCTTATAATGCTTTAAACAGAGGCTTCTTTCCCTAAACACTTCAACGAACATATCTTATGAGCCTAACTCAAAATTGAGCTATTTCTACATAATATTGTCTACACGTCTGGAAGGACGGGAACCTATTCATGCGACTACCGACTGCTGCCTGATCGACCTACCTATATCACTGTATTCTATGTTTTCAATGCCTTTTGGTTACCGTATATTGACTTAGCGGGCGCCAAACAGTCTAAACAACAGCTAAACAACAGCTAAACAACAGCTAAACAACAGCTAAACAACAGCTAAACAACAGCTAAACAACAGCTAAACAACAGCTAAACAACAGCTCCGAGGTTTTAGCATTTCAACCCATTGCACTCACCACGGCAGCCATCATACTTTTATCTAGGTCAATCAGTAGCGCTCCCTCGCCGCGCACGCCTACACGGTAGCGTTGCGACTACTGGGTGACCGGCGCTTGGACTGATATCAATTTCCTTTTAAAATGTTATACCCGCGTGCCCGCGTTCTGATAATGCCTGACGCAACCGCGTGGGTATGGAAGCACGTCCGTCATCTGCACATTTTTTAAAGAACCAAACCTTTTTTAAGAACTAAAAGTGCCTTAATTTCTTTATAATTTCTTTTTCTTTATAAATGCTGTTTCCATGAGTCCCTAATTTAAGTGTATGGGCCTCACAAATGTTTGTGCTGACATTAGTTCCCCCTCTTATGTTTGTTTTACATTTATACATCATGAACAATCGTTTGGGGGCAGTTGTGAGAAAATTAAAGTATGCTGCCTTAAATTTGTCCTATTGTTGGCAGGCATGCCCACAGGAAGTACCGACAAATCCCCATTAATCTGGTAATCAAATGTGATTTTGGATACATGTGATTTCATCATTTGAGGGAGATTTTGATTCGATCTCAAATAGTTAAAGAGATAAACCACTGTTCAACGGGAAAAAAACGGAAAATAACATTTTGTTTAAACTTTGCCTGGTGAAAGAACATGGTTAAGTGAATCCGAAAAGCCAATAAATACAATGTGTCACCAGGTTAGTTTTCATTTCGGGGAGCCCTGAAATTTATGGCTGTTCACTATAGAAGTCTATGAGAAAAGGACAATTTTCTTCGGTTTTTTTTCAGTATAAAAAAAAGGAAAATAACGTTTTCCTAAAAATCTCTATATACATAGCTAACATATTACTTTACCCCCCCCCCCCCCCCCAAGCAATAAAATAGGGGGTCACCAGCTTTTTTAAAATGTTATTCGGCTGAATTGGTATCCCGGTGAGTTAAAAACAGGAATATTGAAGATTTTCAAAGCTAAATAATATCTTTCAAAATATGTTGATACCCTGTTGTTTCATGCGTGAGGGCAAAGCTGTATAATAGCTATGTTTAGAAGAATTTTCAACAAAATAATGTTATTCATCTGTCTGAAATCTTGGAAGAACTCAGAAAATATTCTTTTTCCCCACCGACTTCAATGCTAAACTTTGGTGGTCCCTAAAATGAAAAAAAAATATGGTGAGATCCATTTCTTTTTGCTTTTTGTTATTACCCAACCATGTTCTTTCTCAAGACAAAGTTTGGAAAAATATTGTCACTCCTTATTTTTCATGCATTAGTTCCTTGAAATCCCGCCTGCCGCAGTGCATATGACAGTGGTTCATCTCTTTAAATTTGCCTTTAAGATTTCTACTGTCCAGTTACCACGCTTAATGACAATCCCCAACTCTGAACAAATAGCGCAGACATAGAAAGACACCTTCTGTCGCAACCGCCTCCTGTGTCCTTTATTTATAAATTCTTACTTTATTTTGGGAGATCCACTCTTCCCCTCTATTATGATTAGCATTAACACCGGCGTACCACAAGGAAGCTTGTTAGAACCATTAATTTTTATTATTTATGTTAAAGATTTACCTCGCTGCTTAACCAGAATTAATTCGAATTTAAAAATACAAATGACAATGTACGCCGATGATACCGCTACCAGCGTCACTGGTCAAAATGTGCAGGAATGTATGCATTTTTCGCAGCTTGTTGCTTCGGAGGTTTTCAATTGGATGTCTTCTAACAAACTTAAAATTAAATCCACTATAAACATTCCTAATTATAGTCCATGAACTTACAATAATACCAACTGACTCTTGCCATAATAACGTTATGAATTTAATACCACTATCTCTATAAAAACGGTAATATACCGAAAATCTAATCATATTGCATATGTCAAAAATTTTTTTTTCACTATTTACCCCGATCAGCTGTCCCACTATGATATTCACTGCGGTCAGTCAGACCACTCTGTAACACCACCACTACGTAAAATAGTACTTAAGACCTAGAAATGTACTTGTATAACCATCGACACCTGAAGAAGCCCAAGACCGGGCGAAAGCTTGTGTGAAAATAAAACCGATCAAACATCAACACTGGGTTTATTTCCATCCCAATAAGAACATCACTTATAAACCCAAACCGACATCCTTAGTATAATACGATCCCCCCTCACCTTCGTTCAAAAACTTAAAATTAACACAAAGAAATGCATGTACCAAATTCTGGGATCAAAGAGAAAGCTCCGCAATATTAATCATGATAACCTTGGAAACATTTACATAGAAGGTTCAGCTATACAAAAGGTTGCAAATGTACGTTATCTTGGATTTGAGGTAGATGAAAATCTAAATTTTAATCGCCACTTCACAAAATTGAAGAATACCATTCAGGCTAAAACCAATCAGCTAACTCGAATTAGATACTACTTAGATAAAAAAAAACAGCTGTGACTATTGTGAAAGCACATATTTTACATTTAGCGGAATACAGACTTTTATTTTCCAATAAAATTATGGCCAATAATGTTATCATTAGAAAATTGCAAAGTGTGCTGAAGAGGGGGGTGCGGCAGATTAGCCCAAATAATCTGGTGCCCGTATCCACTCTAATGGAAGAGTATAATATTCTGAATTTAGAAAAAAGAGGTAGTATTTCCATTTTGGGACTTATGTTCTCTCTAAAAAATATTGAAAATTGTATACAAGACATGCCACACCACACCAGGCTGGCTGAGGGAATAAATATGAAAGTACCTCACCCTACTACCGAAAAATTCAGAAATAGCCCACATGTTTTAGGCCCCACCATGTGGAATAATCCCAACCAAAGAGAGAAGGCTCTCCCATGGGCTAAGTTAAAAGTAATCTTAAAAATAAAGAGAATTGGATACTGAGGTAATGGGATATAGAAAGTTGCATGTTATGCTAGCAGCAATAGCTGCCAATCTTTTCTTTGTGACGCGACTGACTTATATCTATAATTTAGGGTGAAATAGATCCATGTTTTGCTTTTATTCTGTTATAGTGGACTGTGTGTTTATGTAATACTCTCATTAAATATGTATCTTTATGATGAACATATCTAGATTAAAACCATATATTATTTTGTTTTGAATTGACGAATGAGAACTATCACAGCTTGTGAAACTTCGATCAATAAAATTTATTAAACAAAAAATGATCATAAAACAGAGTGGCGGGGACTTGCGTCTAACCTAACTAAGTAAGGTGTTACAAATCACCATGCAATAAACTCCCTGATCCCATGGATGGTAGTTGGATAAGCCAAAAACGTTGCCTCCCATAATTTGGATGAATCATAACAACCAGGTTCATTAACGCTGCTATGAAGTGATACACCCTTGGCATGGAATCCTTTAGAATTGTGTAAACCATGTCAAGGATAAACATTCATTGAGAAAATAAACTATGAATTGGAGACATGATTGCATAAACATAAAGTGGCAAGTGAATTCAATACATCAGTGTATACCGGCGGTCCTAAAATTTCAAAGATTTCGATATACTTAGCTGGAGCGAAGATGTCCGGTACTACTCAATCACATCTGGGCAATCCAGTCCGTTGAATTTCTCCCGTTTTCGGAAATATATTGAATACCTCTTTAGCCGCTCAAAATCTATTTCTACAAGAAACTCATCACAGGAATCCATGATGCAATGCGAAGTGAATATAGATACTATTCTACTTCTACACGGTATAATTTTGTTTACACAATCTTGTTAATCAGATTGTAAAACTCAACAAAATTATCATTATTCTATGTGTTTCGGTACGATTTTGCTTGGATTCCCATGAGATTATCATTTATGAAAATGGTTCCAATAAAATTTCCTTGAAGAAAGCCAAAATCTCTGGGTACGAGATAGGCCTAGATGGACATCTAGGATCCATGTAGAGAGGAGCAGATGCTGGGGCAGGAAAATGAAACAAATGGCTGTCCAACAAAGACACCACACAGAAAGGAGGATCATCCACTCTGTGAATCAGTATCAGAATTGACCTCTCACCATGCTGGACCATCTTAGAAGATGACACATGCATGTATGATAAGGCCGATGTCAGTCCATTCAATATCACTTCTCTTTAGAGTATGAGAAGAGTTAGGGTCAGGCACAAGATTCGACTTGCGTAGCAGAGAATGGAAACTCAGAATGACAGCAGTCCAGCAAGCCATATTATAATCACTCTTATCAAATTTGTCGTAGATGGCACGCAAATGATCAGGAGTCAGAATCAACTTGGGAGTTTCTGGACAGCCCAGTAGATGGTTCAAGCCCGAGATTTAATAATTAATTTAATAAGGAACATGTCTCGGTAATTAATGTCATGGCCATAGAACTTCTGGAGATTGGTGACAGCTGATAGGAAATTATTAATTGACACAAATTTGTAGGATCTTGCCAGCCACACGGGGAAACATACAACCGTAGTAGCATCTGCGGGGACAGGCGTGGCCCCTAACAGGTCACAAAAGCTCAAAAACTTCCTCCATTGTGTGTTCCTGGTCCTAATGGTATTAGTTGACCATGCATGACCCTAAGTAACAGCCACTTCCTTATCCAGACCAGAAATGCTCACTGCAACAGAGATATGAATGGTCAGCAACTGAATACAATGAGTTCCTGGAGTTAACGGGTGACAACATATCAGGCAGGAAATTTAGGTCACCAGGAATATGATGAGCAGAAATGAACACATTATGCACAACACACAGCCAAAAAATAGATCTGAGGATGGCCATACATGTTCCATTACAACTAGGCCCTTTATTGATCATGATGACCGCCTGGCTGTTATCAGAGTAGCAGAGAATGTGCGAATTCCTGAATCTTGGAGCAAACCTCTTCAGGGCCTCCCAGAGAGCAAGTAGCTCCCATAAATTCACATTATTATCAGATTCATCCAGGAGGGGAATACTGATGCTCCTCCAGTGGGCATGAAAAGATGCGAGCAGCTCCAAACCAGCCGGAATACACAACAAATTTAAATATCCCGCACACCAGTCACCCAGACAGAGCTAGACAGGTAGCGCCAAAGCCATTAGCGCTCGCATCTGAATAAATGCCTGTAGCACTGGACACATCATACTTCACCATGGTAGCAGATCCATTAAAGAAACTAGCAAATCTCTTCCACCATTTAATGTCCTCTCTGAAATCATCATCCAGCTTGATGCGAGAATTATCATGAGTATGACCTTTCAGAAGTTGAATCACTCGTTGAGAAAAGGTCCTACCCCCTTTCACCACGGTGGAGCAATGGCACAGAATACCGCACAACCGTCGTAGTTGATGTAAGGAAGCCGATTTCTTGTTGTCAAGATTAGAGTAGAGTTTAGCCATCTTCTCCTCAGAGAGCGACAAGGTCATTGAACTAGTGTCGATAATAATGACGAGATATTGTATCCTGGCCATAGCCCTTACAACAAACCGACTGATCTCTGTGAATATGAATGGTGCACATTTGATGCCGAAACATAGGCTAGTGTCCCAATATGCTTGCTCAGAAGTGTCTTGAGGAAATTTCCAGCAAGAAGGATGGGTAGTAACAGTGCGGTAAGCTGCAGCTAAGTCAACAGTAGACATATAGTCACCTTCATGCAACATTTCAACAACGTGATCCAAGCCAATGAAGGAAAACTTTTCGCAGGTTTCAGATTGATAATTATTCACCGATTCACCGAAGGGGCATCAACAGTCTGTGATGGGTCTAAAGGAAGAAGATCCCTTTGGCACTGCTCCAATAGCATGAGTACATTTTGAAGGGGAACGGGCCTTAATGTATTTTCCTTCATTTAGTTCCTCCAAGAGTAAATGCGAAATGAACTCATATGCATCTGGTTTCAACGCAGAGCTGTAATTAACACATTCATACAGCTGAACAACTTCAACATCATCCACAACCATGAAGCCATTACTAATAACCTGTGTCAGAAAGCTTTTCAATTTAACATCATCTTCATAAGCCAACTCACAGAACCACTTCCCAAGTTTCAACTGGGAACGACACCCACTGATATAGTGAAAATCATTGATTCTATGAGCCGGATCATCCAGGAAGAAAACATCGTTGAAATCCAGGAAAGTATTGTCAATCCTAGGTGAAGAGGGGCCCAGCAACTCTTTGTATAAACCAGGTGAATGAGGAGTCGTATCAGCAGGCAAGGTTGTGTTATTTACATTCGTCGCCAAAGGTTCACAGTCCCATCCCACAAGAACTGGGTCAAAACCGTTTGAATAAGATTCAGCAACGAGCCACAAACCTCATTAACACCAATTT
Source organism: Sthenelais limicola (assembly GCA_942159475.1). NCBI lineage: Eukaryota > Metazoa > Annelida > Polychaeta > Phyllodocida > Sigalionidae > Sthenelais > Sthenelais limicola. Next base: position 112,059,986 of record OW804096.1, read on the forward strand.
CAGTTGACACATGTTCCTCAAATTGACGATGAAGTTAGAGCCTAGATCTATTAACAAATCATATCAAATGTATACATGAACCATCTTATACCTCTCGTTAAGCATAAATTTGATTCCTGGAGGAGGTTACTGGAGGAGGTATTGGAGGAGGTTAGGCTGGTGGTTACTGGAGGAGGCTAATGGAGGAGGTTAATGGAGGAGGTTACTGGAGGAGGCTACTGGGGGGGGGGGGGTTAATGGCGGGGGTTACTGAAGGAGGTTACTGGAGGAGGTTAATGGAGAAGGTTACTGGAGGAGGCTACTGGAGGAGGTTACTGGAGGAGGTTGCTTTTACCTCATCTATCACCCTTTCATCTCATTACTGGTACTGGAGGAGGTTACAGGAGGAGGTTACAGGAGGAGTTTACTGGAGGAGGTTACAGGAGATTACTGGAGGGAGTTACTGGAGGAGGCTACTGGATGAGGTTACTGGAGGAGGTTACTGGAGAAGGTTACAGGAGAAGGTTACTGGAGAAGGTTACTGGAGGTAGCTATTGAAGGAGGTTACTGGAGGAAGTTACTGGAGGAGGTTACTGGAGGTAGCTACTGGAGGAGTACTGAGGGAGGAACTGGAGGAGGTTAATGGAAGAGGTTACTGGGGGAGGTATTGGAGGAGGTTACTGGAGGAGGTTACTGGACCAGCAGGTTACTAGAGGAAGTCACTAGTGCAGGTACTGGAGGAGGTTACTGGAGGAGGTACTGGAGGTTACTGGAGTAGGTTCTGGTGGAGGTAACTGGAGGAGGTTACTAGAGGAGGTTACTGGAGGAGGCTACTGGAGGAGATTACCGGAGCAGGTACTGGAGGATTAACAGCTAGGAGTACAGGAGGAGAAAGTATGGGATGATATGCATAATCATGTACAAATCATTATTTCGCCTTGATCAGAAATTTCGGGTTTATTTTTCAAAGCAGCTAACCAGTTTGCAGGTATCGCTTTTTTGAGCATTTTTCAGGGAGACAAAGTCAATGCCAGGAGATCAACCCGTATAGAAGAACAATCAAGAACAACGAAAATAGGCATTGATGAACCTTAGAATAATTTTTACTCTCAGTTTATTCATAGTAGACTAGAGAGATTAAATTTGGTCGAATGTGGTGTTAAAGGTATACAGGACAGTTCAATGGGGAAAAAACGCCCAATCCAATTGCTATAAAACTTTAGCCGAAGGGGTTTTTGCATCAATATTGTAAGGTTCTTAGTCTTGCCCCCGACCCAAGATACTAGTCTATTTTCTACAATATGATTGTGAGTATACTTCCCACAGTGAAAAATGTTTATTTGTCATGGCAATAAAAGAACCTATGCAAAAATGATCAAAATTCATTTTGATTTAGACAATAGACACTAAAGAACCACTGCTATTAGATTTATATATGGGAATGAACATGGCTATTAAAGTTCAACTAGGAGCCGCATAGGGCCGTATTTTCGGACGCACCCCTATACCTTTACAATTCACAAAGAATGGATTTTGAGATACCATAATATTAGAAAAGATGTGATCAAGTCGATTCCAATGATAGTAAACATTATTTTTGAAGAAAAAAAATTTGCAATAATTCTGGGTGGATATATAATTACTAGTAAAGTAGCTAAATATATTCCATAGGACGACCTTAGAAAAGCATGAATAAATTTAATACACTGTCTTGAAATTTGGCCTTGGAATGTAGCCTATTCATGCTACCAACACCGCTAAGCACCCGAAAAATCAAAATATTCCAAAAAGAAAATCTTGTGAATAAATCACTTTGCGAAATATCTATTTTGGGACTTGTGACTTTTTCCCGAAACACATCACATATTTATTATATTCGCATATATAGGCTCGTGAGGCATCGATGGATGCTAAATATGTTGGCTGCGCCCGCCTTTCTCAAGGCGGTTTTTCGTCGCTCCTCGTCCAGGTTCATGGACTAGAAGCTCCCCGGCCTTGGATCGAAGCGCCCCCGGCTTGGATCGAAGTGCCCAGACCGTTTACTAGTCAATTATTAATTACTTTTATTAGTTTCTGCACTTGAAATGATTGATCGGATTCGTGTCTTGTCCATTTTGAACAGGTGCATCAAGCTAAGTAGACTCTTCAAGAATTGAATGAATGTTAAATTATGGCACCTGGAATAAATACCCAGTGTAGGGGGGTGGGGGGATACTTTTATTTTTATTAGTCTATTTTTACTCGGGACAGTTCAAAGGGTGTCAATAAAAGTGTCAATAGAAATAATATCTCCTATATTTTCCCAAAATAACGTTTAGTAACTAAATGGTAGGATTCCTGTAAGAAGTAGGAAAAAACTGCCTCTACAATCCAAGTGCTGAAGGCACTTATACATTAAATAATATGCAGGACTAAAAAAAAACTGCATACTTGTGACCCGCCAAGCAGAAAGGTACCTTCCCGCGGGAGTTATAGTTCCTGGTATTCCCGCTAGGAGTCACATCATATTCATGACGTCACTGTCACAAATGTTTATATTAGTAATTCTGAGAGGGAGGTAACTTTGAAAGTCTGTAACTTCACTAATTTTTGGAGTATCAACAAAATTCTTTCATTTGTATAATGCTCATTTCCCCTTCTGTACATCCATGTAAAAAAAATTAAAAAAAATTTAATATTTATTTTTTGTACATGTGATGTGTCACAGGTAAATGAGTCTGAGATGAAACTGAGATAACTTTACAAAAAAGCCCATATCTCGGCAAATTCTAGGAATTTTCAACTATTTTTTTCGGTTATTGACTCAGGAGGACATGCTGATTCAGGATCTATAATAAACCCAAATTCGAAAATTTGGCCCTGGAGTACTTTCTGCTTGGCTGGTCACACTTATTTAACATAATATTTCTGCAGTGACCTCTCCCGACAATATTCAAAATTTTGAATTATGTCGGGAGGAGTCACCGATTGTCGGGAGCCTACATTTTTGTCAAGACCCTAAATGTATTTATTTCTTCTGTTTAAATTACCATATCAGTGGTGCTCATGATGTGGATGAACCTCCTGTCCATTCCTGTTAATTTCTGTGAAATTTAGAGTATATTTGTACATTTATTTCTATCGTTTAAATTGATTTATATAGAATTATTGCCATTTTTAGTGAATATTTTGATTTGTGCATGGTTTGCGGGTCCCTGATTCTGGTGAATAGTTTGGCATTGATTGGTCCATTCATTTTTTATCATTTCTATTGATTTATAATTATTTATTGATAATTTTTGGTGATTATTTCGACTTCAAAAGTCTCCCAATCGTACTATAGCAAGAACAGCATAGTATCGCGTATGAGGGGGGCTGTATTCTCCGAGTATGGCTGAAAACTACGAGGCCGTAGGCCGAGTTGTTTTTCGGCCATACGAGGAGAATACAGGCTGCCGAAGACGCGATACTGTGCTATTCTTGCTTTTATTCCATGATTCTTAACTTATTACAACTTAATTTGATTTATTTCATCAAATTGTGCTGTCCGTATGGCTCACCGATAGTCTCGAACGGTTGTGACGTCACTGTACAATACAGGGAGTTTATATTGTCCACCTTGTGAGCGGCAAGTATATCGATTATATTGTACGCTCACGGCCGAATCATGGAATAAAGTATGTTACACCACATTGTAGCATACTTATTTAACATAATATTTCTTTTATTAGATACTGAATATAGGTTTTAATATATTTCCATACATGTTCTTTGTGTATAATGTTAGAGTTTTAGACATTAAATGCTATAATATAGGTCTATGCTATTTCTCAGACGACATAACTCGATATATTTTATATATATATGCTTACTATTTCTATGACTATTGAAACTCAAAAACAATTTAGTCAAGAAATAGAAAAACACTACTCATAAATGAATAAAGAATTATTACAGGTGTAGAGTGGTGGCGAGATGACCTAGATTATGAGTGACATGTTAATATTCATATTCATGCAATGATATACATAATCATATTCATAATGTAACATAATCATATTCATAAGGTTTACATAATCATATTCACAATGTTATACATTATTATGTCATTAGAACATGGAGTTATTATGCGGAAATATCGGTATGACATTATGGAAAGCCATCTATGTACATATCCCATAACTCTAAAACGGGAAGACTAGCATGATGATCAGGAATAATTTACAGAAGTAAGAATAGCCATAGAAAAAGCGTGCTGACTGGGAATTTTATTTCCTGTTCAGCCGCGGGACAGCCCCCAACCCGCACTCTCCCTATTCTTCCAAAAAGTTACATTAAATTTTTAGGAATTGACTAGTCTTCCAGTTTCATAGTTCCTGCTCGACCATTACCAATTCCTGAACAGCATCATGCTTCTCCTATTCTTCCCCGGCTTGGGCGCGATTCCGAAGAACGTTTTGCTGTTCAGCAATCTTTCAAATTTCCAATACGCCACTCTGCACCTGTTCAGCCTGCATATTTCCTGATCAGGATTATCAAGCAAACCAAACTGCCATAGCCTCCTTTTGTGCAATTTGCACACCAATTTTAAACAAGCATTCTATAAAAGTAATTCAAAGCGATTTACAAAAATTTTCAAACTGGCCCTCAAGTAGCTAGGCCTACTTGCAAGCCAACGCAAAAAAAACGCAAATTCTTGTTTTTAGAGGTAATGTCGATGCCTATATCAGGAATCTTCCTCCGGTATACTTAAATCAAGTTGTAGTGGATTATGTGCAGGATTTGAAATACTTGAACCTGGTTATGCAGTCAATTATCATGCAATCAGGAAACAAGTAAGTTGTAGCTAGTGGATATTTGAGACGATTGACAAATGTCAAGCACTTATTAGATCGAGAACGGTGTTCGTTGATATATAAGACCTTTATCTTACCTATCATTGAGAAATCTTGTATTTTTATAGTTTTAATTAACAAAGTCGACTATATCAGACTGCAAAAACTACAGAACAAAGCCCTTCGTATTATACATGGTAGAATGTATGATGATGAGGGAATGTTCAATATTCATGTTAGGAGCAAAATTATGTCTCTTGCGGAAGATAAGAGCTGTTAATTTGCTAAAAAAAAATACAGGTGCTTTCGTTGATGATGAAGGAGGTCACATATTGAGAAATGGATATCGTAAGAAATTTAAAATTTAATCTATTAGATGGAATAAACAGAGGCACAGTAGGTAGGCTTACGGGTATATGGAACAAAGTACCTGAGAGATTATATTATAAAGCACGATATCCACTTACACGTCGACCGTCCACTGAGCGGTCACCGTCGGACGGTTACCCCTGCGTCCGTCCGACGTGCAAGTGGATACCGCAGCCACCGCCGAGCGGTAGGGTGCTCCCGTCCGACGGTCCCTCGACGTGACCCCCTCCCGTCCATATCTAAAAATTTAGATTTGGACGGGAGGGTCACCGTCCGACGGTCCCCACCCCCAAAATTTTTCTTTTGTTTTTGTATTTTATGGCCATAAAAAGTGTTCTTATAGCCTGAGTACATTGTCTTGACGTCTGGGAGTACTTTTGGAGTACCTTAGTAAATGATTATTCGGTTGAAATTAAAGTAGATTAATTCGGATTGGGTACAGTTATAATAAAAAGTGCTTCAAAATATCAGGATCGGAGTAATCTTTACTGGGTTTACATACCTAATTTACACTTAATTCGGATTAACTTGGGCCTAGATGATTTTTTATGGAAAGACAATAAATATATTTTAAATCTCGGCTCCCAAGGGCTACCAAACTATAAATAGAAGGGAAAGTAGACTGGATCTATAAATACTACTCGTGACAACAATATTTAGTGTAAAATGATCCTAAACTCTTGCGTTTTTTAATTTCAAATGTTCTACGTTTTTGACACTCTAACTAATAGATTGTATTTAAATAAGCCTCTTTCGATTTCCATGACAGATTTTGACAAGGACTTGATAGGCCTAACTATTCATATAATTGAATTAATTTCATATTTGATAATAAGCCCTGGAGGGCCGTCACATATTGTGACATGCTTAAAAAATCGGCAGTTCTGTCTCGCCTTCAAGTCACTACCAGGCCTATATGATGATACAAGGAGGACATATGGTCAATTCCAGAAATTTTAGTGCGATTTTGATGTTTTTCACGTTTTATTCAATAACGTTAACAATTTTGGTCGTATAAACTTACAAATGGTAGGCCTATGTATGGATTCCTTAGAATATGCCGCATAATATAAGATACTGCTTTATTTTTTCAACACTGTTTCATTTCATTTATTGACCATTTTCATTTTGACCATTCCATACGAATACACTCAAAAGTAAGAAAAAATAGAACAACCAATTACTTCTTTATGGACTTTGATATTCCATATTAAAGAACTTATCTGCCTCTATCAATTCCCTTTTTTTAATTTTCAGATTGGCTTATATTTTCGTCCTTATGATGAGAAATGTTATTTTGGCTAAAAAAAAAAACACGTTCCAACGACTATAAAAAGAAAACATTTCATATTTGATCAACTCCTTTTTGCATTTACATTTAAAATCGTTAGTTTAATATCCAGAACAAATCTCATGATTTCAACATCATTCCCCAATCAGTAAATTATGATTTCATGAAAGGAATCCATACGAATACACAATTCCGACGAATACACGTTCAAAAACTGGCTGGAAAATACAAATTGATCCATACATATGTACATGTATTCGTATGGAATCTTTGACCAGGCTCCAATGATTTGGAGGCTTGTATCTGGAAAAATAATTGACCCAGGTAGTGGCAAATTGATAGTCATATAGCCGGATGTAAGTCCTTTCTTCTTTATAAGTATGAACACAATCAAAGTATTTTTTTATTTCTACCAAAAATCTTAAAATCGCACTAAAATTTCTGGAATCGACCATATATATCGTATTTTTATTCAGACATTAAATAAGGTACATCAGAAAAGGACTCTCAGAGGATCATTTCGTATAATCATTAGAACACATTGATATGAGGGCAATTAATTCTCACATTTTTTTCCATTAATATAAATCATTAAATACTGAGCACAGATCACATGACGACCGCCGTCATGTATCGTGACATACAATCAAAATGCTTTTGAAATCGCCCTTGATTCAAAGTCTGGATGAAAGTACTACCGCTCGACGGTCAATATCAGGCATATTTGGACGTGCAAGTAAATACCGGGGACCGTCCACCGCCACCGTCCGCTGTGGCCACCGTCGGACGGTGGCCATGGGAGGACGGTCGACGGTCGACGGTCGTACCAATTGGACGTGTAAGTGGATACGCTATTTAAGAACCATAACAGTTAGAAGAGGAGAAAAGCCGGAGAAAAGCTTCAAAAACTCCATTTAAAAATTATTACCACCAATTAGGTTTTATTAACTCTGGTGTAGTAGAAATGTAATAAACTGCGGGATTGTCTAACATATTTCTCCACACATCTCTCTCTCTCTCGACTAAGATAGAAAATCCATCCAACAGAATCCATCATGCTAAATTAAAACAAAATACCGCTATATGGTAGATTATTTAATCAAAGTATTCAATGCATAAAGAATACAACCATCCCACACTACTTTCACTGGTATCTTCAAGAGCCTAGCTTATTTCTCTCGCATTTTATTTCATTTAAATACCTTACATGAACTTACAAATACCCTCAAGGGTGTTATCACTTTTTTTAATCCGGTATAGAAGTGAAGAACAATACATTTCTATGTGTAGGCCTATCTTACGCTGCATATTTCTATTCCGCACCATGTCGCGCTACTCAGAGGGTAATAGGGAAGGAAAATTCTTATTGCACAGGCATTTTCAATGAAGCTCGCGCAAGTCTACCACGCGAACCAACTTTGACCCAGTTTTCCACTGGTTAAGCGGTGGTACGAGCTCGTGAAGGTATGGTTTCCTCATCCTAACGCCCAAAGACTTTGGAAGCGAGGGAAGGGAATGACCGATGAACACGGCTTGCATATTATACAGAAAAGAGGTCTCACACCTTCCAAGTGCTTTCTGTGATCGTTGCACCACGTAAGTGTTTGTTAGTGAATAGTCGTAATAGCATCTCGTCATAAGTATGGTTACATCTGCGATGTCGACAGCCGTCCGAGCCGACTAGCCCAACCGTCCCGACGCAGAGATAGGCACGTACCTGGCCTCACTGGTAGGTTACCAGTGGTTACCTTAGGTAGCCTGTCTATCTCTATAGCACTGTGGGGTCAGTATCTGCCTGACTACACTACCTGGGCTATGCTTTGCCAGCATTGCCACCTCTGGACTGTATCTGCCCCCCCCCCCCCCAACTAAAATATAGGAAGTAGCCCCCCACCCTCCGTGAGTATTCCATGAGGATTTGCATCCCCCGAACACACCTTTTGGAACCTTTGTACACCATTGTTCATGCAATGATTTGTTAAAAATATTGCTTAACTATGGTATCCACTTACACTTTAATTGGGACGATAAATGGTCTGTGCTCCCGTAAAAAATGACAAACTGAGTTTAATTTCAACAGGACCATAAGATTTGTATATAGGCTACATGCATGTTTACGGGAGCATGGTTATCTACTTGCAAGTAAAAGGGAGGAGTGGGACTCCCGTTTACGTGAATCATTTACTTGAAAGTTGATAATGGCAATTGGACTAAAGCAAATATACTTTTTGTTTTGAGGCTTTTTTGAGCTTTTTTAGGGCAGAAATAGTTTTGTAGGCCTACGGTACCTAAATATGATATGTATAGTTTTGACCCCCCTATTTTACATATTGGTCGATTTTTGACTCCTGTTTTTGATCAGGAAGAGTTTTGAGTCAAATACCATGGGCCGCTACCCACTTCACACCCCAGAACCCCCCGGATCTGGCCTGAGTCAGAGGTGCATATTGTAGGCCTACCTAGGCTATGCCAACTTTTTTATTCAAGGTTGCAGGACACTATCCCAGCCAATGAAGCCAGAGGGTTTTCCTTGCTCTCTGATGCAGTTTAACCTTCTTCCCCCCCCCTTTTTGTGTGTGTGTGTGTGTGTGTGGGGGGGGGGGGGGTGATGATGAAATGCATTAAATTTAATTGAGAAAGAAATAGGGCTAGGGTTCCAAAAGTGATGATTACAATAGACCTACTAGGTTATATATAGGCCTACTAATTTATTTTGCATAATATTAGATCCTGTATGCAACCTAATTAAAATTAAAGTGGTCTATAAATACCATAATTATTGAAATACTGAACAATTAATATTTTTATTTACTTAAAGGCCAATAGTATAACATCTGGTGGATGTCCTTTATTTTTTCTAAAAATGAAAAATGTTACCGAAGAGGTCTAACAGAATAAGTAATCCAAAGTATAAAGGAACTAAAGACTACAGGGAACAGTTTGTGTAATTCATCGTCTGTGATATTTCTAAAAATAGAACTGCAAACAAAAATATTTTTCGCTTTATTTCATTTTCAGCGCTGTATATCGGGTAGAATGCGGTTAAATGGATGTGGCAGCGCCGCATTGGCTATTGGTGCTGGGCTCCTGCTAGGATTGTTCCTATTGTACCAGGTCCAGCGTCCGAAATTAAGTGAATCCAGCTTGCGATCAATTATCTATTACCCAAGGCAGACACTAATTAAAGATGCTGAAATTCAAAAACTACAAATACAGGTAGGTATTTCTATTTACAATAGTACACATATGTCACAAGAGTTTTACATTTACATTATTGAAATCTTGAATTGGTTAATATTATTTTCAGTGGTGTATATCGGGTAATATGCGGTTGAATGGATGTTAGGAAATCTAATAATTTTTCGTCATGGTATAGGAAGTCTGGGACCAACCATAATTAGGATGGTTATTATGAAGAGTATTAATGGCATCATGAAACCATGCCTTGCCTACAGGGGTGCATTGCTCTGCCTTCCTTGTGTTCTATTATTTGTTTATTTTCACCATGGAGATGGGATTCTGTCCTAATGTGTATGCACAGTGTATTCCAGCTTAGTAGTCGACTACTTTAATTACAGTGGAACCTCGCATAAAGACCACCACCCCTCTATGAAGACAAGTTTTTCTCAGTCCCTAATTGCTTTCCTCTTATTATATTAGCCTCTCTAATGAGACCACCTCACTATGGGCATTATAATATAATAATTATAATATATATTATATTATAATTACAATATATTGTATGTGTATCGTTATCTAATTCAAAGAAATGTCAAAACAAAGTTAAGAGTACATAATTATTACATCATTATTGAATATAAAAGTTAATGTTGAATAAGCAGGTATCTTTGTCTAACAGCTGTACAGTTCAGGACAGCATCCATAAACATTTTAATGATATTTAAGTACAAAGAGAAAAAAATATACAAGACGTCTGGACGCAGAACATTACATAAAAGGGTAATAATTTTACCAATTTTGCAAATCTTTTTATATAAATATTACACTATATTAGAATCAATCTACAAATACCGTATGTATAAAAAAAACAAATAATGGACATGTTAGTATTACGATTATTGAATGTTAGTTAGTAAGGGTCCCTTGGAAGATCAGGATCTACTACAGGTTCTGAAAGGATCATCCTATTTCATATTGTTAATTACAATGTAAATGTAAAAATGAAATAAAGTTATTTATATATATATAAATCATTCAATCCCAAGGGTGGTCTCAATAGAGAGGTTCCACTGTAGTCACAATTAAGCTCTCGCCGACCTACTTATGCGGAGCAGCAGTAACCAATTAGAGGCGAGGAAACACATAACAAATACTGACCACATGGTCACCCCAAGGCTCGCTGGCCGGACCTCCGACAAACAAGTGTGTTTACACCCTCACTGTGTATAGGATATACATGGGAGTACGGTTGATGGAAGGCGATATGTACATTGCTTTGTGCTTTTAAACATGTTTCAAAGCTATGCTTGGGCAGATGAGCAATACATAAAGATTTAAGAGATCCGTATGTGTGTGTTTTTGTATTAAGAAATATTAAGTTAAGTTTATATTGAATTAAGACGTCACCACACAGAGAGGGAGGGGAGGTGAGAGGCGAGTAGGAGATGATGTGTTTCTATTCATTATTCTCGTTGGTCTTTTTAGAGGGGATTTGGGAAATTCATGGATTGATCTTTTAGTTTACCTGCCCGATCCAAAAAATATAATTTGTATATGCCACATACATACTATATTCAGAGGTATCAATAAGGGCTGGTTTGTACCCAGGAAGTAGTAATTATTAACATTTTGTTTATTAGTTTCTTCTTTATCAAATGGTTACCTTACCCTAAATTCCAGGCAAACACATCAGTTATCCACTATCAAATTTATGACGATTACTAAACTTCAAAGGAGAATTTTTCACTCCATGAGTCCTGGGAAGAACGGGAAAGGTGATTCCTAATGACATTATTTTCAAGGTAATACTAATAGTAAAAGATAGAGAATGAGAAATGCCTGTAAATCTGTAAACCCAGCAGTAGCAGCAAATGTTAAAATGTCCCTTGGTCCCATATCGTGAGAATCAGTCATACAAAGATTAAAATGCGTATAAATATCTCTAAGTAATGAGGACGCGAAGAGGGAGGTGGGCTCTCAGAGTAATTTATTTCTCGAAAATTTTCGTGTCCCTAGTCTGCACTGGCTAGCGCTGTACTGTAACTGCCCGTTGCGCCAATTCAGGCACGGCACTGGTGTCTCTCTATATTTATAACTACATTCATGTTCATGAATATACACCATTAATCATTAGAAAACATTAATTAGTCCCCTAGCTTAAGCTACAAGTGTATGGGACGAGACATGAAAAGATAGCTAAAGATACTCTAACCCTAGAGCTCTCGTTTAATTCTAAGGTTTCTCTCATGTTCTCTTGCTGTTGATTTCAAAGTTGATAAATGAGTAATCATTTAGATGATAAATAAGTAATCATTTATTTTGTATTAATATGTCCCTATAAAAACCGGAGAAAACAGGCTTTGAGAGGTGTAAATCTGCGGACCCCACAGCTCCCATATTAAGTCTGGAATAGGGAGGGAGCAGCTGGGTCATAGATTCCAAACTTTCAACAGAAATTCGAGTTGTCTTCACATTATATGTATGCCCACTTCTCTTTGCTAAAAGATCTCTCCATTTGTCTCTTGAAATGAGTTCGATCAGAAGTTAGAAATCGTTCACCAAAAGTTACTACCGTGGGCCTATCTACCATTGGATTACCTATAGATATAGAGGCATATATACATGCGTGGCTAGTGGTCACTGTTTGTCGGAGGTGAGCAAAATGAGGTCAGCGGGACAGAGGGGAGGAGTTAACTCCCGCTATGTATTAAAATATGTTATACATGTATAGTATTCTATTACATAAGACAATTTTGATTCTGTAATCACAACTAGGAAGTGAATATAATGTCCAGCTTGAAAGGGTCGGGATATTTTATACCGAGTAATAGTGTAATCAGTGACCTTGCTATAGTATGCATGATCCACTATATTATGTATATTTGCGGTGGTGTTTGTATAATACCGATAGCAAGGTAGCTGGTAGCAAGGTGTATTGACAACTTATTAGGTCCGCAAACATTGGACATGGACATTGGCCTATCTAAGAATTCTACAATAGATCAATTTCTAGTTAGCAGCAAAATCGATCATAAGGCTGGAACTATAAAGGATAAGAATAAGTTTAAGAATCTACATTTAAAAGAGCCCTGAATCACTCATTAAGGAAGTGACACTAGGAACTGATATTGTTAGGAGATTGTGAATACCATCGTTAACCATATTGCCCACTATGTATATGTATATGCCCAATAATATTTATCGCCCATATTGTATTGTATGGATTACATGATTTATTCATAATGTATGTATGTATAAGAAGGTAATATAACAGATATGCGTATTACTTTGACAAATGTTTGATAGTGTACGGGAAAAACTTTCGTATATTGCGATGTTTGCAGATGATAACTTTATGTTTGATTGACTCCTGATAACTTACTCTCTCTACTGATTATGCATCAAGATATCATAACAGAGTTATGTATGAAACAAAAGCATACAATCCGCAAAAATAAATTAAATATCAATGTATTCACCAGACTAACATCAGTCTGAAATGAGACCATACATTTATCATTACACATTAGCTATAAACCAAGAGCTGAGCATTTAGCAGAAGAAGTTACAATGTTTAGGAATATACATTACAAATCAAATTATCACTGAAATTAGTTAATGTTTAACCAGCGGACATTTTCTTTTTAAAAAGCTTTCAGATTCCGCCATGTTTTTTCTTTGGCATCGACGGGCAACTGGCAACCATAAAGGCGGGCCCTGGAACCAAGGGGAAACTTTTCTGTGGATGGATTTGGAATTTTTAAATTAATGCCTTGGGCAATTTTTGTCTCTCTTGGCATTATTTGTATAAACGTTTCGAAATTCTTTAGATTAAACATAAGACCCAGCAAAGAAATTTGGCCCCTGAACCTCTTTGCATGCATTTCAATGACAGGTCGAACTTCATTTTTACATTCTACGGTATTTTTTTTAAAAAAAATTCGTGAATGTTAGTGAATTGGGTACCATTCTGTCAATCATCCTGAGTAGCAAGTTCATGTGATACATTTTAAGGTGTTGGTTGAGGATTGGTGTGAGGAGTGTGGACACTTATCTTGGAGGATATCTGGATGCCCATCTCTGTGTGATGTAATTCACGCCAACACTACTAACTTTGCACTTATGCAAGGACTGCTTGATTGACAACCTTCTACCATCTCTGCAGTAAATCCCTGAAGGCCAGTGTGACATCCTATTGGTTGACATTTGTTGTATTCTATTGGCTATCTTGGTTTGATTGACAAGTTGCCACTTAAGGCCACTGTATAGGTTTTGAGAGGAACCCATTTAGAGAGGACCACCCATGACTGAATCTGAGTGATCTACACCTACTACACCCTTTGGGATTTCTGGGTTTCAAGTCTTGGAGACAGACAAGCTCGGAATTGCAAAGACTAAAAGACAATTGTGTATTATTAGATTACAATGATTATGTTGTTTGATGTCTTATGTCTAATTCCCTTGCATTGTACTTTCATGTTTATCCAACTGCCTTTGTAAACAGGGAGCGTGCAACTTTCCTAGTTGTTAATAAACTGAATTTTACTTCCACTCCTGTGTTCTTCTAATACAGACATTCGAGGCATTTCAGATTACAGTATGTCTGATATTCATAATCTAGCCATTGCGCCAAATAGTTGACCGTAGAATTTGTTTCCTTTGGAAACACACAATATATACATTAACTTAAACTGATTATAGAGTTAAACAGACAAATAGTTCATTAAATGATTGATTAACTTAATGAACTTATAACTTGTTAAACTTCAACTCTAAAGGCTGGTCTCCACTGGCTGTGGTAAGCTCTGCAGTAAGCCTTGCGATGGTGCTGTGTTGGTGAGAAGTGGCGGGTTCCTGAGTACATGATTAACTGACCATGAAGGCAAGGACTTCGTCATTCCTCACCACCTACAGAACCAGCACTAAGCATTGCAAGGCTTACTGCAGAGCTTACCGCAGAGCTTACCGCAGCCAGTGGAGACCACCCTTTATGCTTCTATTAATTAGGAGGCGCAGCATCTAGGCTTTTCTTTGTTCTTTTGTTTAACTAGCATAGCCACAACAGTATACGGGGGAAAATGCCCGGCTGGTAAAAACGGAAGTCTGCATGGTTTGTTTACTTTGTGGGTGGAGGGTACTGCTAGCTGCAGACTCGTCAAGTCAAGTCAGCTCAGCATAGTTTTTTTTATTGTGGTGGGGTTTGGTAGAAGGGGCTGGGGAGCGAGAGTGGGCAGGGGGTGAGTGTGTAGATCTAAAGATAATGATCTTACAGGAAACAGGAGGCGGTAATAAGTAACCAAACACCACATTATGTAACCACTGCTTGAGAAGGAGGAGAGGGAGCAGGTGTACAATGCAGTGTAGTGATAAGGCACAAATGATCTGTGTAGACTGAGTTCCTGTGTTTACATCTAGTAGTAGTAGTATCACAATTCATCTGATGTCCTCCTTAGATCTCCTCGTTCTTTAGATCTATTACAATAATTTACATTATTTTGTTTATAAACTGTTGCTGTTTTGTATCAATAAAAATGCTGTGCTAGCCTCCTTGGTATCAAAAGATACCCTAGAAATTGGTAGTTTTCTGGTGTCTTGTTACACTTTGTAGTTTTTTCATGATATGAGCATTTGGAAAATTTGGAAAGTAAAAATGAAATATTAGGCTAGTTTTGATGTAACTTGTATAAATGTACTGTACAGTATAACTACAGCCCCGAAACCTGGCAAGAGGAAGACTGCTGATGAAGCAGACAAGGCAACGAGAAGCATGCACAGCATGTATTAGAACAACCGAACCTGCTACGGCTGACTGTTGGGAAAGGCTGACTGACGACTAGGAATAGGCTAGCTGACAACTGGGAAAGACTAGTGACACCGGGAGAGACTGGGTTCAAATTGTGCAGCTTTTGCCGGTGGGCTCTGCGGGCATGAAACACGGTCCGGAACACCCATGGGGCTGCACAGGAGGTTAAGTTGTGGAATGCAGTCCAGAAATGGATGTGAGACAGCATAGGAGACAAGCCTGGACACACACCATAGCGCTTATAGCCTATACCACAACTTCAAAAGAACGGCATTGCCTTGGAGGATAACATCTGGAATGGCCATGACTGTAGGTGGAAGGGGGTTCACTTACGGCGCGGGCCCTGGAAACCTGCAGTCGCTAAGTGGAGCCTGATCAGCTCTGCTGGGGCACCTCTTGAAGAACACCAGGTACAGTCTAAGCCCCGAAACCTGGCAAGAGGAAGACTGCTGATGAAGCAGACAAGGCAACGAGAAGCATGCACAGCATGTATTAGAACAACAGGAGTATGGGAAATAGTAAATACAGAAGTACTCTACAAAAAGAAACAGATGATCAGGTTGAATTCATGCAATTTTCTACTGACCAAGCCACTGGTGGGACAGAGTAGTTCGTGATAGTTTAAATTTTGTTTTATATGCACATTGATACACGGATTTTAATTTTTATAGGGATGGAAATATAGAAAGTGAAGTGATTGCTTGAGCTATGGTTATAACAATGTTATCCGTTTGGGAATTGTGTAGACTGAGCCACTTTATGCATATCCCTCCGTCTTAAGGATTGTATACTACCTAACTTAGCTTTCCATTTTAAATAATATCTATGTATTTTTATTTTCAGCCTTCAAAAAGATGTTCAGTTAGTCGACCTGAGGAGCTTAGCTTACAAACAGTGCTTAGTTTAAAAAATGCATGGCAACAGTCCAGTACACCGGAGTGCCAGTAAGTTTGAGAAATGATGTTGTTCCATCTTAATCTGACGTTCAAACAATCTGTACTTACTTCGCAGTATTAAAATAGCTGACTTAATTAAAATCACGATGCTCGATTACTAATAGGGTCATTTTTGTATTATTATTTTCAGGGATGTACTTACAATATTTGATGCTATTTATGAATTCCATCCCCGACACAGTAAATTAAATCTAACCGCACGTATGACTAAAAAGCTTTTAGGATGGTTGGGTGGCAAAGTTGAATTACTACCCGCCGTATATAATCAGGTAAGGCCAATTTATCTCTTTTGAAATGATTAATTCAAGAATTCAACTAGGCCAATGACCAGTAACTATCCAATTGTCTCCTCATTACGACAATGAATCCATTTGGGCCATGAGCTATATTTCTATTTCTTTTTTACAGCTTATAATTTATGTTATGAATAAATTAACCTACTCTGCCACGATATTTAATATCATACGCGGGAAAAGGCCAAAGAAGACCCAGTCATCTGGTCCTGGTATGACCGAGAGGGAGTAGTGAGTATTTAAAAAAAATATGTTGACTGCTTTAAATTTGTATATTTCAGATTTATAATATAAATTTGTATAATTCAGACTTATAATATAAAAGACATCTTTCTTTCTGCTGGAAGACCTCAATCTCTGGAGATGTATGAAATAACATCTATAAAAAGATATATCCTCAAAGTACATAGATCCTCCTCTTAATAAATGAGGAAAACATCCTAAATACCGATAATGAAATAAATTGATCGGTCTGCAAGATAGGAAAAAAAACGTTGTGTTTCGATAAATGCTTCCCTAGCTCAGCCTTGGTTCTTACATTGTCTCTGGCATAAGGAAATCACAGATAGACTGATGGCTATTTCTTATTACAGTGTTGACAAGGTCGTTGAAGATATAAGAGCGGGGTGTGACTTCTGCCATTATAAGAAGTAAGGGTCTATTTTCTAACAATATTTACATTGAACTATTTGTACTGTGAATATGTATATATTCAATTTTTATTCAGAAGACATTTACATAGTCGGTAGCCTAATGTTCCCGAAAAGGACAGGCCATCCTTTAAATGATAATGATAACAATTTCTTCTGAAGTGATACTAGTAAACAATGTTCTTGTGGGTTCTGTCTGATTCCCGAATAGTTAATTTCAACTGGCTGCATTGTTGAATGTTCGTCTATAGAAATTTATATCCGTTTTACTGGACTTGCTTTTATAGCGAAACTGCTTCGGATTCATTTGGACGCATCGTAAGCAAGTACAGTTATACTGCCGCTAATGCTTTTAAGGTGGGTTATAACTCGTTCATCAGTAGAATATTATCTTATTTCTCACTTGCTCATCATCACATTGGAGAGTCCTGAATTCTGCATGCCCTCATTGCACTGATTCCTTTTTTTTCAGTTAGAAGAATGGCATAGTCTAGTTATCTTCAAAGAACATCACCCATTAAAAGTGCCTTATGAAGCCGTAGTTGATTCTCTGGATGTTGTCCAAAAATGGTGTGGTATTTTATTTTAAATGTTTCACATGTTTTTCATAGTGACTCCCTTCCCTACATTCCGTGTCGATTCCGGTACAGGTTTTGGTAATTCTATTCACTAATCAATACACCAACACATACTAGTTAGATTAAATTCTGGATAAAATTTGTTAGCGAAATTGGAATTCATTTAATTTGTATGCCTCATTTGCCATAATTTATGAGTTACTTACATGTTGCTACTTTCTGTTTCAGGTTTAAAAAAGTACATTCAATTACGCCCGAGAGCATGTACCCAATGATATTCTGGGAGACAATGGGGCATGCTGGGGCAAGTCAGCCTCATCCACATTTCCACCCATTCTTCGCCAGGGATGGTTATTATGGTAAGTGAATACTGATAGGCCCGGATTTTAGAGAACCAACTTTTCTATCTGACTAACCTGTTGTGTATACTAAAAGTGTTATGATATAGATAGTATTTTAAGTTGCCTCATGGAAATTTTAAGTTTTGGAAAATCGCATTAAGAAAAAGCATTACCTTAGCCTCATTTATTTATGATAATTACAGGTTACTACAGAAAATGGCAGCAGGTTGTGACAGATTATGGCAAAGATACTGGTGGTCGTAATTATTTTTCTGACCTCATTAATGTCCACGACCAATTAGGTTTGGCCCTCATCCGACCCAGAGCAGCAGCATTCGCACCCCTTGTAAGTGTTGAATTGTTTTCAGAACTCTATAATCATAATATTGGAGTGGACTCTCGTGTACAGTTTATTTAATTATTCATTGGATTTATTCCGAAAAAAAGTATAGAGCTGATCTAAAATTACCAGTCCTCATCCCTATCCCTAATACATCACATTTAAATTTATTATTAGTTATTGCATGAGGTTATTGGATCATAATTCAAGTTAGTAGGCGTACCCCATTTTTGCTCTGTATCTCTTGACATCACGGTTTTTATTCCATCTTGAACCCTATACCAATTTTATGCTTATCCATACTTCATCAGCTACTACCGTATCTATCTACATTAATATCCCTCCCTATATTTCAAGGACTGGTGTTACCATATTTCTCTGCCATTATTAATTTTCATATTACTATTTGCTGTAGATTGTAGATTTACTGTACTACTAATAATAATGTTGTTTATTACACATCTCAAGACGGGCCCTTCTCACTTTTACTATTCGTGTGTTTAGTTGACACTATTATAGTCATTTGATCGTGTCGGGCACTGTTCTAGTCATTTTGTGTACTGAATGTATGTTCGACGTACCTTATCCATCGTTTGTGTTATTGCAGAATCAGAAGAAAGATTATGAATTTGTTATCATATCGGAAGATATCAATGAAGATTTTACAGCACTGTTATATTTCATATTAAGAAGTAAGTACACCTATCCAAGACAAAGACACAATTCGTGTTCATGAATTTTATTGAGTCCATATTCATATTTATATATGATATTCTCAGTTTTTTACTTTTCTGAAAGCTTAGCTTACAAAATTCGTGCTGAAAAGTGTATGAGTGGTAAATCTTCGTATTGTATCGTCACTACCACATAGGGAATAAGGTATTCCTGATGGGTAGTTCAGTATTGGACATATTGATTTTTTTTATTTCTTTACGGCCACGACATTTAAATAATGTTCAAATGTAAATACACTTTGTCCACCATGGATACCTTAGAGTGTATCAGAACAGATTCATGTCTACATGCCTATATGTTTGGATAAGGCCAAGTAATAATTAGTTGTGTTTCCAATTTACATTTCCCCATAACCAGGATAACATTTCTCTTGTTTAAAATAATTATTCTTATTCGTTTCCTGGAACTGGGAAGGTGGGTTCTCTAAACTTTCGGAAAGCATTAACAAAAATCAAATTAACATTCCCCCTACCTACTTTTCAGCTACTATAAATCAGAAACACCTTTTTTTGTTGGCCTATTTGGTGGTCCTATACAAGTGTGCTGGTATACTTGACAAATCGTGGCCCCATGCGAAAACCATTTTCGCCGAAAAAATAAACACAAGCTTACAACTGCTACCCATGCCTCTATTACAGAGAACCTATGTATCCCCAAACCCCATCTAACTCACTTTTCTCACTTAATTCGATCTTAGCCTCTCTAACTCTTTGACAAATCGAAAGGGAATTGCATCAATAACTACATCATGTGTGAGTTTAAAAAGAAAACCGAGTCCCAGATGTGAAGATATTAGTCAAATTCAAAAATAAAATGACTCAAAAATGAGACAAATGTAAAAAGGCTGCCTGCACTGGGATTCAAATTCACAATGTTCAGTTTGGCAGTCTTAGATGCTAACCAGTTGACCATAGGGGACTGTAGAGATCATGCATATAAACACTGGGAATAGCCATTGATGCATTACATTTTAGGTTTACTTTAATCCCCCCATTCTCTTCATGGTATTTGAGGAGAATGGGGAAATACATTTTGACAGTCCCTGTGTTTGCTGCACACAATTTAATGATTCAAATTAAGCATAAAAATATATCTTCCATCTGCAATCTATTTCTATAATATGCGAAGGCAGGACTTCTAGGTCTGCATGCTTCCTGGATTGGGGTTGAAGTGTCTTCATCTGCCTTCCTACTGTTGATTCATTGCTCAGTGAAGCATAAACCCCACTGATGGGTCTCTCTGTTTGTTTCTAAGTGTGACCAACAATACCTTGATTGCCTATTAGAAAGTATATATGGCCTATTTAAATAAATCTGGTTGCTTTGGACTTATGATACATACATACATACATATACATACATACATACATACACACACACACACACACACACACACCAGTACACGTCTTCGCTGCCAAGTCACTACATGTGACTCTACACCTGGAAATCACTACACTATGAATTAAGGCTTCTAGAGATATTTCTATTTGTTTTTCTTGTTTCATTTACTTTCAATATGGCTGTAATCAACTGGAAATCTTCATATTTCTTTTTTTTCTCAACATGAAATTTCCATGCAAAGTCACTACTACAGTAGTTAAAACACAGGAAACTCACTACATACTTAATACAGAATTTACACTGTAGTCAGTGTAAGAATATCACTCTACATAAAAAAAACCTAAAGTTTAGCTAGTTATACAGTGGGTAAGCGTTCCCCCTATGAAGAATTTCAACAAAAAATTTCCCTATACAAGTGTGCTTAGCTTGAAATTTGACTTTTGAAATGTGTGCTTAGCGATCACACACTTTCATGTTGGAGCTACGAACCCACACATGAATAATTTTATGAAAAATGGATAGAAATGAGTTGGTTTAGTTGGTTTATATCAGTAGCAAACTCACTACATGGTTTCATGTAGTGACTTTGTCATGGTGTAGCGACTTCAAAGGTGTGTAACCTTATACATGTAGTGACTTAGCAGCGTGTACAAACGCACACATACATACATACATACATACATACATACATACATACATACATACATACATACATACATACATACATGCATACATGCATACATGCATACATACATACAAACAAAAAAAGAATTTTATCTAGTTTATTCACCCATTTTTATACGATATTGTTTTCAACTTTTACCTTCACATTCATGTTAAGAAAGTACTTTTTTGTTGCAGCATATATAGATGACTTAGGAAAATATTGCTTCAGTATAGGGATTTCGCTGCCAACTATGGTAAGTGTGATGCTGTGCATTGTGGTGCCGGAGCAGAGCAGAAAGTGTGCTATTTTTGCTCTGTCTCTGTACCGCTTGCCGGACATTTGGCTCTCCTTCCGGATTGACCGTACTGGAAACATGGTAGTTCATAAAGCCTGTCGCTGCAGATTGCTTTGCTTGCTTGAGGGTGGTTAGTGCAAGTCTAACTCAGACTCTTATTTGTTCTTCTTTTAAAACAGGATAAAAACGTCCCTGGGCTTCCAGTTATTCTCCGAGTGGTCACTAGGGGGTCTGCTTCCTCAGTCCATGCCGATGTCACCAGTATGGAGCTTTTTGCTGTAAGTTTAAGACATCAGTTGCCTGACCTGGTATTTCGCTTGCCCATCTCTGATTTTATTATCATCTCGTATACTTTAACAGCAGTACTTTTCAAAATCAAATATTATAAGAACACATGCATAACTCACAAACATGTAGAATATATAGTTGTAAAACGACGAGGACGTCGCCCGCTCTTAGCCACAGACAGATTCTTGGAGCATGAGACCCTCTATGAGGGACTAGACAGGCAACACATTAAATTTGAATAAATGCTCACAATATTCTAGTATTGATGTAAAACTTCAAATAGGATTTGAAAATCATTATAAATATCAATATTAAGAACATTGGTTCACATTGAATTGATATATATGAGTTTCCCTTGCCAATCTATTAAGAAAAAAGCACCCAGTGAGTAGAGTGAAACTTCAAGAGCCCCAGTCACTGAAACCCTACACATGTATGTAGGAGCATGGTCAACCAAGTGCGCAGGGGGCAATGGAGATGTTATCTCCGTCGTATGACCATAAAGTGCCTTTCTGTCTCTTTTCCTCTGTCTCTCTCCCTAGCTTCTTCTCTATCTCTATTTCCTGGGTATGACCATAAACTGCCTCCCTCTCAGCTCTCCCGCCCTTGTTATAACCATATTAAATGTGTTGATAAGGGCGTAAAGCAAACAATCTCTCGATCACTCTGTTATCTCCGTCCGCTGATCCACCCTGGACTGACTGCAAACAAACATAAGTGGTTAATCATCTTCTCTCCCCGAACCATATATTTATGCTATAATAGGCATGTTCTTCGGCCATGAGCTGTCTACCAATGCATCCTAATAGCCTTTCTCTACTTTTGGTTTCAGTCGTCATTGGTGGAGACAGATCCATACAAGGCCATAGCAGCTCTTCGGAAAAGTGCAGAAAAAAGAAGTTCTGTTATTAAAATGTAAAGATTTGTACCCCCACGTGCGAAAGGTTGGAATCTTCATTATTATGAAAATGTCTTTCTAAGTATAACTGTATCCATGAATGCATAGATATTCATTGCCCTCATCAACATCATTGTATACGCGTTCCTATGTTCAGATTCAGATTTTCTAATTAGGTCATGTTTTCTAATACCGACATTTTTTTAACGAGAATTTCTGAAATTCATTTACAGTACTAGTGACTTGATCTTGCTACGGGTACATGACATTATAGTATAGAGAATAACTGCCATGTGTGTCAGTTATATTATGATTCTTGGATACATAAACGGTAGTACTTCGTCCCACTTTGTACAGAAAAAGAACGAAGTGGAATACTTATTGTCCTTTTATCTTTGCATTGTGTTGTAAGCGTGGTGTTATATTTTGATTATCTGAACTGCAGGTATACATGTGCTTAATGTCAGAGTGTCGACTTCACTATCGTTTATTAGCCTTATTCAGTTTCGGGAATATTACACATGGTACAGTACCATTTGAATTTTAGCAAGTACGCTAAATGTATTTCACCGCCCGTGAATACACTATAAGTGTACCATGCAAGTACAAGTGTAGCTTTTTCATTGGTGATAGTTCCTTATGCGAAGAAAGCAATAGTGGTAGCTACTTTAGATTTAATGTTACATTTGTGTGAAATATAATGAGTGCTGATCTGTTTAGAGAACAAGGAATCAAACTACATGGGTAATTGGTTTCGGGGATGTGAATGTTGAGAATCAGTGTTGTGGGGAAAACGTAAGCCATAAATTTATTTTATGTTTTAGGATAAAGTGTTGCAACATTCCATGAGATATTCCTTTACTTTTGTCTATGATATTGACAAGAGAATGAGAAAGTTGTTAAACTAGTCTTCGTTATGGAAGACGGTAACTAATATGTATTTATTTCTGTTGATGACTGCCTCTATACACCAAGTTGTATATAATTATTCCTACGCCGTGTTTAATACGGCTTCCTACTCCAACACTTGGCCTATTGTGTGTTAATGTTTGTGGATCGTGACCTTTTTGTGGGTCAACGCAAGTCCACAGATACGGGCGTTTTCTGTTACTTGTGCCATTGCTGAATAGAATGACCAAATAAACAACTGACTAAACCGTCGATTCTGTTTGTTCGTTATATTAGTCTAGTTTATTCTACTTCCTCTTATGAGACCCAGCCGATCTCAGTTATCACAGTAGGCAACACAAGAAACAAAAAAACGATCCATTTGGCGATACCAGGAAGCTAGCTCGGCATTTTATTAATATAATAACAGTATACAAAAAACATTTAAGTATTTCTCTTCCATATAATCTCTGAAACTAAACTAAATCCTTCAATCACTAAGGCAAAGCAGTGGTTACGTCATAGATCTAAAGAATGAGGAGATCTAAGATCATCAAATAAGGTGTTTGGTTACTACTTCCCACCTCCTGTTTTCTGTATTGTAAGATCATTATTTTTAGATCTACACACTCACCACCCCCTGCCCACCCTCCCTGGGACTGCAGTCCCAGTAAATATTTATGTAACACAAAACTTCGAGTCAAAAACAGACACAAGATACACGAAATTAGGAGATAAACAATTCATAGTAATCTCATAACAATGTTGAACTCTAAATAGTGTGCTAAAATCTCAAGGAGACACAAGCTGACAGAATATATAGTTGCGCACTATCACTATCGGGGGGCAAGGGGGCAGTTGTCGCTGTAATGAATAGTCATAATTCAGTATTGCACAGAATAAAATACTTTTGAAACCTAGTTTAATTGTAGGAAATGGTAACTTAGATCTAAAGAATGGGGAGATCTAAGGAGTATTAACAGATCAGTTATGTAAGTGGTGAACACAGGAAATCAGTTTTCATGATCATGATCTTACAGGAAAACCACCATAAGCCCTCCCTATCTATACGCTCACCCCTCCCCAACAATCTAGCACCAATTTTAAAATGTTAGACAATTCTCAGAATTTTAAGAGGTCCTATCTGCGCTAGCCTCACAATAGCCGCAAGCCTCGTTAAAGGGGAACACTGGACTGTGTATAATGCGTTTTCAAGACGTTGAGAAAAACCAATATCATATTCAGTAGGTTGTAATATGTAATTCAATCATTGGAGGCTCCTTTATAATACCTAAACTTGCTATTATCCGGAATGCAGACGGCTACCATATTCCCAGAGTTCTATGCCTGAATGAAGTCAGACTAGCAAGGCCGACTTCCGTCACTTATAAGTTAGTTATTGTATAGGCTGCTAACAGACTGTATATTGTTTAGCTGGTCAGTAACTGAAGCGATATTGCTCGGAGGCAATACATGGCCGACCTAGTTTTTGGTACACTGTGCGCATGCATGCTTTCTGATCTTCCACAGTTCCGGCTCTTCTTCGGGGCTATGTTTTCAGAGTGAACCAAGCTAAAGAAATGATTATTCAACTATTTATTCCTCAAAATCGCTCTAGATCATGTTAATATAACATAATTTATGTGGGAGGGCTGAAATAAACACAGAACCCTTGGATTCTCCGCGTCAGGAATATTCACCCATGACGGTCGCGGGGTTACCGCCCCTTGACCATCATCGGTGAATATTCACTCCCGCCTCGAATCCCGGGTAGTTCTATGTATGTACTGTATACTACTATTTTGGTGTACTTAAATCTCTTCTTTTTAACAATGAATGTCCATGAGGCCCATGGATGTTACACCAGAACTAATGAGGAATTAATTAATTTATACCCCATGGATCTCCTTTTTTACATTTCCATAAAGGAAGATGCAAAGAATAAACTTCCTCCTCCTCATTCTCAATCACTACCAACTTGCTGTTGACTATACTAGTCAGGTGGACAGCGTTGCATGCATTAGTATGGAAAACCATTTATATACTTCAAATGAAAGAATAACGTGGAAGATTGGTTTTAGTCTCTCCTACCCTTATGAAATTATTATGTGAAAGTAATGGTATGCTTGAAAGACAGGGAGAGAAGTGTTCTACTTTAATAACACCCACAACGAGTAGTAGTTATATCTCATAATTAACAGACTGAAGTTGAAGGGCCAGAAAAAAGATGAGTGAAGGGTTGGTAGAAACTACCACAGTACTCGGTTTGAAGCATTTCATTTATGGTACTTTACTCTTGCCTTTAACACACCCTTTTATGCTATATATATCATCATTCATATACCTTACACCCACTGCAATGTAAGGGTCGATTCTTAGTAGTCGCCCGGGTGCTGTCTGCAATAAGTATTTAATAATAAACAGATAAGCTAGCGAGGACTGGAAGGATCTGAGTTTGGCTGTCGTTATTGCTTTCAAATACGATCACGCCGAATAAGAATAGCAGACACTACACGTATATAGAAAACATTGATCCCATGGCAAAAGAGTAGGACACGTTGGTTGCTTACACAATGCACACAGTTCCAATACTTTATTTCTTCAACATCTTTTTAACATTTCATCGTTTTCTTTAAATCGGTAGTTCGCATAAAATTAACATGATAAAATATGGTTAGGGTCAGCTATTTGAATGTCCACTATTTCCTTTCTTGTGATCTTTTAGACATTTTGGACTGCAGAATTTATAATCGAAATATTCAAATGGTACTTTGCCGGTGATGTCCATTCCACACTGCCAGCAGCGACTGAAAAAAAAGAGTGATACCATAAATTGAAAGTTACAATAATAAAACAAGTACAATGTACATGCACATTTACATGTTAACTCGTTATAACGCTTGCACATTTCCTCTACGGAAATCAGATTCGGTACCACGTCATGTTTAGTCATCCTTTCATAGTAGGGGGAAAATGTATAACCCTATAATATATGGTTCTTCCTTTCAAGTTTACAACTATATATATATATATATGTTGTTTCATGTGCAGAGATCAGATGCCACTTTTCCGAGTATATGCAGAAATCCGAATTTCTCTTTCATAGAAAATAAATTTCAGGTATATTTCAACCAAAACTGCTTTTAAAACGCCCCAGTAAAAGCCAAATAAACTAAGGTATGACCCTAAAGTGCTCTCAAAATGCATCATTTCACTTCTTCTTCTTTTTAAATTTCCGGGAGGGCATGCATCAGCGGCTTCGCCAGTGCCACATTAGGTGGCTTACCGAAATTGTGGATTGCAGATTTGTTATTCCTAAGTGAGTGGCATCTCTGCGACAGTGTGAGCATGGTAACTATACTAAGTTACTTTTTGTGTATTAAATGTGATTACGTAACGTTACAGCATGCATATGCACGCTCTGCGACAGTGTGAGCATGGTACTAGTAACTATACTAAGTTACTTTCTGTGTATTAAATATGATTACGTAACGTTACATCATGCATATGCACGATTATCAATACAGTATTCATATATAATATTGTTAAATATCAATGTTCCTATCATATTTTATACATGTTTTAAAAGGAGAACTACCAACTGTTCAGATACTCCTGTAGTTAACTTCGTGGGTTGATTCGAGTGATGAACAAAGATAGGAAAATTCATTTTTTTGTTTTTATTCGACCTCCTGCCTATAGTTTCGGTCTGACTCCACAGGGTCCCTTCTTCAGGGCTGGTCAAGGCATCAATGAGCCCAATGCGTCTGGGGGGTCTTTTTATACAAATCTGTGGCGCTAGGGATTATGGGTAATCTATGTAACATGTGCAGTAATTAACAAGTCAGCCGTGCACGCCATACAGTCATACATATCTCATATACTACTTACATTACCTTGCCTTACTATGTATGTGTAATTCCCTGTATTACCCACAGGATGGAACCACGATTTACATAGCACTGTTTTACCATTCCTTCTTCCTTACCTGTATTACCTGAACAACGTTTGTATCTACACACTACTTTATACGCCTCTGTAAAACTACCTAGTCTACTCTCATAGTTGTCATTAAAACAGAGTAATAATATAGTTCTGTTGTTATTTCTTCTCCCCAACGATACCAAGGGTCATTACACATTTATTTTATACATATTTATAACGAACATTGCATGTTCATATAATGGCCTGATACCGCTTGTGTAGAATCTCCAACCTCACGGGCTCAGAAAATATGTGACTTAGGGTTCATTCCCAAAACCACACCTAAGAATCTGTGCAAAATGGACAGTCACTTACACTAAAACAGGGACTGCCTGTCCATGGTCGGTAAATTGGGCTGCCAGTCTTTTTTCTGCAGCAAGCGCTCGCTGAAATAAAGAAATTTACGATAATTAACAATTAAAAATACACTTCAGATCTTCCTTCTCTTAATGCACTTGTCAATTGCAACCCCCACCCCCCCACCCCCGGGTAGGTAGGGGAATGTCCTTGGCCTTTTGGGAAATTTGGTGAAATCCCCGACCCCCCAGGGCAAGAAATTTCTGTAAATCCCCGACCCCCCTGGGGCACATTGTTTCAGAAGACATTTTCTTTTAGACAAACTGTTATTGCAAAAATATAAGGGCCATTCTAAGAAAAGTTTTGCAAATGGTGCTTTGGTTGACATAGCTCTGTAGAGCTGGAGAAAATATATTTTTCAGTTTTCATTAATCAGATGTGAAATCTAAACATCATGACATACAGTTTTGTACATCTCGAAGGGTTGGCTCAATGTTTTCAATACTTGTACAATTTTATTAAATCATGTGTACTAGCCTGTTGATAGACCATTGTAATTATAAATGCCACATGTTGGAGGGGCGCAGTGGGCTTCCTTTCAGAAGAGGGCCTAGATACACTCTATTGATGAAAAAGTAAAAAAAGAATTCCACAAAAATTCAATTTGTTTAGTGGGAGTGGGGGTGGGACAGGGCAAAGGGTGGGGAGCAGTAGGCTTCTTATCATCAAAAGATAGCCTAGATAGACTCCATTGATGAAAAAACAAATTTCTGAATTTTTTTTAGGGGGGGGGGGGAGCAGGCATATATCTACAGGAGACTTGTGACATGAACCCCCCTCCATTGCCCCCCCCCCTAACCCCCTAAACCCCCCCCCCCCCCACATGAGCCCTCCCCACCCCTAACCCTGGAGACCCCATACCCTAACCCCTACCCTAACCCTACCTCCAACACTAAAGGATCTGGATGTAAGTATAGTTCAGACATGACAGTCAGAGAAAGTGGGGTACCCCATGTGTAGAAGAGTCCGCCATCATGTTCAGCATGTCGGGTTGAGGCCTGACATTGTTGAAACACTATATAGGGGGTGCTAAATCCCTGTCAGGTTCAAAGGTGACACACTTTGTGTGTATAATGGAGGAGGTTTGTTACTTTAGATCTTACCCTAGAGAAGCCCATGCACACTGAAAGCCACCAAAACTCTTTTAGGAAACAAGGTATAGAGTGGGCACTGGTGGACATTCCCCCACCCATCCAGTTGGTATTGCTGTCAACTAAGGTATAGAGTGGGCACTGGCAGACATTCCCCCACCCATCCAGTTGATATTGCTGTTTCAACTAAGGTATAGAGTGGGCACTGGCGGACATTCCCCCACCCCTTTAGTTGATATTGCTGTAAACTAAGGGAAATCTCCGCCTGTGTGGGGGAATGTTTTCTCAGACATTCCCCTACCATTCCCCTACCTACCCGGGGGTGGGGGGGTGGGGGTTGCAATTGACAAGTGCATAAAGAGTAAATCAACCCAACTAACAAAAGTATACATATCCTAAGCGAGATGCCTATGATAGCATGTATTAGCCATAATGACGACGCCGCATTAATGTATAAAGAATCAACTTCCATTTGTATACGCGAAAATAGCTGAGATCTACCTTTTCCCTATCGCTGAGCTTGAGGAATCGTTCTGCTTTCTGCTTCTCGATACGAGCCGCAGTTTCTTCGGCCTTTTTGTCCTGTAAAAGAAAAAGTAAATTGTTCCCAGTCACAACAATAATTTAGAGTAAGCAGCAATGTTTTCTCTAAATCGTGCGTGTGTGTGTGTGCAGTAATGTTATGCCATTGCGGTGTTCGCCGTGCAATGCAGGTACACCTAGAGTACTTTAGGCGGCCATGGTAATGGACAATATGCGTACAACTATGGCCGGCTATACACATGGCCGGCCTTTCATGTAGATATGTATAGGTAATGAATAAATAGTCTTCATCTACTCATCTACGTAAATGTGACAACAACTGTGTTGAACTTTTTGCAAGACCATCAACACCAAAGACACGGGTCTCTTACCTGTAATCTGTCTTTTTTTGCCTTCTTCGCTGCCTTTTTCCTTTCAGATTCTTTTGCCTTCCGATCTGATTCCATTTCAGCCGTCAGCGGAGCAGGAATCTGGTAAAAAGAAAATGAAGATATTAATTAGATAACGCCCACGAATTTCTTCTTGAAATTGTGGAAAAAGTGCCATAGAATTCCAGATTTATTATATGACGTATTAAGAGTCTTAATGTAAAAAGCCCGTAGAGTAATAATGCTGAATCGTGCTGAATTTCAACATACTAATTCCCACAAGATAGAAAAACTCTTAACCATATGTCTAAACTTACCTGCGCAGCTGAGTAGTCATATCTTTCAGGATATTTAGACATGAATTTTCTGAATTCATTTCGAGTCGATTTTTCTGAGGCAAGGATATATGGCGGCTTGTTCTGTAAATCACTGAAATGCAAGGAAATGAAAACTCATATATTCTAGGTGAATAATATGCACATATCTTGTAAAGGATTCCTTTATAGAGTAAAGCAGTTTTGTAAATCTGTTTTGTCTATTTCAAAGTGCGATATCATATACCACGATTATATTTAAGAAGTTTTCCGGGTCTGACCTCAAATTCAACATAGAAACATAAGAATTTCACTTGGGTATATTTAAAAATGCAAATAACTTTGCCATGGTCAAAATGGCTGTTTAAACACACACTTAAAAAGAAGGGAGCAAAGAGAACCCAATAGTTATTACCGTATAGTTGGATCTGCACCTGCTTCTAGTAAGAGGTGAACGATTTCCTTATGATTTTGCGCAGCAGCGACGCCAAGGAGTGTTTTCCGAGCATCGCTAAAAGGTTCACTGAGTAGAATGGGAGACACGTTTGAAGACATCAGCGAGACCGAATTATCACTACATTCATCACCTCCAGATGATTCTTTCTCAATAGGTTTCACTAGACTCTCCCCTTGATCTTCCAGATTTGAAGGGAGGAGGGGTTGTAATAGATTCTTTACCGAATTGATGTCTCCCAGCTTACAAGCAGTAAAAATTGTATTTCTGCATTTAATTTCTTCTTCACCTGCAAATAGATAAAAGTATTTAATCATACTCATTACGTGGCTTTTTTATTGGAACATTTTTAATCATAACAATTTCACGGCAAGATGAACAAGCTAACAGAATATAGTCACATGGCTAGGGGCAGTTGTAGCTGTAGTCATATAATTAATTTTAGAACAAATAGTTTTATTTCCTTTCTTAAAAACTTCCTTTACGTATGGTTAGTTTTAATGAATGAATGAATGAATGAATGAATGAATGAATGAATGAATGAATGAATGTATCTATCCAGTCAGTAAGACAAGGCAAACCAGTGAGAGGAAATGGTAACATAATAGATCTAAAGAATGAGGAGATCGATTGATTATTTATCAGATCAGTTATGTAACTGAAGGTTGAGTTGTTCCAGAAGTAACAGGCTACAGATCAAAAGAAAAGGCTCTTAAGGGGTGATTCCACTGGATTGCGTATATACGTGCTCATGCCTTGCTCTTGTTTCGCTTCTTCATAGTGTGCTTGTCATTCACTCTTCATCCGCTTTTATTTTTAGTGCAGTACAAGTGTAGAGCAATTCTATTGGTTAGCTTGTTTCCTTATGAAATTAATAGCAAGTCCCTTGGTCCGCTCTCACTGCGCTATTAGACCGCTACTAAAAGACATGGAAAGTACGTCCAGTAGTTGCACTCAAATCAAACCTGTCAGATAATAGCGCAACGTCCAGAAGAAGCGCCAACATCATATTTTAAGAGCGTATTGAAAGTGCAGTAAGCGATTCCATTAGGCTGCTCTGGTTTTGCTCTATCTTCGCTTGGTAGGCGCTTGGGTAAATAAAAAGAGCACCTTTAGGCTGCGATTCTACTGGATCGCTCTTTTGGTCTGCTCTTTTTATTTCCCCCAGTGCCTAACAAGCGAGGACAGTGCCAAACCAGAGGGGTCTAATAGAATCGGTTATAGTGCTTTCTATATGCTCTTAAAACGTGTTATTTGTGCTTCTTTAGAAGCATACAGGACATTCTGCTAATATTTGACGTGTTTGATTTGAGTGCTACTACATGACATTCTTTCTGCCTCTTTTAGTAACCATCCAATAGCGCAGTGAGAGTGAACTGATGGAATAACTATTAGATTCATAAGGAAACAAGCACACCAGTAGAATCCCTCTGCATTTGTAATATGCAAAACATAAAAGCAGACGAGCGAATGAAAAGCACACTATGAATAAGTGAAGCAAGAGCGAGCCATGAGCGCAGATACAAGTAATCCAGTGGAATCTTAGCATTAGAGATGGTGACAGCCTACTTAGATTAGACAATATTTTATTTTATTTGTCTTTTCAAACAGGACAGTCTCTCCACTAATGTAATGGTATAGGTGGATGCATCGACTGCTTCAATTTCCTCCCCTATGCTATATCAATGACTTGTAACAATCATATTGTGAACACAAGATACATGGATACCCACCCCCTGCCCACCCTCACAGACCATACATAAAGTCGGGTTTCCCCAAGTCGCCTTAGTAAGACAAAGTGACACACTGACCCGTCTAATTTATAAGGAATAAACAACTTACCAAATTGTTTTTGGGGAAGTACAGCCGGAGGTTCTTCTTGTACATGTATAGTATTTCCAGATGGAGTTTCTGGTTTCTTTTTCTTCCGTTTCCTTGGCTTTTTAGTACATTCGAATGCCTGGAGATCACTCGTACACATGCTCTCTTCACTCACTATCAACTGAATGTTGTCGGGCTCTCCGTCGCTTTCTTCTGCAATAAAAAGGATTTCGTTATCATCGTGAGTGTTACTTTCAGGAGGTGGGATGCGCTGTATGAAATGATGTTACCTGATTGAGCCAATCATATGCATGGAGTTTTCTTATTGAATGATTTTAAGTGTTTTCTACCGGGCTATTATTGTATGGTTTATCCCTTATTTTTGTAATCAAAAGTAGAATGGATATTAACTACTTTTTTTTTTATAAAGAAAGACATCCTTTTTTGCTTTTCCCCCCATTTCTTTTCTATCAAAAAAACAAAACACGCCCAAGGTAAAACTGAGATTGGTTATTTATGCTAGATTATAACTTGTGTAATACTTGTTCAAATAACATGGACGAGTTGAAAATGAAGAATAAGGTTTTTTTTACTTGCATTATTTTGACGTGACCCAAGTCGCACCTTCCTCTTTTATTAGGTGGGAACAGGTCGAAAAAATGTAAAGTTTCTGCGCTTGCAGATTGGGAAATCAAGATGCTATTATAATGTAGCATAAATACAAAATAAGCGCTCACCGTTAATGGGGGGTATACCCGGTATACTTTCCACCATCTTTGCAGCGGTGCTTTTTTTGTAAACGGTAGGATGTTTCGGGGAAACCTGGACATAATCGTGAATACTAGACTCCTTTCCTGTGAATAGCAAGATATCAGACACTAGGTTAAATATTGAGGTTCATAGAATAAATAGATAATCATGCAGACTCAGCAAATGATAGGGAAGGTGTATGGTTAGTAACCAAAGCAAAATAGAAAGGAATCTATAGATCCTGTGTCTAATTACCATACGACTCAATTGTAGCGAGAATTGTGTGGACCCTTTTCAGTTCACTGAAGGTTGGTCTCCGCGTAGGAAAAGGAACCATGCGAATCCTCGGATCTTTCTTGTCTAGAGGTGGATTTTTACCGCTGAAGAACATGGCTCGGTTAAAGCTGGGGGCTCTCAAAAAGATGCGATCACAAGATTTCAGCTCTTCAGACCAGTTCTTTATGAGATCGGAAACTTCCTGAAAGAAATGAATAAGTTAAATCTAGCCATGACGCCACAATAACATGATGGTATGAGCAATAAGATATTGCTTCTAAGGAATTAAGATTTTTGTATAAACAAAAAAATTGGGTGGGCGGAGAACCTCTATCCCAAGCTTTTTCCCATCTTATCCTTTATCATCAACACATTCGTTCGGTTTCTATGGGAAAAAAATCTGGCAGACGTTAATGGGCATAAAAAGGGTCCGTGCAATATCAGCAGAAACAACTAATCATGGGAAATTTGAATAATTCCAACAATATTCGTGTATGAGAACTCACCACTTTTCCTAACTTTGAATATAAATAATAGGTGGTTACTGGGCGGTCATTTTGTTGTATATAGTAATGTCAAAAAGGAGCCAAAAAACATTAAAAAAAAGTATAACATTACATCCCTAAGCTCTTTAATAATATCAAGTATACTAAATATTTGTTTCAACTTTGGATATGAATGTTGCAGGAGTATGGGGAAAATTAATATTTTCCTATAGATTGGTAGAATATCATTCTTGTACTTTAAATACTATTTTTTTATTATTTAGAATGGCTATACAGCAAGTCAATAAATCAAATCATTTCACGAGTGGTCATATACCACAATAAATAACCTGGTCTACCAAAATTTATACGGAGCAGGTGGCTACTGGGCGGTCATTTTGTTGTATATAGTAATGTCAAAAAGGAGCCAAAAAACATTAAAAAAAAGAGTATAACATTACATCCCTAAGATCTTTAATAATATCAAGTATACTAAATATTTGTTTCAACTTTGGATATGAATGTTGTAGGAGTATGGGGAAAATTAATATTGTCCTACAGATTGGTAGAATATCATTCTTGTACTTTAAATACTATTTTTTTATTATTCAGAATGGCTATACATACAGCAAGTCAATAAATCAAATCATTTCACGAGTAGTCAAGCACAATGAAGATACATAGTAATTCGCAAATCAGTTTTAACCTTGACAGGTGGACTCACAGGTAGATATTCATTGCTGAATTCCATGGTTTTCAGTCCACTGCTGTGTCTAACTACTGACTCACACTGGTTAACTGTATGTGAATAGGAGTTAGTTTTTTCATAACACCCAATAAACTCTTATTTAATCTAATGTAACCCATATTGGGACCCCCAACAGGGGTGAGGTGGGTAGTCTACAAGAAGTGACAACAGGGGTTATGTAACTCCAGATCCCCCCACCCTCCTTCTCTCCTCTCACTTAGAGAGATATCGTCCTTTTCGCCCTCTTCCGCTACACAAATACATGTATTTTTCACCACTGATGCACGCAATGGCATAGACCTATACACTCTGTCCACCCTCTGTAGAACCGAAACCCCAATGCTAGATACGATTACAACAATGCCAAATGATGCATAAATTATGTTGAATATTTTTCAGCCAGTATAAATTATGTGTCTAACCTGATTCAGTGCTGCTTCATTGTAGCGTCTCAGACTTGCTCCAGCTGAATGAGGAGCATTGCCTTGACTGTCTCGTAAACCTTGGGCTGTGCCACGTTTGGCTCTGACAGTGTATCTATGGAAGGTCTTGTGCACCACCACTTTTTCCCTGATAATTATATATGATGAAGAATGAATCAGATATGTACATGTAGTAGTTTCCCAGCAACGGATAACAAGATATGTACTTTTACACATGAACCTCAAAACTCAATTAATAAGACGACAAACAAACGGTTCGAATGTACGTTTTTTCTCGAGGTAACTTATTTAAATGAAATTGTCTTACTTGTCAAAAACAGCTGCAGCCACATGTCCAGCCGCTGTCATGAAAATAGCCCACTTCATGCGTTTCGGCATGTCAGTCACCATGGAAATTAGATCCTCACTGCCTGATGGTTGGATCTGCAAATGATGATAGGGTGTTAACACTGGGGGTTGGCTCAGAACGTTTACTCGAGCGATTGACTGTCATGAATAATTAGGCATTAATAGTTCCTTCCTTATCTAGGATTGAATATAGAGAAATCATACCTTTTTTCCATGAATGATGCATCTATATATTGAAAACATTTCTCCTTCGCTGTTTCTGACAAACACTCGAGGGTGCCGTCTACCCAATCCCTCAATGTGAAATGATTCCTCATCATCTTCGCTTTCGGTGACCACAGATTTCTCAATAATCTTCTTCGAGAACACCTTCACCTTTTCCCTCCCAATTCCGTCATCACTTGATCCATCTTCTGAACTGGATGCGGATCCAGAAATACTGGACATATCACTGCCTAGATGGATATTCGTAAATAACAGAATTGTTATAAAGCTACTAATACTACTAAACTGATAGGAATTACACTTTGATTATATATTGATGGTGTTATAATAATATACATATCATTTTGAAAGGCTAGTGCTAAAATACCCCGTACCTGATACGCAAAGAAGAAAAATATAATTCACCTATCATTTTTTCGAAAACCTCCAATGATAACGACTGCCAGCCTTTCAACTTCCGCTTTAAATTGTATCGGTGCCAATCAGTTTTGTAATGGAAAGTCTAAAAAAGGTAAGACAAAATAATAGGACATGTTCGTCAATTTAATTGACTGGGCGCTACTCAGTGTTGGTACCCAAGAAAAGTATCGTTGACATCGAAGCCACCACTCAGTGCTGCCACCTGGTAGTGCCTACACAAGAATCTCAATAAGATATCCGAGTATGTTACTATGTAGATCGCTTAGAAATTATCAATAGTCTAAATACC
Organism: Sthenelais limicola; assembly: GCA_942159475.1. Lineage (NCBI taxonomy): Eukaryota > Metazoa > Annelida > Polychaeta > Phyllodocida > Sigalionidae > Sthenelais > Sthenelais limicola. Next base: position 112,096,607 of record OW804096.1, read on the forward strand.
GGCCTAAATAGTACTGTATCGGTTTTCATTTCATAAGATTAAAGCCGAAACACCATGGGTATCTATGTATACATTTTCTAAGCGGGTAAATTATATCTAACAATCCTGCATATGTATTTTATGTAATACTCATCTGATAAGGAAGAAGAGAGCTATTTTACATGGACTTTAATCATAGCAGACACCTTGCATGGTCAGCGCCATTGCTATAAGTCACGTGACATGGAGTGACGTCACATACCCACAACGCACAACGAGGCACAGGCATACTGCCATATATACTGATATATGTTCTCAATTGATTTAAGCCATTTTTCTATATAACCGAATGATGAGCATTGCACAACAGGTTGCCTTTGAGTCTGAATAACGCATAAACAAATGCTGGGGAAGGTGTTAAAGCTAATGGGGTTTAGGGTAGGCAGGGGAGAGGAGTGAAAGTGTCAAAACATTCCCGCCGTCGCCGCTATTATTACGCATATAGCGTTCAGTTTCTGTGTAGCAGGGAAAGATTTGCTGACTAAAATCGGGGGGCTCTTGGGTCAGGGAATAGCCTACTTACTTATAAAAGTAGCCTTTATGAGTATCCAAAACTTCTCACTCTCTATATATTCTATATTTATGTATATATCAATGCCTCACATTAATCTGTTGTAAGGTTGATGTTTGTTTACATATACATGTATGTCCCGAGTAGGGTGACCAATCAAACCAAGAGGGCTAGTGACGTCACCAATACATGTAAATCGCCACCAGTGGCGCTGTTGGTTACCAATATGTCTGCCTCCTTGTAAGACAGGAGGTGACTTCTTTTCTTATGGTTCTGCTTGTAAATAATGATACGATTACTATAATATGCTACACAATTACTCCTAAGACTATAATGTTTCTGATATTTAAAAAAAAAAATCTGTGGATTCCTATATTGTGTTTGGGCTAGGAGTGCCTGTATTGCTCTCAGATAAGTACCGTATCTATTGCATTGTCACTGCCTAGGGAGCATAGGATGTCGGTCTGTTTTTTTTCCATTTCAAGTAATATTCCTATGTGCCTTATAAGATCAGAAACAACACAAGTGTTTGTCTATAAGCATGTGATTATTATAAAGTTATTATTATCATTTGACGATTCTGTCCAACTGTTAAGAAAACATTATGTGAAACTCAAGTTTTAGTTGAGGGGTCTTCTGCTACAATTTGAAGTAACATAAGTAAACTTGGCATTCAAAGCTCTTACCTGCTGTTGTCGATCCAGAAACTCGCAATCGCAAAATGAACAGAACATCTTGTCAGATATTGACAGATTTTCCAGATCTGAAATACATACCACCTTAGGCATAAATCAAATAATTAAAGCGAACCCTGTCTTTAAAAATAATACACTGATTTAGTACGGTATCAAATATGTATGGTTTAATAGACATGTTGATGAAATAGATAATGATCGACAGTATCGTTAAATGGAAGAATATATGGACAAACCTTAGCTCTGGTATAACTCACCTTTTAAAACTGGCGTTGTGGCTTTCTTGTCATTTCCTTTGAACTGTGTGTTATTTGTATCTGATAAGGCAGCAAGAGAGAGTCCTATAAATAATTGTTCCACCTTTCTGGTTTCGGTTAAAGATAATATTCCTTTTTCCTTTTCGGTTTCTTTAGTTTGGTGAGAGGTAGATTCGGACTGGTCTCCGCTGCTTTTCCCTTTGGATGTCTCACACTCCGCCATTTTATTAGGTACAATGCTCACACTGAACCGTTATTTACCAAGAGATGTTTTCGTTACTGTTACTGTAAGAAAAGAATCATGTGTTGTGTAAATTATTTATAAAGTTGTGTACCGGTATGTGGTATACTTTGGCGCCGGATTCCTTAACAGGGAAGGGGGAAGAGGGAAGGGGGTGAAAGGCCAGATGCTTTGGTCATTTTAGTGTCATTAAATGCCGGTTACCTGATTTCTTCTCTCTTTCGGTAATGGCCTAGCGTCCTGGGGTCTGGTCAACTTGCACCGAAACTCACTCGGGCCAGTGTCAGGTCGGACCCAGGTCAAGTCGGACCAAGGGGTCAGTCAGGTCGGACCAGGGTGCTGGTGCTTTAGGCGGAACATTACGATATATAGTCAAGTAATAACTTTTATGAGTCAGTTTTTACTAGGGACACTCCACTACTACCTTCACTCACTTAGGACGGGGTCTGGAGAACTTGGACAGCACTGGGCTCGGACCGTGGTATGGTTCGACCAGGGGGTTAGTGGACTCGGACCACCGGGTTAGTCAACTCATAGCTAGTCGACTCATAGACCGGGCATAGCTTTAGGCGGAACATTACAATAGGTATATACGGTAGTCAAAGTAATTCTTTTATTAGTCAGTTTTACTACGGACACTCCACTACTACCTTTACTGACTTAGGACAACCAATTTTAGGGTTAGGTTTAGGGTTAGTTTTCGTATGGTAGGTTTGGTCTGAGGCCACCAACCTGGTGGTCACTCCATCTAGTTAAGAACAAACCAAGTACTCGTGAGAGTTAAGTATTTCCGATATACCGTACTTCACTCTTATGGCCAAATCGTGGAATGAAGCAGTTAACCAGTGCGGGGGAGGAAGATTTTAGTCCAGGAGGAAAAAAATCACCTTTACTGGTTTGAGTTAACATGGGGTGTTCAAATATAAAATACAATTCATGGTTATATAAATTATCTATTTAATATCACTCAAAATAGTTCTACGGTATAAACGTAGGCTTATACTTATAGCTAAAACTAGAAAAAATGTTCTTACCTTTGGTTTGGTCCAGGTAGTGAAAGGCAAGTTGCATTGGCAATGTGTTACCCGGTGTAGCACCTTGAAGACTAAATTGTATTTAAATTAAAATACAGTGTATGATGATTAGATAAATAATATAGCGTAAATCTATCTGTAAGTGTAAAATGTAACTTGTATTGTAAGGCCAACGCCGCAACGGCAACACTCAGCCACTAGCCTGACTAGTCTAGGCTAGGTACAGACTTGATCAGTCTAAAGGCAACTAACGTTAGTCCCTCGACTCCTTGTGAGGCTGTGTTAAGATACTCGTTTGACTTTAAATCATAGTCAAGGCGGGCGCTTGGAAGACGGATTTCATAAACTTACGACATGTGTTAGGCCTATATTGCACAACCCAGGTACAAGGGTATGATTAGCTTCTATTATCGCTCAAAATATGTTTACAGTGAAAAAATCAATATGGCAATCGGGATCATACTAGGAATAATGATGTTAAAACGAAGATAATACACCTCTGAAATCAAGGAAGAGAAACGACAAATGTATACCGGTTCTTTCCGTCAGAATCTAAAGAAATGTGTTTCAAGATACAGAAAAACATACCCACGTCGCAGGCCGCCGCCATCTTAAAGTCCCGGATGTCAAATACAACATAAATTTGTACTTGGTTCGAGACTGAATCAGGCGACAATCGGATGATCTGGCGATGCGTGGCGGGACTCTCCTGTGTGGAATTCGGTCTGTGGGACCATTTTCATCCTTAAAGAGGTTAAGATTACCGTCATTAAGGAATAGTTGTGCTACCAGGTAGGTTGACTTACTTTTAACGGCAAACGGGACGCATTTTACACGTTTTTATTTTATAACAAGTGCCTTCGGCACTTGGATTGTAGAGGCAGTTGTGTTTCTACTTCTTATAGGAATCCGACAATTTACTGGACGTTTTTTATTTTTAAATTTGGAGGTATCAATTTGATTGCCCAAAATGGCTAAAATCACAGGTTGCCTACGTCGGGGTAGTAAGGTCTTTAAAAAATGATTATTATTATTCATCTTTCACAACTAGTCTAAGTAGGCCTAGGCCTACCAGTACCTGAGCATTCAAAATCATGAACAATATATGTGGAAAATATTTGACAAAATGGTCAGAAAACTTTACCCTGGCACTATATTCTAGTCTTTTTAATTATAAATACATTTTAAACGGCATGTACCGTAACATCTATGCAGGAAAGACAATTCATCCTATAAACTTGTCCTTTATACCAAATCAAATGAGTCACAAACATGTCAGCATTAGGCCTACAGAGAATTTTGAATCATAAAAATCCCATGAGGAATGGTGACACAGTACCCCAATATAAGCCTTCAGCACTTGGGATAGAGCAGGTTTGATGTCCCTTCTGAAATCTCTCTTTTCCCTCTCCCCTCCTCCTGTTTCTCTGGGTAGGCATACCTAGGCCTACTGAGAAAAATGGAACAATATCTTCATTATTTTGAATGTTAGACTTGCCAAATTTAATTAGAAATCTATTTGAAAACAGAAATAATGAGGGTTTAAGATTATTTTTAAAAAGAATTTATAAATTCATTGAGGAGTAATGTGTGAACGGGTACATTCTTTCTCTGGGAGATACAGAGAGAGAGTGGGGGAGAGACAGAGAGAGAGGGAGGGAGGGACAGAAAGAGAGAGGGAGGGACACAGAGAGAGAGGGAGAAGGAGGGACAGAGGGGGAGGGAGGGACAGAGGGAGTGGGAGGGACAGAGATAGAGGGGGGGGGGGAAAGGGAGGGAGAGAGGGGGGAAGGGGAGGAGGGACAGAAATAAAGAGGATTTAATATTATTTTTAAAAAGAGTTTATAAATTCATTGAGGAGTAATGTGTGGATGGGTACGGTACATTCTTTCTCTGGGAGAGACAGAGAGAGAGGGAGGGAGGGACAGAGAGAGAGTGGGAGGGACAGAGAGAGAGAGTGGGAGGGACAGAGAGAGAGAGTGGGAGGGACAGAGAGAGAGAGAGGGAGGGACAGAAAGAGAGAGGGAGGGACAGAGAGAGAGAAGGAGGGACAGAGGGGGAGGGAGGGACAGAGAGAGGGGGAGGGAGGGACAGAGAGAGGGGGGAAGAAGGGACAGAGAGGGAGAGGAGAAGAGACTAGAGAGGGAGAGAAGAGACTAGAGAGGGAGAGGAGAGATGAGAATGACAGATATAAGAGGGTTTCATGGAAAAGAATGCTCCCCAAATGTAACCACTAAGGTCTGTATATTGGACCACCAAGCATTTGCTTCCCGAATGCAACCACTGATAGCTAGGTAGTGTTAAGTAACACATGCATGCTTTACCCCGGGACCCGGCTGGACTCTCTGAAGTTCGACGGGTACCCTGTTACTGTTGCCTCCGGGAGTGCATGGTTCCCTGAGCCGTGGGAAACCTCGCAATAGCTCGTGCAATTTGACCCTCGGCGCCGGAACGTTTTAATCTTATTGGTTATGAAGAAATTGAATAATTTTAAGAAATTGAATCAAAACATAAGTAACAATTTAATTTTTATTGTATTTCTATTTGTTGAAACCATAGTCATACTATACTCATAGACAAGATTTTTATAACTCTTTCAATTCAGACATTGCCCATAAAAGAGTCGAAACATAGCCTACTCAGGCATACACTGTCTTGACACTGCACGACCACCACTCTTTTTTTTAAAAAAGCCGCCATCGGCTATTCTTTACCCCCTAATCAGTCGTACCCGTTATCACGGATCAACCCGTTATCAACGATCCTATAGCTACACTGTGTAGCTATAGGATCGTTGCAGGCATGTGTATTATTAGACACCAAAACAGAAGCGTAGGAGGGAAGCGGGAGCCGGGGGGTGGGGTGGTGGGCAGCATTGAAAATGAGAAAAAGATTCCATATTTATATAATACAAGTACATAGCCTAAGACACCACACCCAAATTAATCTCGCAGTAATACTCTGGACTCTTATTAAAAATATTGCGAAATATGTACGGTGCATAGGAACACTTGCCATACTTTAAATTAATAAAAAGTGCGACCTCAGGCTCTGCAGTTTGTGTATTTATTCTATAAGTTGAACAGAATAATCAGATACCGGTATTTTATAATTTATACGTTTATCTTTTCATTTCAATAGCCTACAGTCTAAAATCCAGATAATGTATTTATTGGCCCAAAATATGTTTACAGTACAAAAATGGGTAACCAGGACATGACCTCTGGTCTCGACGAGACGCAAGTAAAGCTGCTTCAAGAAGAGTGCATTCTCATCAATGAACAAGATCAAGTCCAAGGAGCGGCTACAAAGAAAACATGCCACTTACTTGAAAACATAAACAAAGGTTTGCAATCGAATGGTTATGTTCTTGTTTAGTCAAATATGCAATTTACTAATGTCGTTTTCAAACAAAAGTGCTGTGAAGCTGCTCTTATTCTTCGATAAGTTCTATTAACTCGAACCGTTAAATTATTCTTACATATCAATATGATAAAAGATGGGAATTGATTCTGCTATACTATTTTCTTAAAAAAAAAAGTGGCATGACTGTAAAACCAGCTTATGATTTCCTATAGTTTTCCGCCGTGACTTAACCTCGCACAAGGTTGACACGGAGAATCCTTTACAATCAGCTCTGTGTTGACAGGAGGGCTGGATGGCTCACGGTCAAAGTACCGCCCATAAGTCATAACCCATGAATAGATTTCTCATTTTCTTATGTCAAGGAATAGCATATTATTTTAAAGTACCTGCCTAGTTTGGATTATGCTTTTGTAATTCACCATCATTTTTCTCAACAGGTATGCTTCACCGGGCGTTTAGTGTGTTTCTATTTAACACTAAAGGTGAACTTTTAATACAACAGCGTTCAGATGCAAAAATAACATTCCCTGGTAGGTATCCTTTTATCATGGATATTAGATATTATACCGTATAGCGCCTAATTTTCACGGAGCAAAAGTCCAGCGAAATCCCGTCCTGTTAGCGCGAATTTTATGTCTAATTACGTTGTATTTCACATGACTAATTTGCATGGCGTAGTGCAGATGTTACTAGTAGAAACAGCAGCTATCAGCAGTGGAGGGGCTATTTTTTATTGAGCTCTGCACTTAACTACCGGTACCATATTTCCTCCACTCACTAGAAGTTGATGGCGGAGTTGGTTGCACTACACTCTAAGAAAAAAGGGTTCTTTTGGGTTCTAGATAGAACCCCATGGTTCTACCAAGAACCCTAGGGTTCTTTGACACCTAAAAGGGTTCTTCGGGACCACCGGGGGTTCCATCTAGAACCATAGGGGTTCTTCATAGATTTCTCACCAGGTGGCAGTACCGTGGAACTTGGCTTTCACTAGGTGCCCTCACAGGTTACTACATGCTATTTACAATTTCTATTAAAACAAAAGTCTCACTAGTAATACTTATATGAGGCATTTATACCTTATAGATATTACACTTTATAAACTTGGGAATATTGAAAGCAATGAAATCAATACTTTATTTGTATAACTTATCTGCTTGATGTTGAAAAATGTTGTGAAGAAAGCACCCTTATAATTCTAATATTATTACTATGAGTACTACTGAAGTACCAAGATTGACAAAAACCAAGTTGCAATGGATACCTATGTCAGCTGTAGGAGAGGATTATATTAAGGGTAAGTTTAAGTGATGGACATGGATGAGGAACTCTGAAAAAGTCAAGCAAAGGGACTGCATATAATATGCAGTTTCTCCTTGAATGCTCTTGGGCAAAATGCTTCTGTGGAGAAACATGCTGCCTTAGCACTGAGCACAAATCTGCTATTATAAGGACCAGTCTAGATTCAACAGGGAATAATGAATACATTACTTTATTCAGAATTAACATTGTAAATTACAAGCAATTTTAGGGATGCCAAATCAGGGTTCTATGTAAAACCCTACCTATTTTGGCCAGAGGGTTCTTCAAAGGGTTCTTCAAATCGAGGGTTCTATGTAGAACCCTGCCTATTCCCGAAACGGGGGTTCTACTTAGAACCCTCAAAAAAGGGTTCTAAGTAGAACCCTTAGGGGTTCTGCCATGTCGACAAGCTGAAGAACCCTTAAGGGTTCTTGTTAGAACCCTTTCTTCTTAGAGTGTATGTTAGTTGATTTCTGAATTTAACTATCCACTTAGCTATTTACTGAGACTGAGAGATTAACTATTTAGGGAGTGATGATAAAATAAGGTTAACTGAGGATGAAGTAACTTATTTTAACTATCCACAATATAGTGTATTTGCTAATCTCCTGCTTGGAGACAAGACCCGGCGCTTTTGGGGGTGCTTATTTATTTCATGAGGGAAAATACCCCGGCGCTTTTGGGGGGCAGGCCCTTATTTCGGACCCGGCGTTTTCCCGGTGACATACGGTAATTGAAGAAAAACACTGCTTCTAATTTAGTCATGACAGTAGTTTGTCACAACCCTCTTCTCTATTTGTAGTTAATCAGTATCAATTCTTCATCTAATTTTCAGATCATTTCACCAACACATGCTGTAGTCATCCATTAAATGTTCCCGCTGAATTAGATGAAGCAGATAATATTGGTGTCAGACGAGCTGCTCAGAGAAAGTTAGAACATGAACTTGGAATCAAACCTGAAGAGGTATTAAGATCAATGTTTTCTTACCTTTTATCTATCATTTATTAATATTTAATCCCATGATCTCATACTCATAGGGGGGGGGGGGCAATTTTTTTAGGCCTATATAGGCCCTATAATAGAAACGGAATTGGACGGGGGACACGTTCTAGAAAGTAGAAACTGTGGACACATGTGTTCCCGGGTGCAATGGCGGAGCCTGGAGGTTTGCGTCAGCCGTTATCTCCAACTTAAATGTCACTAGGATTTCGTTCTGTAAATCGTAATTCCATGGCTAGATATCTTCTTATTCCATTGGAACTCTCCTGTGCTCATGAGAATAAATAAACTGCTCTTCCTCTTCCGGTATGACGATACAACAAAGCCTCATGTCTTTTATATACTCTGAATAGTAATCCACCTCCATCCATCCTCAATACAAGCAATATGGCCTCAACAATTCCATGTACATTCGTACATATTTTGGACTTCTTTTCAGAGTGCACCACACTTTACAAACCGACCTGAAAGGGAAAAAAGGAAGAGCTGGGCTCCCACCAACTTTTGACTCTCCTTTCAAACCAGAAAAAAAGTCCAGAATTTAATTTCTAACTTTTCATGACATGTCTGTTTTACTATTGTAAAACACCCATTTTTCATACTAGCACGTATTGGACAAGTTGAAGCGCGGCGCGAAAATATTTTTTTTGATTGATAACCCTGGTATACCTCCGGACCTCCAAACGGCGCGAAAATAAAGAACAAGACCATAGGTGTATAAATATAGCACAAACCCAAAGACTGGTCTCGCATCCTTGTGACAGGAGGAACTCATTCAATAAAACAATTGACTTACTACTGAAAACCAGTTAAACCGATAAACCAATCGAAAGCAGGCCAACCGGCGCTGTCACTGTCAGGTGGATCGGTCCACTGAGCAGCACATGTTGCTCAGTTGTGGTAGCGCAGTCGGCAAACTCACATATTTAGCAAATTAGCTCAATCACAACCAAGTAATGGGCAAGGGCAAGTCTAAATCCAATCAGACTAAAGCAATTGTTCCTAGTGATTTCCCGTCAGATATATGTGGTTGGCTATGATGCATCCGACCTCTGCTGTTTCTCATTACTTGTCTTGTACGGACGTGTGTTTCGAGGATATGCCAGTTGTTTCCCTTGTGATATGCCCAATTTTTTCCCTCCCTTGTCTCCAGAATTACACACCATTGAACCTGCTCAATGCCAACTTAATCCGAGTGCCTGGATCTCTGGGTTAGCCTACGAGAATGACATGTATCTCGAGTCTTACCTTCAGAAGGGCGTGGTGCATGGTTTCAAGATAGTGGATGATGATGCTGGTGTTCCCACTTATTTTTGCCATAACTATAAATCTGTGTATGAGCCTTCTGCTTTTCGTTTTATTGATTCTCTCATCAAGACTGGGTTAAATGATGGAAAGTATTGTTTTTAGATTGATGTTATCATCAATCTAATTGAATTGGGGTGAGATCTGTCAATCATTGATAGCATCTTGGCTCCTCCCATCCTGGATATCAGTGTGAAGAATCTGTTGATTCTGATATCAGTAGATGGGATCAGAATCATGCTGGTAATGGCTGGGAGGAGGAGGGGATGGCGTTTAGGTGTGAATTAAAGGGTAGACCATGTGTGAATTAAAGTGGCAAGCTGAGAAATAAGATGCCTCATATGCAAAGTGTTAAAGGGACCAACAGAATTACATGGACTGACCAGTCATATATGGGATAAGGATTTCATGTGTTCTGTCTCCCCTTCCACTCCCTCCTACTATACCTCCCTCTCGAATTTTATATTTAACTGACATCAATCTTCGTTTCCCTTGGAAACGCAATCTTCTACATGAACCGGAAATAAATATATAAATGTAAACTGATCACTCTTAACTATAAGTGGGAACACCAGCATCATAACTATTCTTGTTTACTGGACAAACCACACTGTGCACGCTTTGGGGGGCGGTGCCCAAGCCGAATGGTTCATACCGGCCCATTATAGATTGTAAGCGACCGATTGGTATTTCAATTAACAGTTTCATGCACGATACCTTTCGATGCAATACTTTTTTCTTACAACCATGTTGACTTCCTAGCAGAAATTTTGTGCCCATGCTTCTTCATTTCTACGGTGGATATTACTTTGAGAACTCTGTACAACGTTTCTTCTGATATCCTTAGGGGCGGTGGGGCAATATAAGTTCTAGAATAATAATCACCCTCAGCGGACTTTTGTTGATGAGATTTCGTCGCTGGACTTGCACACCAATGAGCTGCTGGCTCCTACACTGCTACTAGGACTTCAGTTTAGCTAACTTCGGAAGAGTAAATCAGTGTGGTTATATAATTTGCTTTCGTGATTTCTAATTCAGGTGCCTCTCGAAGATTTCCATTACCTCACAAGGATCCACTACAAATCAGAAAATGTACCTTATGACGGGCGCTGGGGCGAGCATGAGATTGACCACTGTCTAATCATCCAGAAAGATGTAACTGTGAACGCTAATTGGAATGAAGTTAAGCGTTATGATTACCTCACCAAAGAAGACTTGAAAAATGGAATGGGTGAGAATATTTTATAATGTGTTCATCTCCGGGTTGAAAGTACTATAACATTTTAAGAGCTTTGTTTAAAAAAAAACATACATACAATCTCCGTTATAGTTAATCTCATCTAACTTTTTAAAGCCCAAAATCTAATTCTATTCCACTCATATTTTGCATTCTATGGTCTTAAAGGATAAGATTTGTGACGCTTTTTTATTATTTATTGTGAAGAGGATTAGTTCCTTGTCTCAGTTTTAAATTTTGAACAAAATCCGAGCATTATTGGCAAAGTTAGGAACAGTTTTCTTCATGGAAATTTGATGTAGGAAAAAAACGCTTTGCCTGCCATCTAGTGTGCTTATCTGCCGCAGTGACGTCGCAACGAAAACGCTTCAAATAACATGGACAGTGACTAGGGATGTCATTAGACGCCGGCAATCCGGGTCATTCTAGCCGACAAAATTTGCTAGAATTGTCCCAAATATGATCCTATAATTGGCCATAGACATAGACTTATAGGCATATCATATCCAACTGAATTTTGGTCTCATTCTTTGTGATTTCGAACAACAAATGTACAACTGCTACATGTGTTTTGTGGAAAGAGATTAATTTAATGTAACGATAATGTTAAATGGCTTTATGTGGGTACTGAAAGAATATCCCGGTAGACAAAATAAGAATTAACTAAATAATAACATGAGTTGCAATGAGCAGTAGGTATATTGTGCATGATGCTCAAATCGCAAGTTGTTGGTTCAATGCATTGCACAGACCCCGAAATAGTGAAGAACTGGATGAATATTTTATCATTTATGACATATCATTATGTACTGTTTTTTTCGTACTTTCAGTTGTGGTTAAAATCAGTTAAATTTGCCTGTTCATGGGTCACTCTGTATTGATGTCGATGTACATGAATTTTATTAATATTCACTTTATTTCATTCTTCAGCAAATGCTGAGCGGAACAACGTCCTCTTCACGCCCTGGTTTAAGCTCATCGCTGAGAAATTCCTTTATACATGGTGGGACAACTTGAGTAACCTTGATGCCCACAAGGACCCCACGACCATTCATAAAATGTTATAAAATCCGTGATAGGCAGTAATTTATCCTAACTTATCCTAAAAGAGGTTCGTGCAATCCTCCTTTTTTGTCAAGGAAGAACTGGTACATTTCGCTGTCAATTTAGTACATAAAATGAGACAACTCTTAATTATTGATATAACACACTGAAATATGTTGATATCTTTGTGGACTATTATCTGAAGTATAATACGTGATGATCAAATTGTGCATCGGTTACATTTGGGTATAAGCAACTTGGTTTCAGTCTATATGATTATTCTTGTGATAAAGGTTGTGAACATTGAAGACTAAATCAACGAAAGAGGAATATGCGCGAGCTATTGGCTACGTTTTTGAGATTTTTGAAGGATACTAGTGTTACATATTCGTTGATATGGGACTTTGTAAAACAGTGGCTTTATCTGCATTTATATATTATGTACTTTGTGTATTATTTGCAAAATACCAGGTCTTTCACTGTGGAGGAGATCTAGCCAAAGCGTCCGATTTCTAAAGCATCCGATATTGAGTCATAGTATAGGACGCGTTGACCGTACCCCCTGTGGATTTATGAAATTATAATAAATTCTATCAAATTAAACCTGGCGTGTTTTTCTTTGGAACTATTAGATATTGCAAATATGCCGACTATAAATAGCTAAAGAGTGTATAGTTTATGAAGCTTTTTATGGGGCGCACTTTAGATTATTTATCACCATAACTTGTATTAGCGCAGCACATTCTCAAAATGAGTATATTTTTTTTTTTAAAAAAAGGCTTTATTGTTTTATTTCCCCACGAATTCACATTGGTAATACATTTCATGTCGAGAAAATAGGGGGGAAAATAGATTAACACACTTCATCATGAAAACAAAAAAATAAGATCAATCAGTCATTTAAGCTTATACAATATATATATGTACTCGAAAACTAACGCCCTATCGAATCCTACGTAACCCCCATTTAGTTTTGTGGCCAAACTAAAAACAATGTACTAATAGAAAAATCGTCCAGCAAATGAAAACAGTTCAGTCACTAATAACACCTTTTTTATTATCTAAATCAATACATGCAGAAGGAGAATCATTTGAACTAACAAAAGTCAGCAATACAAATTATTAGGTCAAGCAATCTACATTTTTGTTCAAGAATCCTTTTAGATCAGACCTTTCAGTGTTTTGTTCAATTGGAGGGATCTTTTTCCACATTATGGGCCCCTGAACAAAAATGTTTCCGATCTAGGCACACAAACCACCATAATTCAACCATCTGCAAGGCGAGTTTGTCTAGGTCGGACATCAGTGTATTTAGGCAATAGGGAGAGAGAGGAGGGAGAGTGAAAGAACCACAAGGAGGGTGGGGAAACCAGAAAGGGGGAGGATAGAGAAAAGAGTAGAGAGGGAATGGGAAAAGGAAAGAAAGGGAAGAGAAAAAGAGGGGAAGGAGAGAACGCAGAGGGCGATGCCAAAGAAAAAACGGGGGGAGAGATCAGACGGGGAGGGGGACAGCAAGGGTAAGGAGAGGGGAGAGAAAAGATGCCGAGGGAGAGGGTGGGGGAAATCAGATGGGGAGATGGAGAAGAGGATAGAGAAAAGAGGGGGAGGGGGAGAGGAAAGATGGGAAGGGGAGGGAGAGAATGAAAGAAACCGAGAGGGTGGGGAAACCAGAAAGGGGGAGGGAGAAGAGAGGGGTAGTGTAGATACAGGGAGAGAGAGAGACGGGGGAGAAGGAAGGAGGACGTCATTGTTCATTTCTGAAAGTTCACCCCAGGAATTAACAAATTCATACCATTCTTTTCATGATGAACCCTTTATTATATATATTGGACATCGTCAAATATGATTATACATTAAGACGAGAGGGCAGGGCTCGAATGCTTTGAATCGAATCAGTGAACAATCGTCGGCCAGAGGTGTCAGGCACGAAAAGGCTTTGGCAGAGAGGACAGAATTCTTTTTTTTCAGGATTATAAATAAATAGGGCAAATAATAATAAAAAAGCCCTTGGTCACAGAGCCGCATCCTAACTATTGCTTCAGCCTTCTTTCATTCGTGTTTCAGGTTTAGTAATTTATGGGACTATAGTTGAGGGTATGATCAATGTCCCTGCCAAAAATTGAGTTCCTAAGTATTATATTCTTGGAGAAAATGGAAGAAATGTCTGGCCGTCCTACATATAGGACGCTGGGTCTGTTCATTACCCTACAAACTTAGACAAGCAGCCATATATATAATAAGCTGAATTCGAATGGGAACCCATTCCCACCATACAACAAGCCACATTTTGATGTGTCTTATGTAAAATTACATGCATTTTCTGAATCTGAAGAGAATATTTGCTGATAAACACACAAAACATTGTCAAAATGGGCTGTTTCTATGGTGACTGGTAATTTTTTGTTAGAAATAACAACCAACATGGAACATGGGCATCGGATGCTGTGCAGATCTACTTAAATTCAGCTAAATTTCAGTGTTCTTCAGTTCACTCGGCCCTATATAATCTTAAAGATCTTTAATGCTTCGCCTTGGGCCTTTTCAAACACTCAATTATAAAGGACACATTGACAATGACTCAACTAATCAAAGACTATGTTCTATACTGCTAATCCATACATGCATTGCCCTATATATATATTGATCTTATTGCTTCATGTCTAAGTAATTCAGAAATACAGAAGTTTCAAATCATGTATAAAAGGTAGCCCAAAGTGTAATAAACACAACTTATAATTTGTCTTTGAGTTTTGTATGCATATACAACTAGATGTGTGTGGCACCAGAGAAGGACTATCGTCACAATTTGAGGGGAAGTCTTGGGCTATTTACTTTCATAAATATGGAATGTTTTTGTACGTTGACATTGCCCACCATCCCGCCCACTGTCCCGCCCTCCTCCCGTTGCTAGTGGCATTAAAATCGTTTCGTTTTTGTGTTAAATTCGTGCGGGAACCATCGCTGATGTATGCGATGGTTCCACACATATAAGCTTTGTTTATGGCTGTGTGGTGGATTCCCCGCTGCTATGACGTCATTACGAGCATGTTACCGAAGTTTGCACGAGTAGGCTACAGCCGAGCACGAGGAAGAAGGGTGAACAGGGAAGCCTTGGAAAACAGTAGACATGGGTTGGGGAAATCGGGTATGTGTATTACAAGTACGATATAGACACTATGAACCCCGACCTTTTCCTTCTTAAAAATGTTGAGGATGACCAATCTGGCCTTGGTTTTTGGCCTGGACTACGAAAACATAGGATATCGGGTGAGCGAGGCAATTTTTCTAGACATATTTGCAGCCTCAGAGTTGTTGGTGGCACGCCCTGTTGCCAATGGGGAGAATTAGGCATTCCCTTGGAAGCCACTAGTGCTAAAACGTCGAGTGCTGAGATAACGTTGTTATTCAGTGGCGGCCACATTGGATTTTGACCTTGAAAATGACCTTGGAACAAAAAATGACCTTGAGAAATGAATTCCTCATACTTAAAAACATCAATAAAATTGTATTGTAGTGGAGATCCACCAAATGGAAGCCAAGATATGCCATATTTACTGTTTGTTGGTGGCCATTTTGAATTTTACAGCTTCTGGCCACCAGGGGCGTCTACCAACTTGTAGCTGGTGCTTTTTAAAAATTTCAGGCCTGATCTAACACCATGCCAAATTTCAAAAAGGTGTCACAACATACACGATGCAGACAATTAGGTCCTCAAATATTATGACCTGATCTGAAAAAATGATTTTTTTACCAAAATCTGACCGTTGACATGGCAACAAAATTAAAAAATAAAATTTTTTTGTTGAAACATAGTTTTGGAATCTCCATACGTATTTGTTTACTATGGTACCCCAACCTGTACAATATAATCTTTATATAATTATTTTATATTCCCTGCAAATAACAATGGTAAATATTCTTAATGTTGGCACACATACACACACCTATTTTCTAACATAAGTGCCATGAACGATGCTAAATGAGTAATGAAATATAATCATATATATAATATACATCAGTAATTTCATTTCCATTTTTCATTTGTGCATGGTAGGCCTACGTGACAACATGAGGTACAAGGTTAAGATAAGGAAATTAGACTGTCCTATATATATATGAATGACAGGTCTTCCTGGGTGCCCTAAAATCATATTTATACATGAAGATTGAATGATTTGTCTAGTTCGTGACGGTAGTTCACAATGTTGATATTCAAATTTTTTTTTTTAAATTATTTATACCTAAGGGTGTCGTACAAATATAAATCTGAATATAAATCCAGGACTTCCAGTATTTTGCAGTATGTTGTACACTTATTGCGTGTCATGATTATATTTTCAACAAGTTTATATATATTCATTACTTGTTACTACAGCATTACTAGCTTGGTTCAATTATTTAGGGTTATATATATGATGTATTACAGAAAAATGAGTCTCAAGTCTAAAAGATGGATTTTGAGATACTATCAGATTCGAAAAATTCAAGCAGAATGCCATTATAGCGACTTGTGACTCATTTTCCTGTAACACATCACATATAGGCCTATGGGTGAGGATATGGCAAATTTAGTGAATAATTATCTCTTCTTGAAACACATTTATTTTTATGTGGCATACAACTACAGTTGTGCTGAGTATATCCTGAAAAAATGGGAACAATTAAGGGTCATGTTCATTATAATAATGTGCATTCTGGCCCTTACGTTGCCTCCCCTGGGCAACGTAAATTTTGAGCCGCTTTACGTGTCACTTAAATTTTAAGTGAAGCCTATTTAAGTACTTGGCACCGCGATTTGAACTACGTGATTCACTTAAAATTTAAGTGACACACACAACTTTTGAATTAAGTATATTTAGCACCCCGATTGGACTTACGTGGGTCACTTAAATATAGGGACATTTAGCAACCACAACGCTAACGCTAACGCTAACGTAAATTAACACTAGTTTCTCACGATAGGGTGGGCCGTATGTAATGGCAGAATTCTATCAGTTTTAGTGGTGGAGAGGCGTTTTCAGAGGGCAAAAACACACACAATTTCATGAATGTGAGTAGTGTGTTACACCTGTATACAAAGAAAAACACCTCCCGCTCATTTGTACATAAAAATGAAATCATAATTGACCATCATTTTAGTGTGAAATAGACATACGTTGGGAACGTATTGACACACCTCTTAGCGTAATTGACGTCCGTATCTCAGGTAGCAAGCTAAGAATAGCACACCTAGTGGTGACGTAGTCCTCATAAAAGATACGTTAGCGTTAGCGTTAGCGTTAGCGTTAGCGTTAGCGTTAGCGTTAGCGTTAGCGTTAGCGTTAGCGTTAGCGTTAGCGTTAGCGTTGCTAAATGTCCCTATTTACGTGACTCATGTAACGTGACTCGTGAATATTATGCATCTACCCCAATAACAGTTACCCATATAAATGACGGGAATTTATAATTGGTGTTCACTCCCATTTCCCCAAAATATTTTATATTTAAATATTTCCAGTGAATCATGCGGGGTTTTGGTAAACCTCGATGCTAGTTTACCAAAGCTATAGAATGGCTTGTGTCTGTGACAAATGTCCTGCGTGTGGCTGGTTTATGCCGACTACCTTGGCCAGTGTCTATAAAAGGTTTTCGGGAACACTTGACACTCATTCTAGGATAATCTCAAGCGTTGACTAAATGAACAAATATATGCTTCAATTATCCACAAGAGTGTCTACAATATGTCTACTAATCAATTAAACATGGCTTGGCATTTGATTTCAACATCTAAGGTAGTATTTCAAATATCAAGCAACATATCTACCAATTCTCATTACAGGACTTATCATTTTTTTTTAAACATTGCAACTTTATTTCGTTATCCTGCCATCTAGGCGTCTACAATTCTAACGTTCTCGCGCACGACCTTATGTAATCAAGGACTTATCATTTTAATATATGTTCACCCAAAGTGACGGGGATGTCTTCCCCCCACCCCCCCCCCCCCCCCTCTCTCTCTCCTGTCATCAGTATCAAGCGTTCTTTATTTTTCCCAGAAACATGCTCTATCATTTCTAGCGTGGAGGTAATAAATGATTATTGTGGGTTTGTGCCGTCTTAAATGACCGTTGCTTTGATGACAATTAAAGCTAATTAACAAATTAGGCGGCGCAGAGCTGCCAAACCTCCCGTTTCGGCGGGAGATCTCTCGTTTTTTGGACAATTTGGCAATTTCTTTCCATCCTCCCGTTTCCAAATCGAAATCTCCCGCTTTTTGCTGAAATCACATAAATCCTCCCTCGGGTACCAACAAAATAAAATCTCCGACTTAATGCAGAAATCACATGTAACTCCTGCAGGTACCAACAAAAGGATAAATGCAGCATCCTGTATTTTCCTTATGACTGCAATCACACGATGTACATACAGCAAACACACTGATGAGAAGAGTTAATCCCCTCTAATCTGGGTAGCCCATTTGATATATAAATTTAAATGTAATAAGTAAATTCATGTTTTTTTACATGACAGCCTCCCGCCCCAATTAAATGGCGACGCACAAAAGAAAACTACATTTGTTAGTCATGCGTATTTTCTAACTCGTAAAGATCAGTGATGTTAAATTTAAGGCCAAGACAAATATTTAAAAGAAAAACATTTAAAACAGATGTTCAGTTTGCTTTCAGATAGCTGGAATATTATGTGAAAATGACCTTAGAATGCACCATTTTACTCCCAGTTTTAAAAAAATTCCGGGGGGGGGGGGGGGGGATGCCCTCTACCCCCTATAGCGGATATTACTAGCTATTACTCGCGCCTATGGCACTCGTGTCTCCCGTTTTCACCTACCCTAAAACGGGAGATCTCCCGTTTTCAACCACAACCAACTTGGCAGCTCTGGTTGGGCCCTTCAGGGGGTGTTTGAACCTACCACCCCAAAAAGATGCATATCGGATCTAAGACATTGCCGTTCATGGCGGTTTATAACGACCTGCGTTCTATAAATATATATCATATCACATCTACCGTAACTCATCCGTTCCAAATTGCAGCATTTCAAGGGCTTTCAAGTAACGTTACCGTCTAAATTCCTTACAATCTTCTGAGCTAAATATTCTGTCCTTCACGTTTTGGGAGTTCCAGAGGGTTTGGGGCAAAGAAAATTAAAGATCTCTTTTACCCTTTCTGTTTTTTGGGTTGGAATATTGAATAAAGTATAAATCATTATCCTGAATATTAAAGGTTGGCCTATGGCCATGATCTAACACACATTTCAAGAATCATTCGTCACGTACAATATGCACGTACGTATACATAGTAACTGGTGTAAGACAAGATCTAAGAATTCCAATTATTGGGGGCTGGTAAGAATGGAGCAATGGGCCTGGGAAAGCAAACACTGCATGCAGAGAAACACCCGGGTCGCTAGTGAGGGGTTGGAACAATTCAGACCCGTCCGGTTCTATGAACTATTTCATGCCTCTGTTATTCGTTCTACGTTACTCCACCAGGCGGCCCAATCCCGCCAGAACACCCCCTGTTGGATTAACCGCCCCCTAGTGTCAGGCTTTAGCTCCTCTCCAGCGCTCTTCTCTCCAGTGTGTGGCTTCTAAGTTCTAGCCAGTCAGTCAGTGGTCTGCAGTGCAGGTGGAGGGGTGTGTTCACAGTGAACCTTATTCACATCCATTTCAGTTTTCCTCCTTTATTTTTCATCTCAATACTGCGAAGGTTTGAGAATTACAATAGCTATCATCCTCCAAGTTGGAATCAAATAGGAATATATCTATATGGGATGTTAGTTAACATTTAAGCTTACAGCCATCATGAGATTGAGAGAGGGACGAGGAAGTTACCATGGCAACACGCAATGGAGCATGTGTTAACGAAATATCCACACGAATAACGATATCTGTGCTTTGGAATTCTTCTTTTACACCGTAGAACTTTAATCTTGGGTATTTCTGTGTGTGCACAACTTTCTGAGAGGACACCTTTTGGAGGAAGATCTATCTGCCCGTAGGCCACACAAGTTCGACAAGACGAGGTAGGTAATTCGCGGCGACATGATAATGGCAGCTGATAGATATGTGTCCGTTATATCACTTCATCTTTTTAATGGTGAATTCTTACTCCGAGTTCTGACCTCTTCCTTCAACTTCAAGTCAAGAAAGGAAGGAAGAGCTAGAGTCGAGTTTGCATTGAAGTTGTTGTAGTGAATCATTACGTAATCGTTATCATATTCAGGAGGAGGGAGAGCTATCATTATCATCCATAAGTCGGGCATGACCTAAATGCTTTAATTTACTTGATATATGATATATTACTTGATATATATGACGTAAACAATAATTAGTTTATTAGCCATTGTGTTTATGGCTAGCTGTGACTTTTTTCCTTTTTTGTTGGGGGCTAGATGTGACTTAGTTGACAAGCCTAATCCAGGTTCACACTTGAATCTTATAACCTGTTGACACATTCTGTAAGCGACCCGAAAAGCCACACCACCATGTTACAAATTATTTTGGACCAGAAAGTTTGAGCGGTGAGAAAAAGGTCGAAATCATATGATTTATAATACGTAGTAAGAGTTTCTCATTGATCATTGTTATAGTTACAGTAGGCATACCAGTTCCTCCTCCGCGCTAAGTTAGAGCAGTTAGGTTTTGAAATTTAAAGGTCGAAATCGTATGTAACGATTTCGACCTTTAAATTTCAAAACCTCTTTACATTGTTAAAGAGTTTATCATAATTTTCAGTGTCATTCCTAGCTATTCCTGATTACGCGCGATATTCTTATTTTCAGGTGCGGATCACACGCCCGCACAACTTACCATTAGTAGCTGTAAGCACAGCGGACGCTCACTTAATTGTGAAAAGTGGCTCACTGGCAGTGGTCTTGTTACCAGGTGTGTATATTATATTTTCCAAGACAACATTATACACACTCAATACTTCGGAACTTACTTCCCGCCAAAGCCACACCATGGAATCTATAATGAAAATACAAGGATTTGTCACGTTGATCCCACCTGTGGCTAGACTATACCTACCTGTTATTCCGGTGTATGTGATGCTCCTCCTGGGCCTAGCACCTGGAGGGGGAGGATTCAATGTGGATCTAAGAACTGCTGTGGTACATGGTGCTGGAGAGGGGTCGGCTACTGGAGATACCATCCAACAAGGATCCATGTTTGGATACGCCGTTGCCCAACATATAGACCAAGCAAAAAGCTGGTAGGTTGAATTAAAATGATATATTATTTTCATTACTTTCCTTATTTAATTATCTGCAAAGCCAATGAATTCTACGTTTGGAGATAGTATGAACTAATCAAGTTTCCCATGTGTTCTGATGTAAGTATGCTGGATTCCATCTGTAGCGGCTTTATTTATTTCCTTGAAATTGCTTGTAGAAGAAACTCATGTTTGAGTTGGCCTCAGCAGTTTATATATACAGGTTTAAGAAACGTCAGCGATGTTATTCTTCTAGAAAACCAAACCAAATAGGAGAAGTAGTTAGTTGTTTTGTTCTAGGAACTATTCATGATATTTGCCTATCAATTAGTTTTGTTTGCTGAAGTTTTAAGATTCTACAGCAAGAAAGAATGCTCTAGCAAGGAATACTGACTAGGGAAAAGAGAAAATAGAAGTGGGATATTCGTTCGTGTTTTTAAATCATGTTAAATTTCACTAGTTTCAGCAAACATCTAGCTCACATCTTAGAGTAATATTATTTCCTCTTAATCTAAGCTCACATGCACGACAGTCTCAGGTTTTAGTAATAGCTTTTTGATGACATATCCTGTTCGTTGGCACCTTGATGTTAAGAAATATGTGGTGAAAATAAATGTGACTCTTATTTTAGCGTGTCGTGCTATGTATGAAAAATATCAGTGGATATAGTCCCATTTTTAAAAAAAATGAAAACGTCCCAATGCTTCGAAGATCGTGAATACTTTCAACCGACGGTCCCACTCTCGACGTCATATACAAGTTACTCAGTCACCATCTAGATTTGTCCCGTATAACATTAATTAATTTCTTCGTCTAATTGGATTTGACAAGGCTTTTTTTTTTTTCTGTGTCGCATCGTACACATGGATTTGACAAGGCACTAGAAGACTGAACGCAACCTGAGACCTCTGAACATGCGTTATTTATTGAGTAAGGTAACATGTGAAATAACTGGATGCGCAGTATGCGCCTAGAACTCATTGATAGAACATCAATGTCAGAAGCAAGAATCATGGCGATCATGAAGTGCCCCTGTTTTAGTGTTGTTGTGATTCATGCTCCCAAACGTAAGAGAAATACAAATATCGTGATAACAACAACTGCACACCCACGCCTCTTCCACGAATCACTGTTTTCTCTTAAAGGAAGCACACTTATAAATATGGTACCATCCTGTAAACTTTATTACCGTAATATCAGCATGATGACAAGAAGGCTCCAGTTCTTGTATTTTGGAACAGTTAGGAAGGTTGTTATAGATGATACTGTTAGGAAATCTCAATGGCCTGCAGTATACATTTATATATTTTACATTGCTGAATATCATCGAGTTTTTTTTTAATGCGAAATAATATTCCTTTCGTCAGTCCAAAAAGACAAAAATGCCCCTTCTAATACTAGTAGTAGGGGAGAAAATAATCGTCCCTGTAAACAATACTCTCGGCATTAGATGTAACAATGCCTCGAGTTGATAATGTAAACGTCTTCATATCAAGTTTGCAATACATGTATGCTGTTTTTGCATAAAAGCATAAAGTAATGCTGAATAACATAATCCAGCATCTGGATTATTTTTTAACGGTTCACAAAGATTATCCATTCATTTCTTCCAATGGACCCGTCGTCACCACTTCAGTCAGCATTGGGTAGCATATCTGTAATGCTACGTACATTCGCTAAGGGCTTCACCGAGGCTGCACTAGATTTTTTGACTAGCTTTGACTGTAAAGCCATTGTTATTCCTAAACATCAGTAAGTTGCATGGCGTCCCTACCATTCCGCTGGACACGCATCTGAAGCGATTATAAATACATGTGATTTGGTTTATCCCCCATCACACTCGGGAGCCGGGGGATGACCCTTGCCGTGATGCCTAAACAAACTTCCTTACTGTCCGAGACCGAGGATTACCCCTATATCCACACAGGAATAATCCTAAAAACATAAGCATGGCTACCTTTGGAGTTTTATCCAAGCTTTGATCTGAAGTTCAGGATTCCTTTCACATGTGGTGAAGTGTGTCCAGCAATTGACTGGTTTGTCATATGGTTTGTTGGTGTGGATTCCCGACTGATAACATTATTAAGATGGACATTCTGCCGGGACATAATCCACTTTAGCATACCTCGTGACTTTTGAAATCCCGCCTCCCCCACTCCAGAGCCCCCTCCCCTCCTCAAAATCCCTTTCAGAAGATGGCAGTAGCCCAGTACAATCACCAGTGTATTCATAACCCTCATCTTTCAAATTCTAGCTTTTGGCACTTCAGTCGAGTTCCTTATTGTTATTGTTACTAAAACAAAGTTCCAAGCAGGGAATTTCTGGCGCATAAATCAACACCATTACAGTGGTTTCAAATTTCCCACGTTATGCTGTGAGCTTCAGACAAAGTGGTTGTTAAAAGTAGAAGCGGTGGTTACAGGCAAATGGGAGTCCCAGCAACATATATAGATATCATATGGAATGGTGGAAGACAAAGCTTCAATTGTAGAGCTGCCAAAAAACTGATGATTGGTTCCGAGGTGGACCCAGCTAGACAGAGCCAAACATGTAACAGACGAATAAAGCAAGTCTGCAACCCCAGTGTGACATTATGTACGAGTAGACTATGTGCCTTTGGACATGAACTGGTTCTATGATTGCAGGAATGTATAGAACTAGTAATGAACATAATTTAATATGCTGTATGTAGATAAGGGTCTGGTTTATATTACATTGAAGCGTTGTTTTTTTTATTCATTTAGAGGCCAACAATTATCTAATCATTCTACAAATAAATGCTATCCTTCAAGGATGTTTTCAGACGTCGTCTAATTCATAAGTTACGTGAGTAATTAAATGGTTTACACAATTGTCATTGATGGCATTGTCATTATCATAGCACTTGTATTTGTATTTAAAGGTTTTAAAGTATTCACAACTTGCGTCAGCTTAATTCAATTGATTTCCGTTTCCCTTGGAAACGTTTCCCGATTTCAGTTACATGTAACCTATGGTCAAGTGACAGATATTGTCATCTATTGTCAATTAAATTTTCAGCCTATAGATAACAATTTATTATTTGTCATGTTAAATTGCAATTTTATGATTCAAAATTGTTGTTTTTACTTGTAACATTGAAAGTATATGAAATACAACATGTCTATCTTATTCTGAACATAACCTCTAGCATAACAAGTATTGCAGGCTAAAAAGGCAGTCACAAAGTCAAAAAGTCTAAAAGTCAGTCGTTAAGTCGAAAACAGTCAGTCAAAAAACAAAAAATGCAGTCGAAATAGTTGTAAAAGTCAGTTGTAAAGTCAGTCCTCAAGTAAAAAAAAAGTATTTGTAAAGTAAAAAAAAGTCAGTCTTACAGTTGAAAACAGTCCTGGCCAGAAGTGGAAATTTCGCGGCTCCACAGAGCCGCCAGGTATTACATAACAGGCCATTACAGCACCACGACTGAGGGTCCTGTCAGACCTAACCAAAACCATGTGTTTCATAATTGGGGCATCCCCCTCTCTCCCTTCTCTCCCCCTCTTAATACCCGGCCTCTCTCCCTCCCTGGTATAAGAATCCACCCACTCACAGTCACATCACAAATACAAAGCTTTAATATCTTTCCTCATAGTCGTCACACATTGATGAAATAAAGATGAGAATAGTTCTTATGGCTAGGAGAATACTTCCAAAAATTATTTAGTTAGTATATTTCACAATTTAAAAAAAAGTTTAAAGATGAGTGGACCACCTGCTGATTGATACTGACACCACTTGCAGATGGGTACTAATTGATATATATTTATGTTAGGGATTAGAGTCAAGGAACACTTCGCCGTACCGATATGCCCATCCCGGATGGAGCTCTCACTGAAAAGTCAGTCTTACAATTGAAAAAGTCAGTTGCAATGTCAATAAAGCCAGTGGTAAAGTCGAAAAAGTCAGTGGTAAAAGTCCATAAAGTCAGTGAAAAAATCGATAATGTCAGTCATAGAGCTAAAAAGATCAGTCGTAAAGTAAAAAAAGCTGGGGGGAAAGTCAGTGGAAAGTAAAAAAAAAAAAAGTCAAGTCGTAAAGTAAAAAAGTCAGTCGAAAAGTATAAAGTCAGTCATAAAGTCAGTCGTAAAAATAAAAAAAGTCAGTTGTAAAGTCAGTGGAAAAGTCCACTAAGGCAGCCGGAAAAGTAAAAAAAAGTCTGGAACGGTTGAAAAGGTCTGTCATCAAAGTCAAGTTGTAAATTCAGAAAAAAATCAGTTGGAAAAGTTGCCAAGTCAAAAATTAAGTTGTAAAGTCAAAAAAGCCAGTGGAAAAGTAAAAGAAGTTAGTCGTAAAGTAAAAAGAGTCAGTGGAAAAATTGTAAAAAGTTAGTTGTTAAGTCTGAAAATATCTAAGGTGAAAAAGTCAGTGGAAAGTTGAAAAAGTTGTGAAGTCAAAAAAAGTCAGTGGAAAATTTGATCACAAGTCAGTCATAGAGTCGAAAAAGTAGTAAAAAAGAAATTGATCATAAAAGTTGGTGAAAAAATCAATCGTAAAAGTAAAAAAAGTCAGTTGAAAAACACCAGTCAGAAAAGTCAAAAGTCAGTTGTAAATGTCCACCTCCAAGTTCCACCTGTCAAATGATTTACACAAGGTTAGTGTTAGAATAGATTTTAAATAGTTTGTACTCTTTCTTTTTTTTCTGCCACAACTGCACAGTTCAGTCCGAATTCTTATAAAATTATGTGTACCAGTGTACACACCACAACTGCTCTTCCAACGCCTACACCACCATGCGTTCAACCAACATCCACATTCAGTACATACCACAACTGAATACCACAACTGCTCCTCCACCACCTCCCACCACCCTGGATATGAGTTCAGACCACTTGTTAATAGGTGCTGGGATTATTGGAGGTGAGTGGGTGAGGGAAATCGGTTGCGTTATGGCTTTATCAACACATTGAAGGTTATATCAAGGGTGGGAGAGCTGAGAGGGAGGCAGTTCATGATCTTACCCAGGAAATAGAGATAGAGAAGAAGGGAGAGAGAGACAGAGAAAAACAGTATTGGAGGGTATACGGTAATCAACTTTAGCCCCTAATGCTATGGGCCAAAACTAACACACATGTGCAGAATTTTTTGTGTATAAATTTCCTTTCAATTTCTTTAAAATGACACAAATTGTAGCTAAATTTGGCTAAAATTTGGTTCAACATACACATTGAACATAACAGTAAACAAAATACAACCATATAATATCTAGTATGTATTAAAAGATACATATGGAATTATTGATTAATAGACTTTATTAGACTAAAGTATGCATACGCTCCTTTTTTTAAACCACTCTACACAAGAAAAATGACCAGCCACTGTCCACCCTATTACGCAATTTTGAGTGGAGCACATGGTGTTTGTTTTGGTGGAGGAGGAGGAGTAGTAAGGTGTGGTGGTAGGCTAGACTGCAACAGCCATACACACACACACATTTCATTTCATTGACCAAATTGCTCCAAACCGCAAATGTCATAAAAATCCCATTAGGACTGATTTTTTTTTTACCCACTTTTTTTCGGACCCACTTTTTTTTCGACAGACAGGAAAGAGATAGGTGAAAGGGAGAAAGTTAAATAACCTTGCAACTCCATCCAGCTACATTCTGTAAAATCTTTATCCTTGGATCTGTAGACTTATCTGTACATCTATTAAACTGCTTTCCAGTGTTCACAGAATTAATGGGGTTTTATCTTTGGCCGATCTATTGTTACAAAACTTGAAGTGAGGGTTCTGAACACTAAAGCTGATTTAAGCTGATGTTCAGTGTGTTGTATTGAACATGGAGGTTGGTTTAGGGTTAAAAAATAATTAGATAGAACTGTACGCAAGGTTGGAACTACAAGTGTGATTCAATGGCTCAAGTTAAAACTTTCTTTTGTATCCAACAAGCGGGCGCAGGTCGCGCGTTGGATACAAAAGAACGTTTTAACAAGAGCCATTGAATTACACGAGTAGTTCCAACCTTGAGTACAGTTCTTTCTTTATACTACGACTTGGAAATATTTAAAAAAAACGCCATTCTTACGCTGTTAGGCTGGCCGCATGTCTAAGACGTGCACCATCTTTGTTTTGATCATGCCGAATCATGGCTTAAGGTCGTCTCTGATTGGTCAATGCAGCGATGACGTCACCATACTGACCATTTCTGACCAATCAAAAACGTGTTTACATCGGCGGCCACGCCCTCTTTATTCAACGCGTACAGAAACAAACAAACTATTAAATGGGCGTATTCTTCCTGCTCAACGTGAATAACCCATTCAGTCGTAGTATAAAAAAGCTATCAGAATTAGTCATTATGTAGCTTGATTTGTAAGGCGATACTCTTCCATATCTTATCAGTATAACACTATCCAGACAGTAATACATACATTTTATGGCCGTATTTCTGTTTGACTTTTTTATTCACCTTATATTACATCAAATTTAATAGTTGACCTATACAATAGTAGAACATAGCTATAGCTGCCATACCAGGCTGATATCGATAGATATCATAGTATGTGGCTGTTGTATGCTTTCTTGTTACTTTCAGACTACATTAGCACAATTGCTCTACAATCCAAATGTACACCAGTCATACAGTTGGCCATGAGTGTGGGGATAAGTTGAGGGACTGGGAGTGGCAAGGCCAGATGCTTAGTGAGATAATTAGTCATTTAATAGAATAATCTTTTATTTGTCAAAAGTTACATTTAGGTTGACAAACAGGGCAACAGGCTTCTGGGAGGTTCCCAGCTCTTCCAACTGTTACCTTCATGTACAAAGTCCTGCCCAGTCCCATCCATATCAGATGGCACATGGAGGGGATACCAGATGGGATCTGAATCAATGATTGATGTTTATCTACCACACCTATTTATTTCCTCATTATTGTCGGAAATAAATAGCCGGGTTGAAGTGGTGAGGGACAATAATCAGAGCAGGGTGCCACTGGAACTGCATCCAGGCAAAACACAGTGGTTTGTGACGTCACGTGTGGGACAGCATGGGTCCAGAAATTTAGCCCGCTAGAGGATATTATTTTCTTTTCTTTTTTAAATTGATGTTATCATCAATCTAATTGAATTGGGGTGAGATCTGTCAATCATTGATAGCATCTTGGATCCTCCCATCCTGGATATCAGTGTGAAGAATCTGTTGATTCTGATATCAGTAGATGGGATCAGAATCATGCTGGTAATGGCTGGGAGGGGGAGGGGATGGCGTTTAGGTGTGAATTAAAGGGTAGATAGACCATGTGTGAATTAAAGTGGCAAGCTGAGAAATAAGATGCCTCATATGCAAAGTGTTAAAGGGACCAACAGAATTACATGGACTGACCAGTCATATATGGGATAAGGATTTCATGTGTTCTGTCTCCCCTTCCACTCCCTCCTACTATACCTCCCTCTCGAATTTTATATTTAACTGACATCAATCTTCGTTTGCAATCTTCTACATGAACCGGAAATAAATATATAAATGTAAACTGATCACTCTTAACTATTTCTTGTTGTTCTTAAAGTTGTCGTTTTTCTCACTTTTAATGACTGCCCACCACCCCACCCTGCTTCCACCATGCTCTCTTCCTTGTTAGTGTTATTGTGTAGGCCTAATACCTGCTCCACACAGTACCGCCATCGCCGCTACTCTGTGCAGGCAGGCAGACAAGTGTGTGCATACTAACCACTGACAAGCATCGGTGCCGTGTGCAAAGGGAGTGTTGGCTTTTGACTCAAAACAAATTTCGCGCCACTTCTTAGATTTAAAATTGCTAGTTTCCTTTACCATATTATATATAAGTTGTTCCATAAAAAGGCACTGTAACGAACACAAGTTTCCTTTGAGAGGATCCAATGGTGGTCATGTACATGGGAAAACATAGAAAACAGGGCGATATGTGTGGGTTGTATATATGGGAGTAGACACTGATGGTTGGGGCAACGTAAGGAAGTTCGGAAGTGGGGCTAATCCGCCCTCAAGAGGGAGGGTCGGTTGCGCTTCATCCAGAAAGTATCCGCACAAGGTATTTATTTGTAGGAAGTAAATGGGTTATATTTCAACGCTTTTAGATTGTTTTTATTTTAAATTTCCGACGAATTACCCTCCACCCACCCGTCGCATCACCCCACGTCCCACCCGGGCCTCGGCGCTGTTTATTCAGTCAATAAACAGCGCTATCCATTTCGAATCCCATTTGCCGGTTACGTTGATTAGAGTGAACGTGACTTCCGGCTCGTACGGAACGGAACAAGGGATCGGAATGGTCAACGCGATAATGGCGTGGATGTAGCTGTGTTGGTTGAGTGTGGAGGTTGAAACGAAAACCAATTGTGGAATTGTGAGTACCTGAATCGACAATCTAAGTACGCTAGGCTGTAGGCAACAACCTAAACTAAGTATTCCATGCGTCAATAGACATTCTCAGCAGGGAAATTATTGAATGCAGGCAGAGAAGTAACCACATGGAGTAAGAGGAAATTCGTTGGACACTAGTAGTCTGTGCACCGTTCAAAATTGTAAATAGAGTCATTCTGACTTCTTCCAAGGAAGAAGCGGAGGGTGCCGACCGTCTAGTGCTATACACACTGAAAGGCCACTAAGGATAGCAAAATCCTTCATTCCCCAAGTCCCAAATCCAGCGGGCGAGTGCATGGTTTCAGTTAGTAATGACCCGGTAATTTACAATAAGCAAAACGGCTCACTCAAAGGCCTAAGTAGGCTAGTATTAGTACATTGCTAGGGGGAGAAAAGTCATGAACTACTGATTATGATGTTCATAAAGTGTTTTGCAGAAAAATTTGGAAGAGATTCCACAAGGTTTTGCACAGTGTGATAACACACCGCTTTAAAAGAGGGTGTAAGGACACAAGGCTTGTGGCCTCTTGAACCCTATGAAATATTGACCAGAAATTTCAACTATAGAAACTTAAACTTTGAAAACATATCCTGCAGCATGTTGCCATGTTTATATTAACATTTAGCTCATCATGATTCTGCATTGCATGGAGAAATCCTATATGCCACATACCAGACCTTATAATCATAATGAACCCACACCAGGTCATTTCCCATATAAATGAGGGGACTTGAATCTTGGCGGGTGGTAATAGATGGGAAGGAGTAGCGGACTGAAATGTTACCGCAGGGTTTGACGGGTGGTGGGCGCTGCCAAAACAAATGACCAAACTCACAAGTTTTTCTCTGCCATTTCGCCAAACCATTTACTACTTCAATAATATAATGAGTAGGATATTTTTTGTATCATGACCTGTTTCTACAAGAAGTCGAGTGGTAAGATGATATACTGTATTGTATATTTATTTTAAACAGTGTCAGGAAAACATTTGGAGCCATTTGGGGAAGAGTACAACCTGTTGCCAACAATTCATGTTTTATCATGATATTATTTTCACTATTGGTTGAGCTTTATCCATTAATGAATGTCTCACATGAGCCATGCCATGCAGGGGATGGATTAGACAAATTATTCATCTCTACTCCCCATGTAGATCAGGGATGGAGGCTGCGATGTGGGCTAGGGATGGATATACAATATATTTGTTAATTACGGTCTGTTACATTCTAATAATGTACCAAGACCTATCCATTTACATTGATATTAAACTCTACAAGAGGCTTTGCCTCTTGACCCTTCATGGGCCTATTATGGGCATACAGAACGAAAAAGCTGATGAAAAGAGGTTTAAAAATTCTCTATACAAATGAATAATATTTATATGGTGCACGCAGCTTCTCATTATCTAGTTTGTGTAGCTTTTGAGTAGGGATATTTACAAAGTAGGGAATCGTTTAGAACATGTATAGCTATTCTAATGTTTGTTTCGCATCATTTGGGGAAAACTAAATGAAGAAGTTAAGACATTTTCTTGCTTTCATTGTAGATATATTCAGGCACTATGTTGGTACCAAGTAGAGCAAAGCAAGATGGTCTTCTCTATTAACATTCACATGAGAGCCTTTATATTATAGCATAACTCAGATTAACCTTAAACAAGCTAAATTACTGGGCGACCATTCTCCAGCTTTCTCTGGACCATTCTCTGGCTTTCTCTCTCTCTAAATCCGCCCGATAGGCTCATAAGATCCAGATAAGTCTGATGTACGGACTGCCAACTTGTATTCTAACATGGTTTTATCAAATCACTGGGCTCTCTCTTGGAGGTAAGTGGGGTGGGGAGGTGGGGTGACGCCTGTCTGCGATTACATAAGCCTATGCTATGGTTGAGATTGGTGAGAGGAACGCCGCTGCTCTGCAGCAGCACTGTGGTGAAGATTTGCGGTATGTAAACAAACAACGTGGACTTGGAAATTTACGGCCAAATTCGGTAATGATATTTACAAAAAGCAAAACATCTCACTCAAAGGCCTAAGTAGGATAGTATTAATATATGCCAGGCAGAGAAATATCTTGAAACACTGGTTATAATATATGTTCATAAAGTGTTTGCTATAAAAAACAGGTCTCTCTATGCCTCGTTTTGGTAGCAGGCTTTGCCTAACCAGGGTGCCTTTGCCTTTGCCCAAAACTCAGGCTCAGCCAATTGAGATCTCGCACTGTACATGATTTATTAATATCTCTTTATTTAGGCCTTTGAGTGAGTAGTATTTTTTCCGCCAATTTCCGTCGACACGTTTTCACATTGTTTACCATGCCTCGTTGCGCAATGCATGCATTACATAACGTTAATCACCGCGGTGCGTTCTGGCATTGTTCTGTGATGGAGGATGGGGCTCAGTGGTTGCAATCGGGAAGCAAAAACCTGTTTCTGTCAACGTTTTCCTTCTGTGCGCCTATATCATATAGGCCTATGTGGCGCCTGTTAAAATCTATACTGTTAAAATCTATACATTTAAAAAGACATCTACTAAGGAGAACCTCTGTTGGTTAGGGCTCTTGAGACCTTAAATCAACAAATCGACATGGCCGTTTCTTAGATCGACAAAGGCATCAGTGACAAATGACAAAAATAATTTCTTAGCCTGAAAAATCGACAGACCATACTAGCCCTCAGCTTAGAGTAAAAGGGACAGAGGGGAGTCAGAGGGAGATGAAAGGTTCCATCATCTCCGCCGCCCAGCAGGGTGATTAGCTCTTATCTGGTCATTAGCAGTGGAGTGCCCCTCACCATTTTAAATGACTTAATTGCAATTTTAAAAAATCATTTTAACTTTTGAGTTTTGGTTACCTGTATCAGAATTATTTCCATACAACATCAAGTAGGTACTAAAGAGCAGAAAAAATGTCCTTCCCCAGTTCAAATACATGCAGTACAAGTGGAGATATCAAGTACCAACTACACAAAATTCATCATTTTTACCTGCATTTTTCCCCATGCGACATTGTGCGACACCTTAACCACATATACCACAGGAAAGCTACATTTCTCAAAAATCACATACTCAAATCCCAATAATTAGGACGGATTAGGAAATATAAAAATCTTGAAAAGAAAAAGTTCTTTCAAATGAGTGTTCCAAAGAAATTTAACTGTAACTTGATTTGTAAGTATAGTAGAGAGATAAATCGAATACCAAAATCATGCTTGCAATATTGGGAATATAATTCTGGAAGAGTGCAATGTGTATGAATGATAGTTTGTATTAATCATGTACCAATAATTAATATCCAGCAATTAGGTCATGAGGTTCTGGAGAGGGGTGGGCATCGGCGGTGGCATCGGCGGTGACCATCATGGTGCACAAAGCCCTCCTGCACCACAGGTGGTTCCCCTCATCTTTGGGCCGGGAATCAGCAGGGAGTAAGCCATAAAATTCCGAGAACTTAATCTGTTTCTTTTCTTTTAATCTAAGCCCTCAGCAACACAAATTCGGCCTAGTTACGAAAATTAAAACGACAAACGACAAAGGAATTTTCTTAGTGGCAAATGACAATTGCTTTTTCTTTGTAGCGACAAGAGAAATTATAGACACCTCCCCCTCCCCCCCCCCCCGCGCCTGAGGAACCCTTTGGTTGATAGAACACTGAAGAAATATATCAACTCCACCTACAGAAGTCCATTCAAATGGACCCGAACCAGGGGAAGTCAACCGTTTCCCTACCCAAGAAAAAATGATTAATTGAGTCGGCCCGCCGCAAAATTCTAGCGTTCATTCCTCCTTTAATGGTTACCACTTGCCGCCGAACAGGTAACTAGTGGGCGGGAAGGTTGAGTAGCCTCCCACTGAGTTATCCCCATGCAGCACTCCCAGAAGTTCTTCCATGAGTTGATTTTCCATTCCCATTGATCTCTTCATGGACCTCCCTTTAAAGTGATTCTTCTAAAGAGAAACCAAGTTAAGAATAGGGATTGTGAGACAGCGTAATGGTCATAATATATTGTCTAAGATGAAATATCGAGTCAGCCAAAGAGTATTCCAGATATGTTATATTATAACAACGAGAGTAAATTCAAACTCGTTGATTATAACAACCAGGGGCGGATCCAGGAGGTAGACCCGGGGGGGGGGGGGGGGGCACAGGCAGGCAGACTTGAAATTAAAAAAATAATCATTGATAGTTTATTGCACTGATTCCTTTTAACTTGATATTATATATTCAGTGATATGAGCATTACAATGCTTATTTAGTACTAGCAAAGCACCCGTCCTCCGGACGGTCACCCTCTCTCCCCACACTTCCCCCTCTCCCCCGTTTTCCTCCCCCTCTTCTTTGTCTCTCATACCTGTTTTCTCTCCCAACCCCATCTCCGATTCCCGCCCTCTTCCTCATACTCCCCCTCTTCGCTTTCTCTCTTTCCCCTCTCCCTTCCCCTACATCCTCTCCCTCCCCTCTTTTCCCGCCCCCTCTTCTTTCCCTCCCCCTCCCCTCTCCTACTCCCCCACCCTCTCCCTTTTCTTCACTCTCCCCCTCCTACACCCTCTCCCTCCCCTCTACCTCTCCAATACCCCCACCCTCTCCCTTCCCCTCTTCTTCACCCTCCCACTCCTCTGCATGTAGTTAGGTCCCCCTGGAAATGATGTAGTAGGTTGTGGGAGGTTTTCCAGGCTATAAATTGAGTGTGGAGATCGCAATTTAAAAAAGGCTTCAAAATCACGTTTTCACCCCAGATACCTTCACACACCACATACATCCTCCTGAAAAGAACAAATTCCGAAAACATGTGAGACAAAGAAACCCCTCTTTTTAGTTACTCTTGTCTACCTCTTTTCGTAGAAATCGCTCTTCCATTATATTATATGAGTGAGTGGGTCTAGTACTGGAGACACTGCTTCTTAGTCCAAATTTATTTGGACAACATGATCTGGTGAGGTTACAAAACTATTCAGCTGGCATAAATTATGTCAGAAACACGATCAGAAATCGCATTTAACATATAATTTTAATTCATCATGGGATGCTGCCCCTGACTACCCCCTTGAATATATCGTGGGTTCTTCACAAATTCTCCACCATATTTTCATTACAGGGCCCCAGGGACAGAGCTAATACTAGAGCAAATGTCTGTGTACCTATCCCCAAGTGTTGGCCACTGTTGGCGTATATAATAACACATGGAGGCAATACTTCCCTTAGTGTCCCCTTTCCTGATATACCTGTTACTGGAAGCCCTTAGGCATGGCTTACGCTACAAGTTGAATCTTGACATAATTATGTCTGACATCTTGATCTACGTTCTAAGCCGCGGGTCGCGACAGCGGCAGAAGGCATCTCTTTTTGCTCTCAGGCAATATTTCACCTGATTGGTATTTATTGCCAGGGTTACCACCCCGCGAAATTACCTCTGAAACATTTAGTTAAAAATTGTACGCGTTGATCCTGGAAATGGGGCCTCCTCTGATTTTAGAATTAAGACATCTTCTGAAGTATACCACAGAAGATACATTGTTAGTTCATGCAACTTTAGATCATTTTGATCCCGAAGAAGATCCATACTGTAGTTGTGAACGATGTGAACGATGCGCAGCGTGTATTAAGTAATGCTCAGAGTAGGAAGAACATGACGTAAGACACTAGCTGACACTGCGCTATCTTTCCTCCATCCTGTCAGGATCGGCATTGCATGCGGTCCGAGCATCAAAGACTCCATGTGCAGCGATGCTATGTTGTCTGACGTGACCCCTTGGGGTATTATGTAAGTGTTAGGCAAAGTTAATAAATACCTAGCTTTGGTACGCTGTGTGAGAATCTTTTCAAAGCTTCTACTTATGTTGCTTTCAAAGATTCTACTTATGTTGCCATTTGTACTCATGATCGATCATACTTGGTCGATTTTTCAGTGTAGGACATTCATTCTCTTACTTAAAATTGGTACAATAATACCTGTACGTAAACAGCTGACCTTCCAGGGCCCTTAAAAATCAATTGTAGAATTTCCCGTTTGGCCAACCTCTAA
This sequence comes from Sthenelais limicola, assembly GCA_942159475.1. Lineage (NCBI taxonomy): Eukaryota > Metazoa > Annelida > Polychaeta > Phyllodocida > Sigalionidae > Sthenelais > Sthenelais limicola. Next base: position 112,132,228 of record OW804096.1, read on the forward strand.
GATCCTCCCGGGATACATTCAATGTTTTTCTGGGTTTATTCTAATCATATTTAACGCGCTCAGAATTATATTCTTGAGTTTAGCAGTGAGTGGTCTGATTATCATTCCTTACACCCTCATGAACTCGTGTATTCCTGAATTTACCTGTTCGAATACATTCGCCATGGATCTTCAATTACCCCAAGTAAATTGTTAAACCACCTTAGACAGGTCTTAGGAACTGAAGTAACCAAGTGCCCATCCTCCATATCCTCCATTTACCTAATGGCTCCTAATGGTTTCCCACAGACTCAGTGGTCATCTGCACCCCCCCCCCCTGCCCCCAAACACACACACACAAGGACATATCCTTATCCCCTAAGTGAACACTCATATTCCATAAACATATTCCTCCTTCGGGATACTTCATAAGCCTGAACGGCAGAAGCTTGGACTGCCCAGTTTGTTATTCACAATACTGGGTAAACAAACATGGGGGAAAGATAGGAGATGTTTGATCCGCATTTCAGTCAGCAACTCGATCTGTTGTGTGTACAACTGTACAGTTTTACCTAGTCTTCATCTGAATGGTTCTTTCATGGCCTTCTTAGAACCTTAGGGGAAACGCTAATTCCAAATAACGTCATAACATGTAACCGAAGATAGTAATTCCTCTATCGGTGTTTGCATGATTTCAACCTTGCATGTGATAAATCATGTTTTAATTGTTGTACCACTGAGATTCTAATATAAAGCTTTCATATTAGAATTAAAATCTAAGGCAATGAGCAGGTGTTACTATTTCACCATATTTTATTTAGTCTTAAAGTAGAAATAAAGAATGAATCAATCAATCAAATCACAGATCTCTATATTTTAACTGGTCTTTGGCTCATTCACAATTCCTCCTAAGAATGGATACTCATGCCAGTGTAACGTCTCTCTTAAACATTAGAAAGAAAACTATGTCTTGTGTCTATTAGTTCTGCCTTACCACAGGAATTATAAAACGTGTTTCCAAAATCTGACTCATGGTGACATTTGGTCCGCCTACATTTCCCTAGATGGCTATCATGTATCTACCAAGTTATCCATTATATCCTGCTATGGTGTTCTATAATTCCATCTGTTCATCTATTCAATAATCTCATAAATGTTTCTATTTCGTTTGCAGGCTATTAGTTGGAGCCCCTAAAGCACAGACATCTCAACCTAATATACTTCAGGGTGGGGCCATATATCGATGCCCCATCAGTTCAGATTCTCCATGCCGAATCATTCCATTTGATAGAAGGGGTACGTGAGACCAATCGTTCCTTGGATTCCTCAATTGTATTTTTTCATTATCGATTGAAAGATGAAGCTGGTTTTTTACTTCTGAATTATTTGTTTACGATACTTCCTTCAAGGACAGTTCTTTGTTTAATATTTACTCATTAATTATAATTATATATCCTTAGTTTAGACCGATTATTGAAAGTTTCACTCCTCGTCGCTTATTAATAACATCTCTACCTTTGTAGGTAATAATATTAAATATGATGGGAAAGGGGGATACGTTCCCATTGAAAATAAAACACACCAATGGTTCGGTGCAACCGTAGCGAGCTCAGTAACTAATAATGTCATCGTGGTAAGTAGTCATTTTGTCAGTTTCATTTTCTTTCCTGAAAGTTCATTCCATATAACAATTAGTTATGTGATCCATTTCATATTTCTTAGACACAAGCCTCCTGGCTTTGACTACCTCTTGTGAGTGTTCTCGGTCCCACAGTAAATCACATAAACCCTTTGCAGGGAGAATTTTAACAGCCGTAGTTAAAAAGGATTTCCCACGTATGTTGCACCGACTTTAACCCTAGAGATTTGATCCCAATTGATCCCAACATGATTATAGACTATTGGGCCAACACTTTTTCATACCCCTAGGAAATTCCAGTGAAATGTTTTTCAACATCATGATTTTAAGCTCTAATGCAACATTTGGAGACAGCAGATAAAATCATAGCTAACAATATTTCTCCTCTCCCCTATAATTATACCCTTAGTTTAGTAATCTGACCCTAAATTGATTAATGTTTCCCATGAAGCAAATGAAATGGGTACAAGAATTATTGGGTATCTATACAGATAGTGTCACTCCATTTCCCCATGTTATTTCCTATTCATGTATTCCGACATTCCGACGCCTATATTCCTGGGTGTAAATCGTGATGGACAACCCATGACATATTGACCTTTTGTTTGGTGTTTAGGGTCAAAGAATACATTCCCACTTTGATCGAGACTTGTGAATTCCGTGAACTACAGTGACTGACCTATAAATTAGTAGCAGTATCTTTAGAATCAATTCCATGTTTTCCAGGGGCGGTTGTCTATGTGATGGACCAATGCAAACGCTACGAATGAATACATGTATACATCTTGGGTTAAACATCATCTGAACTCAAATGATCTGCCTTTCTTTCTTGTTCAATATGATGCGCGGGAAGATCATAATAATGCTTATTTTCTTGCTTTCCATAGGGATGTGCTCCCCGTTATGTATACTTCTCCGAAAGATTAGACAAAAGAGAACCCGTAGGAAATTGTTTAGTATTAGAGGGAACGAGTCAACAATCAAAAGAATATTCCCCTTGTCAATTAGGTAAGTGATTATCATGTACTATCCAAATGTTCTTCTTCAGCTAGTTAACTTTGCATCTGATGAAATACATAATGAGCCAAATGTCCTTAGTTATCCAAGGTAGAGTCGTATTTTTTTTATTTTTTTTTAACGTTTTTATTTTCATTACACATGATGAAAAATGCAGTGGAAAGTATCGCTGAAACTCAGCGTTCTTCTAGGTCGGCTGCATTATGTTCTATATAATAATATCTTCCTTAGTCATGAAAAACGGTGAATACCATTAATAAAGTTATTAGTCATAACAATATCAGCAGTGTTATTAAGTTAAATTATACAAAACGGAACAGATGATTAGAGAAATAATGTAAGATGAAAAAAAAAAAAAAAATGTTACATATCTATACAGTAAACATTATCAATTGAGGTGGGAGCATAGGAACGAGAGCGAGCCGGGTGAGCGGGTTTTTACTTAACCCTTATCAAGATAAAATCTTTTAATCTGGGTTTTAAAAGACAGTGCATCTTCTATATTTCGGAGTCTAACAGGTAAGTTATTCCAAACTGACGAGGTTTTATAGTGAAGTGATTGGATATCTGATTCACGTTTAGGGATAAATATTTTCAAGGTTGGGGCATCATGTTGACGAGTCGCTCTTGTTGCTGGCAGGCTATCAGAATTTCTCAATTTTGTCACTGAGAGGAATGCTAATTTGGACAGGAGGAAGTCAATTCTATTTTCAAGTTTCATTGTTTTAGTTATTGAATGTATCTCATCAGTAGGGGTTCTAGGGTGACATTTGAGAGCAGTTTTCAATGCTTTATTTTGGAGTCTTTGTATCGTCGATAGCATTTTTTTATTACATTTACTGATAAAGGGGGCACAATAATCTATTATGGACAATATATTGGCTTTAACCAGCAGAACTGCACTTGCTTTGGTTAAGTTGGGTCTTATTAGTGATAATTGGTATATTCGGTAGTGCAGTGATTTTGTAAGTTGGTTTGCCTGTTCTAGAAAATTTAGTCTGCTATCAATGTTAATTCCTAGATATAAATAGTTAGGAACTTGCTCAATGATTTTCTCATTAATTTTGAGGGAGATCTGCGTAGTATTGTTTTTCCTCCTGCCAAATAGCATCGATTTAGTTTTACTAGTGTTAACCAAGATTTTACTTTGTATGGACCAGTTGTGGAACTTTTCAAGGTCAGCATTCATTACATTAGACAATTCATGAATATTATCGCCAGTAGCATATAGAACCGTGTCATCTGCGTAAAGTATGTACCTGGAAGTCAGCTGTAGTTTATTGATATCATTGGAGAATATTAGGTAGATAATCGGTCCCAGGATTGATCCCTGAGGGACACCACAATCAATGGGTAATTCCTTCGAAAAACAGTTTTTCACTGTTACTGATTGTGTTCTATTAGCTAAGTACGATTTTAGCCAGCTCAGTGAGTGATTAGTAAATCCAATTTTCTCCAGTTTTTTTAGAACAATGGGGTGGTTAACGCTATCGAACGCTTTGCTAAAATCGATAAAAGCAGCCGCAGTGAAAAGATTATTATTATTGTTAATATTTATAGAGTTCACTAATTCATACAGCGCTTCGTGTGTACTTCTATTTTTTCTGAATCCATATTGGTTGTTGCTAATTATCTTATTCGTGTCGAGATGATGCCAAATTTGTGTTGCTATAAACTTTTCCAATAGCTTCCCAGCTATGTGGGTTAGAGCTATAGGCCTTGTATCTTCAGGTATAGTCGGATTATTTTTTTTGGGAATTGGTTTCACTAAAGCTGACTTCCAGGCAAGGGGAAAACTCCCACTAGATATAGACAAATTCATAATAAACAGAAGTTGGTTTGGTAGGATACTAAAAACATCTTTGTATAACTTTGAACTTAATTCCATGCAGCCGGAGGATTTAGAGGTATCAATATCGCCTACTAAATTATTAAGGATCTCCAAGGTCATTTCTTTGAATGATGGGCATTCTTCAGTGATTGTTTCCTCATGTAAAATTAATGGGTTATCGGGGATTTTTTCTTGGATTTTTTTTCCAATCGCACAATAGTACTTGTTCAGGTAATCGGCTGAATCTTGGGGGCTCAGTTCAAGGTTATTATGATCATGTATACTAGTAATATCTCTCCCTTTTTTTGCTACAATTTCATCAATGGTTCTCCATAGTTTTTTCCCATTATTACGATTGATATTCAGGAGATTAGTATAATGGCGAGTTTTAGCTCTACGGAGGAGACTGTTAACATAATTCCTCTGGATCCTGGCTGCTTGGATGTCATGCACATCTTTAGAAATATTTGCCAACTTATATAGTTCATCTCTAGTTTTACAGGCATCAGTAATGTTACGATCATACCATTCTGGTTTACAGCTTCGAAAATGATGGGTTCTCAGAGGGGCTAATTTATTTATAACATCCAGTATTATCTTAAAGTACTTGTTCCAGGCTTCATCAACTTCTTGGGTGTCGTAAAATTCAGTCCAATCAACATTATCTAAGAGAAGCTTTAAGTTATCAATATTATACTTTTTCATTGATCTAATTTTTTTTGTAATTCCCGGGTTTTTAATAACTTTAGGGTGCTTCAGCACAAGATAAATAGGCTGGTGGTCGGAAATATTATAGTTTATAGTACCTGCCGTAGCAGATTTGGCAGTTCTGAACATAAAATAGTCCAATACGCTATCCTTAAATAAGCCGTATCGGGTGATATGTTTAGAGGTGATACTCAGGTTAAAGTCGCTAACAAATTCATGAATACGTTTACATTTAGTATTTGATCGGTCTAGAAGATCTATATTAAAGTCACCGAGGAAGATCAGAGAGCCTGGATGCTTCAAGTTTTCATACGCTTTCCCTACCAGGTTAAGCCTGTTAATACAGTTCTGAATATTAGCCTGGGGTGGTCTGTACACTAGGCAAAGGAGAATAGGCTTCATATTTTCTTTGACAATAGTAAGGCATAATAATTCAGCGTCTTCGTCGCTTGCTCCCAAGTCGCTATGAATTTCATAATGATAGGTGTTCTTCAAGTAAAGACATATTCCTCCCCCATGTTTCTCATTATGCGTTCGATTTAGATTTATAAGGTTATAGTTTCCTTGTTGAAGAAGGGGGAGGCAAGCATCGTTTCTAATCCAAGTTTCTGTAAAGCATACAATATCAATGTCGGAATTTAGAATGTCGTTTCTAATTTGATCGATCTTGGGAACCAGTGACCGCACATTGAGGTGAATTATTTTTAAGCCTTTGTAAGATTCCAATTTGTTCCAGGTTTCTAGTTTGATTTCAGTCAGTAGGGAGGCCATTGGGGAGTGTTATGAATACAAATACAAGGACAAACTTGCCAGGGGAGGGCCGGGTTGACCGTGATGATTATCATCGTCGTGTCTCGCCAACCCTCCCCCAGCAAGGCCTCTCCGCCCATGCAAGGGAGAAGTCTATGAATCGGATACAGTGCATTGGCAATATCAAGTATACAGTTGACAGTCATACGAGGCAACATACTCACAAAATTATATTGTACCAATAGTATGGTGTTTGGTGTGGCCTACCTGAGTTTGCAGAAAAAATGATAAAAGGTAAGATTTCCAGTGGACACGCAGGTTCAGCAGGGCAGTCTAACCAGTAATTCCAGGACAATGGTAACAAGAGGAGTGGACGAGAGGCCAGATCAGTTTGCGATGAAATATCGTCGTCGGTCATTCTCAGCCCCTCGTCCAATCGTTCTAGAGTGATATAATTAGAAAACATCAAACATCAGGCACAGATATACATCGTTCTAAATACAACTTCAATAATCAAGTCCAAAAATAGGGGGAGGGGGAGTGGTCAGGTCCCAAGCGATGATTATCATCGTCCGGTACACCAACCTCTCTCTCCCAAATTGCAGGCATAGTAATACATATGTACACAATACACAGTTCTAGGATTGCAATTCTACCACACTTAAAGTCATTATTAGCTAGTTTAAACACTTGCTCAAATGAACCAATAGTTAGCAGACAATAGACAGTCAGTACAACTACATAATTACAAACAAATGGAAATATACATGTGAATATTATATTATATTATGAATATTTTGTTAAAATATGTGAGGTATTGATTCTTTTTATCTTGAAGGAAATCGAGAATAATATAATATGTGCATGTATGTTGTTATAAGCCATGCCCATCTGTTTTCCTCCCATTTTGCCATGCACGGAGTGTAAACATTCCTAGTATTTATGTTCACCCATATACCTAAACGTGCATCATGGTGACATTTCATGCAACCATTGGGCCTATGGCCTTTGTTGAACCTTTTTGCTTTTACCCTGAAATGTGTGTGTTACCGTTAATTCCCCTGTTCGGTTTGTGTAGAGGTAGACTTCAACACAAGACCTGACCAGTACCAGAAACAAGACAAGGCCATGTTTGGTTTCTCAGCCGTTGTGTCGGATGTGAGTGTTAGCGTGCACATAATGATTATTTATCTCTCATGGCACCTTGTATATTAATGCATGATTTACTCAGGCTAGTTTGGCTTCAATATTTTGCTTTCGAAAAAAAATGCATTGAGAACTGCTTATTAAAGAGGGCAAACGTTGATAGAAAATTCGAGGGGACATTCCCTAGATGTTTATACATAAATTGCCCTGGTTTGAATTCGTGCGATGTTACAGTATAATTGCATATAGCAGGACGCATTTGGCATGTCGGGATATTATATATGAATTTTCACTGGATTATAGAACTAACACTTTTGAATTCATCAATGTGGATCATGACTCATTGGAGATCCATTAAATCTCTATTTTATACATTCTGCACAGATGGATATTCTCAAACTGTGATATTCCCTACGACAATCATGATCGTGACAAAATCCCATAATTATGTAGAAGATAGGATAGCTTTTGATTTGATTACCTTATTATTTGATTATTTTTCTATTATTATAAATGTATTATTGAGGTCAGTAGTTGCTGTGAGCGTCGACTGTACTTGTTGTAATTGAATTGAAAACCTTTTCAATCAATCAAAAATTGCTGTAGAAGCAGCTTTTTAAAAAATGTTATTCGGCTTAATTCGCATCCCGATGAGTTAAAAACAGGAATATTGAAGATTTTCAAAGCTAAATAATATCTTTCAAAATAAATTGAGACCCTGTTCTTTCATGCATGAGGGTAAACCTGTATAATAGCTATGTTCAGAAGAATTTTCAACAGAAAAATGTTATTCATCTGTCTAAAATCTTAGAAAATATCCATTTTCCCCACATACTTCAATACTAAACTTTGGTGGTCCCTAAAATGAAAAAGAATATGGTGAGATGCATTTCTTTTTGCTTTTTGTTATCACCCAACCATGTTCTTTCTCAACACAAAGTTTGGAAAAAATAATCCTTATTTTTCATTCACTAGTTCTCTCCTTCCTTGCGGGAGCCTGCAGCAGTGCATATGACAGTGGTTTATCTCTTTAAACTAAATTACCGGGACCGACATGAATCCTGGAAATACGTTAAGGGGTGGTATCTTAATAATTTGGTGATATACTAGTTCCGGAGTTTATTCCCCCAAAATATTCATTTGGCATTAGCCTATATAGGAGATTCTGATTCTGATTTATATTCTAACAAGCGCAAAATGGGAATAAGCAGGTATGTTGAGGTTGAAGCCTGTTGTATCTCAAATAATATTTGTCATAATAACTTTCAAGAGACAGTTTGCAATTGAAACATTCAGTTCGGACTACTATATGGTATGTGTTGTCAAAAACTTGTTCAATTCACGGACACAGACAAGAGCATTTTGCAAACGGGATAATCCCTATATCTGTAGGCTGATTTAATTTTAATGACATCTAATATTGTAGGATATTTATCGATTACGGGAAAATAACTTCCTTTGAGGAAGTATCTCACAAATTGTGACCAAAGCAACTTGGCTTCCTGATGTTCATGTTTAGACGCACTGGTGTCCTATTAACCAGAAGGTTCTGTCAGAAAGGCCACAGGAAAAAAGAAACTTTCCCATACATCATGGGAATTCATACTCTCAGAGAGACAATTTATTAATAACATAATATTATATATATTCTCGCTTACCACACAGGGCCGGTTTACTTTTTGAGGAAAAAAACGGCTCCTTTGAGGTTAGGCTATATTATACACAGACCTCCCAGGTGTCATGTGGTGAGCAGGTTTCTGGGTTTAAAGTTATCAATTTACGCTTAATACTCGTGTAAGTGTGCATCGTCCTGCATATCCTACGCGATGTTTCCCTGGCGAGACAAGCGTGAGAAAGAAGTAAATTACTTAATGATTGAATGAAAAATGAGTTCAAGTGGTATAATTGAATATACCACTTGCTTATTCCACTGGACATTCCTGTCTATATTACCTGCCCTTAGAATTGGCCAACAGCCGAGCTTTTCTTCTGGGAAAGCGCCAACTAGAGCACCTCTTTGGAGCCTCAGATTCATAGATCTATGATGCACGTGAAGTGAATGATTCCATTTAGAGAGCATGCATTCTCAACCCAGAAAAAGATCAGTCACAGGGCTTAATTAAAAAGTCAACTAAAAAGGGTGAAAGTGCAAGAAAATGTATCTAGAGACTATCCCTGCCATTCAGCTACTTTCAAGTTTTCACATCTATATTTATAATTTCGTGGTAAATACTTTAGTGTATGAAGTATCGGAAAGTGGCGGTGAATGGACAGTGTCTGAATTTAACAAATGCTCCTTGAATAAATATTCTCCCAAACATGTTTAACTTTTAAGAAATACCCTTTTCCCACTAGTAAAGCTTGTCTTGTTCTCGTTCGGATCGAACCTAACCCTAGCAACAAAACAAAATCAATCATGGCCGTTTGTATGGAGGCCGATCTACTCTGGCTACCTGGACAATCGATATATTCCCTCCCTCTTCCAAAACATGCGATTCCTAGAGATACTTTCTGAGTATCTCACACTCAATAGTCACTAACCTAGCTGCTCCCCAACTTTCTAGACGGGCCAGGAGTCAATCTACTTGGTAGTCTGTAGGCCAGCCCCACTATCCCATGGTAGAGATGGGTCTGGCCTACAGACTATCTACTTGGGTCAATGCATCAGAAGCATTCGGGAAGCTATGGTCAAAAAGGGTCATTCACGGGGGAGGAAGAGGAAAGAGATCCAGCCATGATTGTCAATTCATGTGGAGGGAGGAAGATATGGAGTACTCCCCACTGTTAATATTTATTGCTATTCAATATGATATTAGTGGTTTCTGAACTCTGCATCCCCGTCGGTATAAATTCTATACTTGTTGAGAGACGAGTAATGGGGCTATATTTCGATAATGTCACGATTCTGTACAGCTCCTATATTATTAGGGAGGCTTATAAGTTCGCACACTGCTACCTCACTAATGGACTCCTTAGCATGATTCAGACGTTTTTGCGTTTGGACGTTTTAGCGTTCGGATGGTTTAGGGTTCAGATGTTTTAGTCTCCAGATGTTAAAGCGTCCAGACATTTTAGCCTCCAGGTGGGGTTTGGACTTTTTGTAGTTTTTGATTTTGGGCATTTTGTAATTTCTAAATTTGGACGTTTGGGTGTTTCGAAGTGGGGATATTGTCTCAAGTCCATACAACCCAGAAACTTTTGCTATAACGGATAATTACGGTATAATAATAAGTCCAACTGAAAGGTGAAATACATTACATGTTGGACACACAACTAATGAAACTACAACTATAGCTGCAACTGGCACTGGCCTCCTGAGATAATGAAATATCATTGTCCGCTATTAACTTGTCACTAATCGTTGACAATTTGTTATTTCTATACGCCAGAGGCTAGAGAGAAAAATACCGACTATTGCAATTGTAGCTAATTGTACCATATTTGTAAACACTCATAATACCCCCATCTCACCTCTTCCTCATATAGCCTAAAAAGAGGAGAAACCTTAGTGATGCTGACTTATTGAATAAACGAAAAAGATACACACCATGATTCATACATTTTTTTATATCTGGAATTGGAAGATTATTATACTCAACGAATTTAAAACAGTCTGTTTAAAACTGGTTGCTATACTGTAGTGGCCCGCGGAGTTTGAGTATACTTGGTGGACATGTACTATAATAATGGCGTGCATTTTAGATATTGACAATATTTAGGGTCTCGCGTCACCAGCTTCAATACCGATAATTGTATAGAGCAAGCTAGAGCAGAAACAGCAATACCACGAAGCCTTCATATGATCAGGCATATGCCAGTAGTGGTATGTTATACATCGCGGCCAGTGTATTGCCAAATGCCCACAGGTCACCCAGGCAGCTCTCGTGCTTATGTAACCCGGGTATATATAAAATGCCCATTATATCTCCGTTACCTAGAAGAGAGCGCTTGTAAACGGCACATGGAATTCTAGGAGGCTAGAGGAAACGCTGCAGGGGGTCGAGCTTGCTGATTAGCAGCACGTGTGTGGTGTTGTCATGGTAACTGGTGTTGACATGACATTCATACAAATTCTAATACACCCTTCCCCTTCCCTTTTCTGTGTTTCGCTTTTGTTTGAATCTCTTGTTGACCTTCAAAGTACACCCTTATTAGCATGCGGGTATAACGTTGTGTTATACGGATATATATCCCGAGTGAGCAGAATGATCACTGACTGGATTAGAAGGATGGTTTGTCAGCAGGGAAATGAAAAAGAATATGGCCCCTTCGCTACCGTGTCCTGTTTTGTACTCAGGATAACCGTGTGCAAGATCAGAACTATATATATAGTCGGACATCAGCGGAGGTGGACCATTTCAACACTCATTTCCAATTGGGGGAACGCTCTTAAGTTTCTACCAATACTGGAAAGTAGGGTCCAGTCCATCTGGCCTACCAATCAGACAGATAATCTGCTAATCCCCGTAGATAAGGATTTGGATTGAGTCCAGACCACCCTGTTTAGGCTCCGGGCATCCTCCCTAGGCAGGCCCTATACTCTGCAACCAGTTTCTAGGTATGGAGTAACTCAGTGCGGGATAGAGGGCCTGCCTAGGGAGGATGGGTCCCGGGTAGCGGTCTTGAAGACTGGGTTAAATACTTTAGTTTTCGTAAACCTCATGGTCGTAGCGCTTTGTCGTGAGCCAGACTATAGATAGAGAGAATGGGACGAGTCGGCAATAATCGAAAATTTATAGGACGAGATTCGTCCACATAAGCACGATGCTGAAGGCAGAGTGCTTATGTGGAGGAATCAAGTTTATAATTATAAGTATATTTATTATATGTGCATAAAATTTGATCATATGTCATCAGATATCACTGAAAAAATACTAAAGAAGTCTCAGAGAGCCCCGCTGACAGCCCCACTGACAGCCCCGTTAGTATATTGATGAATTAATACGTTCATATCATGGCCATTCCTTGAGCTACATTAATACAATTTATATCATTCAAAAGAGAATTTAATGCTCTATTTAATGATGTAGGTTTTATTATGTATTTCTATAATTATAGTACCAGAATCACGGGTGGATTACCGATCGCGGGGATTTGTTTACATGCTCCGCGGAGAGCCAAAGCTCCGCGAAGCATAACAACAGAGCTATTTTTAGACAACTACATTTCATATAGGACACGTCCTATATGATTATTTTTATAGCACCCCACTTATAGCACGTCTCATATAGAATGTGTGTATAATAAATTATTAGATTGGCACCACAGTAGGTTATAGACTTACACAAAGGACACTATTTGCAGTTATGATATGTAATTGATTTATTACATAGTCAGAGTAAATGGGACCATTATGTCGATGCTTCCTGATGAGATATTGAGGTGATGTTTATTTCGAAACAGGCCCAGAGGCTCTAATTAATGATTTAGCAGGCTTCATTCCCATGGGTGAAACTAATCCATCAGGACAAGATTCTAGCCCAGAGCTATCATCCTCCCTAGGCAGGCCCTCTATTCCGCAATGAGTTACTCCATCCTAGTACGTAGAAACTGGTTGCGGAGTATAGGGCCTGCCTAGGGAGGATGAGAGTTATGAGAAAGAGAATCAAATTGAATACCGGTATACCATCAGCTGGAATAACATTAGCAGGCTTCATTCCCATGGGTGAAACTAATCCATCAGGACAAGATTCTAGCCCAGAGCTATCATCCTCCCTAGGCAGGCCCTCTATTCCGCAATGAGTTACTCCATCCTAGTACGTAGAAACTGGTTGCGGAGTATAGGGCCTGCCTAGGGAGGATGAGAGTTATGAGAAAGAGAATCAAATTGAATACCGGTATACCATCAGCTGGAATAACAAACGTGGACCAATTTAATGATCTACTTCATTTGAATTGATTATTTTGAAGCCTAGGCTAGGCTATGCTATAATACGGGTTCATGTGTTATAGACCTACAAGAAAAATATATTTTGGCATTAGAAGTTCCATTGCTCTTTTATAACAATATTCGCAATTATATGCTTTCATTATCCGATATAGATTTACAGTGGCTCTGCCTCGAGGCTGGGAGACGGAGGGTCTGAAACCTGTCCCGGACAAACCTGGGATGGTTGGATGTCGATATAACGTGACCATCTGGGTTGGCAATTGATATGTCTGTAAGGTGTCATTTCAGTAAGGCAAAATTAAAAAAAGGTGCCCTGTCCACCTGACAAAGAAGGCCTCTCAGATCAGATAACTTAAGAGTGTTATGTCAGTGATTGGACGCCTACTGTGCTGGATTTTCTGGTCCATGAGTAGGCATCCTAATGAGATTATAATGGTATTTTGCGGTGCTACTGGGATTATAATGGCATTTTGCGGTTTGGAGCGAGAGGCTTTCCCTCAGTTTGAAGACTCCCAACTTTGAGCCTAGACTACTGATCCCGGATCAGGCTTTGGCCATTGCTGTGGAGAGCCATCTCTTGATATCTCCATCACGTGATGTTAGTGGAGCATGGCGGGCCTTGATCAGTGTGCTCTCTCGAGGATCCGTCACATGGCATTTCAGACCAGCTCTGGAAGCTCTCTCCCCGTGCAGCTGTTGGACCGCATTTGATGTATTTCCCACGTTTTGACTACATTCTGGCATCTGCCTGATTAATACAGATACAGAAATATCAATATATGTCGGCTTACACTAACCAGGATAAAGATACGAGTACACCCATGGATATATATATGTGTCTGAATACACGTGAAAGCGGTTTTACACAAGTACATGTACTCGCAAGTTGATCGCTCCAGAATGGATGGCACAGACAAAATTGATGGTTATAGGTGCCCGCATAAATTGACCAAGAGCCCTAGTTACCTTAGCACAAGTTATCCTGGCACACTTACGGGGATACCCTTAATGATCAGGATTTCATAACGTTGTTTGGGAAGCTGCTGTCTGAGGCCAGTTTGTATGTTGATGTATAAAGTAGGCTGCCTAAGCTTGTAGTAAAGTGAAGGCCCAAGCTACGATGGCACATTTCAGGGCCATGTTATTGCTCAATGATTGTGTAATTGTCTGAGATAAAGCTAAGTTGTCTAGTCCTGTTATCAGCCCGGAACATATTTAGTATGAAACATGTTTAATATTTTAGATCGGCGTGAAAGGAACTTGGATTATGGAGATTGGGATATAAATCTATTTAGGAGACTTGGAAGATATTAACCCTTAACCTTAGTGTAAAAGATTCCTTTAATTTACTTCTTACATATTTTTCCCCTCCAAATTTCAAGAAACCTTTCGATTGTATGAAGCATACCAACCGTTATTATCTTTACCCCTCATATTGATTAGCCTTGGCATCCTCTGGTTCCTTGCACCACAGAAGGTGTCAGAATTCTTGGGCTTTTTGGCTTTAGGCCACTTCTTATCCCCCAAAAGTTAATGAGGCGTTCCAAGATACTACCACTCATTGCTTTCCATATGATGTGTATAGGTGCTGATCATGTGGCCGAAGGTTTGGGCCTTCATCTGATCTCAGCGTAATCATACTATAATATACGGCAAAAATTGTATTGTATTTAATTTGTTTAGATCTGATACAATTAAATACGTCTGTGACACGCAGTGGCTCTGTTCTGGAATAATTCCAAGTTCAATGATAAATTTTGCATAACACCTTAGAGTAAAAGGTCTCCTTACAGCTTTTACTCTCTAAGATAATACCTACACTATAAATCTTCTGTGTTTTGTAAATAATATAAATGAATAGACGGATAATATATAACTTTACTCTTTCATTAACTAAATTCTACATCCTCTAAAGGCTGTACATAGTAAAGCGAGAAGACAGAACCAGATTTTAGGAAGGAAGCGTGGTCAACTGATTAATTATGTCCATCCGGATTCCTATAAACCCCACAGCAACTGGCTGTTAGACAAACATTGGGGTGAGGGTGGGCACGATCATGTTACTTGGAACCCAGATGGTGGGATTGGGACGTGCCTGATGAGTGAACATACAAACACCAGAGAAATCATTACCAGACCCGCAATACGGATGAGACGGGTCCCCACCTTGGGGCCTTGGGGTAGCAAACCACTCTAGTGTGAACAAGTCGGTGGGATTACATGACTTCCGAACCCCATTCAATATTTGCCAAATGTTTCTACTCATTGTATACCCGTCTATTTCCGCTTCCGGGGGCTGTCTGTATACCAATTAGCCCACGTGAATCATGACAGACTGTTTCCACGTTCTTCCACATGACTTGGGTTGAAAGTTTCCTCGGGATGAAAGCGTATCACAAAGTAATAGTTGTGTGTAGGTACAGACAATTCTATCAGTGTGTTTCATACCTTGTAGTTGTCCCTTTTCGATCATAATTTTGACTCAAATTGACAATCTGTAAAAGAATAAAACAGTTACAGGGGACATTTATCTGAAAAAATGGGGTGGGAAAAAATGTGCATTGAATTAGAGAAGAACAACAAAATGCATCATGAGCTATCATGCACGAATCTTGTAATGGTTTACAAGATGTGCTTTATTGAATGTGCACTTCAGTTCCCTGGCGTTTGAACAGGTTGAAATTGTGTGTTGACTGCTTGCATGGAGTCATTATTGCGCGATGGGCTTCCTATCCCACTTTCAAGAGAGCCCTTAATATAATCCTGTCCTCAAACTCTACCAAATAATGGTAATAGTTCACTTGCGTCTTGTACGACTACACAAACAATCGCTTCTTCAGTGTCATCATGGTTTGCTTTCAGGTGGATCAAGTTATCACAGGCAGGGTTTTTGTCAGTTTGGCTTCAGCGCAGCTCTCACAGACGTATGTATCTATCTCAGCATGGTGTTCCATTCCCTTCCTTACCATCACTTGATCTAACTAATTCTTCTCCCCTAATGGAATTCGTCTCATTGACTGTTTCTTTCAGAAGTCTTAAGTTCACAAACCTGGTTTCATCGTCCCTTTCCCTTGTCCCACCTTTAATGTTACAATTTCCATCCATTCATCTAATTAAATCCTGACACCCCTACCTTTTGAAATTAGAATAATTTCCTTTGTTAAGGTATTTGAATAGACATAAAGTTAGTTAGTTATTTAGATCTGTGTTCAGATGGGCTAGATGTGTTCTGCGCGTGTGTTGGTTATTAAAATATGAGTATGTTAACCTTGAAATGTTTACAAACTATCCTTTTCTCATTAGCAGGGACGCTCAAATTGACCTGAATAGTTAGCCTTTTTAAAATTTGGTATGCTGTTTGAATAGGTCATGAGGTTTACAAAAAAGGCCGGCTACTAGTTGACAGAGACCCCGGGTGGCTGGTACCTGCAAAATACAAAATGGCCGCCACCAAACACCTAATACACTTTATCTTGGCTTCTACTGACTATCTTCAAGTATAATACTAACTTATAGATGTTTTTGACTACAAGGAATCCATTTCCGAAAGTTATTTTTTGATTCAAGGTCATTTTCAAGGTCAAAACCCAATATGGCTGCCGCTGTGGAACAAGAATCTCGTATTTCCGCTACTGCCAGCACCATATACTTGTATAATACCATATTTCTATGTTTTATGTTGCCAGCAATCTATTTTTGAAATCATTGATCTGTTTGAAGCAAAGTTCTGCAAAATGAGTTTGTTTTAAGTGTTACTTACTGTAACGCACTCAAGGTTGTAACAATGTTGCAGCAACCACCCTGACATTTGGACAATGGTGTGCACCTCAATCCTGCTTTTAAACATTTGCACCTCCCTTTACACTCTTTCATGCAAGTGCAGTAAAGCATAAGTGAACAGGATGCACTAGCATCTCCCAAGTCTGTCCAATATGGGACCCATGTCTTGAGGCATCCATTCCATTCCCAACCATACTTTGCAGGATCTGGCAGACTTAAAATTTTGCTTCTCCAAGGCTTGATGCCAAATGAAAGCTGACACCAAAATTGTTCTCTTAACATGCTGATACAAGGCTGCTCTAGTAGGGGGATGCTCTCTACAGTGTAAGGACCTAAGACTGAGTGAACAAAAGTTGTGCATCATTTACTGTAACGCAGGAACTGTACATGGGCACTGTAAGTTGTTGTTGTAAGTTGCGCTGCATGTGGAGGGAATCCTCTGTCAGCTCTTGCGGATTTTCACTTGTCTCAGTGACTTCAGGAAAGTTCATCCAACCATTCCAGGGGTGTCCGTCAACTTGTAGCTGGTAGTTTGGGGAATTCTCATGACCTGTGCTAACACCATGCCAAATTCCAAGAAGGTGTCACAAAGTGAAATTTTCTGACAAATTGCTCCCCCCGGTACATAGCGTTTATTTTTTTAAGGAATTGATCACTTAGATTAGAAAGTATGTATTATTAACAAGTATTGCTCTATATTTCGATATTAATCTGAACAATTTTGAAAAACTCATGTTAAAAGTTTTATCATCTTCTCTAAAATGCTTCAGTTTGATGCAGTAGCGTGGAGAAGATGTTTGGAATACATCCAGGGGTATATTATCTATTCTAATGCACTCGGTCTATAATATGTTGTCATAATGTATCCTTTGCTTTCAATCCATGCACTATCTATTATGATTCAATTGGAATATTTTGTGCCTTATCTCTCATTTATTCTGCCACCCTAGGCAACGATCACCACCTATTACAATTATATAATAAGAAATCTCTAGTGAGGTGATGACATTTAATTTAGTGCCATAATTATCAAAGGTTTGTCCACTACCTGGTGTGTTCGTTTTCGACCTAGTGACCACCACCAAGTTGAGATAGCCGCATCCAATATCTGGCGTGTGCTATCGGAAGCCTTCTTCGCAGCCTTCTGAATGCGATAAAAGACGCTCAGTCTAGTGATTCTATCCCAACTTATCTGATATGTACACTTATAATTAATCCCTTAAAACTGACCGTGTATATCCATTAAGATCATATCACGATAATGACAGTTGTAGATCTGCGGATGTCTCTCGTTTCATTCAAATTTATCCAGATGGGTGTCCCAGCAACTCCTTAAATTTAGAGGCACATTGTTCATGCAGATGCAGTCTATGATCACTCCAAACGCCACATAATATACAGAGATGGGAATTTCTCTAGCAAAATCTAATTTTCCGAAGTAACTTGATCATTTCATCATCCTGATACCAGTTCGTGTTGACATGATTCCTCGAACAGAGGGTAACGCGGAAACTGTATCCTATACATTACATGTATACAGGTTGCGGAATGCTATGATTTACCCAGCTCGTCTAGTATTTGAGTCCCCCTTTGAAGTCAAGACTCTGGGAACAGAGCTAATTCTTACTATCCTAATCCTGAGATGATCCAGGCTCCACGCAAATTCTGCAAATCCAAATCAATTTGTGTGCGTATTCACACCAAAGTCTGCGCCACAGCTTTGGTAAGCGAAATATTGTTAGTTTCTTCCCAGAAAACTACATCTCAGACAAACTACACTTGCGAAAAGACCCCATATGTTACAATATATTACAATGACAACGCTAACTGGTATATTTCGTTTGGGGTTACTGTTTTGTATTCCCTGCAACCCCTCGAGTTGCCTCGAAAATATCATAATTTTAATTCAACTTACTGCCTAACGGGTAAGTCTCTCAAAATTCTAAAATATAGAGCCAGTGCTTGTTTACAGTATTGTGGAAACAATACATTGACCTGTTACCCCAGTACTTGTCTCAGTGGTATTTCCTACCTCGATATGTTTCTTGATCTATGTGCCACTCCCATTCGAAACATTGTTAGACATTTCCTTTCAAATGCGATACAGACCAATGTTGGGATGCGATCGTTATATAGATTATTCGCTTAGATGTCCCAACGTTGAGAGTGTTTTTTGAGATAGGATTCCTGCTGGTCGATAGAAACGGAAGCCGTACAATTTAATTGTCTTCATATGTACTGCTGTCTGAACTCCTAGGCTATGGTATTTTCAACAGAAGTTCTTCACTTTACTTCGAAGTTCAGCAAAAATATTTCTTTTAGATAGTTTGGTGAACACGTTATGTTGAATCTCATTAAACTATTGGTACCATTGCACTGGCCAACACTAATGCTCCAAATTAAGATATACATGCATGCGATTTGCAAGATTTATGTATAGTTGTCTGTAGGGCCGTTCTGGGTTCATCTTCACTCACCAACACCTTCAGGTTTCCTCCACGCTATATAAAAGGTGAATACTCGTAAGTTGATAGACTGATGATTTGGGGGAATGTAGGAAAGTCGGAGGTCATGAGGCATGTGTAGGTTGTCGGTTCCAGGTAAAAGCCCAACTCAATGCGATAACCAGTCAAAATTAAGCTTTAGTGAGTCTGCTGTAACGCTTTACGCAATGCAAATCAAGCGAGTCGGGACATGATATACTCTAGGAACTCCGGAAGAAAATTGGGGAAATTAGGCATTGAAGTAAACGGATAATTCATGAGGTGGGTATTAAATCACAAGAAAGATGGTTACTTGAACAACCGGAAATATTCCCATCCATATTGGATTGGATTGGAAAATAGTTTATTCATCATAAGGATACATAAATCAAGAGGTTAAATATAAAACATGTTTTGACACATGCCTTTTCTGGTGTAATAAACTGAAACTTTCAGTGTATAAAACGAAATTAATGTTCGGGCATGTGAATATACTGCACGAAAAAAAAACCACACTATATACGCTGTGCCTAGCTGCTTATAAATACCTGATGAGGTAAAGTGAGATTCGGAGGTCTCAGTTCATAAACGTTTTCTAGGTTTTAAGACCTTTTCCATTCATATGGGTTGCTTATTTATGTGTTTGTGGAGGCATATAACACCAAGGAATACTGTTAAAACTTTAACTTCAGGCTGTGCGGAAGTAAATTAAGAGTGTGGAAATGCTTCATTATTTTTAGGGAAGATGCCTGTAACGTGTTTGTGTGGTACAGAAATCATTCAGTCGCTTTACACTCATCATCACTTTGGCTTTACCTCATCACTATCAGATTTAGAAACTTGTTTTATCCAAAAACCACTGTCATGATGAGAATAATGATGAAATCCTTATGATCTGATATTGATTATGATCTCTGATGATTATTTTCATACATGTCAGAAGTATATAAATACTGAAACACACACGTAACAATGTCTCCCTTTAATTACATTCACCATATGTGATGAGGTAAAGCGGTTTTCTTGATTGGTGTAGCCACAGTGATATAGCGGTCCCGTCTCACCTGCCTTTTGTTAGGGTTCGGTTTGTCAATAGAAACATCAGATTCGCCAGCAATAGCTCCGGCCCACGATATAGTCATTTATCCGAAAGGCCCCCAGGCTTTAGAGTCAGCTTATATCGGGTGATTTGGACCACCCGAAAGGTTACTACTACACGATTTCCTACGGTGATAAATACATGAGTCTATTTGGGTTGAATTAAAGCTGGCATGTTATGAACAAATACTCAGTTATATTTAAGAGTTAAAGACCAGAACTAAGCTGGACCAAAGATTCAGACGCAGTGACTGAATTACTGAAGGGATCGAGATATTCAGGTGGTACAGGTAAAGATATCATTTAGGTACTTAAGCAGGCTGTGTTTCAAACGGGTTGGGCGCGATGAAGAAACGTTTCAAGTGTCAGGGAATGATAAACTGTGGATGCCTTGCCCCTAGTTACGGCCTTGCGGGCAGTTTTATCTGTTCTAACTCTTGAAACAAGTGCATCTCTATATATCCTATTAGACTACAGAAAGGGGCTAATAATGTCTATGGATAGAGCAGTGCTTTTCCTAGATTTCACTCACTGAAACCTTGGTAGCTCGTCAATAAAACGTAAATTGCTTGCTTTTGAAGACCGTAAATAAAAGTGACATCTTTTTAGAGAATCCTAGCGGAAATGGTTACTTTAAGGATGATGCAACTAATTGGTAAAGACCACAGAACTTGGTGGATTGGCGAGTAGTTTGAGCTTTCAACTTCGATATTTCCCTTTGCTTGAGTTTTGATTCATGAGTGACCACCATTCGAGCAGAAGACTCTTGTGGAACTAAAATGTTCACTGGAAAGCTGCTAAATATACCTTGCTAACCCTGACCCCATAAATGCTAACCTCGCCCTAATATAAAGTGACGAATGCCCGAGGATGGAAGAGGATGGGAACACACGGGCGGAGCTGCTTGCCAGGTGCTCCCTACCTGCTCCTTTAGCTACTCCGACATAAAGCTATGATTGGATCACATGTAATGAGTAATTCAAGGCTGGGGGTTATGAGGTTTCGACAGATTAATGGAGTGTGCAAGGGATAGAAAATGTGCAAGATGTTAGTGTTGTTGCATCTTATACATGGGTCAGATCATAATAGACATGTAAATGTTCGTCCTGGCCTGTGTTCCATGATACTAGTCAACTAGATGTTACCTGCGCGGTGATCCTATCATTTTCAGATCTCTCTTTCCGGAATACAACTCAAATTAAGCTACATAAATCCGCAGCAAGAAATTATATTGCGTTCGATGTTTTCATCATTTTATGAAAGGATGTACTTCTTAAAGGAGTATCCTCGAAGTTCAGGTGTTGTGTGTATATATGATTCTTTTTATAATTACACAGTGATTTTCATTTCTTTATTGTTTCCCCGCAAAAATCCACATTTGCATGAAATATTATATATAATATATACATGTTCGCTATTGCATGATGCATGTTGCCATAACTTCATAATCGTCCAACCATTGTTTGCACGAGCTTAGATAAGGAATTAATCGAATTTATGTATGCGCCACTTTCTTCTATACTGTATTTCTGTTTCCTAGGTCAATCTGACGTATCCTTCACTGAGGGAGTCACTTTTTGACACTAAAATACTCTCGTTCTCAATTATCTTAATTGAGCAGCATATGTTTCTAGGGATACGGGGTACGTTGCTGTCTAGCACGGGGGTCTGGGAAACCTGATTCCTTATACACGTGGACCACGCATGTGTATAATAGAATGTTTTTCGCTGATCATCTTTTTATTACTATTGCTTTTATTTTTTTTACATAACATTCGAGTAGAAGACTCTTGTGTATTAGTTAGCAGAAGTTACAGGGTGTGTTGATAACTTTGAGCAGCCTTGTCCTTCGAAGTTAAATTCCGTTTTATATAATTATATAAGACTCACAGTTATATCTTTCCACAATGATTTTACATCATTTACTCGGCCTTACCCAATTACCTAATTACGAAATAAAAATATGTGTAACATGCAACTCCTGATGTAATTATGAGCCTTATCGATCGATATATGTATATCATACATAACGTGCCTTCAAAATAATGATTCCAGAAGACTATCCATTCTATAAATATACTTCTTAATAGATGTTTGATAGGCTTTGATAATTTGCGCACATTGATATGATAACATTCGCAATTTCTCATGACGGGGTTATACATCACACCCAACAGTTATCAATCTTCATTGACGAGGTCCTCAAGGCAAAATAAATGGCCTTCGTCTCGCAATTTGAACACTTGTAAATAAACATTTTGGGACGCAAAGAGACGATGGAAGGGTTTGTTGTGTATATAGTTTCCAATAAACGGGTATAAACCTGTCGTGGGTATAACCGCGTGATAATGAAGATATGCTGCTTTTTCTGAAACTAATGTTAAGGATGTGTTTCTTATTACCAGGACGGCGCGAGGATGGGGGTAGGTGCGGTTGGCAGTTATTATTGGCAAGGTAAGCAGCCTCACCATGTAACAAGGACGTGTATGAGACACTAGATATGACTCACAAGTAGTTGACATTCTCTATTAAATGCTTTATTCATGACTGACTTTATGTTCATATCCACCCACATTATCAGACTCCATGTGTACACCCGTATTGGTGTACATATATAATGTATATATGTTTCAATACTAAAAGTGAAACTCAATGTTAAGGAACACCCTCCCATTTATTTGATTAAAGCGACAATTATAAAACGATTAACCTTTCTTCCTTTGGGTGATTAGTCTTGTCGCTTTTCTTACACTGAGAAATATTTTCCACTTGAAAGTGTTACAGTAGTGGGTTTCTAGGGAGGCCCGGGAGGCCTGGGGGCGTGGCTGCGAATTTTGATAGTGTTTGCCGCCGACCTAAAATGTAAGCTTGATAGATCAGCTCCAAACCTAAATTGACAGGTGTACAGAAATTGGCGGTTTCCAAAAATAATTTCAAATTTCTGTGAAAAACCATTTGCCTTCATTTGGACCAAAATGTGACCAATTGTCGCAAAAAGTGAGAAAACCTCAGACAATAACCACCCATGGCTTGGCTGGCCGCCATTTTTATGACCCATAATCACCCATAATCCCTTCCCTTTCATGAAATTCGGTCCTCTCATTAATTTCCTCTTGGCATCTCATTTATAAACTAATAGTCCTTGGCACCTTCCCCGGGCAGCGATCGGCTCCTGTCAATCAACCTGTCAATCACAACAAGCATGCTTTCTGAGACAACGTCATTTATGTCCCACCAATGCGGGATTCCCTAGCAATGCATCCTGCGAGAGAGAGAGAGAGAGAGAGAGAGAGAGAGAGAGAGAGAGAGATCAGAGGGGGAGGGGGAGAGCGAGAAAAAAGAAAGGGGGAGGTGAGGGGAGAGAGATCAGAGGGGGAGTGGGAGAGCAAAGAAGCAGAGGGAGAGAGTGGCAGAAATCAGATAGGGAGTGGGAGAATAGGATAGAGAGAAGAGGGGAAGGGGGAGAGAAACACGGGAGGGAGAGGACCGGGGAGAGGAAAGAGGGAGGGAGGGAGAGTGCGGGAGAGGGAAGGAGAGAATGAAAGAAGCAGAGGGACAGGGTGGGAGAAATTGGATAGGGTGAGGGACAAGAGAATAGAGCGAGAAGAGGGGGAGAGAGAATAGGGCAGGGAAGAGGAGAAGGCGGGTAGGGACAGGGAGAGAGAGAGGGGGGAGAGCCTCTGAGGCAGGGGGAGAAAAGTGAGAGAGGAGGGGCGAGGAGGGGCTTCCAATGAGAGGAAGAGGGTGACCGTCCAGAGGACGGGTACTTTGTTAGTCCCTTATATACATCTGAAGCTAGACCTTACCAGGAATCGATATCCCTTTAGTTCAAATTGAAGAACACTATACCTATGTAGTATGTTGTAGGAACGATCAAGTCACTAACTGCATTCTGATGTATCTATTTGAAGATGGGTCCTTTTGGTATTTATTGTCTCGTGATCGAAGATTGTCTCAAAAACGCGTTAAAACAATTCATATAGAGGTTTTCTAAATAGACATAAAATCCCCAATCCCAATAGGCATTTCTAATCTAGTCTCCTACTTATTCTCACTTGATATAGCTGATTGTGAAGTTCGGTTATATCTTTTTCACGCATTTGTCCCCATTTGTTCGATACAAGCTTCTGAACCTGATATCTCAAAACTTTTGATTTTATCGAGGAGTTCTAATCCTATATGAACTCCCCACTGGTAACAAGGAGCAGGCGGCGATTACCTTTCCACACCTTTTAGCCCTACACTACAGGTGGAATTGGTTCCTGTGGTACATTGCTTGACTCTCGGATTAGAATACACGTTGTAAATGCCATGGACTTGTGCTATATCTAACAACACCTGGCTGTGCATCCAACTTCAACTGAACTTTTAATATCAATCACTTGGGAGGTTATAACTGTAGAAGTTGAGCATCGTCCTCACAAAGAGAAACAGCGATTAATGCTGTGTTTACATTGGGGGAACTTCGGTGATAGACGGAAATACTCTACCTCTAACCCTCAGTGGACATAGTTTAATGCATCTCGACCTCTGACCTTTGGTGAGAAATAACATGTCCAACCTGTCGGTTCAGTATAAAAGTGGAAAAGACACTACTAAGTATAAGAAAATGTGTACATTCTCCAAACTCTTCCCAGACATCGACACTTGTTCTCATCGAAGATAAAGGTCAGAAGGCATCCTAAGTTCACCCTTGTCTCCGTAAGGCCACTTCATCAAATGGTCTTGGTATTAACTATATAGGTATCGGAAAGAGAAGAGATATGGGTTGTCATTGATATCATATTCACATATGAATTGTAAAATCCAGGAATTATTTATATGTAATTCCAGACTTCCTGCATTCATGTGAACCAACTTTATTGTTTTGTAAGTACATATCAGGTATGCCAACGGAGGCTGTGATCAGGATATGTTTCTTAAACGTCATGAAGTATCGCTTAGGGGATTTGGGATATCCATGGATAATGTTTAACTGTTAGTAACACAGTGTTAGGCCTTCTTGAGAAGATTTGGATGTTTAAGTTGAGTAATGGACTTCTTATCACGATTATGATGGGGTTGCAAATACTGGTATACCAGAAGGTCCGAAGCTTTTTCCTCACCCTGAACATTGGTATCGAATTCATGACCTTTGGCATTTTAGAGGTCAGAGGATCCCGACTTATCTCTGCGTAACACATGCAAGGATCTAGCCTTATGATTCATTCCCAAGTGTGGTTCTACATTCTCTGCTCTTTAGACTACCGACTTCCCACCCAAATGTTATCATTTCATAATCTGCTTTCATACTCCCTAAATGTGTGTCATCGGCAATTGTGGATGCCAGTTCACATGCTGAGTCCTAATCATTATTATAATTATGTGGGTACATTTTGCATTACCGGATTTTTAAATATCAATGTTGTATGTACGCCTATAACCCTCACCACCAATTGAGGAGTCACTACAAAATATATA
The DNA here is from genome assembly GCA_942159475.1 of Sthenelais limicola. Lineage (NCBI taxonomy): Eukaryota > Metazoa > Annelida > Polychaeta > Phyllodocida > Sigalionidae > Sthenelais > Sthenelais limicola. The sequence goes on from OW804096.1 coordinate 112,158,009, forward strand.
GTTAATATGTTTATTGTTGCGTGTCATACACTATAATCCTGCTTCGATTCGAATCGAATTGAGTCCTCTGTATCATAAAACAGGGTTTGGATTCGGGAAATGGGGCTGTTAAAAAACGGGAAACGAGATTCAAGGAGTGTGGGCGGGGGGCGGGAGTATCCCATACGCCGATAAAAGCGTCATATGCTCCTCTTCCCGGTCCATGTTTTTCGCACCCTCCCTCCCATCTGGATTCCCGATTAGGTTAAGTGGCACTTCCTGGAAATCAGATCTCTCTTTCTGCATATGGTTGTGTGTGGGTGCTAATGGTAAAACCAATTATTGTTCACAGTGCGAACCTGTTCTATTTACCTTAACCTCAAACGGTTGCACATCAATAGGTAGACATGGTGAGAGCTGCTCTGGAATGGAAACATGTCAGGAAAATGCTTTTTCATCTTGCATCGTGTTAATACAATATTTAAAACTTGCAATGACCCTCTATAGTAGCTTCTAATCAATGTAAAGTTAGTACAATGGCAACATATTTTCTGGCTCACCCAATGCGTGTAGTTCCATGCGGATGTCAAAGGGTCCAGATTTGTAATATCAATTTCGTGAGGTGCTCACTCCTTGCTCACCCAGAAGGAGAATCACTTGAGCCTTGACCCCCATGGTTTCATGTAACAACTACAACACGAGGGGGTGTATTTTAACCATTACACGGGTATTATAGACATACCAAACACGTGTATGGGCTGACCCGCCAAGTCCAGCTAGATAATCAAGGTCAAACATGACATGCTCTGTCTGGGGTACCCTATTAGGCCTATACTTGAACCTCAACACAAATAACAAAGCTAAGAAATATTTTATCAAATTAGATTATGTTTACAAAATTGTGTTTACATGATAAAACCAACCTAATGCTTAAAATCTAATTCATTTGGGATTAATTGGTGTGACGAATGTAAGTTGGAGGCATACCACTTTATTTGAAATTTCCCCTACCATTGAAAGAGGCGAGCGCACGTTTCATTATTTTGCATTCGAGTATGTAGAGGGCCTGGACAGAACCAGATTAACACTGGGTTAGGTATGTGAGGATGGCATATGGCACATGTTTTGTAAGTGACCAGGGATATGACCTCACTATAACCTGATTCCTAGCCGATGACAATGATGACAGTATCCATGCAGTCTCTGTAACCCTGCCTAATTTGAAGGCGTCGCAACGTACATGTGGGATAACCCTTGTATACAATGCTCCGTGTGTTCTATAGGTGTTAGATCTGGCACGGCGTTGCCCTCATCTCACCGATTCTGACAGAAAGTGAAGACAAGATTGTACCTTTGCAGTTTTAACACCTTGTACGTTCTTGCTTTTTTGGTAAATCCATGCATTGTAAACATAGGTTCACGAAGGTAGGATTGAATGTTTAGATGCTATGTATGAACTCGGGCGATGTAATTCCGTTGTTCTCTATGGCTAATGCGTGGATCCCAGGGATAAACAGGTGAATTAGATATAGATAGATATGCTCTGAAGGCCCTCATGCACATTATAACATAACCTAAGATGTACAACTACCATCCCTGTACACCATGTTTCAGCAATAAAGTTGTTTTAATAGAAATAAATAAAAATACGTAAATTGGCAAAGCGTATCGGTTTTGTAGAATTTTAACAAATAAATTATCCGATCTTCCGAGGCGGTTGTTCACAATAGATAGGTGATAGTATAAGTTGAATGGTCCTTGCAAAGGTCTGATTTCTATCATCATGAAGTAAGCGTTTATTTATATCGGACATTCCTATGAAACAAAACGATACTTGGTGATCCCAGTGCGTTCCTAAAACGCAAAACTAGGCTGGGCGGGGCTTTGTTATCAGACAATGAATGGTATTCTTTCTTATAGCCTAAGGCATATCACTCGAAAAATCGTAGGTTTATGCGTAAACAATCCTTCTACCGGCATGTTAGAGGACAGTATAATAATGCTGTCAGAGAAACACATAGTCCGATCTGTCTAAAGAGTTTCGAGCTACTGCTATCCATCGCTATACATAGTATTCACTGACGTCACGGCGCTAGCCGCGGCTTGCCATACTGTGGGTCAACTTTAGCTGGACATGAGTGCTCCAAGCCTCAAAAATGCAGTTTTCACCTCCAAAAGTATTAGAGAATGTTATATACAGTATGCTGATAGGTTATATGGTCATTTTTTAGTGTGTCATGATGGAATAATGAGTATAATTGCCATTAGTAAACATTTGAAACGGGAAAATCATGTCGATCTAGTGTCTCCCGCTATCTATGCTGCCACACATTATGGCTGCCAGTGAGGATAGCCGCTGACTGGTCACTGGGGTGACGTCATGTGAATACTATGTATACTAGGTAGGTATACCGGTACTGTCCCATGGATGGATGGAAGGACTGATAATTCTAAGCAATCGTTTATGCTGCGATTATTTCAGTTCCCTATTCAAACTTTCATGGGAAACATCAATTTGTGGTGCTTGGACATATATGCTTGGACAATGTATAAACTTTGAATATCGGATGAGAGAGGTGTAATAGCAAAACAAATGACTCAGTGGGGTAGTGTGACAGGTCTCTAGTGACAATATGCCAGTTTGCGCCACCACTTGTGGGACGTAAATCACAGCATTGGTCAGAACTAGGCACTTCAGTCATCTTGGCGTAGATCTATGTCTCACGGAAATCTGACTGGTGTCATTAGACTAGCCCCTCGTCCCTTCGACTGCTTTTGGTGTTAAGGGCCCTAGTTCATGGAGTGTCTTTTCCTCGGTCAAGGGGGGGTGACCATAACATGATAGTGCTTTTTTCCGATTTCGTTTTAAAAAATTATAAATAAAATCAAAGACTTGCGCAAGTCCATGGCGTCATTAGTATGAAGTAAAACAATCCCCTGGTCGTTGTAATTTCAGACTTTGGGAACTTCTTGCTACTTCTTGTGGCCGTTGATGTTTATCAACAGAAAGTTCTTTGATCTTCTGACCCACACCTATATCAGCTTAGAGATAAACAGTTATTTCCGCCATGAAATTTCTATACTTATGAAATGCCGCACATGCCTGCATGGGAATTAATTGTCTCATTAAACCAGAAGGCAACGTGTGGCCACGCACCTTCAGGAATGCACCAGAGTAAAGGTTCTAAGGTATAGGTATGCATTTATCACATACGCTAGCCTAGCACATAATTATGCCTCGTATAAGAACGTGTATAAGAACGATAAGCTGTTGTGATTTATACTCTTTATTCAATCCCTCAGCACCAGGTGTCGGGTTGGAGTGACTAATAGGTAGCAGCACCTAGTCAGTTCAATATAGATCTAGTAACAGTAAAATTCGTTGTGTGCATGGCGCTTGCCTTTAATTGCCCTGTGTGAGAACTCCCTCAACATCATGCAGGAAATCCCCAATTGGTGTCATGATCATTTCTTTTAGGGATTACGAAGGAATTCATTACATTTGGACCATGAATCCCCATTAAGAACACGGCCCATGCAGCATTTGTTTCGACCCAGTGTATATGACACTCTAGGTATCGGAGAAATGTCTGTCTGAGTTTCTCAGAGTTTGCCTTATATAGAGAGGATAGAGGATTAACACACTAGTAGTCATCAGATGGAACCCTATTTTGTGATTTGTGGGAATGGTATATGGTTTAGGGTCATCCCATCAAGGAGTATAGTGCCCCCAGTAGGCACATGGCACATGTCAACCTATATCTCTCACGTCCAAATCTTGCTTGCTTGAAATGTGAATCACTCTCCATGCACACGTGAAAATAAACGTTGATCTAAGCAAGAGATAAAGCATTGACCTGTCATAGCCAGGTCACAGAATATTTGGGTAAATGTGCTTACCAAGATTCAGGTTTTGAACTGATTACATTACCTTAAATTATTACGATCTGGATGAGTTATGTATAATGTTATCCATTTTTATGTTACCACCTCCCAGGACAAGTTTTCTCCCAAGATCTAAAGAACGACAACAACATGAACCAGACAAGGCAGGGTCACTATTCCACTGACTACTCATACATGGGTATGGCATTTTTTCTTTCTTTTTATCGCATTCTTTTGTCTAGAGGAGATTTTATGTAATCATCATTCCGAAAAATTTCTTCATATGATTTTCTTAATAATTATTGTCATCTCATTTTCTAGGTTATTCAATTGCGACGGGTAATTTTACAGGAAGTCGAACTAAAGGTAACTAGATCCTTATCATTGTCATTACTTATGGTAGTAATTGTAAGATTGCATTCAGGTCTGCTGCGATTTACATCAGTAGGCTACATCTAATAACCAGAGTGCACCGTAATATTTTCTATTTTGATTTGTAGATTATGTCGTGGGTGAACCTAGAGGAAACAGCATGGTTGGCATGGTGAGTAGCATGTCATTTTATTACGATTACGGCCAGTACATTTACAATTTCAATACAGAAGACGCATGTCCAACACGTGGATATTTTATCGCGTTGCCCTTAGATAATTTACTTTCGCTACTATTTATTGGAATATAGAAATTGTAATTCCTTTTGTCGGCTTCCATGTAACAATGTGTTTAATATGTTTCCAGATAGCGATATATGGCATTGACATGGTCCAGTATCTCAATGTGACGGGGACGCAATTAGGAGAGTATTTTGGCGCCTCTGTTGCTGTTGGGGACTTCAATGGCGACGGGTAAGAAAAGATATTTTTACCTCAGACATAAGTATAAAGCACTCTAGTTCTTTGAAAACAATGCAGTTATTACGTCGTCGCTAGTAAATAAATCGTATCTTCCCAAATATATTGAATATTCTATTTGGGAAGATATTTAAAAAGTTCTATTTCAGAAAAGGCCATTCATTCCAAGTATTTTTTATTATAATGTAACATTGCGGTTGCATAGCCATGGCACTGGAATTTTAGCTCACCATATCAAGAATACAAAAGTGATTACCAGTTTGAAGGGATTTAGATTCACGTATATTTTATGTACAAGTATTACATTCATTCATCAAGAGATCTTGTTGCTACTGTAGATTTGATGACATAGCGGTTGGTGCCCCTTTTTACGTCAAAGACTTCTTGGAATATGAGACAGGGCGAGTTGTAATTCACTATCAAAATCGGCAGGTAAGTTTAATTGATATTTTCCCTCACCGATAATTCTTTCCCTATCCTTTAATGTCAACCTGTTGTAGGGTTTAACGGTTACTCCGGAAATAAAAGAATCTACACAATAATACTATATGAAAAATGAGTAGGCAAGGTAAAATAACAAGCAGAAACAATAATAAAACTCTGTTACTGTATTGTTTCATGACAAAAGCATTCACAAGGTTTACCATGTAGACGGAGATTATTGTCTAGCATTTATAGGGTTTCATGATTAAGCCACGAGTGAACTAGGTTGCGCATGATAATATAAAAATAAGTTCGCAAGTAAAATACAAGACTAGCAAAATATATAATAAAACGCGGTATTGTTTTGTCACTTTGTTCTCTCTCTCTCTCTCCCTCTCTGGGTCTGTCTGTCTATCTAAAATACAAGAGTGAGAAGAAAAAAACCCTCCCGTTCCATCTCCCTCTCCCTGTTCCTTCTCTCCCGCTCCTGCTCCAACATGTACCAAATAAGCTATACATTCCAGTAAACTCCCATAAGTTTATGATATTGTGAGCGTTGGCACGACCAATTTTCTCATCGCATGTAGTCCCAACAATATAAAACAATTTGTTATTACCTCGTCAGTTTTAAATCAGTCAGCTGAAAGGGCAGATGACTGTACGTGGTTAGCAAATTAAAACATAACATTTTCCTTTATCGCTCAGAGAACGTTAAACCCCAAGACAACAATGTTGAGAGGATGTAAAACAAATGGCTGTCGTTTTGGGTTTTCTGTCGCATCGCTTGGTGACATCAATAGGGATGGATTTGCAGGTTAGTCATATCATCGGGTGATTCTGAAGGTCTGGTCGTCTAATCATCTTGTAATTGAATATTATGACTATAGTTGTAGGAAATCATATCAAATCATTAAACTGTCATTATAGATATTGCTGTCGGAGCCCCTTATGCGGGCGAAACAAAAAATGGTGTGGTATATATCTTCCATGGTAGTTCAGATGGTCTGCGAACCAAAGTGTCTCAGGTGAGTAATCACGATTATCCCATCATGAATAAGTAACTTGATTGATTGAAAAATGTTTGTTTGGCCTAGAGAAGTTTAACAGTTATATCAATGTTGGGACAAAACGCACGAACTATCTGTATACTACATTTGTTTGCATAGCAAACATGATAACATTAGCAACTTTGCAGGCTGAATGCCTGTATTAACCAGTTATTTTATCGGACCGACATATTTACTATACATACACTGTTTACAGTTATGGCCGTATATTGCTGATGGAATTAGATTTCTTGTAGATAATTGAAGCCTCTACTATAAATCCGTTCCTGAAAACGTTTGGACATTCAATTTCTGGTGGTTTTGATCTGGACAAAAATGCATATACCGGTAAGGACACTAACAGACTTAAAAATAAATCTGATAAATTATTGTGATGATCAGTAGCAACATTATTTCTTTCTCTTGTCTGTAGCTCCTTTCTTCCCTCTTCCTTATATTTGCTTTTGATATTCAGACATACGGTATGCCTCAATAATTTAATCCCGTCTTTTTTACTCATGAACAGACATACTCATTGGAGCATATTCATCAGACATGATCGTATTTCTTAGGTATGTATTTATAATTAAGAGGCTATAGGGGATATGCTGTTATACTTTTTAAATATGTTTTTGCCTCGTTCTGACATCACTTATGTGACCACACACAAATGACCGGCCACTAGCCATGTGCTCTGCATACATTTTGGTACGCCGGATTGTTTCTTGTGGTACGTGGGCGGAGAGGGTGGTGGAGGGTGACTGGTATAGGGGTCTGTGAGGGTGGGCAGGGGGTCAGTGTATCAGGAAGGTTAAGTTAGGTGGTGTTTGGTTACTAGTTACCACCTCATGTTTCCTGTAAGATCATTATCTTTAGATCTGTAAAGACTATGTTCTTTAGATCTCTAACGACTGATTTCCTTTAGATCTGTAAAGACTGATTTCCTGTGTTCACCACTTCAGTTACATAACTGATCTGATAAGCTACAACTGCCTCCTAGCCTCCTGATATCGATAGATATCATAATACATGACTATATTCTGTTAGCTTGTTTTATTCTAATTGTGGGTGGTACAGCACTCTAGTCTTCATCTTTGTTTTACAACAGGTTGCGGGAATATGCATGTTTAGTAAATGCGTTTTCTCTGGTTACAGGTCTCGGCCCATATTGAAAGTTGATATGAAAGTGCAAATCCGACAGACGAAACTGAACGTAATTGACCTTGAAGACAAGCAATGCAGACAGAGTGACGGGACGGAAATTGTCTGGTAATCATTTTTTAAAGTTTTAATGGCTTTTACAGGATATCTAGCCATTTGAATTTGAAGACTTTCACTGGGAAGCGATTTTCTTTGCAAGTTCAGCCAAGCGATTTATGCAAAGAATTTCTCATGAAGAGAAATGAGATATCATCAGTGTGCTTTGCCAATTAATCATTATTAATTCTGTTTTCATTATGTTAGTTTCGACATCGAAACCTGTGTTTCGTACAGTGGGCATAAAGTTCCTGGATCCATAGGTATGTACTACTTTACCTGTACAGTGAACCCTCTTTCATCAAAATTAATTGTTGAATATAATGATTTTTTTGTTAACAAATTCAATTATGAAGTTAGATTACACTTTATGGGTTTAACACAAGGTTGATGGTGTTGAAAACATGAACGATTTAAGCAGAAATATCTGTAATAATAAATGTATGTCAATAATAATAGAATTGTCAACAAGAAGAGTCAAGCAAATTAATTGTATGTGATGAAAGAATTTGAAATATGTTCTTTTCTTAATATTATTAGGAAGGCTAAATAAAGCTTGACTGATTTTGATCTGTTCAAGACTCCCTTTTGAGATCACTCGATGTACTTTTGTCGAGCCCATACAATCAATTTTCGAAATCGTCTTGATTAGGAGGCACTGCTCGCTTTATAGGTGCCAGTGATGATGCACTGGGCATAAGAGTTCCTGGATCCATAGGTATATGTAACAACAGCCACTGTTGTTTTATAGGGTCCAGAACGTTTACTAAATTCGAAATTTTAAAACTCTAAATTTTAATCCAAATTTTAAAAAATGGTTGCTTTAGGATGCTTTTCATGGCAACTAAATAACAAAATAACCTGTTATTTTGGCAACTTTGAAAGACTTCACTATTTTCTGGAGTATCAAAATGATTTTTTCACCTTTAAAATGTCTGATATATATTCAAAGAGGTAAAATTAGAACAGAGCCCTTCTTACCCTTGCTGTCCTTAGTGGATTAGGTACGGCGGAAAGCTGGAAAACATTACAACAAGTTTAAAAAACAACTACTGAAACTACAACTTAGATGCAGCTGGGACTATCCTCCTGAGATAATATCTTATTGTAAAATGACAGTCCACTTTTATCTTATTATTGTGCGGGACCACATAATTTTTCAGACAGATAGTAGATTCTTATTGATCAAAGATTTCACAATAGTGATATGTTTCACATGTGTACAGAGCTGTAGGCTTATTTTAGACGAATCATTTTATACTTTCAGCCCTCGAAGTGTCTCTACAATTAGAAGCTGATCGACCAGTCACTCCGCGGGCATTCCTCATGCCGGCACCACAGAAGGAAACAATACAAAACTTCACAGTTACACTCTCTAAGCGGGGGCTCAGATGCAAAACAACTACTGCCTACCTCAAGGTGAATTTTCCATCCTTAATTATTAGCATGGCTGTAAAACCATGCTTCTCTTCTTAATACCGAATCGGATGACCCCCATTCACAGGGGGATATATATTCAATCTACTCATCTGACATTTATGAGCGGGGTTGGGGGGGGGGGGGGGGAGAGGGGTCATCGTGTAGAACATTATTCCCCATATATGTTGATTGCAAGTGAACATACAGCCCATATGCCGAATATTAACAAAGTTATTAAACTCCAAATTTCCAAACTCAGTGTCCCCGCATGAGTCTACTCTAGTCCACTCCAGTCTCATGGGCGCACATCTAAGGTCTGAATCAAATTCCTTGATAATGCTCAGGACACAACTTTACCCAATATTGTCCATGTTACTTGCTATGCGATTACTATGCAAAAGATACAGTTTCGGTATAACAATGTCGAATTTTTTTTTGATATTTATTTGAATCGCACACTCCACTCGTGTGTTTCCTATCTAGGTTCAACTGGAAGTCTCCCTAATTATGTCTTGAAAATCTTTTAGTCTAGTTTAATTTTAGAGAATATAAATAGTGATGATGAACTATCAACTTTGTGGTATCCAAACATGAGGCCACACCGTTTTTGCAGCTTTGTAATGAATCAAGATATCAATTTATCTTTAAAGGAGCACAAGGACCCATATCTTCTTTTTCATTTTTATGACCACAGGCACTTCAAGATTAATATACTTAATAGTTGAAGGATTGAGGCAATTCAACTGAAACAGACCATGTTTTTAGTTTTGTAGTCTTTTATTTGGCGACCCGAATATACTTAAGTATCAGGAAAATGACATGGTGAAATAAATAGGTAGATTTTGACAAAAATAGTGGGATTTTAAAAAGTTTTAGTTCAAAATTTGAATCACCCATTTGTTGTTTTAAGAATAAACACCCATTTCTGCATTAGAAAAGAGTAGGATATAACTACACCCGTTGGCGCATTTCCTCTCAGCAATAGATGGTAGTAAACTACCCCAGAAGCTGAACTAAACAGCCTGGTAAAACATAATACAAGAGAATCAGTTGCGAATCGGTGTTCAATTGATTCTAATTTAATCCTTCTCTCTTTGACCAGTCCTCATTCAGAGACAAGCTCACTCCCATATCAGCAGATGCCAGCTATAGTTTGATGGAGACACGGCTGACAGGAGACGATCTTACCCCAGTGTTGGACCAATACATAGAAACTACAGTTCGAGGAAATGTAGGCATTTTTATTGAATACTATTAATGTCATTATTAGGATTTAGTATATGTGCATTCCTCTTGATAGGTGCAAAAGGGGGATGCAATAAGAATATTTTTATCGTTATACATGCGATAAAAATGTAGTTGTCTAAAAATAGCACCAATGTTACCTCCACAGTTTGTTGATGTGCTTAGTGGAAATCGAAGTAGCTTAATTGTTACCCCACTTATAAGCGGGCTATATGAAGTACCACCGACTGGAGAGTCAAGAGCGGCGAGATGGTGCGAGAATTAACTTTTTTTCCCTTTCATGTTGTAAGAATTCCCTGCAATGAAGAATTCCCTGTAATGCTCCCCCTACGATGTATTAATATCCCTTTTTCCCTCACTTATGCACATATAATAAATATAGAATGGAATATGATAAATATAGAATGGAACTAGCTGTCATCGAAAAATTATTGGACGTGATTAGTCTGCGTAACTACTCTGCCTTTGGCATCATGCTTATATGGACAAATCTTGTCTAATAAATTATTGATTACAGGCGGCTCGGTTATTTTCTCTATGAACAAATTTACTTACTTAAAAATAGCAGCTTCTCATTTATAAAATTACTCCAAGAAACAGTTCTGAATATGTCAAATGTTGTTATGACCTCATGTTTAATGTTTAATTTATTCCTCAGGCCGAAATTCAAAAAGAATGTGGTGAAGACAACGTCTGCATACCAAATTTAGTCATCACCGCCAATGCGTAAGTATTGAGTCTCATTTTAAAGAAAATATTCTTGGGGAAATAATTGATAACTAGCAAATACCCTTGCTACGCACAGAATTTGCTAGTGGGTCAGTGGGGCCCACACCTTCATCTCTCCTTGTTCCCTCTTCCACAATCTTTCTGGTTCAACTTCTCTCTGGAACTACCAGTAATACCATTTATGTCTTAAATGGAAGCCTTTTAACGTGCTGTTTTTTGTCACTGTTGTGCAACAGAGACATATTCAGAGGCAATGTGAGATACAAGGTGACCTGAGGCAAAGAAAGAGAATGGATGCGACAGGAAGAGAGAGAAAAACAGGGACATAGACATGGCAAAAGGTAAAGGTAGAGAGAGAGGGTAAGCAAAGTGCATGAGAGAGACAGGGACAGACAAAGAATGACACAGAGAGTATGAACAAAATTAGACGTAGTCAGGGTGCGTGGTCACTGGTGGGGGAGGGGGGGGGGGGGCGGAGAGGCAGAGAAGGACAATCATGAGGCAGAGGAGTTGATAGAGGAGATACAGGAGGCCCTGTTATGTCTGTGGTTGAGAAAAGGATGGAGGTGGGGAGAGACAGGGAGAGAGATAGAATGTCAGAGATAGAGACAGGGAATTTAAGAGAAAAAGATCAGAAGAGTGATGGAGACAGAGACAGGGAAAGAAGGGAGCTCAGTACCCGCCGATATTGTCACCTTTGTAAAACAGGCAAATAAAAGTTTCAACAACAACAATTAAGGGGTGGGTGTGGGTGTGGCTGGGGGTGGGGAGTTGCTCGTGAACCCCTGCTGGCTGCTGGACTAATATATCAGAACATGCACATTTTGCTTATACCTTGACCATTTAATTGCAGGATCAACCAAGATTACACGCTTGGCACAGATAATCAACCTCTGGCTGTAATTGTTCGTGTTAAGAACAGAGGAGAAGGTGCATACGAAGCACAGGTCATCATGAGGCTGCCCCCTGGAACCAGTTATGTCAACATCTACGATGTGGAATCTGTGAGTCTTACATTTACATCTAAGATATGCTGAATTAACTCTGAATTGCATTAATCAATGTGGCACCATTCTCTTTCTGTGTCAAACCAATGTCATGCAGTGAACGCGTAATCTAGTGTCTACACCTTGTAAGCTTTGGTAGATGGTTTCTAATCGTTCAAATACTCCAAACTGATTTAAGGACAAGCTTTCTGAACTAATTATTTTCATGAAATATCCTTTCTTCCACTCAGCCTCTGCCGGTGAAATGCGCTCCAGCAAAAGGGGCGGAAGATGAAGAATTGTCGGACACAATAATTTGTGATCTAGGAAACCCCTTACCGCCAGGAGCAAGGGTAAGCATTTTTAGGAACATAATATAGTACATGACTGAAACATTCATTCAAAGACCACTGTTTGTAGTATCAATTAATCTTCTGTACTGCTTACTCATTTCACAGGCCATCTTCACTTTACGCGTAACAGCCATGAATATGACTGGGCAATCTGAGTTCATCCACTTTCCAATGCATGCCAACAGGTATCTGTAGTTTTGACTCATATTATATATAAATATATATATATTGTTACTTGGGATGCCTTCATCCAAAGGAAATGTGTTTGGAATATATGCCTTCATCCAAAGGAAATGTGTTTGGAATATATTTCTATTAAATTTGGAATATATTTCTATTAAATTCCTTTATATGATACCTTCAAATTTGTTAAGAAACTGTGTTGATCATATATTCTATTTTGTATTTTTCTCCAGCACCAATCCAGAAAACCGCGAGGATCAACAGGACAACTATGCTGAAGCTATAATTCCGGTTAAAGCAGTTACTGGCATTAGGTTATCTGGGTATGTTGAAACACTTAAAGTCATGCCTATGAATCTTGAAAAAAGTTGGTGATTTATATGGTCAGTTCTCACGAAAGTTGGTTGTCGGCTAAGTGGATATCGCACTTTACCCATGTTTTTAAAGTGGCTAAGATAGTTAAAATGAGTAGTCATGGAATCGTGTGAAACTTTGTCAGTGTAATCATATATGATAGGTATAGCAATATCTGAAGTATTGAGTATCAGCATTGCGTTTTCATTCAATGATTAGTGAATATGTGTAATGAATGGGTTAGAACCTAAACCCATGTCAAATCCATGAGGAAATGGCTTTGGAGACCAGGAGGTGCTGCCAGATTTAGCCCTGGTGGCAGAATGCCCTTTGTACTGATCAGTGCCTACCTGGGGATTACATAATTCCAGATGTCATCCCAACTGACAGTTTGAATATTGGATTGGAAAGCCAAAACGATTTTGCTCTCTATTTTACCACATATCTGATATAATATGAATGTTAGAGTTTTGATATCCACAGGAGTTATTTAGGAGGGTAAGGTGAATCAAATACTAGAAAATGAAGTAGAAATTCCGTTACTCGATAATCTAGCCAGCAACAGTGAGAAGTGTCACTTTAAGTAATAACCATCAATACGAAGAGAATTGACCCTATACACTTAAATAAACTCGTGTTTAGATTATGATTTATTGTTTATTTTCTTGCCCAGTGTTTCCTACCCGGAGCAAATATTCTTCAATTCTACCAGGGGAGGTGGAGAGATTATTTCAGATGAGGATATTGGTGACGAATTAATTCATTTATACGAGGTAATTGCCGTTAAATCTGCTTATAATATTGTCATGCACTGCACACATGCTTTCTATCTATGTGATATACAGTCTACATAATTATAGGAATTATGCTGGATAAATGGGGTTATTATATTCTTTATCATTATTTCCTTTATGCAGTTACGAAATATGGGACCAAGTTCCGTTGAAGCTACTAGCATCTTCATCTATTGGCCCAGCCATTTGGAAGACAATCTCGACTTGCTTTATCTCACTGTAAGTCCAGAAGTAATTCAGGGGAAAGGACATTGCCATCTTCTTACACATGCTGTCAACGAGAAAAATGTCAGCGTAAGTGGACTTCCTGTACATTATCTATTGCTGTATCATAGGTTCTTTGGTACATCTTAATTTGTAATGAATTAATTTGTTTCTATAACGTTTGAAGGTATACATGGAAGTATTTATACATTATGCACATGTATGTATACATAAACATATATATAAGAACATATACATGTGTATACGTATACAAAAGAATATGACTGCCAAAATGGCAACCATCGGAAATATGTATATATATGTAGACCGAGTTGACAGGATTTTAGAGAAGATTAAAATACTTTGATAGACAGAAATTCGAAATAAGCACAAATTGAAATCTATAAATGTAATTTCTTGTTTTATGATAGGTAAGTCAACCAAGGGATGAACCGGAACTTTCAGTTGGTGTTACAATGCGCCAAATGCTACAGACGCGACACCGCCGCAGCTCTGACGGAGGAGGACTCAGTCAACTCCTAACCTACTCTGGTACTGAAAAACGAGGAACTGACAAACAGATAATAAAGAAAGCAGTAAGTCATGTTTTTAGTATTTTATGTGACTTTAATTGATATTCCCTTTCTTTGTGGTTATTTCATTGGGCCTCTGATTATCTGAGACAGGACGTGCATACATTATTTATGATTCTTTCCCTCTCCAGTATTGTTCCTCGCGGTCTAGGGAGTTTTGTACTACAATACAATGTGACTTAGGGCACATGGATGCAGACGACAGCATTTACATCCGAGTGAGATCAAGGGTCTGGGTCAGGTCCTTCACAGATGTGAGCAAATATTAATATGGTGTTAACTATTTTTTATGTTGGGATGGTATTGTCTTTGTCGTGCAATATGATTATGTAAAATTCCTGTTAAGAATTGATTTTCCATGACAAAACAAAAAAGAATAAGCAGTGCTCCATAAGAATCATCCAAAATCTAATTTTATTTTCAGTTGCCTTATCGGGCACTAATTGTCACCTCTTCGGCTGATGCTCAGGTCATGGCTGTACCATACGCAGTTCACCCAGTGGAGTACTCCGTTGCCACTTTTAAGGTATAGAATCTGATATTTAATTCATAAAGAACTCGTGATGAATAATGTAATAAGAATAGTAGTGGTCGTGATGATCATGATATTACTAGTCACCATTGCTGTGAACTGTGGCCAATCAAGTACGAGCACTGAACGCTATAATGTTTAATTCTAAAATATGAAGGCCGGACAAAAATGTCACAGCATAAGTTTTTTCAAGAACGATTATATACAAAGCTGGAATGCCAGATTCTTTGCCATACCGTAGTGGCCCGTTCATAAGCCCGGGCTTGTATTTGTTTCGAACCCCCTCTAGCCCGGCTTGCAATTGAGATAGGCTTTTAATCGAGAATTAAATTTTAGAGGATTTTATTTTTTCATGAGCCCCACAGCCCCGGTCTGTACTCGAGATAGGCTTTTAAACAGGTCCCGGCTTATAAACGGGCCACTACGGTAATTGAAATTTCAACCCAGAAATTGGTCTGAATGTCAATTATTGTGCGTCGCCACCCGCTAGGTGGCAGCACTCATGAGATGGGACAGCTCTTCTCGCGGCACTTTTACGGATTACGAATAGAAAAGACGCTTGTACCAGGGACGGCTCACTAAGTTTCATCAAAATTCTACTTCGCCGTCCGAGTATCAATTAACTGGAAACTAGGATTGCATATTTGTATTTAAAGAACAATTTTGATAAATATCATTTTTCTTAAATTCTTCAACATAATTGTATCTTTTTATAGGCTACATAATAAATTTGTCTCCTTATTACATTTAGGTCAATACATACATAGCTGCCTTGGATGCTGGACCAGAATATGCTCAACCAGAAATTTGGGTTATAGCACTATCAATATCCGGTGGTTTCCTTTTGCTATTACTCCTCACCCTCCTTCTTTGGGCGGTAAGTACTATACTATTATTTATTATATGTGCATTCGGAGATGCTATAAGTGGGGTGCTATAAAAATATTCATATAGTACGCGTACCATAAAAATGTAGTTGTCTAAAAATAGCTTTGACATTACCTCCGCACTTCCACCGTCTTCGCGGAGAACCAAGGCTCTCCGTGAAGCATGTCAACAAATCCAAAGGCATAGACCAGTGATATCTGATGACATATCATCAAATTTTATGCACATATAATACATATAGAATGGAACTTGCCATCGTAATCGAAAATTTATTGGACTTGATTCGTCCGTGTAAGCACTCTGCCTATGGCATTGTGCTTACATGGACGAATCAAGTCCAATAAATTTACGATTCCTGCCGGCTTGTTCCATTCTCTCTATATGTATAACATTAAGGCCGGCACTAATTTAGACAATCTTATCGACACTCTTAATGCACCCTTTACGACATGTCAGATTCGAACTAGGAAATGAATCTCTGTACAGTGTTTGTTTATATTTACGGATTTTGATGGAGATGTGAGTGTAAATTCAATATGATATATAATGCTTTTTAAATTAATTATTTTCAGTCAATATAACATCATCGAGATACCTGAAAATTCATGTTACATAATATAATTATATGTTTCCCTTTCAGGGAGGATTCTTTAAGAGAAAAAGGCTTGAGGACCAAGAGAAATTGAAACCTAATGGAAACAGCACAGCAGCCCATTACGATGCAATACCCACAGAGGAATTATAGTTGGTTAAGTACGTTAATTATAGAGATTACCCCTCTGTAGTGTGTAAATAACTTCGATAATATTGTTATATTGTAAACATTTTCTATCAGTCAAAAAAAGCCCATACTGGCTCCAATGATGTAAGAATCTAGGAAACGGGTATAGATATGGAGCAAAATTGGTACTTAATGATATTTAATGTTGATTAACTGACGCATATGAATGGTAAAACGGTCGAATAGTTGGAAGTCGTGTTTGACTGTTTTCACACCACAAATTTATCATGTACAGTGCAACCTCTCTATAGAGACCACCCTTGGGACTGAGAGAAACTGGTCTTAATAGCGAGGTGGTCTCATTAGAGGGGTTAATCCAATAAGAGAAAAGCAATTCGGGACTGAGAGAAACTGGTCTTAATAGAGAGGTGGTCTCTATAGAAAGGTGGTTTTTATGTGAGGTTCCACTGTATAACATACAACATCAATATGCCTTTATTGCCTTTATGTCAAAACAATAAAAATATTCAGCCATTAGTCATGTGCATACTGTCTTGTCTATTGAAAAGAAAGGCTGGATGAATTGAAGAGCTATAAATAATGGAAGATTCCTAGTGTTCACAATTATTGCATTTATTGCTTTCCATATAGGATGAGATAATTATTTGTCATGGTCATAAATGCTGATACACGGAAAGATGTATGATGTGAACGACTGTGTGTATATAATATTTC
Source organism: Sthenelais limicola (assembly GCA_942159475.1). Lineage (NCBI taxonomy): Eukaryota > Metazoa > Annelida > Polychaeta > Phyllodocida > Sigalionidae > Sthenelais > Sthenelais limicola. The sequence goes on from OW804096.1 coordinate 112,175,186, forward strand.
AATAGATGTACGAGGGATAATCATAGTTATGCGTACAAGATGTAATACGTGAAGTAATATTATGCACCATCACTGTTGTGTTCTTGTATAATTGTTCCTTATTTACTGAGGCATGCGCAAATATATTAATAGCTGATATTGTATTGAGAGGAACACAAGTTACTGAACGTTTGCGAATTATCATGTATTGTATGTGTCACCGAGGTACTGAGACTGTAAGGCATGTTCGGTCCAACGTTTTACATAGTTTATACCTCCATAAATACAATGGGAATAAATGTGGAAATTCAAGTACATGTAAGTTTAAAATATAGCTGCTGGCTGCTGTGTTGCTGCGGCGGCTGCCCGAGATGGAATGGAATCCAGCGAGGGCGATGCTGCTTTTATACGAGGATGATTCCGTAACCAGGGTGATGCAGGTAACGGAAGCTTGTGATTGGTTGGAGCACTCGGTATTACTCGAAAACGCTCGGGAACAATATAGACACCGAAGCCCAAGGGTTCTGCTTCCCAATTATAGATTCAATAATAAAACAGGTGCTAAATACTTACAATTCTTCTGTCCTTCATTGATAAAGGATTCATATATATATAACCGACACTGAGGGCCCGAAATGGAGGTTATATTAATCGTTTTAGTTCCTGCCTAAGGTGGTTATAGACTGCTCAAGGCAGAGATTACAGAACCACAATACAATTCTTTGATGGGATGTTCACGGGGATGTTCATCGAATGCCAATGTAAATATTGTTAGCCCACTGTATTTTTATTTATTGCATAAATCGATGTATACTTCTTGATGAATGGTTAGAAAATAAATGCTCAAAACAATTGTTGACCGAACCATACTCCCAATTTCATGGCTAAAGTACTTCAGTATGAAGAAGCTTCGAGCACACATATATATCAGGGTAAAAAGGAAATATTTTCTTGATGAAGATCCATAGGAAGGGTTCAACATTATTCTTAGGCGTCGCCACCTAACAGGTGACAACTATTAATCCATATTGTCTTTTAATGGTTGTATTGAGGGAACTCAAATGTCTGAGAATGTTACATTACACTGTGGAAAGGTATTGGACTATTTTAAGCGGATTTAGCGAATGGGATGTTGACCAGAGGACCATATTTTTTGTGTTAATGAAATTGTTCCCGCGGTTACCATTTCCTGATTGGTATTTCTTATTTGGATTAATGATATGTGAGATTTGTACTTGTGTTCTTGATGTATGAGTTTGATTCTCGGTGGCGAGATGCAATCATGGAAAATCGTCAATAAATTTACTTTTTATATCAAACCTCATGACATTATTCATTGCTGGAGTCGTTATCATTTGGACTTATCCAAATCATCATTTCGAGGTTATCTATGAGACTTTTCAATTAAACTCTGGCTAATTTGGACATATTTAATCACGGAATTCTTCACTTTTGCATTTCGGAGATGTATCTTTATATTTATTACTAGTACTCGTCCTCCGGACGGTCCCCCTCTTTCCCCACACTTACCCCTCTCCTTAAATTCTTTTCCCTCCCCCTCTTCTCTTGTCTCTCATACCTGTTTTTCTCTCCCAACCGCATCTCCGATTCCCCCTTCTTCATTCTCCCACTCCTCTGCAAGTAGTCGTATCCCACTGGAAGTGACATAGTATCTCACAGGGGCTTTCCCAGGCTATAAATTTATAGCGTATGTAGATCCCAATTTAAAATAGGATTCAAAATCGCATTTTCACCCCAGATACCTTCACAAACCACATAATATTATTATTATAATATCCTTAAAACAGGGTCGACGGACCTGTACAGACCAAAAAGACAGATGGGGAGATCACAGATTCCCAGAACATGGCGACAAAAAAAACCCTTCTAGAGCTTTATTAGAGCGGGAGGGCTGTTAACTAATAACGTTAAACCAGTCCCGCTCATTATTAGCTCGCGGAGTCTTGTGTTGAGGCTTCGATTCGTGAGAATTATTCTCTTTGATTTTCCAGTATTCTAACGACATTCAAAATAAATTGTTACCTGTACCGTAAATTCATATCAGTTTTGCCTGCATGATGTTATACTGTTTATTCAAATGTTTTTTCCATTAAATTAAATTAATTCAAAAATAATAAAGGTGTATTTAACACCTATGCAATAAAGAATTCTTGAAATGAAATGAAACGAAGTTGATGGGCAAATGGTGCAAGATAAATGAATAACTCTCACAGTCTGATGTACATCAAACTCTATTTTCAATACGGAAATATACCACTTGGAGTCCACCAAGTTCACCCAATATGTAATACAACCACTGTTTGACTGACTTTTGCTTTCATCTGATGGCCCGATTTATTTTTATTAATACTATGTATTAGACGAAACTAAAGTGATGTAAAGTTACTCCGTCATGTGACTGGTATTTTAAGTATATAAATCAAGGCAACACAAAGGACAAACAGGAAGGCAAGGGTAAGATGCATTCTTCAGAGGCGTATGGCAGAGTTTCTTTGTTTTCTTGAAACACAAGTCCCTAATATCTTTATTTTTTTTTCAACCAACAAAAAAACAAAAAGCTTGGAAGTCTCTCTCTGTGTGGCTTTCCACGTCCTGCCCGCTCGCTCAGAGCTCCCCTCTTCCCGTTCTCCCTGCAGCAGAGCACCTGGGCCCTGTTGTATAAGCTAAGGAAGGAATTTTTTTGTGGGAATTCCTACGTTTTTTTCCTTTACTTCATTGGGAAATTCCTACGCTAAAAAGCATTGAAAGTATAGGCTATTCCTTCCCTGAACCATTCCTTCCCAGCTGCTAAGCAAGGAAAACTGAGGGAATTCCTTCAGTCCCATACAGTTTCAATATGTTTCTCTGGGAATTTTCCTACGCCTTTTCCTTCCCACCAAGCAGATGTAATCATGTAGGAATTACGTACAGAATTTCCCTCCTTGAACCACTCAATATCCCCTGCCTACTTCAAACAACAGTCTTCAAGGTACATGGTAAATGAGGCGACATGCCTTGTTCTCATTAGAAATCAACACTCTTGAGGCACAAACAATTGAGACAAACTAGGTCAAGGACAAATTTTGATTGGTAACAATGAAACTCTCAGGTTGGTGGTTCAATCCCCACCCAGTGCTGCTTGTTTTTTTCCCAGACAGGCTCACCTCTCAAGTCCATGGTTCGAATCCCGGCTTGGGAGGCTTCTTTTTTCTAGCAAGATTTATTCAAATTATGTTAATAATCAACAGAAAAATCATCTAACAGCAGAAACTTTGTACTATCATAATAGCAGATATATATGACAAGTAAAATCATATTTTTGCAGTTGATAAATCGTAAGGAATTCTTGAGGGAACACCTAAAAGGAGTTCCTTAGTTTTCCAGTCTTTTCATGTTTAACTCAGAGGAAAGAATGAGGGAAATTACTTCGGTAGGAAAACTTCTGAGGGAAATTCCTACATAGGGAACAACTACAAGTATCAATGTAGGAAATTCCCATAGCTAAATGGGTCAGTTTCTAGGTCACGCCTGTGGATCCAGAAAGAATACCGCTGGATTGGGTTGTGTGGGCATGTGACTTTTAGGCTAGTTGCTTGTATAAATGTGGATTGTTCACATTTCTGATGAACTACCCTCCACCCAGCCGTCCCGTTCTCCACCCCACCCCACCTGGGCCTCAGAGCTGTTCACTGAGTCAGTGAACAGCGCCGCTGGTGTCAGTTGATGTAACTAAGCAGCTCTTCCATGCTGGTTCCCTGCAGCTGTCCCATGAACCTTATAGCTTCCCATCTACTTCTTGTTTTGATATGGCGGCCATTGTTGACAGCGCTCGATTCAAATATGCGGTTAGCGATAACTTTTTATTTTATCAGTAAGTGACAAATGTTCCCGTTTGGACCTTGCTACCCTTGACTCACTCTAGCTCCTGGGATCGGTTAGAAAGTTCAAAAAAAAAAAGCATGAAAAAAGGCGTTCGGAAGACAGTGTTGGTACCATACCGTTCCACCTTCGGTGTGGGCCCCGGCCTCGTGACTTGAGTATCATAGCAAAGCTATTCCTGCTGCAGGAATAGCGGTAGGGGGCTGGTCGTCTAGATTATAATCCATTCTGGATAATCTGCATCAGATTTAAAGGTATAATAATCAAAGTATCTAATATTTTACCCACTTTACCGCTTCAAATTTAAGGAAATCTGTTATATTGATCTTTAAAACCCAAGAAATGAGTGAATCCTATGCATCATATTTACCTTCTACTTTGCTGACCCACACCTATACCGCAAGGAATATTCCTACGAGCTGGGAATTCTATGTAGGAATGAATGTAGGGAGGGAAAAATTTCGTTCTCAATTGTGGAAAGACTCACAGGTGAACAATGATTCCCCCAACTACTAGCCAACGCAAACAAGTACAACAAATATATTTAGAAACATGGTAACGTGAAATCAAAGAAATAATGAAATAATCTTGACTAATAATAATTTTGGTCACGGTCGACACAGAAGCTTAGATATTTCGGAAACTGTATACTAGTGTCGTAGATATGCTGCAAACATTTCTAATTGTGCTAATTAAAGGTGTCGAGGGTGAATAATGGGATACCTGTGTGGAGCAGCAGAAAAAATATATGTATGCATACATGATTATCCATGTCCATGAACAATTATCAGCGTTCGTGAAAGAGGTCCCACGCGCTTCGTACACAATGTGGTGTTGTTATAGTGTGAGGTGGAGGCCTATACACTCAGGCCCCCCAGGCATACATGTAGAACTTTTAGAAAGCAACAGGACTATTTTATATCTAACTACAAGGAGATATTACAGTGTGGTGTGGTGTACGACCAGCATCACCATCTCGTGAGCTAGCTGTGCATTGGGGAAAGAATAGATGGGGTGATGTTGAAGGATTGGGTCTGTAGAAAAGGCATATGGGTGATACACACTTGTGTAAGTGTAGACCATTTCCCGTGGATATACTCGCTGTATCTTAGGCTGCCACTCTCGTTGGATCTTCTTCGATTTGAAATGTAGGATCACACATACTATATAACAGACCATATAAATCATTGCAAGGTAGGTTTGTATACGTGTATCACACATGTGGGCATGTGGGTACACAGTTCTTATTGTACCAAGCCGTTGTGGTATTCAAACATTGACATTTCCACAGCGGTCACCTGTTAAATCTGTAGACCAATTTGCTTGTCATACTCTCCACCATCTTATATCAATAGACTCAATCTGTTTAATGATGGATACAATAAAAGGCGAAGATTGAGGCACTACCCCATATATATACCTACCATATCACATGCCATGGGGTAATAAAGCTAGGCGTCCACCCTCGTATTTGAGTCCTGCTAACATAGTGCATAAACATTATCATATGGCTTATCACTTCTTAAATTTACTATAAGCCAGTAACCGAACACATTCGTAAGGCTTTCGCAATGGGCATGATTGGATCATTAATCTTTAGATCTATTGGTGGGTATAGGTATAAAATGTTGCTGCCTACGTCCAAGCTCATATTTAAATATTTATCATCCCCGTTTTAGTAAGTTGTAGGACAGAGTTTATGTGTTGCTAATAAAACAGCAATACATTGCCTCCAGTTCCGTATTGCCGGGTCATGTACATTGTAGTGGGTATTGATTATGTCCCATGATGTTATCTCCTGATGGCAATCGATGTTGATAATAGTAATGGAAGGAGGTTGAGTGGCAAAAGGGGTTATGCCATTGTTAAATTAGTTTGGATGCTGTCCGGCTCCGTGCACAGTATCAGTGTGTAACGAGGGCTAGCAAATCGAGTTCAATGGAATAAGTTCACACTTCGCGCTATTAAAATATTTTACAGTCTATCATAATCATGTATCATCTATCTGTCTCTACAATCTACAATATAGGTTATAGGTCTCTGACGACAGAACATCAAATACAGATTACTCATTAAGTTATGGTCAGGCCTGAGGACCTGCTCAGCAGAGGCCTCTGACCAATTCCTGTAACTGGTTTAACAGAGGAATAAAATATATCGTGCACAGTATTAGTATTTATAACGCAATGTTTAGATTTATCGTATACGTTTCAATGGGTTGGTTTCACTTTCAGTGGAGCTATGTAGGTTCCCTTTATTTCTATGTTCGAACAGGTTAGAATCAATATTTCTTTACATTCATTTCACCACAGGTCTTCTTTCACCATTGTATCGATCAATTTCTCTTATTTAGAATATTCATACAGCGTATCAACAATTACAATAATGCTTACAACTGGTCATGTAACCGGTACAATGTCTTGTTTTTAAATTGAGGCATTTATTGCTGATTACAGATATTACACAAATATTGCAACAAAGTTATATGTCTAGGCTTATTGTTCATTCATACACGGAGATGTGTCTAGCCTGCAGAGTAGTGATTCAGATTCAATAGATTAGGCCAAAACTTTCTTGTCTGCAACATAAATAGACATGAAACTACATACTAATTAAGTTCAATAAGCGCTATCAGGTGATTTATTATTGAAGCGTAATATTTACAATTTTTATGGACTTCTATTCTAGGCAAGGTTGCTAAAATAAATTGTAAAGATTTCCAGAGCTATGAATTACACATTACAGTATTATATCACGGCAAATATATGCCACAAATAGCTTTATCTTACAATTAACTACGTGTATATGACGAAGAATCAAAAGTAAGGGGTTGAATGATATTTCTTGCCTTTAATTTTATTTGTAATTCTCAGAATGTTATGAATGTCTATACAGGGAATAAAATGGCAGAATTTCTTCTTCATTCTGGAATCAACCTGACAGCAATAATCAAGGACGGTCATCAGAATTAGAGTTCTCTTTAATAGACGAGTGTCCTCCGACAGAATTAAAATGACGGCAGTTCACTTAACCTGCTAACCTTTTGCGGACTGTTAGGATATCAATACATGTTTCGTCTCCATGGGAATGTGGTACAAAGGTTTGTTTGTGCACAATTGACTTTTTGCTGCTTACATTTGCTACCAGTGTAATCTTTAGCACTCTGTGCACGGTTGCCATATATGGAGACGTTTACCGTGCCAGGCGTCCTGGTATTACTCTTCCCTCCTTAATCTTATCACCGTGAGGCAGCCACCTATGCAGTTGTGCCTACTTCTTTCCCCTGCAACAATCCCCACTCGCGGTACACTACTCGCACCGCTGCCAAGACCCAAGCAACATCTTGGTGGCCGACGCCGTCAGCTCTACAAGCCATTATTGTTATACCGCTACAAATGTGCACGCTTCATAGACTATAGCGATGCGTAGGCATTCCGATCGGTCGCATGATATAATCCCTCTTCAATATTGTTGATTATTGAGCACAGATTCACGTGATTTTGGTGATCGCCGCTAGAGTGGTGATGGGACGGAGGTTGGTTGGCTGGTTCCATTTAGAGGGGATACAAAATATGCTTCCGGAGCTTCAGAGGAAGTAGTCATCAGCTAGGAGTTACTTACAAAGAATGCCTCTGGATAGGGATGCTTCTTCTGTGCCCGGGGAACAAGAGCAAGACTCTGAATCATTTCATTCCACTTTTGCACTGTGATGTAAACAGGATTAGAAAGTCTTGTGCAAAGTCTTGCTGGAAGACATTGTGAAGTCTGGTGTATACGACATTGACTGTGTAGCGGAGGAAGAACTTTGGCGTACAAAAGAGTGTCGAGAGCATTCATAGCTAAAGTTGCCTAGTAAGCATATTCATAGATGTTCTAATCCTGCGTTAGTTCAGGTTGATTTGAACAGTTTATTTAAATACATCTCAGTTTTACATGGACATAATTATTTATTTCCTCCCATGTAATCAATTTCTCCTTGTTTGTCGGGCCTAAACAAAGATGGACTAAAAGTGTATAACAAATTTCATAGGATTTAACTCTCATTACTTAACGAACTATAGGCAAACTACCATGGATCAAGGTATAGAGTTACACATCTTGGAAGATATATTCAAACAGATCATATATTTTGCGTGATAGCAACTGACAAGAAACAAACACACGTTTGCCTCGTACTAGATTAGTCAAGACTATTGTCAACAATGGGCAATAACAAGGACATTGTACTATCATAGTTCATACCAATCCAAAGAAGAAGATCAATAAATCGTCCTTGCAGATTAGGGAAAACATGACAGGTGTCAAAGGCGGTCCATTAGGCCCGCACAGATCGTCTGGGATGAAGTATGAAGGAGGTGAAAATGGTGACATGGACGATTCGGAAGAAGGACAGGAGGGGTCTGATCTAGTATCAGCCCTCCGCGGCTTGGATTCTACCTTAAGACAGCATATGGAGACAATGGAAAAATTGATCACTGGTGTGGGACCTGCGTCAATAGCTGCCCTGAAACGTGCACGAGGTCTATCCGGGAGTTCCGCATTCAAAGAGGAAATACGACCACTTCCAGAGGTTAGCCTGCGGAAGCGTGAAGATAAGGTAGGGAGACCTTATCTAATTTTCTACCTATATCAATTACAAAGGTCTGAGTATGCAAAATAACTCATTTGTAACGACGTCATAGGAAGTACTATGTTTTTACAGAGTTGATGATGGGCATACATCTTAATGTATGGCCACATGCAGTAAGGATCATTACACCATAGATCTCGAATTAAGCAGCCGCAACGTAAGTTGATAGAATATGATATCATAAATAATATTTTGTTGCCGTAGTAGAAGTCTGGTAGTTCGAGTATTGTGTCTGCATATTTGTCTTCTTCGTTGCCTGTTAACATATTGTAGGGATAAAACCAATCAAAGGAATCATTACCATTCATTGCCATAGTGATGCTAAGTCATATTATGCAAAATGGGCTGTGGAGGTAATCTAATTAATGCTACTAATAATTCATCAACATTCATCGACTGTGAAAATCCAAACGCCCCGGGAAAGTACAAAGGGCCCCTGTCAAATAAGCAGTGTGAGGGTTCCCCCTGTGATATCTAGCACATTGGTCCTGTGAAAGTCCTGCCACAGTCCTGTACTTTATCTGTCATATACATGTATGCTATGATTCTGAGTTACAGTCCTCTAATATGTATTGCCCATAATTTATATACACATGTATAATTTATATACTTTATATTTAATATGTGGGTTAATATTGGGTTTCTTTTGGTACCATTCATACAGCGGGAATACAATCATATCATCAATTACACCAGGTTTAGTTAGTGTTCATGTGCCAAACACCCATCGCCATTCCCGTAGAGGCATGCAGGACTGCTGCATCTTAAACTATAAATCTTTGGTATTATGCAATATCCTACTGGTAGTGCTACCGGGCGTTTTGGGAAGCTTCCATTTGAAAAAGGCCTAACCAACGGTCTCATAAGCGGTGGGGGACAGAGCCCTAATTTTCGCGCCAATTATATACAGACAAAGGAAGACCCAAATAGTGAAGACAAAGAACCAGCTAGACCAAGCATCCGCTCAGATTTGTGTACATCTTACTTGACCACATCTCCCAAGTTTCTTGGATATTTTCTATGAATTATGGAGAGGACAGGGAGGATGGGGAAGACGGAGAGTGTGAGGACGAATTCAGGGATGAATTCAGAAATTGAATTCCTTATCTGGTAAGTAATATCTCTAGGTACTTAGCGGGTATTTAGAGTTTGGCCATTCTTCTATTGGTGTAAACTGAGAGAAAATCCATGCTTGACTGTGTTATGTACATCAACTAGTTTTGAAATGTATTAAGAATATGTATGAAGAATTGCATCGAATTTAGCTGTGTTTTATTCCTTACAGAAGCTGATTGATAGGATTTTACTTATTCAAGCGATATTTAAACGGAAGTGAATTGGTACCTAGAGTCCCCCAGCACAGAAACATGGAGGTAAACCCAACTCTGTATAGTTTTTAAAAATCCAATGTGTGGACCAGTTCTACTCCTCCACAGCTATCTTCTTTTGATACAACACATTATGTGAAGGTTTGACATTCAGAGGTTAGTAACATTTGGTATATATTTCATGTATTTGTATTATTTGTTGTGTGGCGAAATATCATATATTTATGTTCATTCATTTACCTTGTTATAGGAAAGTATTATTTCTTCTGAACCCATGTGTATTCTTCATTTATTCTCATCCATATGTCCAAATATATACACCATGTATGTTTATCATTTTCCTTGTTTCCTCAAACAAACTTGCAATTTGGCCAGTCTACAGACAAATATACTCCCATTGAAATGTAATATTAACAATTGTAGATGAATGGCATCGAATATAGCTGTATTTTATTCCTTACAGAAGCTGATATGTGAAGAAGTACACCAACAAGAAATGATGAACCAAAATGATGAAATGATGATTTTCTGAGCATAAATAAAAGAATTGCATGGGGGGGGGGGGGGGCAAACATTAAAAGTAAAATTCTGATTCTCATGCGTAAAAGTGCGTCATTATGTCTGCGAAAGTGCGTCATTATGTCTGCGAAAACCACTACCCTTTCCCGGGAAACCCCATCGTATATCTGTAGTAATGTGCGGGGGAAGCGCTGCACTTTCCCACAGGGGCAACTGTACTTTCCCACAGGGACTACTGCGTTTTCCCGGTGCTGCGTTCTACAGGGGGGATAAAATCACAGGTCCACAAATATTACGCGGGAAAGCTGGCATCCCAGATTCCACGGGATACCTTGACTTTCGTACGGGGAAAGCGCATTCCTTTATAACAGTGCGGGTGACAGTGTACAATAGAGATGAGACTCGGCCATACAGTGGGTTGCCTGCATTTTGACGAACACTTGCATCACTATGTGCCTGTGTGTTACTATTTTTTATGAGGCGGATGTAGTGTATTCCAATGCTCAACTTCGCACAGGCTAAAGAAACTTTCAAATTAGATAGCCTGATTAGATGCATGTGCGCTACAGGCGTTGGTTTTTATTGAGGCGGAAATTGAGCGTTACTCTGAGAATTGTGAATCGATTATGCTTTTCCATCTTTTATTCTGTCTAAAACATACGAAAGGGACTCTTTTCACATCTCCCAGATAGGCGCCCACTTCAAACGGGGGCACATGCAGGCTGCAGAATATGCAAATAAGTTCTACTGTGATATCCAGCCTAAATCGGGTGTTGAAAATCTTCCTGCTGCAACCACTGACTTCCCGAGTTTCTCTTGGAATGATGAAATTGAAAGAGATGAGGTTAAGGGTTTAATTGATGAGATTGACCGTTCTAAATCGAGAGGCATTTTGGAAATCAATACTAAGTTCCTCAAATTGGTCCTCTTGTCCTGTCTTGATGAATGTGTAATGCTACTAAATAGGATAAAGGATACTAGTTAATTCCCTACATCGTGGAAGATGGCCATTTGTAGCCTAGTTCCGAAAACAATGAACTCTTGGAGAATCGATAACATGAGACCGATCTCAATTTCTCCCATTATGGGCAAAATTATGGAGAGGGTAATGTTAAACAGACTTAGGGTTTTTTTCTAACTGCCAACATGGTTTTCGTCCTGGCAAGAGCACAGACACTGCTATTTTTGAATTTGTGTCCTTTGTTCTAGGGAATAAAGACTCAGGCTCTGATACTGCAGCTATCTATTTCGACCTATCCAAGACATTTAATTCTATTAACATTGAGATCTTGATGATAATCAACTGCTTGATCTTATCAGAAGTTATTCTATGGACAGGGAGCAGGTTACTAGGTTTGGTAATTTTGTCTCAGACAGTTGAAGGTTGAGTGCAGGCTTGGCACAGGGAAGTATCTTGGGGCCATTTTTCTTTGTCATTTATATTAACGATCTTTTTCAGCAAATTTATACTAGCAAGATGATTTTGTATGCAGACGACTGTGTCCTTCTTCATTCTTATAGTTCACTTGACCACCTTAGACAGATTCAGCTGGATGTAAACACTTTTGGATATTGGGTTGGTCATAATGGTGTGACTGTAAACAAACTAAAGACGAAAATGCAAATTTTTAATGGTAAAAAGAAGGTAACTCACCCATGCAGATGAATGTATATATATCAATGGTCAAACGATCATCAAGGTTGGTACTTTCAAATACCTCAGTTACCAGCTTGACTCCCATCTTAATATGGTGAATCGCATTTATTCAACTTGTTATAAGGCAAACCTCTTGTGCAGGCGCCTATGTATGGTCAGACAGTTCATGTCGAGAGAAATTGCTACTTTAATCTATAAAACATATATACTGCCAATTTTAGAGCATGGTAGAATAATTATTGATTTAGCAACCCAGCAGAACTCTAGGAGGTTACAAGTAATACAAAACTCCCTCAAAGAGTGCAGCAAAAGAGAAGTCTTGCTCACCAAATCACCAAACGAGCAATCTCTGTTGGATACAATGAGGATGAAACCAGAGCTAAAGGTGATCAGCTGATGCTAGATGGGAGAATTATAGATAATAGCCTCTTAGATACGATACCTGAGGAAATACAGAAATACGATGTCCACCTGAGAGAACAAAATATTCCTCAGGGACAGGAAAATACTGTACTGTTATAACCAATGGTTAGTAATTCGAGGTAAATTTATTACTTTTCTGAACAGATACTGTGTGCCTGAAATGAAATATAAGTAATCAAGCATAACAGATTGTAAAAATGTAGTAAACCGTGAGGTATTGAAACCTAATATAAAGTCATGTAAACCGCAATGGTTGGAAACCACATCTCATCTGTTGGAAACCGTATGGGGAGAGGGGGAAGGGGGGAAGAAGACAGACATGTAAGATCTGTGTATCAAGACCAATACAATGGTGGATTGTGGGAAGGGACAGGGAATATAAGTTGAAAATTCAGCTATATTGTTAGTATTAAGATTACTTCCAGTCCAATGTACTATTATTTAATTAATCTCGACCAGTTTAGTAGATTTAGTAGATGAGCTAACTTACATGCGTGATCACTGTGAAATACTGAGTGTTATAATAAAAGCTGGTCATAGGAAACGTATCCTTGTAAGCAATATATATAGACCGCCTAGCTCCAGCATGGTTAATTTCATGTCAGACTTTGATCATCTCCTACAGTGTTCTTTGAATCTTGGGTACGAACGATTATTTCTAGGAGATATTAATATTGATATCTCAAAAAATGGTCTGCCTAAGAGGAATTTATATAAACATCTTCAAAATTCTAGCATGGTGCAATTGATTAATCAACACACTAGAATCACGGCCAATACTAACAGCACAATTGATCTTATCATGAGTGACTGTCGATTTATTGATAGGACAGGTACTCTAGACATACTACTATCTGACCATCTGCCAGTCTATGCCGTAATTAAAAAGAGTAGAGTTCGATCGAATTCCTCCAATGAAATAAAAAAAATCAGCACTAGGTGTCTGTCTAAAAGATAAAACGCAGAAAACATCAGACGTGAAATCGATAATCATAATCTAAGTATTCCAGTTATTCCATTGGGCGACTTAGACGTTGATTTGTTCTGGGATAGTCTCAGTAGAAAATACCTAACAATACTGAATGACTTATACCAAAAAAAAGAAGTTGTTATCAGACCCAACTATAGGGGAAACATATCTTGAGATGTAAGAGAAATGATAAGAGAAAAAAATCGACTGTTCACCATTGCCAAAAGATCAGGTAGACTAGTTGACTGGAATGCAGCTAAAGCTCAGAGAAAAATATTGAAGAGTAAATTAATCTCATCCAAGAGAGAAGCTACTCTAGAAATTCTAAGAATTCATTCGACCAATGGAAGAAAATTCTGGGATCACTTATCTGAAATTTTTCCGACTAAAACATCTGCCAAAACTTCTACCGATATTGAAGTTATAAAGAAAGATGATCGTTCTTACTCTGGAAAGGCGGCAGCTAATGTTGCTAATATTTTCTTTGCAAATATTGACTCAAATATTATTACACAGCAGAATATGCCTGAGCTGGTGAATGTGGACAGTAGATTCTCTTGGAATGATGTAATTGCACCCGACGAGGTTCGTAAGAAAATTATTGGGCTAGATAACAATAAAAACAGCGGACATGCTGATCTGCCCACTATGTTTCTAAAAACATGCCTCATATGTGACATTAAGAACTTTACTAACCTCCTCGAAAGGATTAGAATGAGTGGTGAATACCCGAATGCATGGAAAAAAGGTATATGCACAGTCATCCCCCAAAAAAAGAACAATTATGAGTTGGATAATCTCAGACCAATTACAATAACATCCTTGGCTGGGAAGATCTTTGAAAAATTCGTTAAGGATAAACTTGACGAATATTTCACAGAAAATAACATCATAATACCAGAACAACATGGCTTCACCTCTGGGAAAGGTACTGAGACTGCTTTAAGTCATCTTGTTTTGGACCTTCTAAAATCGAAAGACAATGGGCACAACACTGACTTAATATATTTCGACTTATCCAAGGCTTTCAACACGATTAACCTTGAGAGATTGATATTAAAATTGAATGCCCTTGGTTTCAGGAATAATGGTCTAAAATTGCTGAAAAACTATTGTACTAATAGATCCCAGATGGTTCGAATAAAGAATGAGATATCCGGTGAGATTAGACTGTCTGCCGGGGTGGCCCAAGGAAGTATATTGGGACCGGTTATGTTCGTTTTATATATGAATGACTTGATGGAGATGAATTTTTCCTCTAATGTTCAATTATATGCGGATGACTGTGTGATATGGAGAAGTATAATAAATGATAATGATGTATTCGAACTACAACGAGATATTCATAAGTTTGAAGGATGGTAGACTTCCGGTTTGGTAGCAAACGTGAAAAGGTGTTCCGACAGGCCCGCACCTCTACGTCCCCTTTTTTTTCAGATTTGCATCCCGACCGCCACCAATTTTGTGGGCAGAAAGCTTTATAAAGCATCATAGAACTCTCTGGGAGTGGAATTCCCTGTACACGGACGATAGTTTGCTGGATCTTTACGTTTTCTGTGACTGCACGTGTCTCGTGGGTGACTACACGGTAGCCATCTTGGCCTCCTGGGTCCCTCCACGGTGGATGTTAAAACCAGGCCAGACCGTGCTATACATGCATCGGGAGGACAAATAACCTAGCAAAGGGTTGAACAAGGACCTTTATATTAACGATCTTTTTCAGCAAATTTATACTAGCAAGATGATTTTGTATGCAGACGACTGTGTCCTTCTTCATTCTTATAGTTCACTTGACCACCTTAGACAGATTCAGCTGGATGTAAACACTTTTGGATATTGGGTTGGTCATAATGGTGTGACTGTAAACAAACTAAAGACGAAAATGCAAATTTTTAATGGTAAAAAGAAGGTAACTCACCCATGCAGATGAATGTATATATATCAATGGTCAAACGATCATCAAGGTTGGTACTTTCAAATACCTCAGTTACCAGCTTGACTCCCATCTTAATATGGTGAATCGCATTTATTCAACTTGTTATAAGGCAAACCTCTTGTGCAGGCGCCTATGTATGGTCAGACAGTTCATGTCGAGAGAAATTGCTACTTTAATCTATAAAACATATATACTGCCAATTTTAGAGCATGGTAGAATAATTATTGATTTAGCAACCCAGCAGAACTCTAGGAGGTTACAAGTAATACAAAACTCCCTCAAAGAGTGCAGCAAAAGAGAAGTCTTGCTCACCAAATCACCAAACGAGCAATCTCTGTTGGATACAATGAGGATGAAACCAGAGCTAAAGGTGATCAGCTGATGCTAGATGGGAGAATTATAGATAATAGCCTCTTAGATACGATACCTGAGGAAATACAGAAATACGATGTCCACCTGAGAGAACAAAATATTCCTCAGGGACAGGAAAATACTGTACTGTTATAACCAATGGTTAGTAATTCGAGGTAAATTTATTACTTTTCTGAACAGATACTGTGTGCCTGAAATGAAATATAAGTAATCAAGCATAACAGATTGTAAAAATGTAGTAAACCGTGAGGTATTGAAACCTAATATAAAGTCATGTAAACCGCAATGGTTGGAAACCACATCTCATCTGTTGGAAACCGTATGGGGAGAGGGGGAAGGGGGGAAGAAGACAGACATGTAAGATCTGTGTATCAAGACCAATACAATGGTGGATTGTGGGAAGGGACAGGGAATATAAGTTGAAAATTCAGCTATATTGTTAGTATTAAGATTACTTCCAGTCCAATGTACTATTATTTAATTAATCTCGACCAGTTTAGTAGATTTAGTAGATGAGCTAACTTACATGCGTGATCACTGTGAAATACTGAGTGTTATAATAAAAGCTGGTCATAGGAAACGTATCCTTGTAAGCAATATATATAGACCGCCTAGCTCCAGCATGGTTAATTTCATGTCAGACTTTGATCATCTCCTACAGTGTTCTTTGAATCTTGGGTACGAACGATTATTTCTAGGAGATATTAATATTGATATCTCAAAAAATGGTCTGCCTAAGAGGAATTTATATAAACATCTTCAAAATTCTAGCATGGTGCAATTGATTAATCAACACACTAGAATCACGGCCAATACTAACAGCACAATTGATCTTATCATGAGTGACTGTCGATTTATTGATAGGACAGGTACTCTAGACATACTACTATCTGACCATCTGCCAGTCTATGCCGTAATTAAAAAGAGTAGAGTTCGATCGAATTCCTCCAATGAAATAAAAAAAATCAGCACTAGGTGTCTGTCTAAAAGATAAAACGCAGAAAACATCAGACGTGAAATCGATAATCATAATCTAAGTATTCCAGTTATTCCATTGGGCGACTTAGACGTTGATTTGTTCTGGGATAGTCTCAGTAGAAAATACCTAACAATACTGAATGACTTATACCAAAAAAAAGAAGTTGTTATCAGACCCAACTATAGGGGAAACATATCTTGAGATGTAAGAGAAATGATAAGAGAAAAAAATCGACTGTTCACCATTGCCAAAAGATCAGGTAGACTAGTTGACTGGAATGCAGCTAAAGCTCAGAGAAAAATATTGAAGAGTAAATTAATCTCATCCAAGAGAGAAGCTACTCTAGAAATTCTAAGAATTCATTCGACCAATGGAAGAAAATTCTGGGATCACTTATCTGAAATTTTTCCGACTAAAACATCTGCCAAAACTTCTACCGATATTGAAGTTATAAAGAAAGATGATCGTTCTTACTCTGGAAAGGCGGCAGCTAATGTTGCTAATATTTTCTTTGCAAATATTGACTCAAATATTATTACACAGCAGAATATGCCTGAGCTGGTGAATGTGGACAGTAGATTCTCTTGGAATGATGTAATTGCACCCGACGAGGTTCGTAAGAAAATTATTGGGCTAGATAACAATAAAAACAGCGGACATGCTGATCTGCCCACTATGTTTCTAAAAACATGCCTCATATGTGACATTAAGAACTTTACTAACCTCCTCGAAAGGATTAGAATGAGTGGTGAATACCCGAATGCATGGAAAAAAGGTATATGCACAGTCATCCCCCAAAAAAAGAACAATTATGAGTTGGATAATCTCAGACCAATTACAATAACATCCTTGGCTGGGAAGATCTTTGAAAAATTCGTTAAGGATAAACTTGACGAATATTTCACAGAAAATAACATCATAATACCAGAACAACATGGCTTCACCTCTGGGAAAGGTACTGAGACTGCTTTAAGTCATCTTGTTTTGGACCTTCTAAAATCGAAAGACAATGGGCACAACACTGACTTAATATATTTCGACTTATCCAAGGCTTTCAACACGATTAACCTTGAGAGATTGATATTAAAATTGAATGCCCTTGGTTTCAGGAATAATGGTCTAAAATTGCTGAAAAACTATTGTACTAATAGATCCCAGATGGTTCGAATAAAGAATGAGATATCCGGTGAGATTAGACTGTCTGCCGGGGTGGCCCAAGGAAGTATATTGGGACCGGTTATGTTCGTTTTATATATGAATGACTTGATGGAGATGAATTTTTCCTCTAATGTTCAATTATATGCGGATGACTGTGTGATATGGAGAAGTATAATAAATGATAATGATGTATTCGAACTACAACGAGATATTCATAAGTTTGAAGGATGGTAGACTTCCGGTTTGGTAGCAAACGTGAAAAGGTGTTCCGACAGGCCCGCACCTCTACGTCCCCTTTTTTTTCAGATTTGCATCCCGACCGCCACCAATTTTGTGGGCAGAAAGCTTTATAAAGCATCATAGAACTCTCTGGGAGTGGAATTCCCTGTACACGGACGATAGTTTGCTGGATCTTTACGTTTTCTGTGACTGCACGTGTCTCGTGGGTGACTACACGGTAGCCATCTTGGCCTCCTGGGTCCCTCCACGGTGGATGTTAAAACCAGGCCAGACCGTGCTATACATGCATCGGGAGGACAAATAACCTAGCAAAGGGTTGAACAAGGACCTAAAGACTGTTTTTATGATCCTGTGGATGCTTGTTAACTTGGATGTGAGTTTTATTGATAAGTTATATGTTTGACATTTGAAATAGCCGCCGGACATGCGCACTAGTACACTTCCGTCTTAACGCACATGGTCTGGATAGTAATCTCTATAGGATACCGAAAACAACTCTGTTAGAACTGTTCGGCTGACCAAGACAAATCTGGTAAATCCACAACGTTAGACCCTGACGGTAAATACTTTATTAGTGACTTTTCAAAAACACTTGTCAGAAGCGGGAAAGCCCAGAAACGGAAGTATATTATTCAGGTCACACCGACCCAGTTTCCGTCGCACGCCCTGTGCATGCGCAACTGGTAGTGACCGGAAGAGACTGTCAAAAGTAAACATCCGGCCTTTTTTCAAGCTCTTGTTCGATAATACAGATAAGTCAGTGAAACTTGATGTCTACGGCAAACCTTTTAAGCTCAGATAAAAGGAAAAGGGAGGAATCTGATACGGCTGAAGTGGTGCATAAAAAGCAAGCCGTCAATATGGCCGGGGTCTCTAACGAGGACGTCATGAAAATGTTTCAGGAGATTAAAACCCAAATTGCTGGTACATCGGAGGCGAATACCAAAAAGCTGGTCAAGCATGACGAAAGGTTAGACTTAATCGAAGGTGAGAACTTTACTCGGGACCAAAGAACCGATGAAATGGAAGAAGCCCTGATTAAACAAGGAGAGGAGCTTGAAGTGATCAGAATGAATATGGTCAGGAAAAATGATCACAGGTTAGTGGTAGCAGAAGCGACCTCTGTCAAAAACGAAGAGGAACTGATCAAGGAGAAAATAAAAGATCTTGAACTGAACCTAGTGCTCGACGGTGCGGAAAAGGAGGGGGAAGTAGAAGACGACCTAGTGTGTAAAAATATGGCAGCTTTTGTCTTTGAGAGATACATGGGTGTCTCGAAGGCGATTCAATATGAGGCCAGGAGATTAGGCAGAGGCAAGTACGCCCCTATCATCGTCACCTTTGAATGTCTAAAGGATGTTCGCACTGTTTGGAATAAGAGGAGTAACCTAGAGCATGAGGTAAACGAGGAAGGAAAAAGAAAATACTGGCTCCGCAAAGACCTCCCGGAGGTCATTAGGAAGAGGATCGCAAGGGCTAGGCCCTGCGTGGCTGCTGCCAGAGCATCCCTTTGCTATGAGAACGTGATCAATGCAAATGGGGACGTAATCCTGGACAATAGACGGTTCATGTTCAACCAACTCGAAATGTTGCCCAAAAGGTTCACTCCTGGTTTCCTTGCCAAAAGAGAGAACGACACGACCTTCGTATTTTTTACGAAAGAATGTCCTCTCTCCAACCATTACATGGCCAACTTCAAGGTAGACAAGAAATGGTACAACTGCATGGAGCAGTACCTCGCTTATGCCAAGGCTATGATGGACGATGACGTCCAAAAGGCGGAGATGATTATGACCCTGGAAGACCCCGTCAGATGTAAGTTTGCCCTGGGGGCATATGTATCAGACGACATATGGGACAAATGGGAGGAGTCGAGAGAGGAGATCTTGTTGAGAGGCCTAAGAAGGAAAGTAAAGAACAATGACCACATCGCATCCTATCTGCTATCCACAGATAACAAGACCATTGGTGAAGCCTCACCCGTCAAGTCTATTTGGGGAATAGGCATCGGTCTACATGACGGCGACGTCCTCATACAAGAAAAGTGGCAGAAAGATGGTAATCTCCTCGGTCGTTCTTGGATGACCGTCAGGAATAGGCTCAGAGAAAAAGCCGCCGAAGCTGAACAAGCCCAAGCCCCTGACCAGGACCACACCCAGATTGAGGAAGACAAAATGGAGGTCTTGCAAGACGCCGCTTAAGAAATGTGTTGTAATGTTGTGTTAATTTAAGACCTGTTAACCTATAACAATGGAGGGTAACAATAACATAAACTTTTATTCTTTGAATGTTAATGGTGCCGCCAGTATTAAGAAAAGAAAGGCTCTCTTTAGATTCTTAAATAAAAAAAGAAACTCTATTTTCGTTCTGCAGGAGACACATAGTGTTTTTAGTAGTGTCAAAATTTGGGCCAATCAATGGCAGGGGAAGTCTCATTTCATACATGGTAAAAGCAACGCAAGAGGCGTAGCTCTGCTTATATCAAAAGATCTCGATATTGATATCTCATGTAAAGGGGGTGATAGCATCGGCAGAATTGCATATATTGATGTTACAATTGAGCAAAGGGAGTACTCCATCTTTTCCCTGTATTTTCCAACTAAAGACATGTATAGTGATCAGTTGACCATGTGTAACTCTCTTAGAGGTATTCTAGATTCCAAGGTAGATAGATCAATCGTTCTAATGGGTGATTTTAATCTGAACATAATGCCAGAAGATGAGTTTTTAAACCTTGAGAATAATCAACACGCCAAATTTGTAGGGCTGAAAGAAATGATAAAAATTATAAACGATTTCGACTTGTGTGACATTATAAGGGAGATGTCTCCTATAGGTTCTAATATGTCGACTTGGGAGAGACGCGGCCAAAGCTCGCGTTTAGACTACTGTATAATCAGTTCTATGTTAAGAAATGATGTGAGAAGTGTGGATAACTCTATATGTGAACATTCCGATCATAACCTGATCTCTTTCGTTATGAAATCATATGAAGATGCAAGAGGACCCGGAGTATGGAAATTCAGTAAATATCTAATAAATAATGAAGAGTATGTTTCAATGTTGAATGAAAAAATCACCGAGTGCTCAATGGTAGAAGGCTTCTCTTGTGCCAAGATGAAGTGGGATTATGTTAAATTCGTTATCCGCATGGAGACGATAAGATATACCAAAAAATTAAGTAGAGAAAAGAGGAAAAATGAAGTTATATTTAGAGAAAGACTCCAAATTTTGTTTCAAAAAGGTGTGCGTAATCTAGATGAATCGAGAGAAATGGAGAATATTCAGGATGAGCTGAGAGCGGTGCAATACGTTAAGGCCCAAGGCGCTATGGCAAGAAGCCGGGCCCAATGGTTAATAGAGGGAGAAAAACCCACAGCGTATTTTCTAAATCTCGAGAAGAGAAAGTACAAAAAGAAAGTAATATCCCAGCTTGAGGTTGATGGCGTAATAATCACTAAACCTGATGATATACTCAGGAAAAAGAAGTGTTTTTATGAAGATCTATACAATGAAAAAGCCAGACCTAATTTAGAGCACAACCCATTTACAGCTGTGTATGACGGCCCTATTTTTGATTCACTTAACAGTGAGCTACTGTGTAACGGATTTACTAGAGAAGAGATAAAAAAAACCTTAGATTCTTTCGCCTGTAACAAAGCCCCGGGCCCTGATGGCCTACCGGCCGAATTCTATAAGTGTTTTTGGAATGTTCTCGAGCCTATTTTTATTGAGGTTGTTAATGAATGTTACTCGCAGCATGAACTATCTCAAGACATGTATAGGGGCATTATTACCCTGATTCCTAAGAAGGATTGTAATTTAAATCTTATCGGTAGCTGGAGGCCTATCACTCTTCTAAACACCGATTATAAGATAATTTCGAAACTTCTATGTAACAGACTTAAAAATTGCATTGATTCAGTGATTAACGAAGACCAGTATGGGTTCATTAAAAATAGGTTTATTGGATGTGCCGTCAGAAGACTAGAGGACGTCACAAGATATTTGGACAAAAATAAGAAAAAGGGATTATTTGTATCGCTAGACTTCAGAAAAGCATACGATTCTGTCTCTTGGGAGTTCTTGTATCAATGTTTGCGTGACTTAAAAGTTGGAGATGTGTTTTTAAACTGGGTTAAGTGCCTATTGTCAAATTCCAAAGCCTGTGTTATAAATAATGGCCACATATCTGAATCGTTCAAGGTTAAAAGGGGCGTAAAGCAAGGCGACCCCATATCATCACTTTTATTTATCATTGTTGTAGAAAGATTAGCAGCGAAAATACGCTCGGATCCAGAATGTAGCGGTATCGTCTTCGGTGGTGAAGAGAACAAAATTGTACAATTCGCGGACGACATGACTATCATGGCTGATAATGAAAAATCTTTAGCCAGGATGATACATATAATAAATGATTTTAGTAATATATCTGGATTAACCCTAAATGTGGGCAAAACAAGAGGCTTCAATATAGGTGAAATGGTCCTAACACAACCTGTCTGTCAAAACATCAAATGGAAAAATTGTATGAAGATACTAGGAATACATTTAGTTTACCCCTATAACAAGCAACTCCAGAACACCATAAATTTTGAGTCTGCCTTTGAAAAGGCCAAAATAGTCGTCAAACACTGGAGTAAGCGCGACATTTCTATGAAGGGTAGAATCACTATCGCGAATGTTCTTATAATCCCACTTTTTATGTACGTGGCTAGTCTTATTGTAATTGATGAAACAAAAATATGTGAAATACAGAAACTTGTTAGCGAATTTATCTGGCGAAATGGCAAACACAGAGTTGCAAATCATTACTTATGTAGGGAGATTGAAGACGGTGGTCTGAAACTCCATGATGTACGCGCAAAAATAACTACGAGCAAACTTAAATGGGTACAGAGGTTACTTAACGAGTCTTCGTGTAAATGGGCTGCCCTCGTCAGAGAATATCTCGGGACGAATATCAGAGAAACCCTCAGTTACAGGCAGAGTGTCAATGCTGACTTTTCAGAGTTTTATACAGAGATTTTCAAGGTTTGGAATAGGTTTTATAGTACACAACAACCTATGAGTAAAAAGAGTGTATTGTGTGAAAAGATCTGGCATAACAGATGGATAAGATTGGAAGAGGGGATAGGTAATGTCCAGCTTTGGAAGAAAAGAAAAGTTTACAAGCTAGAAGATATAATCAATCATAACAGGGTCAAAAATAAGAACGAGATCAAATGTGATTTTAATATAAAAATCAATTTTCTTGAGGAAATGAGCCTTCAAAAGAAAGTCCCCGTCAAATGGCTTGATATAATAACAGATGGCGAAGTATTAAATTACCACGATGAATTACTATGTCAAATTGGTGCTAGCGAAATTGATATTTTAACGTCGCCCTCGAAAGTATTATATGACGAAATCAAAAAGTGTTTATACTCTAGTGAGGACAGAAATGTGGATTGGTACAAGAAATTCCTAGTCAAGGATATTGACATATCAAACATCGATTTTAGAATGTGGTACAGAATTCCCTTTAAATGTACGCGGGACGTTCGCTTACAATCCTTCCAGTATTATATTGTCAATAAGCTGATAGTCTGTAACTCACACTTAAAAGACATGAACATTATTCCAGCTAATTTATGTAAATTCTGTGACGCCGTTGATGACCTCTTTCACTTTTTCATAGACTGCGAGAAAACGTGTAGGTTTTGGCACAACCTAAAGAACTGGGCTAGAAATAACCCGTGGTTGGACGAAGAAATATCAAATGACATAAATGCCATATTCATGATGTTCGGCATACCTAGTGTTGAAGAAAAATATAGAACTTGGAATTACATACTCATATATGCCAGATTCTACATATACAAGACCAAACTATTTAACACAAACAACATATGCTTTTTTGAGTTCTTAAGGGAACTGAAATGGAAGCTGAGAACTATGTATGACTGCTCCTTTAGAAATATGTCGCATAAGAAAGAGTGGTCAGTGTGGGTTAAATTATATAACAGCCTGTAACGCGCCACCTAGTCAGTAGCCACCTTCTTTTATCTATTATCCATTGATCACTGTTAAAAGACAGTTGGTAGAAAACTAGTCATGTGTCAAATAAATAGTCAGATAGCGCGGACCTCAGGCAAATGTAGACCTGTAGATATATACATACGAGGTGATGTCTAATAGGAACCACACTTTGTCGTAAGCTAAATGTACAAAGGTTATGTAGAAATTGAGTACATATAACTAAAACCAAATATTTTTATACTGGTCACTAAGTGTTATCGCTTCTCGTCTGTTGAGAAGAAGAGCTAAGCGCTAGTCTTGTCACTGCTTAATGAGGCTCACTGATTCCACTGTAAAAATGACAACGCGGTACAATATTTTATTCCTTGTATGTCGTCATGAATATCTGTGAGGTAGAGAAATGGGCACGATGTAATTAATTGATGTGTTATCGGCCTAGTGAAGTTGGATTTGTTGCCAAGTTGAATAAATACCAGATGTTTGGAAAAAAAAAAAAAGTTTGAAGGATGGTGCCTACATAATGGCCTCAAGCTTAACATTGGCAAAACCAGGATACAACGTATCAATGGCAATAGAAGGAGAAAAGAAAATATTCCAAATTATAAATTATTGAAAGACAGAATTGAAGAAACCCAGATATTCAAGTATCTAGGTCTACTTATCGACTCAGACCTGAGGATGGACCAAATGGTCAACCATACCTCTAAGAGAGCCTTTTTTGAAGTTAATAAAATCAGAAAGATATTGCCATTCGTTGGGCCTGACATTGCTATCTCGTTGTATAAAACCTTCGTATTACCAATCTTGGAGAATTGTATTGTCTGTACGGATCTGGGTCCACAAAATATACATCACAGGTTACAGAAGATCCAGAACAAAGGACTGAGGACTCTACTCAATGTAAAAGGTCACATTTCGAACTTTAATATACATATAAGGTGTGGATTACTCCCCTTGCATCTTCGCAGAAAGAGTCGAGTTTTATCCCTTATACATAGGACAGGTTCATTTGTGGCCAGGGAATTGAATAGGGATATTAGAGGCAATGATGGAAGGAAAGTAGAGATATTTAGATGGAAAAAAGAGAATACGTCTAGGTCATATCTATCGAGATCAAATGGTTTCTGGAATGACCTACCTTTAAATTATAGAATTATTCTTGATTTGCCGAATTTCAAAGAAAAAATTAAAGAAAGATTGTGGACAGAATTTAGAGAGAATGAAGAAGTATATTAGGATGCTAGTTTATTTTGTGGGCCCAGAACCCGAACCATTGCTTTTATGTTTTTATTTATATTGAAAATGTATAAAAATAATTGTTAACGCTTCGTTTTAGTACAGCTTCTGGCTATTTAAATGGACCAGACTCTACAAATATGTATCTAACCCTGTTATCACGTTCATAGAGATTAATGATTTGTAGACAAACCGACAGGGGACGCCACATGAGGCCTTTACTTCTGATCGATATTCGCTGTCACAGCGATCGTAATGTGTAATCTAAACGACAGGGGGCGCCACTAAGGCTTATGTGGGTTGCGAATATTGCTATGTATAACCAATATACCTATATTGTTAAATGTTTAAAAGATGTACTAAATTAATGATTAATAATAAGTAATGTGAATTTGTCTGCTAATTTTTGTAATATTTTCGATACGCTGAAAATTATCATTGTGACAATGAAATGCTATCAATAAACAAACAAACAAACAAGTTTTCTTCCAGTCCAATGTACTATTATGTAATCACTCTTGACCAGTTTAGGAAGAGACACAATACCTAATTTCAGTTAAAAATATACTATTACCTAACTCTCGACGCCACGGTGACTTAGTTTGTGGCCACCGTACGGTGCCGCGAGGTACACATTAATTCCCGTAGGTGTCACCCTCAGTCTCTCTACCTCTGAGCAACGTTATATGCTCAAAACGGCACACGATCACCTTTTTACAGTCACCTCATATATTTGGTCATTTCCGTTGCCACAGAACGCCCCCTGAATATCGCTAGATCGTTGTTTTAAAGTAATATAGTCATCATAGCATGAATAAAGGAGATATGGACGTTTTTCCTTCCTCTGCTATCCCAGCTAGACTGTCTTTGTAATACGTCTTTAAGCTCTCCATTCACCACAAGGGGACATGGCACAGTGGTATGGTACTCGCCTCGTGCCCAAAGGTTGGGAGTTCTAGCCTCGCCTGGGTCGTGCATTTTTTTTATTTCTGGGTCGCATAGATGCTATGTCATTCTATGCGACGGGAGGTGGGTTGGCATGGTTGTTGGTGAATGGGAAAGGCAGGAGAAACAACATGTACATATCATAATGTTTTCAGATAAACCCATCGATCTTAGGGCTATCGGTACAACTAAAGGAAAAAAAACAGGCCTCCACGGCCACACTAGCAATAGCCACTCTTCCTGGACCAGTTTAGGAAGAGACACATTGTTTACAGCAACCCACACTGCCAGTCCAGGCAGAGAGGAAACAAAAAACTAAACTGCAGAAATAACGCGTCTTAACTAATATCTAAGACATAGATGTAGAAAGTAAAAACAGGACTGCAGCCATAAGCTAATAATGAACAAAATGTATTAACGTAAAACCACTACCATTCAAATTATAATTGTGTTAAATCATTGAATAGAAATTGTACCACTGTTACACTGTCAAACTACATTGTCATGTATACTTTACTATTTATTTTAAAAGGGCTACTCGGAAGAACTCCATAGGAGACCGAACCTTGTCCTTTTCCCGCTTATATTACAACAAATGTACATGTTTGCTGAATAAAAAATTCTCTCTCTATATATATATATACTGCCCGAAACGACCAAGATTGTGCCAGCAAGCGGGGGATACGCATTTCAAGGGGAGAGGGCCTTCCTCTCCAACTTCTTTCATACGAAATTCATCTATGAAGAATTTGAATATACCTCATCTGAACAGGCATATTTTGCTAAAAAAGCAGAAGTGCTTCAAAAGGATCGTCTAAGAGGGAAGATCATCAATACTAGAGACCCGCGTATGTGTAAAAGGTATGGGGAAGCTATCCCATCGAATGATAACTGGGATTCTATGGCAAATGATGAAATGAAAAAAATCCTAGTTGCGAAATTTGAGCAAAACTCCGTGTTGAGGCGAAAACTGGTGGGGCTGGGTAATGTGAACTCATTGAAGCTACCCCTAACCGTATATTCGGAGCAGGTTGTTATCTAGGCAACTACAAACTTGATGATCATTCTTGGGATGGAGGAAACTTACTAGGGAAAATGTTAATGGAGGTACATGAGAACATGTGAGCCAGACATCCCCTAGACAAGCCAATATCTCCTATCAGAAAGCACCGCGACCATTTGGTATTTAAATATACTAAATCACCAAGGAAGGATACCAGACAGATAGTGCCCGTCGGAGAGGAGGCAGGACTGGTCAGAACGACTACTGTGGATGATAATAGTGAGGAGGGAAAGGAAAATCAAGCCATAGCACCCACCCAGGAAGGTTCTATAAACAGTAACCTGATACATGACGACCCCTCAAATGCAAGTGATCATGACAGGGAAAATCATGATAGGGAAGAAAGAGTTAATCAATTGATGGACTATCAAGATAATGACTCTCTAGAAGTGATTGATACGCAACCGGTACCAGGTGCGCTTGACGATGTACGTGAGTTTACCACAAGAATTACAAGAGGTATGGTTTCGACTCCGACAGCTGATAATGCAAAATTATTGAACACTTCGTACCAACGTATGAGTTTGAATTCAAGACGTGGATCTAAACTAGATCTATTGAAAAAGAAAGATCAATAAGTAAATTATTAGGACTACTGTATGATATATGTTGAAGATCGAGAGATTGTATGTAGAAGCGATTCATCTGTTGTTTTACAAAGTTCAGAATAATAGAAGTTCAGCATATACGATTACTCATTAGAATATATGACCAACCAGCCTCCTTAGCTCAGGTGGTAGAGCTTAGGACTCTAGGTCGGGAGGTTGTGGTATCGAATCCCATGGTCGGCAAGGATTTTGACTATACCACAGCCGCCCCCAACCCAGGGGAGAGTGCTGGCCATAGGCTCAATTGGGTAGACTGTCCACCAGGTCGAGGGTCACTTACTCTACAAGTGCGACTTTGAGGGAAGGCTCTGATACCCCACACATAGTCACTTAAGTCACAACCTCCACAGCTGTCAGTGTTTCTGGGCCTGATTAATCAGGATAACCACAGGCCAGGGATGGGCGACCACCCACTGACCTGTGGCAGTGATAGCGATCATGAAGGCTGGCAACTGGCAAGCATGTCTCAAACCGAAAAATGGACCCACTACAGTCACAGAGGAAGAGAGGACCGACCCCAAGAAAGTGAAATATGAGGAGATAAGGACAAGATATAAGGAGATACAAGACAAGATGACAAAGATGGAGAGAAGGAGCTAGATAACAGGAGAGCAAGGAACATGAGGATGGAAAGAAGACCTGAGGATGGAAAGAAGACCTGGAATATTAGAAATAAAATAAGAGAGAAAAAAAAAGAGAGAATAATAAAGAAAGTGAAAAATAAAGGAGTATTAAAAAAAAAAAAAAAAAAAAAGAATATATGACCATGTATATTGGGTATCATACAGTACATCAGCTGATGAGGTCATTAGGTGGGACTATTTAGTTGTCCTTGTTCTGACAGTAAACAGAGAGTGTGTATTAGTGTTGTTGTAACCTATCAGTGTATATTGCTCTAACTAGAATTGGAGTATGGCCGAGAGCCTATCTATATGTCTTCAAATCGCCTTTTACTATAATTATATACAGAAATTGAATACTGAAAGGGTTGTAGACCAGGAGTGTAAAGGCGATGGCTAGTCAGGTTGATGGTAAACAAAACCCAAACAGATTGGGTCAGACTATTATGTCATACAATTGTCGAAGTCTTATTTCTAACCAAGAGCAGGTGCACGAAACCCTACTAGGAAAAGGTCTCTCGATAATAGCTCTATGTGAGACGTGGTTAAATGACCATGTCAGGGACTCCTATATTGCATATGGTGGATACACATTGTATAGGCAGGACCGAATCTTGAATAACGTGTCAGAAAAGGGAGGAGGGCTTGCGGTATATGTTAAAGGAGGAATATCGGTAACAAGCAAAGGACTTGAAGGTATGTCTATATGTAACATTGACATTGAGCTGCAAGTACTGTCTGTGAAAATAGGGAATTGGGGCAAATTCATTTTAATGAATGTATATCGGAGACCATCTGGATCCCTAGAAAGGTGCTTAGAATATATGAATGATATACTCTGTAAACTAACAAGACAGAAGAAACGTATAATGTTAGTAGGTGATATTAACATAGATCTGAGTTGTACAAATAGACCAGCAGCAAAATGGAAGGATCTAATGTTGAGATATAATCTAAACATAGGTGTCAATGGTCATACACGGGTAACATCAAATTCAGCGACTCAGTTAGATGTAATTTATAGTAACATGCCTTTGTTTAATGGAACCATACATAAGTTACATATTTCAGACCATTATCCGGTGAGTTGCATGATAAATGTAAAAACTAGAATACGGCTGGCAGATAGAGAATACAAATGGGTGCAAACAGGTAGACGTAGGGCCCATATGGAATTCAATGATAAACTGAGGCAGAAGGTAGATGACTATGATGCAAACATGAATGGTAATGTTAATAGAAGTTGGAACCAGTTTGTCACGGACATGAAAGAGTGTGTAGAAAGATCCACTAGAAGAATACGGGTACGAATAAAATATAAGACGCAGGCTTATATAGACCAAGAAGTGAAAACTGTAATTAGACAACGTGACGAGGCCTTCTCTAGAGCAAGGAGGAGTAAAAATGTGGTTGATATATCAGATGCCAAGTCACTTCGTATAAGAGTTACCAAATTAATCCGTCAAAAGAAGAAGGAATGTCTGGTCAATGCGGTGCAGTTAAATAAAAAAAAACCAAGGGAGTTCTGGAGGTGCATCAACAGAATTTACAATAATAAAGATGTAAGTAGTGAGAGCCTGAATGAATTCTATCAGGATGGTACTGTATTAACTGGTCTGCCTGCCTTAGAACATGCGAACAAAATCTTCGCTTTACTAGGGAATGATGGGAATATAGTGGTGGATCTGACGATAATTGACGTGCCGATAGTTTATGATATCACCAATGATTTTAGCGTAGAGGAGGTACTATCCGAAATTGCTAAGATAAAGGAACATAAGAGCTCTGGGTTAACATATATTGATAATAAACTACATCTCGCATTAAAGAATAATGCGAGATACTTTACAGAATTGTTGAATAGTTGTATATTGACTAGAAAAATCCCAGATGAATGGAAAATATCAGCAATTAAACTCTTACCGAAGCAGGGTGACATGAAAAACCTAGACAATGTGCGGGCTATAACAATTGTGCCCACTATGAGTAAGGTTATTGAGCGACTGATTTATGATAGACTATATAACTTTCTGGAAGAAAATGATTTCTTTTCGGACTCCCAATTCGGTTTTAGGAGCAACTGTTCTACTTTGGGTGCGATACACAGCAACTTGGAAGGGATTTATGAGAACTTAGATGCGGGTAACAAGTGTATTTCGATATATTTTCATATAAAAAAGGCATTTAACACCGTATCGCATGAATTGTTTCTGAGAAAGTTGAAGAAGATGGGTATGGGCCCCAATTTATGTGGAATACTGAGAGACTTTTTGAGTGATAGAATGCAGTTCCTAAAACAAGATGAATTATGTACTTCCAATCAGCAAGTTCTAAACGGTGTCCCCCAAGGGAGTATTTTAGGCCCCTTAATGTTTTTAATATTCTGCAACAACCTTGGAGATATTAATTTTGGTGGAAAACTGGTATTATTTGCAGACGACGCGGTTATTACTGTAATAGCAAGAGGGGATACAGAATTGGAGACTAAAGCTCAAAATGCTATCAACATATATAACAATTGGTGTAAACTAAATGGACTGGTAATAAATAAAAAGAAAACGAAATACCAGTTATTTAGTAAAAGCAGGTCTGAATCGAATATTATGTTGAGATGTGATAATGATGTATTAGAGCGTGTACACATATTCAAATACCTAGGCGTATCGATCGATGATAAATTGAGTATGAAAATACAAGCTAATAGTATGGTGGCAAGAGCGAAATGGACACTATCTGGCATAAGTAAAAGACGCAAGTACCTAAACGGTGAACTCTGTTGGCTGCTGAGCAAAACATACATACTCCCCTTAGTAGAATATGCAGGACCGGTAATCATGAATTGTAACTTAGTAACACAGAAGAAATTGCAAAAGGTAATCATCCAGGCACTGAGATTAGCGTTTGGTTGGGAATTATCCAAGAAGGAACTGTTGCTTAAAGGGAAATTGTTGCCCCTGGAGTACCGAAGGGAAATTGCACTTATCAAGACTTTGTTTAGAAAAAGAGAGAATTATATAGATAGGAGTGAAAGAGTGAAAGAACTTCGTAATAGAGTAGGTGTTACGTTTAAAACTTTCACCCCTAAAACAGAAAGAATGAAGAAAAGTGCATACTATAGAGGGATAACCCTATGGAATGACTTACCCGAATTAATTCGCAATTGTAATGACCCGGTAGGCTTTAGCAAACAACTAAAAGACCTATACTGGTTAAAGTTAACAGAAATGATCGAAATCTAGCTGCTGCCAATTGGTAGTTTTTAATCTGTCCCAGTTTTTAGAAAAGCCCTCATAAGGGCTAGGCGATGGGATTGCAAACAGCATCTAAATGGAATTGTAGCTGCTCGCTAAATATTGGTAATACGGTATTATGTCACTAATAAGTTGATTGTTGTAAAATTAATCTTTGTTCGATAGTTTGATTTGAAGATGAAGAATTGTGTGTAGATAAGTGCCGTGATTAAGAACCAGTAAGGAGGAATTATATTATTGTGTAAATTAATAACAGAGTAATGTAAAGGTAAATGACAAAGTGTAAGGTTGATCTATCAATGAATTGAGGCGACACGAGAAAACATCCACTTGTTGGACAGGCGCTTTTTGTATTGTATTTGTAAATTGCATGGCCAAAATGGTAATAAAAAAAAAAACCCCAAAAAACCAATTCTCTTAGAATCATCAACTGCCCTGGCACCGGAAGGGGTGCCTGTAGAGTTAATAATGTTACCCTCCATTTTATGGTGAAGTTGTTGCCACTATGTTATAGGCGTATGGGTAGATACGTAATTTGTTCATGAAACATAGTGGAATGGTTCGGCACTATTTTTGGCAATGTGCATGTGAAATATAATGGAGATCTGGCCAGCGGTTTCAGAGAAGATAGCTGTTTAAGGCTCCAAACTCTTATTTTATTAATATATAGATGACTCGTATCGACGGTAATGTCCTTCTTGGTTATTTTCTAAATTGAAATGTCCTTAAATTGTATCTTCTGACTTGTTTTCGTCAGAGTCTATTAATGTGACATGTAATATATATGTGAGTAATACTTGTCTATGATAAGACATTAATTCCAATAAACATTAATCATCATATTGCATGCTATTAGGCATGAAATATCGCAGCTATGAAATTAGGCAGCTTTTGTTTACAATCATTGGGAACGATGTGGTGCATAATCTCATGGGCTGCATAATTACATGTGAGAATAGCATGAAATATTGCAGCCAGGAAATAAAAGGAGAATATGTGTTGCATTATTTCATGGGCTGCAATATTTCATGCTTTCTACGCATGAAAGTATGCAGCGCAATTTGGCTGCATAATTTCACAGGCTGCATACGTTTATAGAACACCTGTTTCGTAAATACGTTACAGTCAATGTGAATAATATATTTCCAACATTTAAAGGCCATGCATTATTCCTAAAGTTCTGTAGCATCAAATGATTGCCTTGGCGGTTGACTTTTGTGGCGAATTCCCACCCTCTTCAAATATTACTATCGGAATAAATGTTCTGTTAAATCCATTGCCCGTCTTTAGTGGTCTTATATAGGTCCCAGCGAACCATTACAGGGACTTAATTTGGCGGGACCTGGCGGGGCATGAAAGTCATAGCAGAAATCATAGAACTCCAGGAAGTGTTCCAATTATGACACCAATAAATTACCAAGTAAGGCAACCATGCCATGGTAAGTGATGAAAAATAAAATGTGCACTTGAGGAGAAGAATGGTAAGGCCTTATTCCAGACCTTGCCTCATAGCTGTATGAATTTTATGTTGCACTTCTTCGGACCATAAAGCTAAACCTTTGTGGTATCAAAGTTGATATAAAATGTGATATATATATATAAATCCCTGGATTACGATATTCACAAGGGATGTCAAACCCATCTCATAATATT
The DNA here is from genome assembly GCA_942159475.1 of Sthenelais limicola. Classification (NCBI taxonomy): domain Eukaryota; kingdom Metazoa; phylum Annelida; class Polychaeta; order Phyllodocida; family Sigalionidae; genus Sthenelais; species Sthenelais limicola. The sequence continues at coordinate 112,208,653 of OW804096.1, forward strand.
TGAAATATCGCTTTCTACAAAATATTCGAAATAGTTTGAAGTCTATGAAGCATTTGCAAAAGTAATACAGGTAATACAAAAAGTCATTGATTAAAACTTTCGTTTTGTTCTAATTTGCGTTCGAGGAATATATCAGAGGAACAATGAATGCTTGGAGGAAGGAAGAGCATGGCTGACTCAGTTGATTTTTATTTCTTCCAGTGGATGTGTATATAAGAAATACATTTTAGTGGCCTAACAGTCCATTAAGTCTTAGCCCTCGCTTAACTTCCCAAATGTATTTCCCTTTTATCAATTATGTCCTGATCTTGGCTTAACTTGTGGGCCTACTCCAAAATGTGGCTTTCCTTTCATTTGTGTAATTCAGGGATATTTGATATTTTCTGTTGGTCTGAATCATTTTGTCTTTTGTCTAAATTTAGTGCTATTCTAATGGCCGGGTTTTTAGGGTTTGTAAGTTTTGTAAGTTTGTAAGTGGCTTTTGTGTTTTTGATTCTACTATCTATGTGGTTCCTAAATTTGAGGTCTGAATCTATCTCTACTCCTAGATATGTCTATTAATCTGTAGTCGGTAATTTATTTGGGCCGAGGTGTATATCTGGTTATGTTGGTCCTCCCTTTGCTTAGAATTTTTCTTTGATTTATTTGGCGGAATAGTCATAATCAGGCTTTTACTTATGTCGAGTGAGATTTTATTCTGTCTGCACCAGATAACCCCTGGTCACTTTGCATTTCTATTAGTTGTATAGCTTCTGATTTGAAACACTCTCTTAAGAAAATTGCTGTTTAATGTTGGTATACACATAATGATTAATATGCACACGCTTCAATTGATGTCCTAGCCATAAACGTTTGTAATATTTATTCGCGGCAGTGATATATCTGGAGGCTACATCCTTCAGACATTTCGCAAGCAGAGGTCCATTACAAGGCTAGTCTGGTGATTGGGCTGGATTTATGACGATCAATACTTCCACAGTTTACCGTTTGTGCATTAAGTTCGGATAACAGGCACAATGCCCTCGTAATTCTTGGAGCTCCAACACTTCAAATGGTTGATGACAATATCGGTCAATATCAAAGCCCTCAAACGTCTTTAACAATCAAATGAACATCTATAGGCCTACGTACATGTATTGTTGTGTATCAAAACGCCTTTCTGTTTCTACATAAGATATATTAGCCTTTCCCAGGGACAGTTACTTCATATGATATTCCTTGAGGCATATCGTACAAATACCATAAACGTTTATTGAAACGACGTTGGGCAAAAAATAAAACTGTTAATTAACATTGTTTCATTATTTTCTTTGCCAAGAATGCCCATCCAATTCTACATACCAGAAAATGTTTGACCTAAATAAAAGTGACTGACAAGATACGAGTACTGCTTGTTGGAAGCAGAAATCCGATAACTCGGGAACATACTATTCTATGATTATTCATAGAATGCTTGTGGGCATTGTAACAAATCAGTAAGCAACCCGCGATCTATCGATTCGATCGTGATGTTCTGTAGTTACACGTAGAAGGATGTAAAACCGTTACGTTACTAATGGGAATCGCTTTGGAACTGTCAATGTCAATATTGATTTTATAGTAATTTGCATAGATCTGGAATCCCCTAATTTATTTACCACTAGGTCCTCAGGTATGGTGAGCTCTGCAACGGGCTTCGTATTTCATTTGCCGAGGTCATTATAGTATGGACCACCCATTTGTAACCAGACTATTTAATTTTGGCCCATCCACACATTTCCTGGATTGAAAACCAGTCAATTAAATTATCAAATATAATAGATTAATATATAGATTTGGCTCACTCATGTCGATGAACGTTAAATACGGTACTACGGACCGCAATTTAAGCCTTATTTATATTGATGTGATGTGGCTTAAACATACGGTTGGTGATATATGGTTTTCCCGAAGTCTTGCATTCGTTCCACCCACTTCATCATGAGATCGTCCCGATGTCCTCGTGTTCTATCATTTCTAACTCCGTGGATCTGGATAATTCAAAATTCTACTTGATGCTGACAGTTTTTGAATCGAAATAGATAAACAATAAATATAATTGATCAGGGACATAGGTTACTTAAATGAAAAAGATGGAGGGGACAGAAGTGTTATTATTCCCCCATTCGCCTATAATAGTCCTAAAAATGACATTCAGTATATTTCTATAAAGAGTAGACAGAGACCAAGCTCTAGTATATTTTCGCATGTTTCTCACCTAATTACTCTCTTAGGATTAAAGGTGGTTCGCGAGCCCGGACTATATTCTTCTCTATTCATGACATGTACTTGTACATGGCACGCGCATACCCTGAATGGATAATGCGGTCTATGTTTCATTATTTCATCGTTTCATTACAAGAAAGAGGTCCACATGCCTATGGAACATGTCTATATGAAACGAAATACTGTACTAATAGGATTTATCCTAGGGTATATTGGAAAGTGGGTTATCTTCATGCTGATAGAATGTCGTAACATCTTAATTAGGTACGCCTAATAAGGAATAGGCCTATGTTCATAAGAAGTGATTTTGTTTGTCAAAGGAAATGTAACGTGTCTGGATGATATAAAGATTTACTTTTAAGATAAGCTAAGACACCTTCTAAATTGAAGAACTAATCCGGATTTAATGTTTTGCATTTTGTATTTTAATTGAATAGGATAATTGTGAATTGGAATTGAGGCTCAGAATTGTAGAAAATGGATTCGATTTTCAAGAAGGTGTATCAAGGTTCTGGCTCCTAGACATGCATATTGATACAGAAATGATCCACTCAGCGGGTATACTGAGGATATCAGGATGAAGATGGCAAACTTCAAGACGTTAATCCTCATTTTGAAGGCCCGCCAGCATGCCAAATACATCTCAGACTAAGGTGATCAGGAAAAGTAGCTAAAAGAACAGAAATGTGGCATCATCATGCTATCCCCTTATTAGTTCCACCTTCTCATTGAATAAATGGCTAAGCCAAGGCGGTACTGTACAAATGAGTTTGAGTGGGCATTTTGCGACAATATCATTCCCCGCCATCGATCTTGAGCTTATATGTTGTGCTTTTACAAATGGATCTTGGCTAAATTGAATCAGAATAGGGCGCGAGCATTGCTAACCAAGTTGAATATATCTGTATGTATATAGTGCACCTCTTTGTAATACATTTAAGCGTGCACTTTCCGTTCCAGGCCAATAATAAAACACATTAAGAGGATTTTGCATCTGAGTATTCTGACATGTATTAGCTGTCATGGGAACGTGTGAGCAGTGTAACACGGCTGGAAAGAATTCATGAGAATCTTTCAGCAATTACTGAGTATTCTGGTTCGGGTAGTTTCATAAACCAGACTGCTGTTTCGTAATGCTTTGAAAGGATAACCCTTGAGCTTTCGCCTACAATATAATGGTGATATTCAGAGAAATATGAACATCAGTAGGCTCATTATTACACACAGCTGCCTAAACCTTCAGCATTGTATGTCGCACTTGGTCAGGATGGTGCATAGCATGAAAATTATGCCACCCTTGGTGCATACAACAAGTATCTATGCCTGATCACTGGAAGTCAAATTATGTATTAATATGATGCGCTGCCACTTGCATCGTTGAAATTGACCATCGTTCGCCCTAATTTCATGTTTTTCTTTTTTATTATTTAACATATTTATACAGTCAGAGTGTTAAAAAAGATGTGCAAGGCTCCCAGGGGACTAGTGCATTTTATTTATGATCTTCCGCCAGGCAGTCCTATTTTAGTGCAGTATTAAGAGTGAAAAGGAGAAAGGAGTGGTGCATGAGTGATAGATGTTAGTTATAAGAGTAAAGTTGATATTATTACTTAAATTAGATAATAGGATCAGTTGTTCTGTCAGTACGTCCATGGCATTGTTGAAGTGAAGTCTGTTGGTTCTAGGCTTCCAGCAAGTGATCTTGTAGGTTCTTGTAGGTCTTTCCTGTCTTAATAGTTCAATCACCCCACCCGACGGGCACTCAGTGCAATTGAGTGTGATATGACTGTGATCATTTTGTGATTGGACGCAAACTAGTGAAGTGTGATACTTATAGCTTTGAATCGCAATGAAATGGACATGCCATTAGCCATCATTATGTGAAATCCATTGCGTCTATTTCGTATGTTGTTTGTAGTCTTACACTTGTGTTGGATCAAATTCTCATTCATATTCATTTATGTTTATATTAAACATGTGTTACTCAACCAATTTATCTATAAAAATACATGTTTTCTTTAAAAGCCAGTAATATGGGTGTGATCTCAATTGCGCAAATAATGCGCATACAAAATCACGCCTAAATACTCATTATATGAATTAAATAAATTTCATTGTCAGTCTCAAAGAGTATGCAAAGATTTTCATGCAAAAAATCCAGTGTGTCATTATAGAAATGTACAATTGTTCTCGGAATACACTAACCACTATTTGGGGGTTCCATTTAGCTGTAAAAGGGTATCAAACTGAGCCCACACTGCCATTGTATAGTTGAGAATATTGGGGTGTGAAAGCAAAGTGTCAAATGTAGGTGTGTGCGATATTGAAGCTGTATTGGCTTCCTGAAGTCAATTTGAATCATTATTGGCCAGTAATTTCATGTAGGGCGGGATAATTCTTTTTGTTTGGTCTCACAGCCTAATCTAATCATAGAAAACAATTCTATTATATATGTTCGAAATAACCCTTAGCCATTATGTCACTTGTTTCCACCAGGTGGCCGTACTGTTTTCACCAGGTGGCCCAAATGGCAACTGGAGTGCATTTACAAATTATTTTACAATAAAAGTGCCGCTAATACACTTGTATGGCATTTATACTGCTATAGATATTCCACGTCATGTACATAGGAGTGTTATAAATGATATATATCTATAGTTTATGTGTGTTATATACCTGTTTGATATTGAAAAATGCTGCAATCAAACTACCCTAATGATTGTACATATAGATTGTCCCTAGTCCTTGGGTGAGGCAGAACCATCCAACCACTGAAACTCATCAGATGAAAGACTGCTATGCTTCATGCTCACAAAGAGGATGGTAGAATTGATGAAAACAAAATGATGCATATAAATAGGCTTGAACTCTCTTCGAAATCTTGAAGGAATAATTATACCCTTCATACCTATCTGTGAGAGGAAATATACTATCACTGCCAGGGCAGGACAATGAAACTGCCATGAAGTGCCTCATTTATTTCAGATGCTATTAATTAATATAAGCGATCTGTAGTATATAAATATCGCTCTCAACATGCCAAATTTGCTAACTTTTGCACTAATATTGCATTATACTTTAAGCGTGATCATCACGCAATCATTGCGCAATAAATATTGCGTGAAAAGCATCCACTCTCATCACAGAACTATGGCGAGATGATTGCGCATTAAAAATCGCGTAGAATCGCGTCCATTTGCCCGTCGGGCAATTACTAGTACAGTGCAGCAGTCAAGGAAATGAGGAAGGCCAATGAAGAGTTGAATCTTTCTGAGTATTTTATTTGGTTCCAAGCTGAATAACCTATTCCCAGCCACCAAAACACAAGCAAAGAATTCTAATGATTCTCTTCACTACCAGGTGTTTTGTACTATACATCTATGGTCTCATGCTTGCTGTGTGACCTTAATCCTAAGCTATGATTGGTTAAACAAGGTGGGTTGACGTCTCCTGACTTTACGTGCGTCATTACCAAAGAGCATAGTTTACATAAAGTGTTATAAAACTGGGATCACAGTGTGAGGTTTCACACATTAGCTAATTTAAGTGTGAGGTTTCACACATTAGCTACTTTATATAATCATAATATCACGTTCCCGACCGTGTGTTCTGATAACGCTCTCATGTCAAGGGTACATGGTCACGATCAATGTGTAAGCATGATGCATCACCAAGAATATCACATAACAAGTTGGGAGAAATAAATTTGTAGCAAATGTTTTTGAAATTAGAATGGACAGATTAATTGAAATTAGTAATAATAAAATATTAAGAAACTTTTAAACCTCATAAATTCATAACTTCATTACACAGTTGTTGGTTTCAGTTTGCTAGTCATTGTCAGTCATGGGCAATTCCTAGCGTCATGGGGTGTTTAGATCTATCTGTGGGCCCCTCATGTATAGCCATGTAAGATTTAGTTTTCTGTCTGAAGTTTTTGTCTGATTCTGTTTTTTTTATATCCAGGGGCAGGAGGTTCCACATCTGGGTGCCATAATACATAGGGGCTTTTTTCTGTGATTCAGTTTTGGGCCTGGGTAAGGGGAAATTGCATCGTGAGGATGATCTGGTGTTATGCTTTGATATTTTGGGTGAATTCCGAGACCAAAGTTCTGGGGATCTGCTGATCCCAAGGAGGAGATCATCTCTTTGGTCTTGGAGGGGGAGAAGCCCTAGGAAACTCCTGGTTCCAGAGATACTGTCAAACTTGCCAGCATGGGATAAGATGCAGATTGCTCTATTTAGTAATTCTTTCTAGATTGTGACAAATGTGTTGGGTTGAGAATTGATAGAAAGCTGAGTTGTAGTCAAGATGTGGCAGTATCATGGTTTTAAAGATTTGGAGGCTTTTTGCTGAGGTAGCATCTAAGTTTCGAGAAGGTCTGAACTTTGTAGTTTACTGTTTTGATGACCTAGTTTGTGATTGGCAGTTTAGTCTGGAGTCAAGTGCAGTCCCTAGAAAGCTGTAGGAGGTTACTTCTTCTAAAGTTCTGCTGTTGAACATCAGCTTGGGTTTAAGTGTATCTACTTAAGAGTGGCGCTTGGTAACAAGCATCCATTTTGTTTTATTTGTATTGACTGTGGGTTTGTTTGTTTCACAGTATTGCTTGAGGTAGGTGAGGGCAGCTTGGATTTGGCTCTTGGCTTGCTTGGGGCATGCATGCATAAAGTGTAAAATGGTGTCATCCACATACATTTGGACATTCACATTGGAGGTTGCATCTGGAAGATTATTAATCAGAAACAGCAATGGTCCTATGATAGATCCCTGTGGGATGCCTGTTGTTAATTTTAGTGGTTGGGAGGTGTGATTGTTTGCTCATTGAGACCTGCTTTGGAGGTAGCTAATAAACCAGTTAGCAGTTATTGTAAATTTTGAGTTGTCTAAATTGGAGGCTAGGTCATCCAAGATATTACAAAGTGCAATATCAGTTGATTTCCCTTTTCGGAAGCCATACTGTCTCGGGTGGAGGTAATTTTGTTTTTCAAGCATTCTGTATTCCTCTATTCTCCTGCATTTGGCAAACCACAGTTCTCCCCTTGGTCATCATTGTTCAAGGAGACTCTATAGGCCCTGAGAGGGTGTGCCTACATTGCACAAATGTAAGTGGAGTGTTTCCAGTCTGTCCAATGGTTATACATCCACTTCACAACATCACAAATATAGTCCTGATGTAACCTCCTCTTTCACCTCCACTCCTAATTAATCCACTTGGGAACATTCAATACAGTGTACAATTGGACTGAGGGACATGTTCCGTACATATACATTGATATTCTTACTGATAGTGTTGGTGATTTGTTGTATCTTTAGATGTGCTGTATCAGGCGCGGCGGAACAGATAAAATATTGGGGGGGGGGGGACAAACTTTTGGGGAGGGAGGGGGGAGGTGGGAGGGGGGCTTAGGTCGCGGGGTGAAAAAGGGGTGTATAGGGTGACTTTGCATTACACTCCAAAAGTATAATAGAATCGAAATATTTCACACATATCCAATACCTTATCAGGAAATCGGGCACAATTAATTCCTAGATACTACCATGAATAAATCGTTAAATTTTAATGTGGTATACTTTATCTGGTTTGTAAGGCATGAGTATATTTAATTCACTGTCTTGAAATTTGGTACATAAATTAATACGTCTTAAAGCACTGAGCCCTACAAAAATCAGAACTTTTCAGAAGAGATTTTGTAAATAAATCCTTTTGGAAAATATAAATTTTGCAACTTGTGACTCATTTTCTCCTGAAACACATCACAATTTATTTATTTAGAGTATTCACAGCTGCAAACCAAAATATGATTTCATAATAACCTGAATCATCCATATGAATATACAGATTGGTAGGAGAGTAGGATGGAGAGAAGGGCCCTGTGGGGTGGGATCGGGGGTGGAAGGTGGCGGTGGGGAGCAATGGGAAGGAGTGTAGGATGGGGAGAGGGGAACAACAGGAGTGGGGACAGGGGTAGAACGATAAGAGTGTGAGGGGAAAGTATGGTGGCCTAGAAGTGACATCTCATTAGATTGAAATGTATCACCATTGTGAAATATCTCAAAATAAAAACCTGTTAAAAAAATCCCTTGCCCCTCATCTCCCACCTCTCACCTTCTCCCTCATCTCAACTGTCATCTCTCACCTCTCGTCCCTCATCTCTCATCTCTCGTCCCTCATCTCTCACCCCTCATCCCTCATCTCTCACCTCTTGGCTCTCGCCCTCGTCACTCATCTCTCACATCTTGTCCCTCATCTCTCACCTCTTGTCCCTCATCTCTCACCCCTTGTCCCTCACTTCTCATGCTTATCTCTCATCTCTCGTCCCTCATCTCTCATCTCTCACCACTTGTTCTTCATTTCTCCAATCTAGTCCCTCATATCTCTCATCCCTCATCTCTCACCTCTTGTCCTTCATCTCTCGTCCCTCGTCCCTCATCCCTCACCTCTTTTCCCTCATCATTCACCTCTCATCCCTCACTTCCTGTCCCTCAACTCGCCTTTCACCTTTTGAGAGGAAAGTTTTGTTGCACTAAAATGTTTCTCATCCAATTCCTTGCATACCTTTGATACTATATTTGTGATGTGTCACAGGGAATTGAGTCACAATGTTATACTGTTTATTTCCCACATCTTTATTCAATGACTTGTGTACATATTTGAAAAGATGACACACAGAGATCTTATATAAATCACTTTGAAAAATATAATTTTTGCGACTTGTGACTCATTTCCCTCCTCTTCTTCTCCCCCTTCCTTCTCTGCCCTGTTCCCCCTTCCTTCCTCTTCCTCTGCTTCTTACCTCCCCTCCTCATCCTCCTCCCCTCCCACCTCCCTCCCCTGGAGGAGGAGGTAGAGGAGGGCCCAGAGAAGGAAGGAAGATGACGGGGAGGGGAGGAAGGGACAGATAGGCATTAAGTAAGATTGCTATACGGAAATGAAGTTCTGCATCAGCCAGAACAATGATTTTTTTTACTAATTCTCTTTTTACATGAAGGATGTCTAAACATTCTGAACTTATTATTTATGATTATATTAGTGTTACCACTGTATACATTGCATTATAAGCGTCTGTGAGTGAGAGTTCATTTATTGGGGTGTGGGGGGGGCAGGCCCTCCAAAATAATTATGGGGGGGGGCATATAGGCAACGTATGAGACACGTCGTTGAACGACAAAATGCGTTTTTTATTAAGAATTGTATTTGTAATTACCTGTAAATGGAATATAAAAAAGAGGGGGGAGAGGATGTAGGGAAGGGGGAGCATGAGGAAGAGGGAAGGGAGAGGGGGGAAATCGGAGATGGGGTCGGGAGAGAAAAACAGGTATGAAAGACAGAGAAGAGGTGGAGGGAAAAGAGGGAGAGGAGGAAGTGTGGGGAGAGAGGGTCGGGTACTTTGCTAGTCTATACTAATTACATTTCCAAATGACATATAGTCAACATAGTGATCTTAGCCACTTTAATAATTAGTGTTAGTATAGAATAATATCTACAGAGACAGATAGTCTCCTGGTCCTACCAATCAAAAGGTCTAACGTCACTCAATCCTCTGAACTCCTTGACATGGGATATTCCTTGTGGAATACTACTGCCTTCAATGACTTGAGACCTCGCATGATAGGCTGCCAGTCATGCAGCTGTTACAATTGGTCCTTTGCAGACCAGGGCCGTTCCGAAGAGTTGTGATATCCATCTTTATGCTGCCTGTCGGCCTTGCTGACCCAATGTATTTAAGTAAATTATCACTTGACCACAAGTGGTTAGCGTTACAGAGAAAGGGGGTCTGGACACTAAATCGCAGATATGATAGTTTTTTGTTTTTATCATTCCTATCATTTACACTCACCAGATAAAAGGAGAAAACTATAGTAAATTGATAATTCTGAATTAATGTAAGAAAAAAATAATTTGTTGTGTTGATATATTTATTTCGGATTAAATACACTTCCTATCTCTTGTCCCACTTAGAGAGCCTCAAATCTGAGGAATGGAGAAGGGGGACCCTCTAAACCACAGGACCGGTCCTGTGGTTTAGAGGGTCCCCCTTCTCCAGTAATTTGGTGGCATTCTCTTATCTGCAACCCAGATCGGGGTGTTCAAAATCGGATCGGACCTGGTCTGTTTGGGCCTTTTCTTGATGTTTTCAGTACAACGTGTTATGGAAGGAAGTCGATTGCAGTATGTTTATATGATGATTTGTAATTCTGACAACGTATAAATGACGCCATCGAAAATAAGACAAGATGATGAATGAGGTCAGGAGGTAAATAACAAATATAGAGGTTTCAAGATCCATAAATAGGGCTTCCACTTACACGTCAAACGTGACCACCATCAAGAGTGGCCAGTGGCGACGGTCAAACGATGACCACCCATGGCCATTTTTGACCGTCGCTCTTGACCGTCCTCGGTATACACATACACGTCAAAAAGTGCCAGAATGGTAACCGTCGGACGGTCCACTAGGAGGCACCGTCCGACGGTCCATGGTATCCACTTGTACGTCGGACGGTCCCCTAGGGACCACCAGACTTTTGATTCATTAGTGTATGGACATTTCTCGTCATAGTTCTACATATATATTAGCAAAGCATCGATCTCCAGACTCTACTAAACTCTCCTTGATATTACCAGATATATATATTTGGTAGTTGTGGGTTATTGCGGGTGTTAATTAATAAAGAAATTTAAATGTAGGCTGATTTTGTAATAACGAAATGAATTACAATTGTTTAGGGGTATTTCCTCATAATCATTAATGGTATAACAAATATTGAAGTTACTTGCTCCAACACTCCAACTTTTGTTCCTTTAACACCACCGTCAATGTTAGTATCATGAAACAATTTCTGCTGATGAATATAATTCTTGGCACTCAAGCAATATAATCCAATTGATAAACCTAAATATTGTATTTGCCTTTGGCAAGAATTCCTAACAAAACATCTCCAAATCACAAGTAAACTAAATAAATGTAATTCGTTAGGATTAAAAATATCGTCATCATCATCGTCATCACAGGTGGCACTAATACAATACTCAGAGTAAAATATTACTTAATACTAACAAATATTCATACATATTTCCACTTTTTAAGTCGAAATAATTACTAAAAACGCCAATAATTAATCATAAATCAATAGAAATGATAAAATAAATGTACAGATGAACTCCAAACTATTCACCAAAATTGTCATAAGCATATTCAGCACCAGGAAAACACCCACATGTCGAAATAGGTAGTAAAATATGGTCAAAATGGCCCTAAATTAATAAAAAATCAAATGAAATGATAAAAATAAACTTAAAATAAATGTACAAATGGACTGCAAAATGTTCACATGTATCAAGGAGAGGCAAAAAAAAAACAAAAAAATAAATTTTGTTTTGGTCACGTTTGACCGTCCCTTGACGGCTGCCCCTCCGGTCAAAGAAGTACCCCCTGACATCTTTGACCGGAGCATGGATGGTCAAACGGGAGCCATGGACGGTCAAACGGTCCCATGCGACCGTCCGACGGTCGCCTCGGTATCCACTTGCACGTTGGTCAAAAAGCGCCATGGCACCGTTCGACGGTGACCGCGTGGTACCGACCGACGTGTAAGTGGAAGCCGAGCTTTATACTCAATACCCAGTACATGTTGGGTATAGATCTTTTCATGCTAAATATTGCTTTTTTTTGTGCTCATAGCTTGAATTTCACCATCATCTTAAGGTTGATTTATTTTGGCAGTACCACAAGCTTATATAAAAAGTGGTATTTTGTTGCATTCATGAAAAGCTGGTGGCTTTCCGTCCTAGGGTTTCTAATTATATACACCAGACTATCACTAGATCACTGGTTATTGGATAGCCATACATCAATAACGGCATGATCATCTCAGTCTCCCGCTCTCTGCGACACAATGAATGGTCTGTCATCGTGCCCACCGTGGTATCCTCATACATTAATGCTTTGTCCATAGCACAGGCATTGGGTGGAAACTACTCAGGCTGTGGCTCTCTCGCCAGAAAAGGTTCTGGATCAATCCTCCCTACGGGAATTGATATTTATATCTTTCATGTTTGACTACGTGCCGAGTAAAAAGGTGACAATACTGTATTTCAATGCCTCACATGGTACACTAAGGAAAAAATATCTCAGTTTGTATAATACGTATTTTACAACATATTCCCCTGGTAGCACTTTTCATTTGGCCCAGTGGTCTTGTGAACCATATGGCATTGGCTATTAATGCTGTGCTCTGACAAAATGCTCTTTCAAAAATTGCATATTCTATTACGAGAAATATGTAACAAAGTATAAACCAGAATCAAGTAGTGTTTTCATGTGAAGATATTTGATCAAATAATATTCACTCTGAAATGGTTAAACCGTTCACAAAGCACCCCTTACTTTCACTTACAATCTGACCTTGATTAAGTGACCGTGACAAGTGTTTTGCCGAGTTTAATAAATCAGTTCGATCTGTACTCAAGTAATACGAAGGAAATAAATAAAAATCCAACCCATGAGCTGCAGAGGGGAACAATCACTTCTCAAGTGTGCATGTGGTAGGAATTGTATGACCTTTGACCTTGTATCTATTCCAAAAGAACAATGTATGCTGGGATACTGTACAACTTGGGATATTGGTTGCTATGACAGGTACTCGACCAATTTAAAAAGAAAATGGGAGGCTGTTCTGTATTAAACTCTGTTTCATTTGAATAAGAAAACTTTTGTTGTGCTATGTTTGACCCAAACCCCCATTTTCTCAGCCACAATATATATATATAATGTAACTCTATTTTTTCCAAAGGGGGCCCTCAGGAAGATCTATGGTTTCATAGAGGAGACCCATCCCCTTTTTCGGTGCAAAATTTGATATGTTATTGAAAGTGTACACTTCCGAAAATAAAAACCTATACATACATACATACATACATACATACGTATACATACATACATACATACATACATACATACATATATATCATAGTACTCCCCATCTTTTGTGCATACATAGATCAATTGACACTCAGGTAGAATATGAAGTGCTATATGCCCCTCCATCTTGGCTCTGAACTAGCGATGGTCATCCGTAATATAACCCATTTTCGTCATTGATTGCAAGCGCTTCGCCTGGTACGTTTATTTAGGCAAATACTACAGACGGGAGTAGTATTACCCCCTTGACAATTGCATTTTGATAAAGAATAAGTAATTGATACTCCAACGAAGAACCACATGATTCCATTGAAGTGGCAAGAAGACGTGATTTGAATTGGCTTTATCTCGGCTGAAATATTATGGCTTCGGTTCTAAATTGGAATAATAGGCCTTGAATTACGATTAAAAGTGATTTCTTCCAAGCCCGAATTAGAATGGAATCAAGTCTGAGCTGCTTGGAGATTCGAAAGTTTACGAAAAAGGCGGGGAGATTTCAGCCACACGACCGGCAAATAATAAATACATGTCCAGAAATGTTGCCCGCTAGATTGATTGAGGATATTATTTTATTTTCTGATTTTGTTTCTATAGTTGTCTTTTTCTCATTTTCAATGACACTGCCCACCACCCGCCCTGCTCTCCCTCCCTCCTCCCGTCCCATTTAAATCCATTTGTCAGTGTTTAATACCTGTGTGCATCCTTCCCTCAGCAAGGCGGCACACTAGTAGTGGCTGAGCTGACTGGATACAGGGCCTGGCTGGGCCTGCGGTGGTAGTGCAAGAAACTATAGGTCTAAGCTTTAGGCCTATGACATGGTTGTGCATTCACACATATCATATTGCCTCACACTCTGGATATGAGTTGGGTGATACTCTAACTATGGGCGGTATTTGACTGTGAATTGTTTTTCAGTGAATGGTTACATGACAGCGAAGTCATACGTCTTATGAGATTGTAACTTTTTGGGTCAATTATGGCACAAATCTTTAATTTATATATGGATCATTATTATTCTAGGATACAAACGAAAAATCAATGGCCACATTGAGATGTACCTATGAGATCAATAAAAAACGTTACAACAACAACAATTCTCCAGGCCAATGAATAGTAAATACCTATCATAGGTCACATTTCCGAATGTTTGAAAATACATTTAGTTTTTCACAATTTCGAATGTCCAGCAAATGTGTTGTGTGCTCAGAGCAAAAACAATGATTCTAGTCTCCAAATGCTATGATAAAGCAGTGGGAAGTCAGAGTGGAATCCCCTTAAGAATAGCATATATATTCATATTGAACTTACCCAAGTTTTCATGTCATGTAAGTCGATATTCCTTGAGGCATGATCCCATGACCCACTTGAAGTTCCATTGATGAAATTCTGCTGCAGTTCTGACCACTGATGCTCCATGAAACATGAAGGGCGGGCATCTGTGAAGCGTTCAGGATGCTAAACGTAGCGCCATGTGACACTCAGCATAAAAAGGTGTCTCCAAGGCGTCGCCAAGTAGATATGACGTTTAGATTAATGTGCAGAACGTCTCAAAATGCGTAAAACGTCTCCCGAGGACGTTATAATATACTCTGCTGATACGTTGGGAAGACTGTAACACCTCATTCTGTGTATCAACTGAAGACACTGCCCAAACCCATTATTTACAGTATATTTCTTGGGACAACAACTCAGTCACCTTTGAATACTAAAAATAATATTTTTAGTATTCAAATATTATGTCTTCTAACACTGCCAGCCCATCTCTTGAGTTGAAAGACGGTCTGGCTTTTGGAGATAATTTATTACATCCGCATTTTTTTCTGTAGACGTAATGGAACCTGATGAAGGGGCTTTTCCAGGATTCTCACTAGTGGCAAGTGGTCTGTTTCTACTGTTATGTCATGTCTTCCATACAGAATTTTTTTTAATGAGAAGACTATAGCAAGAAACTCTTTCTCAATCTGCGCTTGGGCATATTCTGCATATTCTGCAATTGTCAGTGCTTTTGACTCATAAGCCACTGGTCAGCCTCCATGCATGAGCACCGAACTGATACCGGACTGCGAAGCATCGCACAATATCGTTATTGGCTCCTCCAGGCTGTAGTATCTGAGGACCAGGGCACAGCTCATCATTTCTTTTAACTTCTTGTTATTTTCTGATGTGTTTTTCCTGTTGTTTTTTTATCGTTTCTCACTTTGGACCCAAACCCCGCCCTCCTCTGCCACCCTCCTACCTCCTCCTTGTGTCAGTACACCCATGCCCTGTAGGAATGTGAACGGTCTACGGACATTGTATGGTCAGGACATGGTTTCCTATTGGTATTTGAAAGCAATCCTATAAAAAGGCGTGGAAGGACTAGGGGATTTCTGTATTTCTTTATTTTATACTGAATGGTATGGGCCTGCTGACTGATGGGGTCGTATTTTGGAATTGATTGATTGATCAGGGTTATTGGTAATTCTTTTTTACATGGCAATATAATTATTGTAATCAGTCATCTCTGTCTGATCTAAAGGTCATGACTTTAGATGACATAATTGATGAATGGGGAAATACTCATGGTTGTTATTCCCGGAAGATGAATATCCCCAAAGCAGATGTATACATTAATTCATACATATAAACTAAGTATAAGATGCACATCTGAGCCCTTCTAATCATGCCTTTTCCAGAACGCCTGCTTCTACAGCGAATGTCATTCTAAATAAATACAATGAAATATCCGTAGATCGTCTCCACGATCGAATGTGTTTAGTTTCTGTGAAAGAGATTAAAGATTTAATCCGGGGAATGGATTTGTTTGTTTTCATATAATCCCTCCATATTGTAGCATGATGTATGTTGGCCCACATGTGACAACCGATAATGAACATCATATCTTCTCGTTTATATGTAGACATAAGTAAACAGGATTTCTTTGGAGTAACATGGTTTGAGTACATACACTGGTAACTTAAGGTTTCTGGCATTGTCTTATTCACGTTAAAAGGATATCTCATACACAGATTAGTTAATATCAAACTAGTCAGGTTGACTATGTAATTTCGTTGGAATTTTTTTGAGATTAGAAAAACTATACATTTTTTAAAAGCTCAGATCATTGACAATTGTAAAATGGATGTCTACGTTTGTTCCAAACCATATGTTGCTAATTATCAGGGGGGGGGGTTTTCGTAAAAAAGGTGAAAAATATCATTTAATTAAGAAAAAAATATAAATCGTGCAACAAAACTAATTATTTTTGACAATTAGCTTTGAAATATCATAAAATATAGTATATCAATTACTATTAATGTTTGGTTCATAAGTTCTCTGCTTCACCTCGGGATTATGCACCAGCCAATGGATAGTGCACAACACACCAGCCATATGGTTACACACCAACAGTACACCAGTAGGCCTGAGCAAACATTATGCAATAACAAGCAGCCAAGGGATTATGAACAAACAGTGCACCAGCAGGCCCGAAATGGAGATTACTAATCCTTTTAGTCTCTGCCTATGGTGTATAACCACATGGCCATCCAATATGATGACTAAATATAACCCTTACTTCCAAGTTTTCGTCCGTCCAACTGTGTGTGGAATATTATTTTGCTGTCATCATGCTTGACCTGACTTTATGATGAAGATATATGCAACCTTTAGATTCAAGGATTGATTAATAAATAATTTTAAATCATGTATCAAACAAGTATTGCCATGGTGTTTACACCTTATAATGCACTGGTATGGTGGAAGGAATTATCCATTAACGTCTAGCTAGATATCAAAGCCAGATGGGATAAACAAGTTTGTCATCTGTAAAATGAACAGAACACATATATATATGTTTTGTTTAAATATTGTATAAAAAATATATATGAGCAATACTGCCAATTAGTTGTCATTTGGGCATCCAGGGCTGACAATTCTTAATTTTTTAAACTTGCTTCTATTGCTTTTATTGTGGTCTTGTGGTCAGGGCAGCTTGACAGACACTATGAGCTAAATTCTGATGGTAAGGGCACAGGGGAAAAGTGCATATTTCTACATGAATGAGCGTTTATAACAGTACTGTATATAATAGTACTGTTTATAATCCTGAGGTGAAGGCAAGAAAATATACACCAAATATTAATAGAATATTATGCATTATATTGTATATTTAAGTATATTTCAAAGCCATACCCCATACAAAGTATAGTAATGTAACATAATTTTATTCCTTTATTAGAATAATATATTTTTCACTTTTTTTTATGAAAACCCTAATAATTCTCAGATATATGCTTTAGTGCAAATGCAAACATCTCTATTATGATTGGTGATGTTCTGTATAGTTTTACTAAGAAATATTGTTCTATTGCATTATAGATATTTTTCCTTTTTTTAGATAATTTTTTTTCCTTTTTCTTTCATGATCTCCATCCAATATCTCATTGAAGAAAACAACGATAATTGGCAATATACACTTCAGAGCAAATGCAAACATTGCTTTTCCGATTGCTGATGTCTAAGGTTTCCAAAAATGTATAGTTTAACAAAAAAATATTGATATACATTGCATTAATCAAATTTTTCCTTAATCAAAATATTTTTTTTAACTTTTTTTCTTTCTTTTTTTTTTCCTTTTACAAAAATGTCAATAATTCGCAATATACACTTCCGCGCAAATGCAAACATTGGTTTTCCGATTGCTGATGATTTAAGGTTTCCAGAAATGTATAGTTTTACTAATCCCCAACTAAAATCTAACTAAAGTTAAATATTGAAGATAGTGAACCTGACCAGTTGAGTTCTGTAGAGACAGAAAGTAACAACTCATGACTTCTAAGAAACTCCTAGGACAGACTATCAATAGGCGTCAATGACAACTCCCATAGAAAGCTACATATTCTAGCAACTTTGTCGATAGATATGCTCGTAAAATTGGTAAGAGTTCGTCTAGTCGCGAGAATTTATGAGTTAGATCAATACAGCTATTAAATGAGGCCCGAAGGAAAAAGGATATATGATGGGAGGGTGTAAAATCATTGACGTTTGGATAGCAGGCAGTGCATGTCAGTTAGATGATTTCAGTTGGTTCCTCCAATACCATAACTCTATTGCCGACATATCTTACAGAGTTCATAACTAAGATGAAATCCATGAAGTCTAAAAAAGGTAGAATTTCTAGAGATTAGTTCTACATTTTAAATTCTCAAATAAAACCAATTTGGTGTCATATATGCTTTCAGGTTACTGTCTATATACGGGTGATCTTTCTGAAGATTGGGGAGATAGACACGCTGAAGGAAAAATACGCTGCAGATGTTTTCATACAGGCAAGATGGCGGGAACCAGCACTTGACAGACAAGCTAATATGGTAAGTAGGTCAACATTTATATATGAAGGACCTTATATAAATATCAAATTATTTAACACAACCGCATGCACGATATATATGATATATGATGCGGGATGTTTCCGTTCATTCATGCAATTCCTTGCGTCGGTTGCCATTCATCTGATTAAATTTCCGTAGTTTCTGCCTTGGACGTCCTGGAACCACCTCAGGCCAAGACTAAAATTATTAATAACCTCCATTGCGGGAGAGAGAGAGAGAAATACGTGAGCTTTACCACTTAAATCTCCGCTGCTTAACCAGCATGCAGCTCAGTTGAAAGTCAACCATGGGAATATTTATGTATCTATGGAACAATATCTTGCTCATAATTGTGTCAATTAAGCCCTCTGACGACTCTACCAAAGCTCAGGCCATATTGATTGTAAGGGACCCAATTGCGTTGAAAGATATATCAAACAATGCAAGGAAGGAAAGTTCCCCTGAGTACAAACAATGGCTTAGTAATAACAAGGATATAGTGTATGAAGGAGTGAAGGCAAAGGTAGAAGATAATGAATATAAGCGGATAACATTCTGAACATTGGAACCAATTTGAAGCCTTATCAGGGGATAAGGTCCCTATGGGCACCAAGTGCAATAGACTGCAATAGAGTGGAATGGCGACCGCAATATGGGTGCAATTTTCCGCAATAAACTGCAATGCAATATGAATGTATGACTGATTGCATTCCCATTGCGGTCAAGTCTCTAGTTGATTGCAATGGCAATCCAATACCCATTGCACTGTATTATCTTATTCCTTTGCTGTATTACACTCCACAACAACAATCATCAAGTTACAATTATTATTTAGATCTCTAAAGTCGATCACACGCTTAATTTCCATAATCAGAGCTTTATTTTGATAGTACGCACTTTATATTCAAACCAATTCAGAAGGGGGATACTTAATATTTTGTGAGTAAGGTTTCCTAGAGTTTGGGAATTAATTTTCCACCCCTTATTGTTAATTAATCATTGCCTATTACTATGCAGTTTTCAAAATGAGACACACTTCATAACAACGAATACTGAATACACTATTTTAGATATCAAACGATTTGGCATGATGTAACGACTCCAATAAATTTTATTTCATGAAAATCGAAGCATAATTCGCTGCTCTGTGAGCATTTTCCTATGAACGTATACATTATCCAAATACCACAACTCCCACTGACTTTATGTAGGGCGGGATAATTATATTTTGTTTGGTCCTAATTTGCACATAGAAAAACAATTTTATTGTATTACTAGTAAAGTACCCGTCCTCTGGACGGTCACCCTCTCTCCCCACACTTCCCCCTCTCCCTCGTTTCCCTCCCCCTCTTCTCTGTCTTTCATACCTGTTTTTCTCTCCCAACCCCATCTCTCCCTCCCCTCTTCCTCATGCTCCCCCTCCCCTCTCTCTCTCCCTTCCCCTACATCCTCTACCCTCCTCTTTCCCTGTTCTTTCCCTCCCCCTTGATTCCCCTCTCCTATTCCCCCACCCTCCCTTTTCTTAACTCTCCACCTCCTACACCCTCTCCATCCCCTCCCTCTCTCCAATACCCCCACCCTCTCCCTCCCCTCTTCTTCACTCTCCCACTCCTCTGCATATACCTGTTTTTCTTTCCCAACCCCATCTCCGATTCCGCACCCCCTGTCTCCGTCCCCTCTTCCTCATGCCCCCCTCCCCTTTCTCCCTTCCCCTCCATCCTCTCCCTTGCCTCTTTTCCCCTGTTCTTTCCCTCCCCCTCAATCCCCCTCTCCTATTCCCCCACCCTCCCTTTTCTTAACTCTCCGCTCCTACACCCTCTCCATCCCCTCCCTCTCTCCAAAACCCCCACCCTCTCCCTCCCTAGTTAGGTTCCCCTGAAAGGTTGTGGGAAATGATGTAGTGTCTCACAGGGGCTTTCCCAGGCTATAAATAGAGTGTAGATATCCCATTTTTAAAAAAGCTTCAAAATCACATTTTCACCCTAGATACCTTCACAAACCACATATAATGACTTCCAGACAAGGTCGACGGACCTGTAGAGGCCAACAAAGTATATGGGGAGACCCCAGATTCCGAGAACATGTGACCCAAAGAAACCCCTCTTTCCCCCTGTGTTTATGATCATAAACATTGATATATATGTGTGTAGCAGACCCTTAAAAGGCCCTCCCTTTTACACTGACCAGAGTGTAACGTTTACAGCAGACTTATTCTAATTAATTTCTTTGTAGCAGACTTATCATAAAGAAATTAAAACAATATCCTATTTGCTTCCCTCAATTAAGAATTGACCATAATACAGCTGATCATTCTCAATAGATCTTGCCATAGGCTTACTATTATGCCACTTGTTCTCACCAGGTGGCGGTACTGTTTTCACAGGTGGTGCAACTGGTAACTGTGGTGCATTTACAATTTCTTTTTCAATGAAAGTGCCGCTAATATACCAAAATGGCATTTATACACTAAAGATATTCCTATCATGTACCTAGAAATGTATTATAAAGGATATATGCTTTCGTTTAGTTGTGCAATTTAGCTGTTTGATGTTCAAAATTTTGTAATCAAAACACCCTTCCTAACTGTATTCATAATTTATTAGGACGTTGGGCTGCCCAAAATCTTTGTTCAGGCTGATACGATGGAAGCTGTTTCCCAAGGTGAAAATGATGCCCAAACTCATGTTATACTAGGGCATATGGAGGAAATGTTCCGCCACTATCTTCCAGAGTGGCCCCTGATATAATGCTACCATTGAGATAATAAAAAAAACACATTTTTAGCCAATAATTAATTGCAATGTGAATTCAATACCCATTGCAGTCAATACCAAAATATCTGGACGCAATAGATGTTGCAGAACCATTGCGCAATGCGTACTGGCTATTGCGTTCACATTGCTGTCACATTGCGCAATAGCTATTGTGTTCACAATGCGCAATAAGTGGTTACACCCATTGCATTCACATTATGCTACCATATTGCGCAATGTGAACGCAATGGGGTTGTGGTAGCCCACAAGTTCCGCGGGGTGGCGCTCCGAGCGCCCCTGCCCAAAGTACCACACTTGGGCACACTGGGAACGTTGTTTAGGCCTACATAAGTTACCGATACGCTCTGTTTATGCGACCATTTTTGTTTTTCGAAATAACTTAATTCAATACCCTTGTTTAGCCTAACAAAAAGGAAATCACTATGGTCAATTATAGTGTACAATAGAGTGCGTAAGTGTCATGGCGGCGGGGCGCGAATTAACGAAAATTAGTCGCGCAGTTGTACCAATGTGTGGACCGGAAGTAAACAATCCCCATAGGGTTAGCATTGCGGCAATAAATAATCACTCTTTATTTCGCCCCAGTAACGGTTTGACGATTATGAAGGCTATAGTTGAAATCGTTTGCCTCTAAAGATGGATATATGTAAGTTAGAACTCATAAAACTATATGATCGTTGAAAGAACAGAGATTTAATATCGCGGTAACGTTGGGGCTATGGGACTTTCGCGGGACATGTCCACATGACGTCATGAAACTGCTACAGTAGCGTGACTCAAAAAATCGCCGCGTTGGACTACTTACGTGCCCTATACGATACCATATGGGCCTTTATCAGGTATTAGGAAATAGTAATCTCCGTCACTTTTGGCATAGTTATACATATACAACTCTGATTTTTGGTGAAAAAATAACTAAACTAAGTGAAAAGTCCTGGAATGATGGAGTATTGATATTTATGTTGTTTGATATTTGAATAGTTAGAAAAGATAATATCTTCCCAATATTACTGTAATTTTTTCTGTAATATAAATTTTAAAAGCAAATGTCAACGAAAAATGGCTGCCATTTTGACAACGGCCAATCATGCCTTCACTGGGAGTTGGTAAATCGATATTACAAATTCTTCTACAATGAAGAAAATGTTACATCAGTATGAAGCATTGTTGTTAATTTAATGTAACGATTTTTATAATTTATTTGTTCTCATTTTAATATGAAATATTTACATTTGAATTTATGCGTTTGGGGATTACTGTGTCGGTCAAAAAAACGTGTATTTTCATACTAAGATGAAACATACATTAAAAAGGCTGTTTTATATCTCATGGCATTAATTAACTGTAGACGGATCTTATCAAAACATAGAAAGAGTGATTTGTTTCTCAAATAAAGCTATCAAAATCAAACATTGGTTGTCAAATGTCGGTCTAATACATAATCTCCGTCACATGGCCTCCTGACGCCAGAAGAAAGTATTGGGAAGGTTGTTAATTGGACAGAAATGTACAACGTCACCACCTGAATTGGCCTACGTTGTCAATTTGAAGTCTTCTGGATTGAGGAAGGCAGCATAGGGCTATGTTCATTGTTGGCCAAACATTTCAGGCGGGCGTTTCATAATTAACGCAGCGCTTGGTAAAAAACGGAACACAGCGATGGTCTGGTAACGACCAAAATAGCGCGTTCGCTAGTTCCGTTTCATAAAGCCTGCCAGCGAGCGCTAGAGGAATTCAACAATGCGCCATCTACCTATAGTGTTGGAACCAAATTAGCATAGCATATCATTACCTTCAATACAAGAAACATACACAGTATTGTTTGTGATGACGCAACATATCTCTTTATCTCTTCCCCCCCCCTCTCTCCTCTCTCTCCTCTTTCTCGCTCTCTCCTCTCTCTCACTTTCCTCTCTCCTCCTATCCTTCCACCTCTCCCCCACCCCTCTCTCTTTATCTCTCTCTCTCCGTCTCTCTTCTCTCTCCTCCGCCTCTCTCTCTATAGCTAGCTCTCCCCCTCCTCTCTCTCTCCTCCCTTTAGTAGTGGAGGGGATATCAAGGAATAACAATATTTAATAAGGATAATCATTAAAGAATGATGATAATTATAGAAATATGTGTTGTCATGTATTTCAATATCATTTAGGCAAAACAAATAGGTGTGTTTCCGATTTACCCCAACCCGCTACCTAGAAAAACCTTCCCCTACCTAAATTTTGTTTCACCATACCTGATTTCTAAATTTTGACAAAGAAAAACTTATAAAAGCAGGAAAACGGATTTTCCTAAGCCGGAACTGTCAAAAAGCACATTTCCCATGTTTAAAACAACTATTATTACAAAATAGACTTTTTTTCAGTTCCTGGGAGGTGGTTTCATAAAAAAAATAAAAAAAAAAGTAACACCCCCACCTAGTTTTCAGCCAGATAAATCGGAAACACACCTATTTTTTTTCATTTATTTATTTATTTATTTATTTTTTTTTGGGGGGGGAGGCCTAACGATAAAATGTTTGTAAATAAGTATCCCATAATTATAATGAATGGATGTATAAGTTGTTTCACCCATCTCACCTCGTTTATAACGAATTGTATATAATATAGACAGGCAACCTTTTCACCACATCATTTCTTTTTTCACATTTCGTCTCTTTATATTCATTCATATAATCACACATGTTTCTTATTTAGTAATTCTATACTGGCCGTATAAAACTTAGAATTTTGAATACACAATAGGATGTACAGATAAATGATAAAAGTAGTGAATAGTATATATTGTATTGGGAAAAATACCTTGATGTGCCAGAACGGGTAGCAGGGCGCTACGAAAATCACCCCTGGGTTGAGAGTGTCAATAATTGTAATTAGTAGCTCAGGTCTGAGATACAGTAATACACACTCTGAACTTGTGCAGGCTAAGAACTTGTATAGAAGCATTTACACTCAGATAGATGGATCTTTCTTTTTTCCTTACTTTCCTATTCCTTAGCTCCTCTTTGAGTAATAGGCCTACAAATTAAAAAATGATAGAATTGAGGAAACCCAGGTATTTAAATATCTGGGGTTACTAATCGATTCAGGCCTAAGTACTGTTTAGCTCGGGGAAGAACATAATTGAATTATGCAAAAAAATGGAAGCCGATTTAGAAATATTTCATGAGTGGTCAGTAAAAAATAAGATTCTAATGAATATGAAAAAAACGAAATATATGATTATTAGCCGACAAAAGAAAATAATTTCGCCGAACATCATGATAAATAACCAAGCTATCTTACGTACACCAAACTATGAATACCTGGGTGTAAAGATTGACGAAAGATTGACATTGATGCCACAGCTGGACCAGTTAATAAAAAACTTGAATTTCAGAATCTACCAACTAGGCTGTATTAGAAAATTCTTAACATCACACGCGGCAATAGTTCTAGTAAAGACGTTTATACTATCAATCATAGATTACTCGTTACCATTCCTAACCTATATAGGACCCAGTAAGCTGGCGAAAGTACAGAGACTACAAAATAGAGCCATACGTATCGCTACCAGAGCAAATTATCAGATGGGCAGGCTAGAGCTTCATAGGAATTATAATATAATGACGGTAAAGAATAGACAAAAATTCCTCCTGATGATGTTAGGGAAAAAAAACACTACTTATTTATCACATATAGAAATTAATAGATACCCAACCAGAAGACATGACGCTGAAATACTGCACCTACGACGCCCTAACACGGAAGGGGATAGAAGAGCTTTCTCATACCAGATGGCATACACATGGAATAACTTAAGGCCAGAGTTTAGAAACTTAAACACATTAGACCTGAAAATAGTAAATAACGATATGAAATAAAATGAATAATAAACATAAAAAGATAGCTCTCCTGGTGCCATAACCCGCCTCCCGCTACCTCCTTACCCCTATAAGGCTACTAACTCATAAGGCATGTCTCCTTAACAAAATCGCATGTGTACATACTAAGTAAGAACATTCGGGCAGCATGGGTGGAACACCGCCCCCGGCGACCCATGGATTGTACATTTTTACTGCCAATAAAAATAAAAAAAAAAAAAAAAAAAAAAAAGAATGGAACAGATGGTGAACCATACTGCCAAGAGAGCTTATTTCGAAGTTAGTAAAATCAGAAAAGTTCTGCCGTTTATTGGTCCTGATATTGCCATATCGCTGTATAAAACCTTCGTGTTACCGATTTTGGAGAATTGTATTATATGCACGGATCTGGGTCCACAAAATATACATCAACGATTACAAAAGATCCAGAATAAGGGACTTAGAACTCTACTCAATGTTAAGGGACACATATCGAATTATAATATACATGTGAGATGTGATCTGCTTCCATTACATTTGAGAAGAAAGAGCCGAGTATTGTCCTTGATACACAAGACTGGTTCCTTTGTTGCTAGGGATATAAATATGGATATTAGAGGAAATATGGGTAGGAGAGTGGAAATTTATCGATGGAAGAAGGAAAACACATCCAGATCATATCTGTCGAAATCGAATGGTTTCTGGAACGATCTGCCTCTGGAATTGAGAAATAATGCTGATCTGCCGAATTTTAAAGCGAAAATAAAAGAAAGATTATGGATTGAATTTAGAGCTAACGAAGAGATATACCAAGGATGCTAGATATTTTGTGGGCCCAGAACCCGAACCATTTTTATGTTTTTATGTTTTTGTTTCTTACTTATATTGAAAATGTATAAAAATACTTGGGATTATTTTATAAATCTTACAAGCAGCCCTACTATTTGTTGGAAGATCTAAGCTACCCTGTTATCATGAAAACTGTCGTAGAGATTAGTGACATGTAAATGAATCGGCAGAGGGAGCCACATACGTGGATATAGCTATGTACCATATGATATGTAATCGAACCGGCAGGGGGTGCCACTATGGCATATAAGTATTGAGAATGTTGCTATATATATATCTATAATGTTAAAGAT
Organism: Sthenelais limicola; assembly: GCA_942159475.1. Classification (NCBI taxonomy): domain Eukaryota; kingdom Metazoa; phylum Annelida; class Polychaeta; order Phyllodocida; family Sigalionidae; genus Sthenelais; species Sthenelais limicola. The sequence continues at coordinate 112,234,922 of OW804096.1, forward strand.
TTAAATGATTTGATGTATGCTAATAATAAGTAATAATTGTAACTTGAATTGGACTGCTAATTTTTCTGTAATATTTTGGATACGCTGAAAATTATCATTGTCAAAAGTGAAATGCTATCAATAAACAAACAAACAAACAAACAAACAATAGTCCAGGATGCATATTTAGAGCTCATTTTAAACAAATCTATTGCCGACGCCGATCCTACTCGATGGGCGGGTCCCGTGGTTTGTTTACACTGTGCCATGGGAGCTCAGCTGTTTCGCGCTTCCGGCAGGCCCGCCTGTAGCGCCACCGCACGGAGATTTTGCTACCACAACCTCATAGCCAATGCAATGATTGCACTCAAATGCTCATAGGGGTTGGGGTGTGGGGTGTACCGTGTACGTATGGGCATTAAGGATCATAATTTTCCCGAGAAGGAAAGCTGGTCAAAAGAGGGGAATAGCTGGGAATAATATGGGTTGTCAATGGGAGAAGGTGAGAAATATACTTAGGAAGAAAGCCGCTAGACAGAGCTTGAAAAAAGACAAACTTTAATGACCGGATCATGTCTAGTCCTAGGCCATGCAGTCCTGTCCGCGAATCCATCATGGTGGTCAATGTCAACTGTGGAGGTGTAAGGGAACAATGAGAAGATCAAGTTGAGGGCTTTAGTTAACCAATGAAAGTTATTTCTTAAAATTACATCGTAGGAATGACTCAGTTATACAATATTTGTATAGTGATACTAGAAGCTCACCTGTCACCCATCACACTAACCTCTCTCTCCCTGTCAAGTCCCCCTACCACTACATACATTTAGACACCCCTCTATGCTAAACAAAACAAATGCATAATATTTGAGATGAAATACATATCAACCATTCATCAATACTTAAAACATTTTTTTCTTTTTCGATTGGACAGCTGGTTTATTACTGACTTGGTTGCAAACAATATCATCATTTCGTAGCATCGAGATCAATACAACAAGGCATTTTGACAAAAACCATGCAACAAGTTTCTGAGTACATACATTAGGTTTTCGTTAATTCCAGGAACTCTACTATATCTGAGTGGTCCCTATACCTTTTTCCATTTTTGGATCTCTTCCTTATTTACTCTCCTTTTTCTCTCATAATCACAGATAACTGTTAAGCAACTCTACGAAATGGTGCAGTGGCATTCCTTAAGGAATCCTGATTCTCACATAGGCACAAGAGCGCACCACCAGTCCCCTGGAGCGACAAATTTAGTCTAGCAAAGTTGGCTCGATGTCCCGATATCCTATGTTTTCGTCATCCAGGTGAAAAACCAATGCCAGATTTGACATCCTCAACATATTTAACAAGCAAAACGTCGGGGTTCATAGTGTCTATATTGTACTCGTAATGCACATACCCTGATTTCCCAATGCATGTCTAGCTATCTCCTGTCCTTTCACATGTCTACCAGCTGCCAATGCTTAAGCCTTCTTCCTCGCACTCGGCCATACTCGGTAACACGCTCGTAGTGACGTCATAGCAGCGGGGATTCTTCCACCACACAGCCATAAACAAAGCTTATATGTGCGGGAACCATTGCACCATTTGTGCAGGATGGTTCCCACACAAATTTAACACAAAAACGAAACGATTTTAATGCCACTACCCGATGTGCAATAGAGCAGGTCTAACATGATTTTTACCTGGACATTTACACCTGATTCTGACCTGGTGCTTTACAAGTGAAAATCTTAAACGATTGTGAGGCTCAAACTTGATTTTACAATGCTCTATGGACCCGATTTATAAATGCAGTTCTCATGCACTCAAAAATGCACTTTTTACCAGGTTATAAGATTCAGTTCTGAAGCTCTCAAAGATACACTACTGACCAGGTTACAAAAAACAATTCTGATGCACTCAGCGAGAGCAGTTTCAACCCACAGAATTAAAGCTGATAAATCTTCACAAAATACAAATTTCCCAATATGATTCAGAGAATATATATCAAGGTATGTTATCATACCTTTGCATGGTAATACATCAATTATTACATCAATACTTCCATCCTCTCAGACAGCCACATTACTGAGCAGCATTCCTAGAGGGGTTATCCAGGTTGTATCTAAGATCAGAGTGGCCCAGTCTATATCAGCTAATGAAGTATGCAATGACCAGGGGTGTTTTGACCAAAACATTTTTCCACATCAAACAACTCAATAATACAAATAAACTATAGAAGTATTATCACTTTTAACATGCTATGTGTCAATGTCCCAATTTATTTTTAATAATATTTAAGCCTATGTGTATGTTGTATTTATATGTGTGTCAATTGTTTACTTATTTACTGGTCGATCATATGAAAGGTGGTAGGGAGGGGGTCTGACCCCTGGGCGGAGAGAGCTGATGCAATGTCTCTGGATGATGAAATCCCCCAGCGACATTGCATGTGAGCTACTCCGCCATTAACCTGGAGGCTGATGCAAGGGGCAGCGCATTCTCAACAGCCCTGGTGGCTGACGAAATGCCCACTGACCATTGCAGTACGCCCGGGAAAGATGATGAAATGCATCCCAGGTCTGGTGCAATACCTAGAATATATAAGGGCCCCCAGTCACTGTATAGTCAGACTTCTCCTGGAGAGCTGTACTACCGTATGCTGTATGATGATGAACTGACTGGAAGCCCTGCCACCTTGAACACTGACCATGCTATAACTTGCTATACATGAACACTGTGTTATATTGAAGTCTAATAAAAGAAGCCATTCTGTACTCCACGCCTTACCTTATACCTACTGAAACTACAAGCCAAGCACTATATCCCTTTTGAGACGTCTAACCAATCGAAGCTACCCCTATTTATAAGTATATCGCGAGAGATCCGAGTAATTAGAGTAACTCCATAATCCATTAGTAATAATCCCTGATTGTAGTGTCTACGCTCTACAGACATTAACATATGTACTTGATTTAGAATATCTATACAGGTATAAATTCCATATAAATGTATAAGTGGCACTTTCATTGTAAAAACAATTGTAAATGCACATCAGTTACCATTTGCGCCACCTGGTGAGATCAGTACCGCCGCCTGGTGACAATAACTGGCATAATAGTAAATCTGGCAAGATGCACCATTTAGAATGATTGGCAGTATTAAGGTCAATTCATGATTAAGGGATGCAAATAGGATATTGTTTTAATGTTTGCATAACAACAATCATCAATTCACAACCCGCCATATCTATATGAAGCAATACAATCCTACATGTGATGTGTTCCAGGAAAATGAGTCACAAGTTGCAAACTTGATATTTTATAAAGGGATTTAGTCACAAGATCTATCTGTTGGAATGTTTTCATTTTCTGGGAGTGTGATTGATGTCGTCGTATGAATTAATGTACCAAATTTCAAAACTGTTTATTAAATATTTTATTGTTTTTATTGGCTTTTTTCAAACATAAATATATCAGACATAATAATACCTATTATCATTAAACTCCGCTTACTCTCATCTTTTTAAACATATTGCTATATCAAAATCCATTTTATAAATCTAAAATTGTTTAAAGGAATTATGTTACTATTTATTTACGAGGGTCTTTATGAAACTGTTAATTAAGTCTGAATCGGTTATTGAATGCATGAAATAATGTAGATATATTTATTTCCTCATTTCCTCAGAGATCTTCATACGAAAAGCTTTCATATGCAAGGATATATTTAATACAATTCCCTGAAATGTGGTACATCGATTCATATCATTAATAGTGATGAAGCCTCCAAAGATCAGAACATCTTAGTAAACGGATCTTGCAACAATAGCACTTTGAAAAATATCATTTTTCCCCTTGTGACTCATTTTCCTATAACACATCACATTTCGAATGAAGAGGACATTTGGATAGGTGTGACTTATAAGTATTGTACATCACATTATATTTTGTTACATTACAACATAGCTTCGGGTAGTACCCAACTAAAATATATATTAGAATATTGAAAGTTCTTATGTATAAGAAACTATGTTATAAAATATAATATTATATTTCATAAGGCAACATATGAAAACGTTCATGGTGAATACAGCGTTTTTCAATGTAAAAGTTAAACTGTTAAAGACCTACAAAGAATAAAATAGTTTATTAAACCTCTACCTAAATGTCCTTTATTATTTGTATGAATAATGATTATGAATGAATGAATAACTTTTATTCAGTAACTCCCTCCCTCTCCCTCATATAGCAATAGCAATGAAAGTGCTTCACTGAGTGCATCATAACTGTGTCTTTTACACCTGGTCAGTAGCACATCGCTGGGAGCATCAGAACCACATTTATAAACTGGGTCCATGGAGCATATTGTATTTATTTGAGAATCTCACATATTCGTCTGTATTACCTAAACATTCTTATTATTTCTATTACAAATAATAATTCCACCCAAATCCGCACCCACAACTACCATAAAATTCTGCACAATGAAGCTACAACAGGCCATAATACCTGCCACTGCTCACTCACCTGCATGGCATTCACACCTAATGTCGCACATATCTGCCAGTCTCTAAACCCTCACACTCATTCATAGAAACCCCTCCCCACTAAACTAAACGATGTAATACTACCTCCATATTGTCCAAATATTACATCCCAAATTCTCCTCCGGATTTAATACATCATTTAATCATTCCTATACCATACCGCATATATACCACATTATTAATATGATATTAAATGACTTTCAGAACTATACCAATACTCTTACACCTCTACCAATAGTTTACTGTATTCACCATGAACGTTTTCATAATGTTGCCTTATGAAATATGATATTATTTTTTAGATATATTTATTCATATGTACGAATTGTGTATATATGAATATATATATGAGTAATTCCACCAATTGGTCGACATATGACCATATAATATACTTTTGCATTTTTAACGAGAAATCTTGGTCTGGAGGTATTTTAATCAATTCTTTCAGTTTCCCCGATGGTAAAATACATCAGAAATACCCCCCTTTTACATATCTGGCATCAATATTTTAGATTCTAGGGGGAAAAAACACTGTTTTATTGCCTAAAAATTAAAAATTGAGAAAAAGTGTGTAAAGAAAAAAAGTTATGTGAAATTAGTGTTACATGTTTATCCAAATTTCATATTATGACCCTGGCTAACGAATAAATTGAAAAAAATATTTCTAATAATCCATTTTAAGGATTTATGTACATGTATTGTGTAGACATACAGAGAACCTTTTCCCTAAAAATTTTGCCTCCAAATACTTAAACAGAATGTATATTTACCTTCATAAAAAAACAATACAACTATTCAAGCCATCTTAACAGGAAAAGGAAGGGAAGAATGTTCTATAGTTTTGTTAATTCTAAATATGATGGATTATTATGTGTATTATGAGCAGAGGATCAATCATTGTCGCTGCCATTACCATGCATGCATATTACCATTATTATTTCGTTATTTGGCTGTAACTTTTCTTCTAGTTGGAGTATTTTCACAAACTAAAAAGCATTATGATCCTCATGTCGAGACCTATGATGTACACAATACTTAAAACCATTAGATGCATATTTCTTTTTTATTTATTTCTAATGTATGTAGAAACATGTACACTTCTTCTGCTAATTCCGGTCACAGACTCCACAAAGCTGCCGTGACTACAATATTCATTATTAAATTTCCCAATTCCGTCTATATTATCAACAATATGTCTAGTTTATGTACGAAAAATAATAAATCAATAGAAGCAATTTTAAAAAATTAAGAATTTTCAGCCAAATGTCGACCTGGTGGAATTGCTCATATATATATATATATTCATATATATAATATTTTTCTGATATCGCCCTATCCCCTTGCATTCGGTACATATCCACATTCATTACATATAACGTAGTCATTCCCTTGTCACAGATAGTCATTAGCTATAACGGGCTCCGCCCCCTTATTCCTTATCTACACCCTGCAGGAAAGTCTGTACTTTGACTAGATCATTAAATCAGTTGGTTAGCTCTTCTCAGGAAGGTCACATGTGTCTCAGTGTTCCTTCCATCACACCTTATAACAGTCTCATGTTAGATCTTTGATATCTTTTGATATATTATACAAGTGAACATGAATCAAATCAATCAGACTATATCAATACTACCCTTTTCATGTGGTTTTAAAATCATAACCATTTATGTCTTAACTTGTTGAATTCATTTGGCTATACTCTTATTTTAGGTGCAACTTTGACTGACATACATTAATTCAACAGCATGTAGCTAGTGCATTGATACCACGATTTATATATATATATTTGATACGCTTTTTTGGAGTGCATCAGATGATGCACATTGCATCAGGTGCAAAACCAGGTGCAAAACTGCTTTTTGGGGCGGATTGCACTTTTGTGACTGGTCAGTGGCACTTTTGCATGCACTGGCGGATTTTCCAATGCACATAGGGTAGCCCCGGGAGGAGGGCGGGACAGCAAAGAGAATGGTGGGCGGGATGGTGGGCAATGTCGACAAAAACAATCTATATTTATGAACGTAAATAGCCCCGTCATTCCCATCAAATTGTGCCGATAGACCTACTCTACCTGGTGCCACATGCCCTCCTGGATTTCAGAACCTGAATAACAATTTTCAGGTTGACCAAAAATAATATCCTGTTCTCTAATTATCACTTCATTTTGCTGCTTTTAAAGAACTTCTCTCCAAACTTACTTCCATTTAAGTATCCAACCAAATAAATGCAACCAAAGCTGCTGCTTTGTATTGTGACATTCTGACACAGCAGTGTGTCGAGCTTTAACAAATCAAAATACGAAAATGTAGACCAGGAGCATACAATTTTAAATATTTGGCCCCTACAATTAAGGTGAGATAAACACATCCTTGATATGGCCCACTATCTTGCGCAAAATTGAGATAACTTAGACACAAGGAGTCTTCCCACAAGAAGTCACGTGGCTGGAAAGAGAAATCTTATTGTTCTCTCTTCAAAAATATATAAAGTCATTAACTCTGTAATATACAAATGTCAAACAAGATGGAAAAATTTAAAGCCTGCTGCTCACAAGATAGATGACAAACACGCTTTTAAAGGTATAGGCGGGTGTTCAATGCAAAAAAGATTGGTCGGTGATTTGTTCATGAAACGTTCAGGGATCGTTCCTGACTACATAAGAAAGCAAGAAATGAAAAAAAAAGTACATCTCATCGACTTATTTTTTTTTCTACAGCCGCTTGAAAATAACAGAGCTTTAGCATTGAAGTCTATGGGAAAATGTGTATTTTTTTCACGTTTCATTATATAGAAAAAAAATGATCGGTGACTTTTCATCAAAACTTTCTACTCATATATATGGTATATTGTGCTACCGATTTACCAAAGAAAAACAGTACGTTGACGTGGTTAAAAAAAAGTTGTGGTCATTTGAAGTTGACCACATCACCCAAATTTAGTAATCAAGCAGCATAATCAATGAAAATGAATCTTAAAAAACATAACTCAAAACTGTTCTAATAAAATAAACCCTCTAGATATTGGAAATCGTACACAAGTACATCTCAACTTATGATGATAACGAAATATTTCAAAGAAAAATAGGACCCACTAGGTGGCGTGTGTGTTGACACCCGCATATATCTTTAAGAAATGTACTGAAGGGCAAAGGTACCAAATGGAAACACTATGTTCAGGAGGCTAGAGCCTTATACCTATGACCCATAGCTGTAATGGGGAATACCTTTTAGTGACTTTTTCTCATCTATGTAATTGTATTGATTTCTTTAATGTATTCGTTAATTGTATGTGATAAATGTGGTTCTTGATGGATGATGTCAGTAAGACCAAAAGGTCAAACAGAGAAGGACGTGAAACATTCTGATGTTGTATTTTTGCCTTTTTTATTGTGGGCTGGTTTTGTCCGTGATACATGTAGCGGATAGGATTTGAAAGATGGTGACCGCATAATTGTAAAGGGACGAGACCCTACGCAGATGAGTGAAAAGAAAATATCGAAAACACAAAAAAATACAAAATATAAGGGAGACTGATTCTTGAACATTAGTTGTGTAGAAGCCTAGAGGGCAGGATATCTTGAATAAAACCTTTTAAAAACAAAAATAAAAGAAATGTACTGAAAACCTCCTAGCCCCTAATGAATGACTGTCAAACTAATTATCCAACTGTTTTTTTGTTCTGGGGTTTGTTTTTGTTGTTGTTGTAATAGGTTTATTTCTAGAAATTATACAGTTACATTATTTCCAGAAAATGGACAATCATTCATATTACATACAAATTAGATTTCCTTCTAAGAATTGACATTCTTAGGTCTTCCTGTAACCGCTCAAACTACCAAAAACGCACAAAGAATTACTGGACTCTTCAAAGTTATTGTTCTCCAGCACCTAATCAATTCATAGTTTTACATTCTTACTATTGTTCATGTGATTATCCCTACGGTCCTCTTGGTTCTTCTCAACCGTGTTGTGGGACAACTTGTTTTCATGTCTCCCAGCTCGCTTGCGTTGAGCCTAAGGGGTCATTCAGTCATAACTACTGTCTCAAGGTAATAACTTGTTCCGATGTATTTTGTGATAACTTTACTTTACTCTACTTTACTCTATTGCCACTTAAGGGCAATGACCTTCTGATAATGTTGTTGTCAACATGGCTGCTTCTCAGCACTGAGGACCTGGGTATCTTATCCTACTGTCTGTATCGCTTATCATCCCCTTCATTGAGTGATGATGTGATAGCTTACTTGTTGTTATTTTTTAGTTATTCTATATATTGTCGCCAAAGAAAATAATGTAATTGAGGCATTTATTGGAAGAGCTGGCACCCCAGATATGACCAACCATTGTTTGTAAAGATCTGCAATAAAGAATATTTGAATTGAATTGAATAATGAAACAATCCAATTTTGTCCAGCTGTATTCACCACCATGATGTCTCTTGTCATGGAAGTAGGTGTGTGCAGAAATATACTACACTTATTTGGTTCCGCAGCTACATATAGGTGCAAGCTTAACGCCATAATATTCTGTTATTCAACAGGTCTTACTCGTATCTCATATGCTGTTTATGAGAATATAACGGTATTTTATTTAAGGTTATCACGTTTATATTACATGAATTTATAAGTTCTTATTGAATTTTAGGCATTTCTGTTCAGGGATGATTTCTACAGTCGTGGGGTAGCTGTGGACTCACAGAACTAACAATATTAGTGTAAAGGCAAGGTCGATCGTCTATTCTTTTTATACTTCCAGTCAAGTACATGTTCTGGGACGGACTGGTAGTAGGATAGATTAAGGTGACCCATCTGAAATAATCAATAAATGATCAAATGTTTATGCACATCCTAGGGTCCGCACATCTGGCTTAAATTACATAATCTAAAGGTGCGAAAAGCTTTCGCCCAGTTGATACACAGGTGACCCTCATGTGTTCTGGGCTTGGCTTTCAGTCAAGAGCTTATGATGAGTGAGCCAGCATGCTTATGATGAGCGAGCCAGCATGACCAGCCAAGTGTGGCCATTACATGAAGATTAATGCCAACTGTAATCATATCAGATGCTGCATGGACGGATGCACAGGCCCCCATATATGCACAATGCAGCGATGGAGTAGACAAACGTCCATCATTGATTAGAATCTGATCTATATATATAATCAATGATGGACGTTTGTCTACTCAATCGCTGCATTTGTAGATTACTGTAAATCTGCAAATAAATGTGTATGCTACAGAAGTAGAACAGATTAGCAACTAGTATAAAGTGCTCAGAGGATTCTATAGATGCAAAATTCTCTTTCGGTACATCTAACATTGCAAGTTCCTATTCAGTGATTACAGGCTTCAGTGACAATCGTGTGGCTCCCCCTTTAAACTTGTCGTCTTAGACCAGCATCCCCGTCCTAAATTACAAAAGATACCTACTCTACATTCAACACGGATCAAATGGCTGAAGCTCTTTCAGAAAATAAATTATTACCTCGACAGACTGCGGATACCCCGCGGTAGTTTATCGGTCTGTGGCGGAAGTTTATTTTTTATGTGAGTCAATTCACTCGGAGACGGATCTCACAGGTCAGTTTGAAGTTTAAAAAGTTGATGATCCATCGGTCCGTCATTTGTAAGCATGCCCCTAGGAGTGACTAAAAGCATTTGTTTCGTGATAATGCTAAATATCTACTCAAATTTCCCATGAGAGGTATTATTATCCTGATAAACTCCCTCAGCCAGTGTTCTATTGAATGTGTAGATGGATGGCGAGAGAGAAGGCTGCCCTTCCTTCTTGCAGCGAACCATCAATAACCTTGAGGTTTGTCTATTCTATTGGCAGCGAACTTTGGCCTGTCCACGCTTCTGTCCACCTCCTGAATCATGCTTATGTCTTCTTTTCTTGCTTGGCAGGATACTGAGACGATTGATTGGGACGAGTATTGGAAACCTCTGCTGTTTGTGGAGAATCTCCTGGGGGAGGCTAAAGAGACAATCTGGTATATGCCATCCTTTGATGATAACCAAAGATGCACAGTGTACGAGAAGAGGCGAATCAATGGTACATTTCTTGAGTACCTAGAGCTGGAGCAGTTCCCATTCGACACACAAGTGAGTTGGTGCATCTTTCCAATGCCAGTATTTGTGGTTTCCTTTTAATTATCAGCTACATATATATATAATATATGTATACATATTATATATAATATATATGTATAAGCCATTTTTCAAAATTGAAGGTTTGTACCTCTTTTCCTCCACAAGTAAAATAGAATTGATAGTGTTAATAAACATAATATTTTTGTTATTGATATGTGACCTCACTGTCAGACTTTATTAAAATGTCCAAATCCTGGTATGCACGTGCAGACCTGGGCTGCTGCATGGCCCGTCGACCTTTCTTGTCTAAGTTGTGGCATCTGTATGAAGGGAATGACAGTGAGAAAGACCTCGGTCTCCCCTTCAAATCTATCTATAGAGAGTATTGAATGTATGCGAGGGCACTGGTGCCAATCAAGATGTGCGCAGTGCCAGGAAGAACCATGCAGAAACTCCTTTAAGAAGTGAATATAGCATTCAGAAATGGATGGACGATGGCCATGAGCTGATATATGGTGTTTACTTACTTGGCAAACTGAAAGGGTATATTGAGGAAGTTTTTGGTACGTAGCCCGGGCATGGACTATCACTTCAAGAGCTAGGTCTAGTGTTTATTGGACTGACCGTACCTGACCTCTGTATACAGTACAGTCAGCATTTAAGCCCATATCCTATCAGTCAATATACCTGAGTGAGTCCCTTTCAGTTGAGCAACATATCCTTTTTGCGAGGTGATAGGACAAAAGCCGATAGGACAAAAGCCGAAACGGACCTCAACCAAAATGGACACAAACCCGGCCAAAAACCGAAACCATCGTATTTTAGGAGTATCCGTGGGTATCAGTGAAGTAAAAAGCATAAATATAGTCCCACCCATTTTAAAAGCCTACAGTGCTAAGTGAATGGAGGAGAAACGACATTTCTTGGACCACGGACTTCTAGTATATAATTTAATGATCGGATTACAATTTTGAAATCACTCCGAGAAGCCTGATAACACGAGCTTTCCAGAAATAAAACGGATCAATATGTATATATATATTTATGCAGTATTAAATATGTAGGCTATTGTTCGCATCGGCTTTTGTGATGTAAGCGTTTGTCCTATCGGCTTCTGTCATATAACCTTTTTATAAGTTAATTCTGTACTATATTTATACTGATGCTCAATTGATATACGCACGTGACACCTCTGCCCTTTTAAGTTTCAAATACTTTGTTGGTTGTTACTCACATTGACTGAATAATATATAGGCCCTACTATTTACCATGGACATAGAGGGACTCTCATGCTACTTCATACCTATTTATGTATATTTATATCGATCTACTCAGGTTTACATGCTAGTGAGAATCTCATAGAACTATCGCATCATTACTACTATAATTTAATTTCCTCGCCTATATGGTTCATCTTCTCATATCTAAGGATTATTTCGGTACTTGAATGTATAACATCTTTACTTCTGGTCACTGGGACAGGTACGGACAGGTGCTGTCTCACAATGTACAGGCGGTGAAAATAAGAAATGTTGGTCTTTTCATTTTTACAGGTCGGGATCCTCAATTTCTTTCAAATTACATGTAACTTCCTTCATATCAACCTCAAGTCTCCTGATAAAGAATACGGATGCATGACACATCCTTCGAACCAAGACAGCATGCATGCATGGTTCCCGATTTATTAAAACATAGAAACTGGCCCCTGAATTCCAAATAGGAATGCACTACTCTATTTTCTATTAAAACCTTTAATACTTTCCCTACACATCTCATGTTTTAGGACTTGACGATCACCGTGTCCACGGAGCGCCCTGAGTCCGAGATTAGTCTAGAGGAGGACCACAGTGAAATCTGTGGCATCAATGTCCAGTCTTTTGTAGATGAACAGGTATGTAAAGCTACATTTTACCAAATTGCATTCTGTTACTTCACTTTCATTGCATGCTCGTATTTTATATCTGACAAATTTACGATTTTCAGCTGATCCCGACGGGCACTGAGTGCAATTGAGTGTGATAGCACTGCGATCATTTTGTGATTGACCACAAACTAATGAAGTGTGATGTGTATGTGATACTTATGGCTTTAAATCACAGTGAATGGACATGTGATTAGCCATCATTATGTGAAATCCATTGCGTCCATTTCCTCCAATGTTGTTGGTGGTCTCACACTTGCGTTGGATCAAGTTCTCATTCATATTCATTTATGTTCGTATTAAACATGTGTTACTCAACCAATTTTATCTGCGAATACATGTTTTCTTCAAAAGTCAATAATATGGGTGTGATCTTAATCACGCATACAATGCGCATTCAAAATCGCGTCTAAATACTCATTAAATGCACATGCTTCATCTAGTTAAATTATTTCAATACAGGGTAAACATCCTAAAGCTAGATGTCCATGTTCGTATTACTCGTTTTTCTGTGACACACCACATATTCTGTGCACCTATTTCCTCTCTATCTCTCCCCCCCCCCCCCTCTCTCTCCCTCTCTCTTTCTCTCCCACTTTCCTGTTGGGCCTCTCTCTCCTCCCTCCCTCCTCTTTCCTGTTCTGCCCATCTCTGGTCGCTCTCCCCCTTCTCTCTTCCCCGTTCTGCCTATCCCTTCTTCTGTCTCTTCTGTCTCCCCTCTCTCTTATCATGAATACCATCAGTAAATTCCTTATATAATTGAATTTGAGTTATTTTCCTTTATTCAGGAAACAGGGACATTTTGTTAATGAAAACGATATTCTCTGTAAAGCCTGATTATTACGAACGAGAATAATTATAAATCTTGCCATTAAAGTATATAATACAAGACAATGAAGCCACAACAGGACGCAATACCTGACACTGCTCACTCACCTAGCACTCACACTCACTGCCGCACAATTGACACTCCCCTCTCTGACACTCACACTCAGTCTCTGACACTGAGTCATAGAAACCCCTACAGACAACTAAACAATGTATTGCTACCTCCATATTAGCCAAATAATTATTACTTCTCAACTTCTCCCACAGATTTTATTCATCCTTTTATAATTCCCACCATGTTTTACATCTGAAATTAAATTACTACTCCCCGCACTCAAAAATCGCCAACGGTTATATATAAATATACATGTATTTTTTATAACTATGCCAAATATGCGTAACGATTACGCGCGGCGGTAACGCATGCCTGCTACTAGTGAGATAAGAATGATGCAAATGGCTGAATTCCTTATTTCCTCAGCTTTCTGTAGATATAAAGTGTGTGCATGTTAAGGAATATTTAATATGATAGAGTATTTACCGAAGATAATAAATTATTTCTTTTGCTGGAGAATAAGGACATGTGAATAAGGAATAGCATGGCCTAACATGCTCCTGGCGAGGGTACACAGGATATTGGTAAACAAATTATTCTCAATCAACAAGTATAATGGTGAATAGGTCTATAACTCCCTGGCAGATCCTATATGAGTAATTCTTCCAATAGGGCGTCATTTGTTTTTCCACCATAGGGTATCTACATCTTGTATTTAGAAAGATCGCACATGATTATAACCATTTTATTTGAATTCCTTGGCAAAAATAATGCTGTGGGAACCCCATGCACTTTCAAAGTTCTTAAGCCAAAATCTTTGCCGCTATTGTGATAAAAGAGCTTTTTTCAGGCTAGGATATAAGTAATAGTTAGAAAATTTCAATATGATACACAGATCCATTTATATCACTTCTGCTAGGAAAAATGGTTTCTACACATGCACACATGTTCATTACTATGAGAAAACACAATATTTATGTAATCACTAATTTAGACTGATCTAGACATGGTAAATATTGTTTTGGTATATTTGTTACGACATCAATTAGCTTCAGAATAATGAAATACCCCAGGAGTAATGATTAATACTAAATTGCATTTACTTTTTTGTGGAGGGAAGAAGTATATGTATGTATATTTAGATAAAACAAAAAGTTATTAGCCCACTACCTCCCTGAAACCTTTTATTACCTTACATAAAATTCCTAGAACTGGTGTGGGAGCATTTTATGTCGCATTATGACATTTTTTCTAAAAAAAACATTTTCATGTAATTTCAACGTCCTCATAATTGTTTAGGTCTGCTTAAATTTAGTAAGAAAATATAAATATGATAAAATAATGATGTTATAATTGAGGCCGGTGAGCTGGTGTAGTAATGTCGCCGTTATGCCATAGCGTTAATTGCTGTTATGCCATAATGATTAAAGATAAAGAGACCCTCCTATATTTAAACAATGTATAATGGTATAGTGTAATAGTAATAAAATTGATATCTTTACAAAATCAAGTCGAACTTCTGGTGAGAACCAAGCCCTCTTTTGCCGGCCAACATCCATTCTCTAGCTCTGAATTTTCCTCTAATTTTGCTAGCCGAATTAATGGGTAATTTACATGAATCTTACACTAAATCGTTTGATTATAATATGGCCAAAATAAGGCAAAATGATAGGGAAAATATAGGTATCTGAAGCATAGGTGCAGAAATCGAAATATTTGCCCCAGCCTTCCCAAACTTTGACTGCATTATGCTGGTATTCCCGGCTATATGTAAGTCAAAGATTGTACAAATTCAATGAATATTTTTTTTCTAAAAAAATGGCACCCTGAAATCAAATGCTGCCCATTTGGGAGAATTACTCATATAAGTTAAACTCATATCAATCGATATTGATCAATATCTATCACCTTATAGGGAAGCAGTACTTCCAAGGTACTAATTTGGTATAATATCGATTTCGTGGTAGAGACCTTTTTCTTGGACCTAGTGATGTACATGGTATTGCATTTGTCAGTATTTACTACAAAGAGGTTAGTTTTGCACCAGTCATGGAGGTTGTTGACTGCTGATTGCATTCTTAGAAAAAGATTGTCAATAGTATTGAATATAGAGTAGTCTTCATCTGTATAGAGTGAGAGCTTGCAATTTTGAATATTGAAAATTAGATCATTGATAAAGATGATAAATATTGATAATGGACCAAGAATAGAGCCTTGGTGAACCTAAGTGCTCACAGTAGTTTTGGGGGAAGTAATATTGTTGACTGTTGCAGGTTCTTTTCTATTTTCAAGGTAGGATCTGCACCACATTAAGATGGTGCCTCTAATTCCAATGTGTTGCAATTTGTTAAGTAGAGTATTGTGGTGAACCATGTCAAAGGCTTTTTTGAAATCTATAAAACTAACAAGAGTATGTTTGTTTGCATCAAGGCCTCATCAGCAAATTTAGTGATAGCCTCAATTGTTGATTTACCTGCTCTGAACCCATATTGTTTATCGTCTAGGATTTCATACATGTTTAGGTAGTCTGTGATCCTATTATGTAGGATACAATTCTTTCTATTATTTTGATTGGGGTTGGGAGTAGTGAGATCGATCTATAATTATTGATTTTTTGTTTGGGTTACCTTCTTTGAATAGTGAGATAATTTTAGCTGACTGCCAGGATAACGGAACTATTGCAGTTATTAAGATGTGTCTAGGCAAAAGGTGAATTCAGCATGTATGATTTGTCGGGCAATTTTGAGGATTCTGTTCTCAATGAGCGCACACACACAGCAAAGGCCTTAATACTGATGCTTGGGCGTCCACTGGGCATAGTTGATTCCTCAGTCGAGGCTGTAGTGACTCTAACATGAGAATATATTTTTGATAATATTGTGTTTTAAACAAAAAACAGAATCAAAGACTTGCACAAGTCTAGGCCTAACAGCTGCTTAACTGCTCAAGTGGTGAGCTAACCGTTAGCTCACAGCTCCATATCTTGTAGGGTCCCCATAGGTTCTCTGCCAGTCCTAAGCCACACCCTAATGCTAACAGCTCACCTCATTTAGATAGGCTACAAATATGTGAGCTAACCGTTAGCTAACTGTTAGACCTAACAGCTCCCCTGTTATTTTGCCTTGGGGGAGGATCAGTTTATTTTGATATTTTCCCACCTCAAGGGGGTTAGTGTGTATAGTATCAATATGGCTCTGTAGAGCAGAGGAGTTCGGGTCCAAATCCATTTCAGAAGTTACTTTTATCTTTCAAGAACATAACTATAAGTCATTCAAGGTCATTTTCAAGGTCAAAATCCAATATGGCGGCCACTAGGATAACATAATGTCATGTATCATCACTCCCTTTAGCACTATATCCAAGTTTTATACCAATTAGTCCATGTTTTAAGGTACGAGGAAGCCATTTCAGAAGTTACTTTTCTGTTTCAAGGTCATACAAGGTCATTTTCAAGCTGGTTTCGTGCCTGGGAGGCCCTAACATTCTGTTGTTTAATTCAAGTTGTTTATTGCTTTGACCTGGGTGTAGAGTAAATAAAACCCAGTGCAAACCAATCTCGCTTCATTACTGGTTGTTCTTTCTCAAAAGACCTCAACTTGTATCCCTTACAAATCTGCGGTTTACTACATATAGTTCTCCACCCCCAGGTCTATATCTAGCCCTACAGTTAAACATAAGACTTTGATTTCACGATTATTGAGAGCTGTGTAGTACTTAATACATCTATAGGATGTTACTTTCTTAGAAAACCAATTAAATAGCAATCTAGTATAAAAAAAAATGACCATTATGTTTGGCATAGTGAATAAAGTGTTTGTTTTCCATTTTAGCGACGGTCTTCTTTTTGTATTTTTTCCTGTCAGAGAGAAAATGTAATTTTGAACCTAGCCGTGATGGAGATTCAGCTGTATTCTTGGATTGGAGCATTTGGATTCAAAGTCAGAGCTTTTGGCATCTGCTCCACCCCCAAACCCCCAAATCCATATTGCTCAACACAGAATCCACATTTCTTTGCAGGAATGGCGATTACATAACCACGTGGAAACATGGCGGAAGTTAACAACGAAAGTTTTTCACAACCAGAAATTCAAACACCCGGCTTTATCTGTTGCTTGTAAGGCGTCACGGAGACCGGGATTCTTCATATGGAATATTCTCTTTGTTATGGTAGGGTTTAGGTTTACATGCGATTACCCGGGGGTACTTGAATCATTGTATTAAAAGCAATAAATATATAGCCAACCACTGTTCCATATTGATTGATGCCATGCCAAAAGCATGTGTTAAGCGTGAAAATTCATTAGCCCCGATTGTCATTCTTCTTAAACAGCTTGTTTTTTTATCTAATAACCATGGATTACCACAAAGACACCACAATTTTCTAATTATATATATTAATTTCCTATTTTGCAGTTGTTTATATGCAGCCTTGCCTTTGCCACGTTTGCCGTTGAACGCACGTTGCCCCAGAACCGACTACAGCTCAGCTTCATTCTCCTACTGACTACAATTACTTTCAAGTTTGTGGTCAACCAGAGCCTACCCAGGATATCCTATCTTACTTACTTGGTACGTTATTCTGATATTTCTTTCGAATATTTTCGTTGTCGTAATCTGAACAGACTGCCATGCTGACAGAGGTATTGCATGGGGTATCCACTTGTATGACAAATGACGACCAACCAAAGTGGCACATAGGGTCCGACAATCAGTCACCTGCCATTGTTGGTTACTGCTGTCGGTCCCTGGTATACTTGCACACAAAGATGGCTTATGGTCACCAACATTCGGTCACCCCTAGGTAACCGATTGTCGTTCCCCGTTATCCGCTTGTACGATAATCGTGTACCAAGCGGCGATTATTTTATTGTATTGTGCATTAATGCTCGCAATCCTGGATAGGTGGTATAGTGCACAAATTCAACACCAGGGGCATTATTGGCAGGCCTCAGGCAAGGCTCACGCTTGCAGGGCTGAGGTGTGAACTACCGGCGTGACTTCGAATAGCAACAACCTATGTCAAAAGTTATAATAGGGTGTTTGTAATAGCAGCCGTATATATCAAGAATTTCAATAGGGACATATATATATTCTAAGAAGTCCTTTGAGTACTATTAGGAATATTATGAGTTGAGTATACTTCTATAAATACTATTATAGGTACTACTAGTTGCGTGCATGAGTATGCAACCAATCCTAGTACAATATATAAAATTAATATAATTTCCCGGTACAGCATAAATTATTGGCTCTTTCACTAGATTTATATTATTAGGTGTATGAATTCTGATGTGATAACAGTGATTTGTTGCTCTTGCAGGACAAGTATATACTTACGTCCATGACAATCCTGTGCCTGGTGTGTGTGTGGCACTCGGTTGTACCCATGATAGATGGGGCACGTGGTGCTACGGCGGACCGGGCGGCGCTGGCTGTCCTTAGCTCATTATACGTATTCTTCCATGCTTTCTTCTTCATATGGATCTTCTGCTCAGTAAGTAACGCATAGTAATCGTTTTAGATTACTCTATCATGGTCCAAAATTTACTTTCATTCTCAAAATTGCTCGTAGATTTATATGATACCACCAAGCTTATTGGTTTTACTGCAATAGATCTTATAGTCAAAATGATCAAATGGTCATTATTTTCCCTTTCCTTGATTATTGTCATGTACTAATGGATTTAAGACGTCCCCTGAAACGAAACTACTTGGTGGCATGCAATTGCCCCCATAGAGCCAATCCCGTTGACAATTATATTTGACATGAAGAGCTATGAAGAATATAGGATATTTTGGGATCTTACACATTTCTATTACATGTCTTAAAGTAGACGCGGAAGTGTGGTCGAAGGTAGAAGGATGCATTAGAGGATCCTATAAGATTTATCTCCAGGTACCATGAGTGTCGTAATTACATTTTGTAACAAAACCTCACTGTGGACCCACACAAGACATCATCCACACTAATTGTTTGTCGTGTATGACATCCAATGCTCTGCATCTCAGATTTACAACTCAATAATTATTGTGGTAAATTCGTTTTATTTTATTTGCTTTGTCTTGCACCATGTCTGGAAATTACATTTTATAATTCCTACCCGTGATACACAGGGGGCTTCTAGTTAATATTACTTTGGCAATGCGATAATTAAAAGCATACTATATAAATTTAGTCCCCGTTTTTGGGGATGAGGTGTTGTAGGCACACAGACCAAACCCAGTTATAGGCGTTTAGTCCCCATTTGTTGGGCTGGCCAGGACAGTTATATACATACAGACAAGTGGTACTAATGTAGGACTTCCGTTTCCGGCCGACCGCTTACATCAACGAAATTCAAAACAATATTTACTGCTCAAAACGGCAAGACCATGGTTTTCCACTGGTTTATTTTGCTTCGAAATCATTTCTAAATTGTTGTTTATGATAGTAACAGCCCAACAAAAGGGGACTAAAACCATTAGATCCTTTGTTTATGGTCCTTTGTTTTCTCTAAGCCTCCCGGAAACAAGCTTCGGCTTCGCCTTGGCTTCGCCTTGGCTTCGCCTTGGCTTCGTTCCGGGGAGGCTTAGAGAAAATGAAGGACCATAAACGATCTAACTAAAGGATCTAACTGCCTAGTTGGCGTTGTTACCGTATATACGATAAAGGCATACTAATTACTATAATTATAAATTATAGGCATCGTTATCGTGTATAGGCATTATATCGAAAACCAGCTTCTGGCTATTCCACATCACCTATCTGCTTTTAATCGGTTTTGTTCACTTGTGGGCGATTAGAACCTGAAGTTGTAGTGGGGGTTCGTTGTCTGTTTGCTTAGGGACCCCCACCGAGGCGATAGCCGAGGTGGGGTCCCGGGCAAACAGACAACGAACCCCCACTACAACTGAAGGATCTAATTGCTTTAGTCTCGAATTGTTGGGATTCACCATCACTTCCAAATTGAAAAACAACAATAACAATTCACTCTCAGTTCGCTGCATCAGTTACCCTCCAATTCATGGTACAACGGCCACCCCTCACTCACCACCCAAAATGGACTGGACTAAACACTGCTGCTCGCTCTCCATGCTGGTCAGCATGTATAGGGAGGGGAGGGCTAATTTTATGTCTAGACTGGGTTCATATAGTATATGCCCCAATCACTAGTTCATCCTTATCCATTTAGATTTACATGAGTTCTGTTGTATTTAGTTAAGAAATAACTAATTTATATGATATTCATGTATTTATTCATTTCTATATACATAAAAATATTTAAAAAAAAGAAAATCCTCTTCCTTTACCCACGTTTGCTTCACTGCTGATTCTATTCCAAAGTTTTCCCTGCTAACTCATATGAAATTAAATATTTCATGTTCTCTGCTCTTTTAACAGATAACTCCCAATTTTCATGAGTTTTCCCCCAGGTTCTACCTATTTTTATTATTATCTCATTAAAAAACATGAATTTATTGGATCAAGGAAAAACACTATGCTATCCCAGTCCCCAAACACAACACATGTCAATTTTTATGGAATTTAACTATTATTTCTACTTTCATACTACATATATCGATTCAACTTGATAAAACTCAGGCCTATATTTATATTTATTTACCATTTTATAATAAATATTTTATTTTCTGGGTTGTCCCCGAACACAACAGACACACAAATATTGCAAAAATACCTGTAAATACCTATTATAGTGCCATTATCTAATATTTGAGATGGGAATCTGGGTAGTTCGCAGGTGGCGCTGCGGTTGTGATAGTGGCAACTCCTGCGTCAATACAGGTGTTGCTAGGCTTGTTATGTACTGTGTGCAATGTGTGTGCGGGCATCAATGGATTGATTTTTGCTGTTGTTTGTGCCGGTAATAGTTGCGCGATGTGTAAGTATGAGGCTATATGATGTGTGAATGCACCTAATAGTTTATATATAGGACGCGGACAATCTTATGCTAAAAAAGACCCCTATTTATGATTTCAAGGAGTCTTGCTTAACACTAACAGTTTTATACGATCAGAATTGACAACTAGGCCATAGGGCATGAACAAAAAAATAGTGAAAAACATCAACATTGCAATTAAATTTCTGGAATCGACCCTATGCAATATGTATGGGTTTGGTTTTCTTGTGATTTATAATGCTTGAAAAACTCTCATCAAATATAGATTTCCCCGCATTTCGGGCCAAATATGAAAAGAATTCTCTCTGCTTTGGCTTAAATTCAATGCCCATATATATCAGCATTGAGTGAAACTAAATCCAGTCGGATAACAAGCTATCTTTTTTCTAAATGACTCATTATCATGAAATACAGGTACAGGAACTCTGTCGACGTTTCCTGAGAAGTGCCCATCTCCCCCAGGGACACATAATGAATGGTCCTAGAGCTCCCAGCATAACACAAGCTCTCCCCATGGCAAGCGCCACTTAGGATTGGTTGTGTTTGGAACTGTATGTGAGTTCAGCAGATGCTGAGTTAATAATTTTAAATATGGTTATTTGCTGGCAACATCAATTTGTTTGATCTTGAATTCATTGTCAGACATGTTCCCTTCTAGTTTCTATTGATAAAATGTTAAAATAAGGGTGGAAACAAATTAGAAAATGTCGTTCAGGAAGTACTGGTATACAAACACAACCGGAGACCAACAAGCCTTACTACTGCTGGGAGTGTGGAGCAGATGGGCGCAGTAGAAGGAGCGCGCAGCTGGAGAGTATAGTGCAGATGCACGCAGTCAGGGCAGGTGGGTGCACGCGGACTTCATAGTGGGAGACTTGCAAAGTTAAACACACTACAAGTCACGAAAATTGATGACAGTGCCTTAAATCGAATTCAAATATCTTTGCCCCATTCACATTTGCTATTAACTTCCATAATGGCAAGACAGCAAGCCCGCTTGTGTGACTATAGCTCAAGTGTCCAGCCGTGTTCAACAGACCGGAAACAACACGTTGCTAAACAAGGACCGTGGTCACCGGCCCGGAAACATCTAGTTGTCCGCTCTCACATAGTTTACTAGTAAATACCCAGAAATCTCAACAATCCGAGACTAACATGTAATTAGATACCTGCACTGGAATACTAAATATCCGTCCATGAATATAAAACAAAGAGATCACGCTCAATTAGTTATACATCATCATTTTATTTGTAAGAAAATATTTAGTGCTTCATAACATAGGCTTATAAAAGAATCAGACAGTTGTTTTGTGCAACTGAAACCGAGCAGTCCTTAACTTGTAACGGTCATTGTGTAGCCGGACACATTGGCAACTGTCATCACCACAGCTGGCTTGCCTAAGCACCAACGTTTTTCAAAGGAAAAATATTGTAAGCCAGTCTAATCAACGTTAATTTCTATATACCATTAGCCCGAATTAACATCTTTATTGTAATTAGAAGCCCTTATCCTAGCAATCTTTATTCATTTGCCCTTAACCCCTCCTCCTTTGTTCCCAGCGTGTGCCCCTAACTGGAATGTGTGGCCGGGATTGGTATGTACCAGTGACCCCTAAGGTCGCTGGCCCGGTAAGAGCTGTTCCTCCCCAGAGATTTGGTCACACCTTCCATATTTGGAGTGCAGTTCCTGCCCTACTAGCCATGTTTACTCTAGATAGCCACATTCGCCCTATATGTCCCTTATTATGATAATATATAACCCCTTATTAGGAATATGCCCATAGAATACTAAGTAGCCCCAGTATATAAGATCCCTGTTTGCCCCTTCTCCATCACTTACTCATCTTATCACCTTACTTGCTGACTTACTCATCTTATCACCTTACTTGCTGACTTACTGGGGACTTAAGACACTCACTTAGACCCTTTGGATTATACTGGGTTGGGACTCTTTTGCTAGCAAGGGCTTGCTATAGCCCAGGGATTATTGTTGCCAGTATATGGAATACTGAGGTTTAGACACGTGCAAGGAATTGTTGTTGCACTTTCTATTGCTTTTGGATTGTAACTGTATTGGATTGGATTTATACTGCATATGTGTTAATAAAACACCAATAGTTCTTTAAACTGGATTACTCTACGTTTTTCCTCCCTCACTACCATAAATCAAGTTGAGCACAAGTTATCTTGGTCTAATAGGAGTTAATCTAAATTACTAGAGCTACCATGGCAAACCGACACCTGAACACCTGACACATGAAATCAGTGGTAACTTACCAGAGCCGAACAATAACAGTGATTATCTTCCCCCTCCCCCTCCTGATAACAAGATTATGAGGATGATGATGGCAGATTCCTCTGATCTGACCCCTAGCATCACACCAATCTCCCTGGAACATGCTAGTGGCAGGCAGATGGCACCTCCAGGTTCGGGCCGGCCGGATGTGAGATCTGGGCACACAACTGGCACGGGAGTCGCGCTTGACCTTGGCCTGGGGATTGGGCAGAGTGGCGATCATGCCATGCCGCTCTCTCTGGACACCAACCCCCCCAGTTTGGCCGGACATAGAAGTATGATGAACCAAGCCAACAATATTATTTGCTTTGTGAGACCATTACTAAAATTCCGCCTATCACATTGGCACCCTTGGATAAGGTCTTCCTGCATATTTTCTTCTTGCCATAAATCTTTTTGCATCATAACCGCATCACAACCTTGAGCTCTCCATGGTCTTTATCCATAAAATATATTCATCATAATTATGTTTGTTCTAGAGACACGCAGCAGCGTTTTGCTGTCATTACCGATCCCCTTAAGATTATGTAATAGTCATGATCAGAATAAGTAATGAGCGGTTAAATATGTTTCACAAAATATCTTATAAATCGAAGGCTTCCAGGTTTTACTCTTCTATGATTATGCAGGAGTTAATCTTGACTGCGAATCTGAAGAAAATTTCATCACAAGTAATTTATTATTTATATGTGCTCTGGCGAAACACTATCGGAACATTAATCATTTACTAAACTGTTGCTGATGGCTTTAAGCTGTCAACCAAAATAAAACTGACGATTTATAGATACAAAGTAAACCCATGCACCAATTAATTAATAATGCTGATTACTCCAAATTTTGATCACGATAAGCCTGTAAACACATTACATCAGCTAATTAAATGCATCAGCTAAGATATTATTAAATACTCTTAAAATTATACATTTTCAAGAACTTTTTGATGGCATGGAAATATAGGCCTGGTTTACAGGGAAATTTCGATTCCTTTTTTTATATACACCCATAGCTGTAAAAGTTTCTATACGCGAATTTAATGCTGTAGAGATGAAAAGGCAGAGGCGATTAATTTGACTAAGGAAACGTATATTAAATATATGATTTCGGTATGCTGTCTTTTCAGACGCATCGACGGCGCTGGACAATTTTCCGGAAAGATGAAGAACACAAGGTAAAGTCCATGGCAAAACTAATTTATCTAATGTTTATTTATGAGAATAACATGATCTTACAAAAGGATGTTAAGGCCAAGACATGAGATTCGAAAGTGAGCCAGACTTAATAATAATATTTAGTGATAATCTCATCGGCAGCGAATCCTCCCATTGTGTCATTTCAGGAAAAGATGAAACTAATGGAACGACTGCTCGACAAGAAAAACAGCAATGAACCGAGATGGGGTTCAGCAAACCGTATGGATCCGATGTATGGCTCGTTCTCATAGTTCACACATGTATTCACTCTAGCAATAGCTAGGGCAACTTCAGTCGCTACAGCCTTTACATTATTACGTACGTGAAATTTAAAAAGGACAGTTCACGAATAGGTAGAAGACAGACTTAGCAGTGGTGACTATGCCCCATGCAGGACAGACTTAGCTGCGGGCACCTTCCCCATCAGCTAATACCTTCACTATAGGTATAAACCTTGCCTCCTTATTCTTGGAATACAATTTGCTTTATGGCTGGATAGCTGTTCCAGGATTATCAGATCACATGTTGAGAGTAGTTTTGCCTAAGTTCAAGTAGATTTTACTCGCTAGATCTTATAATAATAACAACTTTTGTCAAGAGAATCCATCAAAACATAGGGTGAGAAGAAGCATGCACACAGGGATGGATGTGCAGGCAAAGGAGCGGGAGGAATGTACACACAGAGACCACACATAGACTTGCAGTATCAAAACCCATGCCTAGTATGCCGGGGTATATATATGTTTAGTCCATTCTGGGTCAGATTTTGGTTATATTTTGAATGCAATATGAGGCCATATACCATGATGTCATCAAGCTCCCAGCTTATGGCGACTTTGACCTTGATCTATTCGGCTCTGTTAGTGTGTCTAGCGACTTAAAAAATCTGAATCGGTAGAAATGATTTTAATATAGTTTTACCCTCCGATAGCGAAGTTAAGGCATTTTTGTTGTTGATCTGACCCATTACGGACTAAAATGATTATACCACTCTGGTTATGGCATTCGAATGGTGTATGATCCCATATACTCACTCGGCCTGGCGGCCTCGTGAGTATATGGGATCGTACACCATTCGAATGCCATAACCAGAGTGGTATAATCCCTAATCAATGGCAGTAGTTGGCCTAGGCGGCACTTTGCCTCATGACTTTGCCCACAATAGATTCGGAAATTTAGATATGAAATAGCTATTACTATTACTGATATATAAAGTTATGATCCTCCCCATAATTGACCAAACAGAGGTGTTAAATGACTCCCACAGTACAAACCAAACTCCAAAATTCCAAATTATACGAAACAAGATTTTAAGAACAATTTATAGGTTGCCATCAAGAGCCAATGTGGACGATGTACATATAGAAGAGGACTGTTGCCCCTCAAACATAGACGAAGGTTACACCTAGCTGCTACAATTGGGCCATCGTCTGGCGCAAGATCCCAGGAATATTGACTTGCGAAGTAATTAACACTAGACATTTTGCAGAAAATTGAAACAAATAATCCCAAAAACAGAACAAATATGGAAATCAGTATTAAACAGAGCAACGCATTCCTGGAACCGGCTACAGACGGTGGCACATAAAATCATAGACCCCAAAGCATTCAAATGTTATGTGAGAAATAAAGCTATATGGACTGACGATAACTTTATCGATTAAAAGGCGCTAGTATCAGTTGAGAATATAGAAAATTAATGTAAGATATGCAAGATGTTGATCTTGTAAAGTGTAAGAATGAGAATGAACTATTGCAGAGTATTGTTCGCTTGCTCACTGATTGTAAGATATGTGACGGGGAGCTTGCAAACCTCCTGAATTGAGGAGAATTGCCCCCCTGACTCAATAAAAAGTTTATCAATCAATCAATCACTCATACCATGTATCACAGTTTAACTATAAAATAATGTTTGAATTATAAGTGTCAATAAACTTACAGGATCGTTTATCACCCTAGTATCAAACATTACTATACTACTTGAACACGAATACAGATAATGTATAAACGCCATAACACTTGGTTATCATATTCCCTATTACATTACAATTTCACATAACAATACTGTCCGATTCACATATTTAGCAGAAGAGTAGGCCGAATTATGTTGTGCAAGTACAAGTATTTGTGGTAGTATTTGAGAGTGGAGTCAGGGGGAAATGACTGAAACTATTAATAGATTTTCATCCCAAAATGCACATTATTACACCCCTGTGATGTTGCTTCCTATACCTTCAGCATTGTATGTCACACTTGGTCAAAGTGGTGCATAACATGTGAGTTATGTCACCCTCGGCGCATACAACAAGTAGGTCCACCAAAAACTTAAATTACTTCTTTTATTTTTAATTAATTATATTTTTTATTCATTAATGGGGTGTAATAAATATGGAACAAAGCTCGGGTGAAGTCTGTACACTTGTTAGTGACCTAGGGAGCGCAGAAGATCTCGGGCTAACGCCCTCTATCTTCCCGCGCTCCCTCGGTCAATAACAAGTGTACAGACTTCCCCCTTGCTAGGTTCCATCTATTTGTTCCTCACCCATGGATTCTGGAACGCGAGAATAATTGAAAGACCAACAGAACTAGCCCAGAAAGGAATTTCATTTCGAATACCACATTAGAAAGAATTATTCTTATTCTACAAGTTGTACTTGTAAACATAGCATGAATGCAGTTATATAATTATATATAGAAATGGATCTTGCATGGTCACTCAAATAAACATGTATTTCCCCTGCATGTGAAAGTATACACTATTTATAATTCAGATAGTGGTTAATAATATATGACACCAGTTCACTACAAGATGTATCCATCGATATATCTCTCCGTGTTTTGTGATCAAATAAATCACGTCTCATTGTAGATAGTAGAATTCAATACTTGCTAACAACCCTTCCCAAAGTGAGATATGTGGTGGTAGGAACTCACAATGTAGGAGGTTGTTTGAATCTTCATGGCCAAAAAAATTATTCGGAAAATTAAAACTAAAAATTAATACTATATGTTTTGGATGTGATGGGAAGAAAGATATTTGCTCATTGTAATCAATTTCGATATGTTATTGATTTATTTTGGAACAACATCAACGCGCTGCTCAAAGGAAGACAATGAAAACATTGTGTACATATTGGTTTTCGATTCGTTAAAGAAAATATGAGTAGCACGATTTATATTGAAGGGTCACTTTGAGTTTTATTTACCAATGACTCTTGGGAGTTATTAAGTTAATAGTTGCGTATATGTGTGGACAGAGACGGGAGTTAATATTCTCTCTTGATGTGACATACATAAGAAGTATTTAGAATTGGGGTTAAGACATTTAAACGAAGAAAGATATTTGCTCATTGTAATCAATTTGGGATTAAGACATTTAAGCGAAGACTGGTATGTTGATTGTTATTCCCAGATCATATTGAGCATGGCCATTATATTATGTAACATCAATGAGAACCAAACATTTTACCTCTCCCCTCCCTACGATATATGTACATATGTTCAGGCACCATGAGCAGACACTCAGTATTTCTCCACCTATTATGGCCATTGAATTGCTCATGAATATTGAAATATTAAAAGAATGGTCCTTGTTTCGGTTCTCATGGCTTACACATTTTCAATTCATAGCATAGTTTGTAAATATCATCTTTGTATTCATAAACCCACCTAGCCATGGCTGCAAGACAACTTGAATATAACTTTGGTGATAAATTTATTATGCAAACGCCTGAACGTCTATGCATGTGTGGTTGATAAATAAATGATGGTTGAAGAATCAAAATCATTTGTCTTCATTCACTTTGTATATTATTCTCTAAAATATGTCCATTATTCATGTATATTTTCTGACTGTGCGATCGCGGCAGTAACAGTAGTTACCGATACGTGCTAAACAAAGGAGTAAATGAGCTCTTCAGTTCGGTAGAGTATAAGTTGCTATAGGGTTCAATCTCAATCTATTAATTTTACTTTTTTACACAAACTTTATTCAGGGAATGAAATTTGGCATAAGCCAGTGTTAAATTTTTTTGTACGGCTAGGGAAAACCCTGTCTTCCTCCGCATCCTGAAATTTCACAATAAACATTTTAAACAGTATACAATGGTGTTATGTGTCAATTTTTGTGTCATTAGTTTGTAAGTAATGAGTTAATGAGATGGGATGGAAGATGATAATTACGAGATATTTCAATTAATATCTATTCAATCTCTCGATCGTGGTCAAAGAATGCTATCCTAACACATTTCAATAGAACTTTAGTCTGAGACTATACCATAAACCATCAATGAAAATTCTCCTTTTGAGGAATCGATTATTGGGTTTCATATTATATATCACATTCTCCTTGGTTCTTCAAAAAAGGGGTCGATCCTCTTAGCCAGGTAAAATCTCCTCGTTTTAATAGAAAAAGGGAACTATTTTGGGGGAAAAGTCCTTGAAAAGGGGCTGTTTTTTTAGTTGGGAACGAGCATGGGAACCCACTTTGGTTCGTCGAGAGCTTTAATACGATACTCAATATTGTAAGATGGTTAAGTGTGACCGTCACCATGGCAAATATATATGGTGCCTCTTGTACAGGGGTGATGTGGTGTCTACATGTGAATGCAGCAATTGCCAACATAAAAACCAAACGCACAGTCCAGTTCGTAGATTGATTTCCCACTGGTTTCAAGGTTTCAAGTTTATCTACCAACCACCGACTGTTGTTCCTCGAGCAAAAGTTCAAAGGGCTGTATGCATGTTGAGCAACACCACCGCGATTGCAAACATGTGCAGAGGCATGGACTCGGCTGGATCACAAGTTTGATCTCATGTATGCTAAAAGGGCTTATGTCGGGAAGGGAATGGAAGAAGGGAGTTTTCTGGAGCAAGAGAAGATTTGGCAGCACTGGAAAAGACTATCAAGAGGTTGGCATTGACTCGAGATCTGCGGGAGGCAAGGAACAAGAGGAATATACTTAAGCGGCCAGACGACATCAATCTCCTCAAGAATGTCGTCTAATATTATATTCGCTATGCTCAAAAGACTGGGTTTTGTTGTTCTAGCTTTTGAGCTACCTAGATCTACGTACGCACCTTGGTAGATACGCTAAATAATTATAGTAGTTTCCGAAGATTAAGCTGCAAATGATTTACATACAGGTTAACTAACAAGTTGGTTGAAGGAGCGTGAATATTGCCGACTGCAGAAATGTACAATGAACAACTCTACTCATTTAGGAGCTTCTGCCAAATTACGACTTAAAACTAACGAATAATATGTAGATTCCAATATATTCGATATTCTGTTGATTCAATACATCTGTTTGATTAGGTTGAATTGTATTTTAAACGTAGTTTTTGTCTCAAATTTGGGTTAATTTAGAGCATAGGTGGAAGCGAATTGTCTATTTTCCGACGATTATGTGATTTCCTCCATCGCTTCAACCATTGTCCCCGCCTGTGGCACTTTTTTAAAAAACGCACATAAAACAGGAGTAATACAAAAAGCTGTTCTACTAACATTCGACACATTTATTAAAAAGGAATAATCTTGTCAAATAATACATGCATGATGTATTTATTTCATGATTTATTATCTAATTTATGATTTATTATCGTTCATATGTCAAGTGTCATGATACACTACAAGTACAATGAATGTAGAAATAAGTTTCCCAACTGTATGTATAACATTCATATACTGTTATTATTTTTTCTCATGCTTTACTTTACCCATTAAATAAAATTCTTCATTGGGACGCATGTTCGTAAGATGAGCCATTCGATTTGATAGAGCAAACAAAGATGCTATAGCTCCCACATCCCATACATCGTCCATTGTCAAGCCTTCTTTTGTTAATTCCTGAAGTGATATAGAGGGTGGAATTAGTGAAGAAGGAAATGCAAATCTATGTCTTATTAGTAATGACTTCCATTATTATGTACAAATTACTCTGGTCTGACGATTGGCACTTGAATTCAATCAATATCTCCAATACTGAACTAGACACTAGGTGCCTGTTGCATAAGCTAAAGAAAGCCATATTCTTATGGCAATAATCTTCCCCTGTAGGGAGGGAAAAAAATCCTTCATATGTATGAAATTCACAGCTGGTAGGAGTAGCCTATATGTACAATCAATGATGGGTAGGAATCGGTATTCCAACCAGTCAAACGAAGGGAAGACAGCGTAGTCCTGAGTTCCCACAAATAATTCCTTCCTTAGCTTATACAACAGGTCTGCTGCAATGCCTTATTGCCTATATATATGGTAATGACGAAACCAAAACGAAGAGGAACATTTAACAAATCTAGTATTTATTAATTAAACTGGTGAAACTTCTGCATTAGAAATTAAAATCAACCAAATAGAATATATAGTAGCCTATAATTAGTAATTAAACCTTAAACAATGAAATACTGAACTAAATACCAGCAAAGCATGTAATCCAAATGTTCTGGCGATACAAACATTGGTAATGCAAATGTGGTAGTGCCACTATACTGAGGATATGAAAATATAATTGCCTCATTCCCTATCTGGTAATGACGATACGAAAACGAAAACGAAACGAAAACGAAAATTTACAACTCAAATACTTTTCATGTTTACCTCTAACTTGAAAAGTAAAAGTGACAATCAGGAATGCATGTTTACGGTGCAGGCGGGTAAGTCGAACCCTAATGTGAAGATCGAAAGAAGAGATCATACCTGGATTTTGTCATCCGAAATAGGATTTGATTTGCATATTTCCATGGCAAAATCAACTATGGCGCCTTCTCGTGAAGAAAGATTGGCAGATTCTGGACATGCAGCTATCTATAATTAGAAACGTGATAACAACTGATTGAATTTGAATGTGATTTATCCAACAACATCATAAAACGTATCCATTTATTATAGATAAGTTATTCTAATCTTTAAACGAGGTTATAATCCTTTTATAGACTCCATGATACTACTCCATATTGAAATAGATTAATGAAGGAAACAAACCTGATCAGCTTTGTACTTGTCTTTTGAATAAATCCTACAATGGCAACTACAATCATCTCTTTTTCAGCCTTTGTCAATGTATCTATAATAGAAGATAGGCAAACGACATAGCATACGTATGAATATAAGTTGAATATAAAGGGGCATATGCCCATTCATGAAAGGCTGAATACTTTACAAAAATTGAACTGGTGATTATGACAATAGGAGTGAAGCTTACCGGGCCCACACATTCAAGAACTCACAATTCATACGAATTGGGCACTCATGACAATTCCTGGACGGGTTCTTAACAAAATTGGCCAATTCGCGCGAATTTGTGTTAGTTCTTCGTGGCCCACACATTCCCGAATTGCCTTAGGAATTGTCTTAGCACTTTTCTTAAGGAATTACGATTTCGTGGTGGGTATTGGAGTTGGGGGAGTGACTCATTTTCCTGTGACACATCATTCACATGTACAAAAATCGGGGATGTACGATGGGGAAATGAGAATTATAAAAGTGTTTTTTGATACTCCAAAAATTAGTGAAGTTACACACTTTCAAAGTTACCTGTCTCTCAGAATTACTAACATTTTAGTTCAAATCGTAAAATCTCTTAAGACTTTCGGATATATTCGATTGTTGTAAGGGCCTTAAGAATTGTCGTAGAGTGTATTACGAAATAAATATTTGTCTTAATATAACATAGGAATTCACTCTAATTCGTACGAATTAAAAGTGCTCTTCAGAAGATTCGTAGCACCAATTCGGCTCTGAATTCGGTACAGTGTGGGCCACACTTTTGCCTACGAATTGTCTTAAGGACCCACGATTTGTCGTATGAATTGGAGGTTTATTCGTAGGAAAGCCCACATATTACCAAACTCAAGTAGGTCTTCCTAAGAATGATTTTGAATCCATACGTCTTAATGCCCAATTCGGCTCTGAGTTCTTGAATGTGTGGGCCCGGCATTACTCAAAGTTTAGGCAATCCCCGCCAAGAAAATATATCAAAATATATATATGATACATTTACTAATGAAAAGTAACCTACAAACTTCCCACCTGAGTCTCTGTCCATAAGTGCATCATAGTAGGAAAAGAAAGCTCGAAATTCATCTGGTCGATATGTATATGCTTTAAATACATTAGGAAGGAAACCACCCTGGAATAAAAATTGGATCGGATATCTCTGTGACAAATTTCCACATAATTTATAATATTTCGTATGGAAAGTCGTGCAAGAAAATCTCTGGACTAAATTTTCTTAAATTACCGGATTCCATTGATATACTGTCTGGGCCAACAGCGTCAATACCGCCTTTTGTTTACAAAAGCAAAGCTTAATTCTAAAACCTTACGAACGATGCCCCATAAAATCGGTTTTACGCTTACACTACCCGGTCACCTACCCGTACCATTTTTGTCATTTTCACCGTTTTTTCCTGTTTTTCTGTGGTAACAACTCCCAATCGACATACATGTATCCAATAATACTTGCCTTCAAGGAGTGGCATTTCTCCAAATGCGCCGTACATTTAACCATTACCAGTGTTAATGAACCCAAGATAATCCTTGTTGATATGATAGGTAATCTTTTTGTAAATTATTGCTAAAGTATCCAACATTGTGGGGTTTATCAGCTTTGTTTTTATAAACACGCTATAGACACAAGGGTAGCGCTGACCCCTGTCATGGCGGCCACTGGGATTCCCCAGCCAGGCGTGTGACGTCATGCGAAATATGTATATATGCATAATTTAAGTTACTGTGAATCATGACACAACCAGAGAATATAATTATGTCACAAATGCCAAGTTGACAAAAAAATATATCACACATAATATCATAAATAAAATCGTCAAAAAATAAATACTCATGACGTTTTCTCCCCCATGTCTATGAACGCAAAAATAGTAGTCCCCACAGGCCTGCCACTGGTGCTGTTGGGTTTGCATTGTTTAGGGTGGGTGGGAAGCAAACAATATTTAAAACATCAACATCACTAAATAATAACCTAGAATCTACCGGAGAACTTTATCACCAAAAGATATAATGAATAGTTACATGAAATATAACAAACTCTTTACCAATAAACAAGGAAGTTTCAAGAAAGAACACTCGATGAAGAGAACAGAATACAATGCTTTGAAATACATATGGCGTTATATGCTCATTGTATAGGAATTATTTGTCACCTTTCTCTCAGCTTCATTCATCCTTTCTTGTATATCTTGCGGTAGGGTGTGTCTGTCTGGTAAAGGATACCTACTGATAGGAACCTCTTCATGAGGACACTTGTTGTCAGAGGTGTCTGAAGAAAATTGTCTATTGATAGCAGGACAACATGCCTTTGGTGTCAAATGACCCTGAAGTGGACGCAAATACCTGGATTAATCTATATTCTAAACATGATAGGAGTAATTCTGATTAATGTCAATTAAATCATTCAGACGATAAGTACTGTGAAATTAGTAAAAGTGATTGATATAAAATGTTCTCTTGGAGGTAGCCTATAGCCTTTTAGGGAAAGAAATAATTATGTCCAAACTTGGTTTGTGATAGTAACAATACCTTAATAACATTCCTCATGATCCTAAGCTGCTGAAAACTGTTCCATACACCACATCGGAATATGTTTGAAGACATATTTGTAGGGATCTGTATGGCAGAAAAATACTTTGATACTGTATACAGGGAGGTATATTAAGAGGGAGTGGACACAGCCTATTGGCTATAGGCTTTCATGTATGACACAATACCAACGCTGGCCACAGTGGTGCTGCAAAGAGCATATAATAGGCTCATCCAGTCTCTGGTCACCGACACCAGTATTTTTCCACACGCACATTCTCAAAAAATGTGATTAGCTGAAGTATATAGGCGTTTAAAAAATTTAATTTGATAAAGCAATCTCTATATTAATAAAATAAGGGTTTGGAGCCTTAAACTGCTATCTTCTCTGAAACCGCTGGCCAGATCTCCATTATATTTCACGTGCACATTGCCAAAAATGGTGCCGAACCATGTTTCATAAGCAATATGTTTCATAAACAAATTAGGGTTGGAAAGGGGTTAGAAATGGGTTTACATCGAGCACCCCCATCCCGGGCCCCCAGCACTGCCTGAAAACAAACCTATCAGTGCCCCTACACCAGGTTTCTGGGTCACCCAAAGCATGAGCCATGGATAGGTACCATGGCAAGTCGTTGCTTCACTATGGGATGGGAGTTGATATATTTCACCATATTTCCACCAAAAGGAACTCAGGAAATGTCCATTGTGGGGGCAGGGGGAGAGGCAATGGGAGGCAGAAAAACATCTTAACAGAGTTCCATTTGAGGTATATGGGGCAGGGGAGGGAGGCAACAACAATACAACAGTGACAAAAAACATTTTAACAGGGTTCCATTTGAGGTATGAATGTTAATACAGATACTAACTTACAGAGACAACTTGAAAGAGAAAGATGGTTGGAGAGGGAACAAGGAGAGTGGGAAGATGTGGGCCCCACTGTCCCACTAGCAAATCCCGTGCAAAGCACGGGTATTTGCTAGTATCTATATAATAGAATAGCGTCAAATCTGTTACTTCCGCTATCTCCTCCTAAACCGCTGAACAGATTGCTAAGATCTTTGATAGTTCGAAGCCATTCTGCTATGTGTCCAGGGAGTGGCAGCTGCTAGTAGGTGCCTTGCGAATGTAATTTGTATATTTTT
Organism: Sthenelais limicola; assembly: GCA_942159475.1. NCBI lineage: Eukaryota > Metazoa > Annelida > Polychaeta > Phyllodocida > Sigalionidae > Sthenelais > Sthenelais limicola. The sequence goes on from OW804096.1 coordinate 112,270,397, forward strand.
AGGCCGTTTTCCTTGGCACACGGTGAAACATTATTATGGATATTTTGTTTTTCAAATCGCCAGCCTTCCCCGGCCCCACCTAGTGCAAACCCACCCACTGTCCCATCCCGGTCATGTAGAGTGACAGCTCTTACACGGCCCAACAAGTAGAGGATGAAAAAATTAAAGCTGTCAGTCCCAGGCGAGGCTCAAACTTGCAACGCGCTACTCTCGAGGTGAGCGTCTATCTAACTGAGCCATGAGAATTGGTAGTAGCACTGTGGCTGCACATTGCTAGTGATATGATTGGGGCCAATGCATGCGTAGCGGTGGAAAGTGGCCAAAATCGTAATATTCTATAGTTGTGTGGACATCAGCCCTAAATTACCAGTAGGGTAATAGTCAGGGTATACTGATTCCGGGACTGGAATTCTTCGTCACATGAACATAAATTCGTTTAAAAGTTAAATGCGATATAGGGGGCCTCCGGTAATGTCCTTGTCTCGACCTTATGGGTCTGTTGCACCTGCGCCAACTCTCAGGAGAGTTACCTCGACGGCAACTAGTGCTGCCATCTTTTGTGCGCTCTTCGTCAAGAATTTGTTTTGATATATTTGGGTTAAAAGAAGGTTTAAAACCCCCATCGGAGGAACATGTACATAATGAACTACAGCAATACAACAGAAAACACAACCCTGACTCACTTCTGCCCTCATTTGTATATGCCCCATCTGAGGAACATGTATAATGCAATTGGATCCCTATGATGGCCCTGTAGAGTGAGAGTGAGAGTGAGAGGGAGAGGGAAACAGAGGAGAGGGAGCAGGAGAGAGAGCGGGAGCAGGAGAGGGAGCAGGAGAGGGAGTGTGAGAGGGAGAGGGTGCAGGAGAGGGAGTGGGAGCATGAGAGAAGCGGGAGAAGGAGCAGGAGAGGGAGCGGGAGTGGGAGTGGGAGCGGGAGTGGGAGCGGGAGAGGGAATGGAAGAGGGAAAGGGAGAGGGAGCAGGAAAGGGAGAGGGAGTGGCACAGGGAGAGGGAGCGGGACAGGAAGTGGGACAGGGACAGGGAGAGGGACAGGGAGCAAGACAGGTACAAGGACTGCAGTGACCAAACAAAGCATCTTATTAGGGTCCCATTTGAGGTATAAATGTTACAGATACAGTTACAGATTAAATAATACAGATACTAAGTTACAAAGAGAAGTTGAACGAAAAAGATAGTTGGAGAGGGAACAAGGAGAGATGAAGATGTGGGCCCCACTGTCCCACTAGCAAATCCCATGCATAGCACAGGTATTTGCTAGTATCTATAATACTAGACTGAAATATTAAGTCATTCATAGAAGAATAAGTGTTTATTTTTATACTCCCCAAATACTTCACTATAATTACTCACTATGATTAGTTTGTAACCAGACCTCGATACCTGCTTCCATATAATATATAGGAAGAGCGATTTCTATGAAAAGAGGTAGAAAAGAGGGGTTTCTTTGTGTAGAAAAGAGGGGTTTCTTTGTCTCACATGTTCTCGGAATTTGTTGTTTTACAAACCGTTTTACTCATCTGTAGAGTTCTGTCCACCCTGTCTGGAGAACATCGTATATGGTTTCTTAAGGTATCTGGGGTGAAAATGTCATTTTGAAGCCTTTTTTAAATTGGGATCTACACACTCTATTTATAGCCAGGGAAAGCCCCCATGAGATACTACGCCATTGGCCACTACATGCAGAGGAGTGGGAGAGTGAAGAAGAGGGGTGGGAGAGGGTGGGGGTATTGGGGAGGGGGAGGGGAGGGGAGGGAGAGGTTGTAGGAGGGGAGAGTGAGGAAAAGGGAGAGGGTGGGAAAATAGGAGAGGGGAGGGGGAGGGAAAGAAGAAGGAGAGGGAAAAGAGGGGAGGGAGAGGAGGTAGGGGAAGGGAGAGAGAGCGGAGGGAGAGAAAGGGAGGAGGGGAGCATGAGGAAGAGGGGAAGGAGAGTAAGTTTAATAGAGGAGGAGAGATAAAAGGGGTGAGAGGGAGGGGGAAGGTGGTGAGGGACAGAGAGCAGAGTGGGATGAGAGGGAGAATGAACATATGAGTGGGGAGGAATCAGATAGGGAGGTGGAGAAGAGGATAGAGAGAAGAGGGGGAGGGGGAGAAAAAAAGACGGGAGGGAGAGGATGGGGGAAAGTAAAGGGAAGGGGAAGGAGAGGGAGGAAGGTGACGAGGTGAGAGGAGAGGGGGCGAGGGGAGGGACAGGGAGAGAAAGAGAGGGGGAGAGGCAGGGAGAGAGGAGGAGGGGAGAGAGAGCGAGAGGAAGAGTGACCGTCCAGAGGATGGGTACTTTGCTAGTTTCCCACATATAGAAAACGGGCTATTTTTAACCAGTGCGCAGACTGGCATCTACCGAAAAGCGGGCCGCCACAAAGCGACTGCACTAAATTGCGACATATATTGTGTCATGCCTCGCTGCTCATGTCTCCCTGCAATCTCCACCACAGGTTCTGTGCAGGATGGTGCTCCTCTCACCAATCTCCACCATAGGCTTATATAGATGTAACTCAGTAGCTTTTACACCTTCCACTCTCCCCTCTCCTTCTGTGACTCTCCCTCTCCGTCTCTCTCCTTAATTATACACCGTGTAGGCCTAAATATTAATCTTAATGTAATAGGTATAGTGGGGAGGTGGAGGAAGAGTAGGGGGTGGAAGAAGAGGAAGTGGGTGTAGTAGTTGGTCGGAGAGGGGGAAAGGGAGGGGGACGAAAGGGGAGGAAGAGTAAAAAAAATTATTAATCAATGAGTCAAAGTCAAATCATAGTCAAAGAGCAGAGCTTTCGAGGGGTCGGACGTGTCAAACGACGCTCCCACAAAATCACCGATTGCTACCGTTTTTCAAGAACTTTTTCATTCCATAATATCACCAAGGACTTGATATACGTTAGTGATACAAGTGAGATGGGTGACAAGTAAAATCAGTAAGGAATTATACGATTTTTGTGACATTCTGTGCGTAAAAATGGATGGAATCAGCGACATTTCGGATACAGAATTACACGAGAAAGGCTTTCTCACACATGACAAACAGAGGGCTTTATTTAATCCAATAGAAGGGGACCGCGAGGTATGTAAAACACGGCTATGTACCTACAGCCAACCGATAGACAATACATATGTGAACAAGGGCGCATACAGGATTACTGCTAATCCGTGCACAATTGAGGATTTGAAAGAATCGCTCGAGTTTACACAGGCTAACCAAGAGTTGATGAAAAGAAAAATGGATGAAATGGTTAGACGAAAGCAGGAGAATAGTATGGTCATGAAGGAAATTCGATTAGAAAACCTCCATCTGAAGAGAGAGTACAGAAATCTTGAAGAAACTCGTTTCGAATGTGAGATTGAGAGGAGAAAAATGAATGTAATACTGTCTGGACTGGAATACAGACGCAATGAAGACTTGCTAGCAACTTGTGTCAATGTGTGTCGAGATATAGATCAAAACTTCTCCAAAGAAGATCTACTAATGACGGAGAGGATGAAAACCTTCCAAAATGGACAGAGACTGGTACGGATACAGTTTGTGTCTAAAGAAGCTAGAGATAATGTCTACTATAACAGATCTCAATTGAAAAACTCCAGATGGTTTGATAAAGTCTACATAAACGCCGACCTACCGACCACTATCAAAGAAAGAAAAGAAATGCTTTCTACAGTAAGAGCCCAAATCAACGAAAAGGGTACTAAAAAAGTGGATGGAATGTACAAGGACAGAATTTCTGTTGATGGTGTAAGTCTTCGTTATGATCAACTTGAGGACTTAGATAAAGGATACCGTTTATCAGATGCCAGAACGAAAGAAATTAATGGAAGTATTTACTTCAGCTCCGAGTACAGTGTGTTGAGTAATTTTTTTCCTTGTCGACTACGAGCAAATGATATGGAGTTGATATCTATTGAACAAGCATATCAGTACGCTTGTGCCATCTCTCTAGGGCGCCCTGATGTCGCTAAAGACATATTCCTAAGCAAGGACGCACGAGCCTCCAAAAGGCTCTCATATTCGGCTAAGAATGATGAGGACTGGGATGCTATCAAAATTAGGGTAATGCGGGTCTTAATCAAATGCAAGTTCAACCAAAACCCAGAGATGAGGCAAGAGTTGTTGAACACAGAGAAAAAACCGCTAATAGAAGCTACAAATTGCGAGTTTTGGGCCTGTGGGTCTACCCTAAAGTCAAAAAAAACCATCGCAGGTCAGCATAATGGATGTAATATGGTTGGCAGAATGTTAGAAGATTACAGAAGTTACGCCAGTGGAGAACTAACCAGGTATGGACTTTTGAAAGATTCAATTATCGATCATTTTTTAGTAAAGAGCAATATTGATGTGACAGCAAGTGTATTAAATTATTCTTTATCAGATCACCAACCGACCTACATAGTAATGAAACGAAAAGTAACAGTGAAACCTAAGATAAATATTACTGGGAGATGTTATAAAAACTATTCGGATGAAATTCTACGAGAAAAAATAGGAAAAATTGATTGGACTGAATTTTATACCATAACTGACTCGAACAAATCATGGGATATCATTTATAAAAATATTTTGAGAATTGCGGATGAAGTAGCACCGTGGAAAAAGTTTAAAGAAAGAAGAATAAAACCGATTTGGTACACAACCGAATTGACTGAATTGAATAAAAATAGAGAAAAATTATACAAGATAGCTAATCGAACAAAAAATATCAATGATATTGCAGCTGCCAGAAATGCAAAAAGTATATGTAATAATAGACCTAAAAAGGCAAAATCAGACTATTATAAAAATCTGTTGACGATACACAGAAAAGACTCTGACACAGAAAGTTATTAAGGAAATTGACACTGGAATTACAAATAACATCAATAATATTAATGTGAATGACAAAGTGATCTATGGACAAGAAATGGTGAATATATTGAATGAACACTACTGTGAAATAGGTAATAAAATTAATGAGGAAATTGGTACACATCCCACCGAAAGATTTGATGAAGGCTTTGGCGGAGAGTTAAATACTATAATAATAGATAAAGGTAGCATAGAAACATTAATCAGCAGAATCGAAATCAAGAAGAGCTCAGGTTGTGACTTAATTTCAAGTAGAATATATAAGGATTGTTTCAAAATAATGATTGATCAATTAGTTGAATTATATAAAAGGTCAATAAATACTGGTATATTCCAGACAAAATGGAAATGTGCAAATGTAGTGCCAATACCAAAGGTAACAAATCCAAAAATGGTTAATGACACGAGGCCAATATCCCTCACGCATATTGGAGGAAAATTATTGGAAAAAATTGTAGTAGAACAGCTGATGGACTTTTTGAGATATAAAGATGTATTAAGTAGTCAACAAAAGGGATACCAAAAAGGAAAATCAACAACAGACGCACTAGTGGAATTAATAACTGATTTAAACTTATCATGTAATCAAAAGAAAATTACCATTGCGTGCTTTGTCGATTTTAGTAAAGCTTTTAACTCTGTAGTACCGGCATTGATGTTAAACAAATTACAAGATTTAGGTGTTGCCCCTGGGCTTCAAGCATGGTTTGAATCGTATTTAACAAATAGAAGGCAGAAAGTAAAATTGAATGGATTATCCTCGAATGTATTAGAAATGAACTACAGAGTACCACAAGGATCAATACTCAGGCCAATTATGTATTTAATTTATGCTAACGATCTGAAACATTTAAATTTAAAATCTAAGTACTTACAATACGCTGATGATACGGTTTTTTATTATACAGGTGATAACCTTGGTGAATGTGAAGAAGCATTGAATCATGATATGAGTCTTTTTTATGAATGGAGTCTAGGTAACAGATTACTAGTAAATAGTAAGAAAACTAAATTGATGTTGTTTGGTTTAAGTAAATATATGAATGATAATCGCCCTGATGTTGATGTCAAGCTAGGAGGAGAAAAACTGAATATTGTTAGATCATATATACTTACCTTGGTGTAGCGATAGATGATAGATTGTTGATGAAGCAGCAATATAATAATGTAGTCAAACAAATAAATGATAAGATTTACACGTTTAGGAAGATAAGAGCTAATTTAACGAAGTCTGCTGCAATATTGATTGCTAAATCGAAACTACTCTCTCTGTTCGGTTATAGTTTATTCAGCTTATGTCCTCTAACAAACAAAGATCTAGGAAAGCTACAAAAAATACAAAATAGGATTTTATGAATTGCACTGAGTTGTGATTACAGAACATGTAATGCTGATATACTGGCATCAACAGGTGTGATGAATATTAAAGAAAGAATGAGGTATAACCATTGTATCATAGGACATAAGGAAATATATATTAAGGGAAATGCTATTCTCCCTAATAGAATGACAAGACAAGCTAATGCTCCGATAATGGGAAATTTTAACCCGAAAAATAGTAGAGATGAAAAATCGCTGAAAAATTGTATTATAAAGGCCTGGAATTGTCTTACATCAGAGTTGAGATTAAAAGGTGACGAGATTGTATTTAAAACTATCCTAAAGAGAAATATAAAAGAATATTGTACTTAAGGGATACAAGCCCCTGCCACCCACTCCTATATATAAAATTTCTCCTTTTCTATCCTCTCTTCTGCCCTTTCTGAGTCTCCATCCTGCTTCCCCCCCCCCCCTCCCCTGACGCCACCAGTACCCCGACTGTAATTTCCTTCCCACTTTCTAGTGTGAAGATTTTGTGTATATAAAAATTGTAGTAAATCTCAAGTAAAGTGTCTCATCATGTTGAGAAAAATTAGTTACTATGATTGTATTGTACATACACGTGATATGATGCTCGAATGTCAAAATTTCTTTGGAACTAATGTCTTACCCATCTCATCTCGACCTATGACAAGATAATTAATATAGGCAGGAACCCTTTCATTTCATCATTTCGTACAACATTCCACCTCATACTTCATCTTTTCTCATCCTTCTTTTCTTTTATAAATGTTCTGTTAATTAGTAGACAAAAGTGGCTTATAACAGGTACATTAATTTGTGAAATGGCATGAGGTATATATATAATGTAAGGATATTTCTGTTAGATTATTGATACTATATGTACACTCTATCCCTCGAATATGCTGAATGAAAATCAGGGTGCTAAGAACATCACCTCTGAGGTGACAGCATCAAAAATGTAATATTGAGCCTGAATAAATTCTGTTAAAAAAAATTGTATTATTCGTCTGTTCACTGTCTAACCTCTATCTCCAACTCCCTCCCCCCCTCCCTCTCTGTCATCTCTCCCCCCCCTCCTCCTCCCCCCCCCCCCTCCCCTCTCTCTCTCTCTCTCTTTCTTTCTCTCAGAGAAAGAATGTACCCATACACACATTACTCCTCAGTGAATTTATAAAAAAAATAGATGCCATGCCATCCTTTTACATGTTCTAATTGTACCATATATACCGTCATGTATTAATATATATATATATATAATTATATTATGTATATGAGTAATTCTCTGAAACGGGCAGCATTTGATTTCAGCAGGGGATTTTTTTTAAAGAAAAGATTAAATTCGTTGAATCTATATAATCTTTGGTGTACGATTAGAAGGGAAAAAATAAAATTCGTTGAATCTCTATAATCTTTGGTGTACACTTAGAAGGGAATATCAGTAGGCCTAATAATGCAGACGAAGTTTGGAAAGTATCATTTTAAAGTTAAACAGCATGTGTATTTATAAAACGCATACATGTATGAGTTTTATCAGGGGCGGACCCAGGAGGTGTATGGACTCTCGCGGGGGAGGGGCACAAGCAGTACTCATTCAGGCCATTTGTATGTATTGGTTTGCAGGGGGAGAGGGCTAATTAGCTCAATTTTACTGAATAAACAAAGTTGTTAGCAGGCCCAAATATATCTTTGAAATACAAAAGAGCTCTTCATTTTAAAGGAATAATTCTGGCCAAAATTTAGCTTGTTACAATTAAAGATTTTAGTTGCCTGAATGACACTGAACGACCATTATGTCTCTGGTTATATAAATATTAATAAAAAGAAAAGCTGGTAAAAATTATTATTTTGGCTCAGGCTGATCATCATTTAGATTGTAAGTAATGCCCCTGATGGGTAAAAGCCACCATATATAGAGGGGCCTAGTGGCATGCTCTCCCGGAAAAAAATAGAGTGCCATTTGAAAACATTCTACTGATTTTACAGGGCTCTGAGCCCCAGATCGAAAATTACTGACTTTTTACAGATAATTACTGACTTTATGGACCTTAAAATCGCACAATCGAAATAACTGACTTTATACTGACTGTGGGAATTATATGAGAGTGTAGTGGGTCCAAGCTACCATCTAGGGGCCTGTGGGGGCATGATCCCCCAGGAATTCTATATTGTGTATTGGGTGTATCAAACTATTTTCACAGTTAAGGATATAACATACAATTCTATACAATTTCTATTCACCACCACGTTTTGAGAATTGACAGGGAAAATGTTATTTAAATTTCTAAAAGTGTGTTTCCCGTGCGATATAAACGCAGGGGATGTACATACTTATTATGTACGTTCTGTAGTGTAGGAGTAATATCTCAAATACATTGATGAATTTGAGATTAGGAAAAGTGTTTTGGAATAAAATATATATGGTTTATTGACATGTGAACAGAGTGCAATATGTTTAATAAGACTAGGACAGAACTACAGAAAGACTTGGGAAATTCTAAAAATAATCATGTTAGTCTAAATATAATATATTGCAGTCATTTGTCCCATTGGGACTATCCGTAAAATATATGGGTAGAGCGGTTTTTACGAAACGAGGTAGAAAAAAGGGGTTTCTTTTTGTCACATGTTCTCAGAATTGGTTGTTTAACAAACCATTTTTCTTATCTGTAGCTGTAGGTTCGTCCATCCTCTCCGGAGGTCGTCGTATGTGGTTTATGAAGGTATCTGGGGTGAAAATGTGATTTTGAAGCCCTTTTTAGTTTTTCTAGTTGTGTTCTATACAACTATTTTTGGCCTGGGAAAGCCCCTGTTAGGAACTAAAGGTGATTGACGTCATGCCTCTCGCACCGTCTGTGGCAACGTGGGATTCCCTAGCAACGTGTCCTGGAGAGTCCCTAGCAACGGGAGAGAGAGAGTGGGGGAGAGGGAGGAAGGAAGAGGGAGGGAGGGAAAAGCTTGGGAGAGAATGAAAGAAGCAGATAGAGGGACAGGTTGGGAGGGACAGGGTGGGGAAATAGGAGAGGGGGACGGAAAAAAGAGGGTGAGGGAAAATTAGAGGGGAGGGTGAGGATGTAGGGGAAGGGAGAGAGGGGAGGGAGAGAAAGTGAGGAGGGAAGGCATGAGGAAGAGGGGAGGGAGAGGGGAAAATCGGAGGTGGGGTTGGGAGAGGAAAATGGTATGAGAGTACAGAGAAGAGGCGGAGGAAAAGAGGGAAGTGGGGGAGAGAGGGGGGACGGGTACTTTGCTAGTATATATAAGAAAGATTTGACTATATATATATGAGCTAGAGATTTGACAAATTCTTTTTCGTATATGTGTGGGGCGGGGCGTGCCCCTCGCCCCCCCCCCCCAATCTGTCCCTGCTTATAACATGTGAAATGACACTGGCATTCAGTGAAAAGGTCGTATGTTGAAGCACTATCGATACATTTGGACTTAGTATGATTAGTTCGAAGCAAATAATAACATTCATGAACAAGGTCAAGGTCGTGGCTGAGGATTTGTTTCAACAAATCATATAGACTACGTATTCCCATGAAGAAAGCGTCCATACTATGACCTTAGTATTTATGACCCTTTGATACGTTTTCGGAACATGTATAACATACCTAAAGTCTGCTGTGCGAAGGGAGCCGCGTAAATGCCTAACACTTCTAGGGCAATAAACCATTAGAAACTGAGGTATGGCAAGCGTTCTATATTAATTTAAACAGTTTGATACAGGTAGCAGCACCCATCATAGTAGTACACTGAATTGCATGTAGGCCTATATGGCACTGCATGGGTCGTTCTAGTAAGTCATATATAGGCCTACTACACAGTCACAGCAGAACATTATGGTCAAAAGTAAAATCTGGTGCACATAACGAAACAATTCTCCGGAATAAGTGCCCGGAATAATTATTTAGCAAATGTGGATAAAGCCGCCACCAAATGTGAATAAACCCAAAAGTTTCCCGCCCCCACGGCAGGTGATGGAGAGTGAGAAACAGACAGAAAGAGTAGATATTACCATTGTAATGTGTTTGAGTGATTCCATAGTTCATATATTATAATTATTATAGTGTATGATGATCTTGCTTGAAATATTATGACGAAATATATCAAGTACAACCTCTAAATAAACCAATTATAAAGTTACATTTTTTTTTCATTTGAGTAGGCCTAATAATGTATTTAAGCCAGTACAGCAATTATGTCACACAATTGACATGGTCTTGTTAGTGGCCCTATATTATATAAGGTAAAATATTGTTAAAATACATACATTAAGAAATATATTCATCCACTCAAAATGCACTAGAATTCCTAGCACACCTGATGAAGGGAGTGTTTCCCGAAAGCTTGTGAAAGAATAAAATAACAACTACAACACTCGGGGTTTAATTCCTAATCCTTAACGACCAACATCATTTACCACACCGGCCAACCCGATATACCACGATCTTTTCCCACTCCACTTACTTGTGCACTAGAATTCACCATTTAAGGAGTATATATTTTTTTCAATTTCCCGGGAGTAGAACCCTCCTTGACCTTCCTTTGAGGTCCCCAACATGTGCCCTTTTCTAATACCTGAAACCCCACCCCCTTCATGAAATCCTGGATCAGCCCCTGATGCGGAAACAACCACCCAGATTTTATCTTCTACGATTGATATCCATATTCCATTGCTGACATGATGTATTGTAAATAATTGAATTCTCAAATAATTGACTCTAGGAAGAAGTGAAAGAAAATTTAACTAGTGTAAACCCAGTTGGAATACTAGTTAAATGGCAAACATGCCCAAAATATGGCCAGAGTGATGACATTGCCAAAGAATGGAGAATAGGTATATGCTTTGTTGGCTGCCATGGTTACATCATCAATTTCAATTAATAAAAACCAAATTAAATCTCAAGTTTGGCTCTGGAATTGCAAGTACATCAAATTATATAACTTATACATTCCGGATTAAAGGGTACACTTGTATATTTATAAGCTAACTTTCCTTATACCCTTTTCACACTACCCAACTGAAGCGAATCGAAGCAAAGCAAATTGAATCTTTGTGAACTGGTTTCTAGAATACGCACCATGCACACTGCAGCAGAAATCGCTTTAAGTAGATCGGTTCTATTCAGACTACGGTCGATGTACTTTCTCCTATGTTTATAAGCATCTGATCAATATGACGTCAGAAAACGCTTTGCTTCGCCTGCATGGGTTCTGTTCACACTAGCAGAAATAATAACAACTTAATGCATTCATTTCCAAGTAAAAATGAAATGCCACCTGCTAATATTTTTGTGTAGCGGTAGAAGTAATGTGCCAATAGCACACATTCCGGCTACAAAATTTCAGTTGCTTGCCCCCCCCCCTCCTTATAAAAAAAACGGCCGCAATCCATCGTCATAGTAACGGGAGGAGTAGTGGGAGTAGTATACTTGGCAGGGCAATGGAACCCACCCTTTATTAAAAAGTTCTAAAGGAGAAAACGTATGGACATGTGTTTTGCTACAAGTGTCCAAATGTGGAAAATTGAGACTACAAAGCTACGGCCATGATCTGTTGCGTTTTACGTGACCTCCTATATAATGTAGAATCAATATAAAACTGTGAAGATCAGAAAATTCGACTAAAAAACTATATTTAATTGTTATGCCAGGGTCCTCGACCCATGTTAAACTGCCGTACCTGTTTTGTTCTATATTCCTAGGTTCCTTTTTTAAAAAAATCAAAATCTTGAAAAGATATCTCATTCAAATCTGCTCAGTGTTTTTATTTATTAACATATGTATATATTCACACGGAAAATCTTCTTAGTACTTATCTAAATTCATCACAGACATGCAATATGAATGTGAACACTATCATCTGTGCTGATAAGAATATTGAGTCCCTATTTTCTTCTTATGACCAATCAAACTTTCCCAAAAATATCTGGCATAAATTTAAACATCTCATTTATATTCCAGTTCCAGTGCAAATGATAATGCGCTATGTTTTCGTCTTCATCTTCATGAGATTTAAAGATTGTCGGCTATATCTCTGAGTTCTTCGTTTTCCTTGTGGAAGAAGAGCTGTTTTTCCACTGGGTATGACCTGGAAATTCGAACGCCATTGTACAACTCCCATCGGTCCACGCCTCCGCCAATGCCAATGATGAAGAGATTTGGTTGACGTCTCCTTTTGCGTAGCGCCAATGATATCCGGCCCCTTTGCATCATGACATCTGTAATGATGAAGTATTACATGTATAATGAATTGAATTTGTATTCTGTTATAAAACATACAGAAATGGACAGTCACTTCTACGAGTATAAGATGAATATGAGGACGTGCAAGTATATGCTATGGATCAATCAAAATTCTGGAAAACCGTAAAATATTTGGCATTGGAGTCTTTTTTATGGAAATTACCGTTCGTTATGATGACGAATGTTCGTTTGGTGCCCCGCTTTTTGAAAGCAAGTTTGAAAGCTTCATGGAAAGAGGTTTTTCCGCCTGCAAGACAAAATAAGCCGTGTAAAAATGAAAGTAATGGTTATATTTTTTCAGAAACAAAACTTGATAAGCCTTATCTTTTTTCCTATAATAGGATAATAACGATTCCCTAACTTGAATATGTTCCGCCAAACGGTTTTAACTTATGCTCTGCCGGGTTTTGTGTGTGAAAAACGCCAAAAAGCCAGATTTTATTATCGTTTTTTTCATCAGTTTTTTTAACCGACTAAGACACAAGGTTTAAAACCCGTAAGGGTAAAATCAAATTGCGGAACACTCACCTAAATTAATGTTTGTGCCCTAAACCGAATTATGCAATAAGAACATGAATTATAAGCAGAGTACAAAAATGTACTTCTTTTGAAATTATATATTCAAAATTATTCGTATGACTCAAAATTGAAGAAAGGGTTCTTACCAAGAGTGTTCACTCGATCGAGGCCTTCCTCAATACTTTCAGTCGATGTCGCAACGATTTCAGCGCTCTCGTTGTATTTAATCAGGGTTATTGGTAAAGCTGCCAACTGGTAAGAAAATATTCTTTTGCTTATTTATTACAGAAAAAATGATTTTCTCTGAATCTTAGAGGATTTCATAAAATGTTTAAACCTATATAAATCACCCACGTTCATATAGATGGAAGGGTCTTTTTTGTCATTCTATATAATTATAGCTATTTATCTTAATTTCTAATCTTCCCAGGAAGAGATATAATAATAATATGGCATTCTTCCTATTAGCATCATACCTACCTTGGTATTCAGTCGCGAGTAGAAATACTTTTGTGCTTCCAAAAATTCCTTTGACACACTACCTGATACATCGATGAAAAGGTATACTCCGGCATATTTGGGATCGCCCTCTTTGGCCTTATGATGTAAATACCCAGGGAAGATTGGAAAATGTATAGGAAAGGTATTAATTAAAAACATATGCAAATGAATTATATCAACTACGGATATAATATATAATATAATATACAAATCAGTGTTTTTGTCTTAATTAATATTAATTAATTACCCAAAGTATATCCTACCTGAAATTTATAACTTGTATCTTTTTACTTATACTTGTAAATATGTATGAATCATTTTTATTAATATTAATATTAGGGTTGGTGCATGAAATAAATTCTTATCATTTCGATTATATAGTTTGATGTTGCCTCCTTTAAATCTTACTCGCAAGGCGATAGGTGTGTATAAAAGTGTTTGAATTGTTGAACAACTCACTAGTTCTCCGTCTATCATGTCTCCGAAACTTTCAGCTGTTACCATGGGATCCATGTACATATTTGGACCTGCAAGTAATTTATAATTCCTCAATCCTCATCCTAAAAAGTGAAGTCAGTTTCCTTGCTCAGTAACATTACATGTATAGTTTGATAGAATGATAAATGTGTCTTACCAATGCATTTGGGTAAGTTGTCAGACCAAGTACCATCCTCCTGGCAAGTTAGTGATGCACTCCCCAACATTATAAAGTCGTGGTTACAGAAAACTGAAATGGTTCTCCCTATCCTGAAATCTTTGTCGGAATGATATCCACCATCAGGATGTCCAGGGTCAGGACAGCTGGACTCTTGAAAAAAAAAAATTCAAAATGTATAAGCCTAACACAGAAAGTTCAGGATAATCAATACGGTGGTACACACACAGGAAAAGTTGTCGTGTTTCTGTGGGTACAGCCCCTCATCTCATAAATATAAACGAACTGTTTTTTTAAAATAAACATGCGATATATATGATGTACCACACCGGTTTTTAAAACAAGAATTAGTCCCGTTAATTAATTTCCGTTTCCAAGGAAAACGTAGAAAGATTTCAGTTACATTTAACGGATAGTCAAGTGGGAGTCTTGTACTCTCAATGCAATTGTTATTATATAGTGGTACTAACGAAAGTTAAAGTCTAATAATCGGGGCAGGTAAGGAACACAACAGACAGAACCTATCAGAAAGAAATCTCATTCCACTGCTTGGTGTCCATTGGCCCCATTTAACCATGCAGATGGCTACTAGATACACCGGCTAGTATTAGCGGAACGTGTATTACATAACACATGCAAGTGGTGGTGACTGGCAAGCAATATGTGGCCTATGAGGCGAGTGGGTAAACTATATAAGATACTTGGTGAAATAACCAGTGACTTAATTTTAATGTACAAACACATCTTATCACCACACTGCATGAAAAGATTTCCTCTTGAGAACTCCACCCATTTGGATGATATCTCACCCAAACTAGTGAGAAAAGATCCAAATCTCTGTCTAAAAAAATGCTGGATCTATCCCAGCAAGTGCCTTGAGTACTTACCTGTTAGTACCTGACAAGTGGCTGGAGAGCCTGACCAGGAGCCAGTCGCCAAACAGGTCCTCCTTTCTGAGCCAGAGAGCTTGAGTCCCTCGTTACACACTGCAGTAACCACGGCATTTACATTACGATCTGATCCAACCAAGCGGCCGTTATCCATCCACCTCAGCTGCATACAACGCGTATCTGAATATGTTTGAAGATATGATCTTTTATAATGGAGAATTTTCATTAGCTACTGTTCTGTTTGAACTGGGGTACAGAGTTGAAATATATGTTAAAAGTATGTACATGTACAAGAAAAGCAGAAAAGCCTCTTTACCTTGGAGAACGCTCGAACAATACTTAAAACAGCTTAAATTAAAATGGTCACTGTCTAGTCTAGTTGTTTCTCTTTAGAGCGAATTTTATGTTTATGTTATGTTTTAAACCATTAGCTAGATGTCTAACTCACCAAGATACGGCGTTTGCCGGGTAGTTTTTATTCTTTCAATGTAAACCCCCCTTGGGTCTATTTTTTACCACACAACGCATTCATAGAGCCGTTTATATAATAAGGAAACATAACGATTTTTGTATGACGAAATGTTTAACTTTATTTAAGCTTCGCAGTTTAGTGTCCAAATCTTGCTCAAGGAAGGAGAGGGTACGATGTATCTGTAGTGTTATCGACCCCGAGAGTAAACGAGAATTTGTTGACAGATTGAATAAAAGTATTTTAAAAACAAACAAAAAATGTTTGAAGATATGAGATACAAATTGTTAGTTAAAGTCTCGCCGCAACTAATTTTCGATCCCCAATTGCTCCTCGATATTTCGATAACAATTCATGGGTATAATTCCATCATGTTTTATTCATATCAAGGAGATCTACTATATACTAACATACCTGCTGGCTACTATTATACAAATGTGATAAAATATGCAAATAAACCTTCACAAAGACAGATCATATAGAATATTTGTAAAAATATTTGTTAAAATAAAAGTTTGTCAAAAGTTTGTTAAAATAAGGTTTATATTTCCCGCAATATCATAAGATCATGGTTACCCTTTTATAAGGGTTTCAACCATTTCTAGTATTTATAATTGAATTGAAGTTCTCCCGTTTATTAACATGCTTATGAGAACCTGGGGTTCTAGCTGTACCCAGTTCTATCTAGTTCTTGACCCATGGCTAGAGACAAAGGAGCGACCATTGAGCGGCTATTGTTTTAAGGTCCAACGGCCAGACAGGGAGTCTAGGATTACAATGGAATGCCTGCTGCGTGCCCTTTGTCCGTCTAATTAATATTGGAGTCTACCCTTGCTATATGCCCATAGTTGGGATCGAGAGATGCCAGTACGTAAGTTTTAAAATGTCTTTGTCTAAACTGGTTCCTGTATAGATTTATGATGCATGTTGGGATACCACAATTGCATATGTCGGGATATATGAAAATTGTATGATGGGATAGGGTTGCTCTGGTCATAAAACAGCCAACCTCCCTATCCTCATCAGTCATTGCTTGATATTATTCTGGAACGAATACACTTACATATGATATATAAGCTCTGGACTTGGACTTCATCATTTCATCTTCAGCCTATATAAACAAGGCTCAGAGAATTGTCAGTTTAATAGTTCTTCATTAAGTAATCAGAGAGACATTATTTAATATATTCAACTACTTGGTCCAAATATGCTGGGGTTTTGAGGGGAATTCTGTCAAATTTAAATAAGAATCGTGTGGTTTATAATTGGGACGTATCTATTCAAATATATTTCTTATAACAACTACCCACCTCGGCAAACGGGGAAGCGCCGGTTCCACCCTGTTATCTCCATATCACACGTTGCTTCAGTGTTTCCCAAGAGCTCCAGGTGTTTCTGGTTGCATGAAAAAGAAATGGTGTCGCCATGTCGGGAGCTTTCTTTGTATTTCACTTCCACTCCTGGGGGAACCAATGGTTTATCACAACTGTACCCTGTAGGAAAGAAAAATAATAGTCAAGGTAGTTTTGGGTCTGTGGTGGCAGAAGAGGTCATGTGTAATCATAGATATTTATGTTTTTTTTGTTTTTTTAGAGATATATGTTGGTGCAGGTGGAGGAAATGCCTCACTGTCCAAATCGGCATTCAGTGACATACCTGTTGGCCCAGCTGAGATCCCCCTGTCATCAAATTATTATCGTTAAGTTACATCAAGCATGAAGATAACCAGTTCTAAACTTATTGGTCTATTATACATATAATCAGTTATCACTATGTCAGGAAAAAATACACTGCACCAATGAATTAATGAATAATGAGTCATCTAGTGTGGAGACTGCTGTATGACAACTGCAGTTGCCACATGCATTGGGTATCCCAACTAGCAATATTAGGACTACGACAATAAGTTCACTCTTTGTTGCGCCAGTGACTGATCTTTATTTGAGAATCAGTGATCCTCGTCAAATCTTTTTATTTGAGAATCAGAATCCTCGTCAAATCTTTTCACATAACAGCACTATCGGGCTATCGGGCTTGTGCTGCCATGGAAAAGATTTGACTCTGACCCATGCAATCATATTGCTAATAATACCTACTTGTGAGGTTCTATCATACTATACCCCAGTAAAGGTTTAACGATTATGGAGGCTATAGTGAAAATCATTTGCCTCTAAAGATGGATATATGTAAGTTAGAATTCATAAAACTATATGATCGATGAACAAACAGAGATTATTCATCTCCGCAATGGTGGGGCTATGGGAGTTTTACGCGACGTGTCCACACAACGTCATGAAACTGATACAGTAGTGCGACTCAAAAAATCGCTGCCATGGACTACTTACGCTCCCTATTGGTCACACTCTGTGGCTTGCTGATTCAATGGGGGAATTTGCATAGCCAGTGATTGTGAACCTGTTGCTTTAGGCAATAACAAGGTAACTGATTGTTTATTAGAATCACAAGGAGTAGTAGTGAGGTGTGGTGATGGGATTAGACTGCAACACAGACATACACACACCATTTCATTTCATTGACCATTTTTTTCTACCCACTTTTTTTCGACCCACTTTTTTTTCTGACCCACTTTTTTTGACAGGCCTATGTGGGCTCAAGAGGCAAAGCCTCTTGTACCAATATAAATCCTCCCACCCCTAATTCCCCTCCTATGTTCTGGGTTGACTTCCCTCCTTTGATAGTTAGTCATTTCAAAATCAGTAATATATTTCAGGTCTGTGTCATTGATACATAAGAAACATGTGTTCGAAATATGAATAAACAATAATTATAATAATCATATCATCATAGAACATAGTGTTCGGTATGCAGATCATTAATGCAAGTAAAACATAAAATGAGGTTATGTAATGGGTGCATGATTGTGTGTGAGTGTGTGTCGTGGAGTGTGTAATTGTTTTGTTTGTGTAAAGAGAGCCAGTGTAATGCAAATGCATTGGCCAATGATCATTAAATGTAACTGCCTCCCTCCCCCCTTCCCCTCTCTAAATTTAAGAAACGTTTCCCTTGGTAACGAAAATTAGCTACATTAAGTTCACACTAATTAAAGTTGAACTTTATGAATAAAATAACTTTTTACTATTTTCTTGTTCTATACTGGCTTGAAATTTAAACTTGCTGGACGCTATATCGTTTCAAAGCTCCAACCAATCCACAGCTAGCCTAATGAGAATTTTCTGACTATGCTGCAGGACATCCTTACTTATGCATCGGGGCATCTCCTTCCTCCAGTTTCCCTGTCCACCACAAATGATGGTACTTTTAGGTCTATCGTTATATTCAGTCATACCGATAATGGTAGTATATCCTTCTCGGCACCTACATTTAATGGGGAGAAAACAACAATATAGTCAAATTTCTCTATCGTCTTTTAGAAAGATATACATGAAAAATAGGAATAAATATTGTAGTAATGTATAATTTGATTCGAATTTCATCTGCTTATTTTTAAATTTTACCTTATAGTTATAACATCCCGTGGCAAATATGGTCCTCCTGGTTTTTGTGTAAAAACATCCGCGTTGTCTGGGAACCGAGGTTCATCACAGACAGGACCTTGAATATTAAAGTTGAGATTGATTTCAAATCATTAGTTAAAACAAAGAATCACAAAAAAATGACTGCACTGTTGAATGTTGATGTGGAGTGAACCGCAGATTTGTAAGGGTTAGAGTTCTGCATGTAAAAGGGGAACAAACGAAGGTGAATTTGTTTAGCTGAGGTTTATTACCTACCCAGCCTAGAAATATAAAAACCAGAAAGGATTTCAGAAAGTATTTCAGAACCACCTACCCCCAGAAATGTTACCAACATTTGAAATCTAAAATTGTTGTACCATAGAACCATTGAATAAGTTTATGTATTTACCGTCACTCAACCAGTAAAGGAAGAGGAACTTAAATCTTATTATTCTTAATCGCTCTGCTAGTCCAGCTAGAGATATGTCTGATGACTGTTTAACCTAAGTTCAGATTTGTAAATCTAGATGTGACCCGGCTGTACTATTCATACTATAGTATTAAATGTGCCAACGTCTCAACATCCAACAATGTCTCAACATCCAACAGCAGATGATATGTACTATGAACAACATGAACTATAAACAACGCGAACAAAGACCAATATGATCACAATCACAGTAACTATAAACAAGACAAACAATGAACAATATGATCACAGTAACTCCGGAACCAACATCTGAAGGGCTAATTAATTTTTTACCACATCCGTCTTCATTAAGCTTTATGAACACTAAGAACTATAGTTCCACAATTGGAACAACTCGTATAAATTGTCACAGAAGTTCATTTATTTCCATTTTTATTTCAAGGGCACCCTGGAAGATCTATTTGTAGAAGGGGCTCAGAAAAACATCTCAAAGCTACAGTGGTACAGCTTGATTTGAACAACAGTAATATCTCAGTTAGCAGGAGTCCCTAGTATCAAGCGAAGGCCCGATCCCCTTGTGAAGCTGGTGTACAGAGGAGGATATCTTCAGTTACAACTGCCCCAGTAGATATTCCCTTTGCTGC
Organism: Sthenelais limicola; assembly: GCA_942159475.1. Classification (NCBI taxonomy): domain Eukaryota; kingdom Metazoa; phylum Annelida; class Polychaeta; order Phyllodocida; family Sigalionidae; genus Sthenelais; species Sthenelais limicola. The sequence goes on from OW804096.1 coordinate 112,290,415, forward strand.
CACTGGTGTTGTGATGGATGCAGCCAGCAGCAATGATGATGATGTCCGCCAAGGCATGAAGGAGATCATGTTATTCCCAAGTCTGTCATGTATTCAGGCTGGCTTGCACTGCCGCACCAGTCAGGAGGCCTCCACTTCGCCCATATGCCTTGGCCTTATTAGCATTAAAATGCTTGGCAGACCAGATGACTTGACCCGACTCTAGAGTTGAAGCCTCTACCATGAAATAAACCATAACATGAAATCAATATTAGCAGGTGAGCTTTATTATTAAAGTTTGACTTTAGTCTGTGTAGGGTGGGTTCCTGGTCCTGTCCTGGTTGACCACACTTCCCGACCCCAGTCGTAGCCAGGTTTTCTGTGTCCACTGACTTAGGAGAAGTCTCGCAAGACACAGCCAAAGGTGTGCTATATCATACTACGGAATCGGGATGTAATAACCACATTATGATTAATGACCTAAATTAACTATTAACTATAATTACTCTAATTACCCTTATGAAATTAATTAATCGCAGTATTAGGCCAGTCTACTAAAGAGGATCAGGTAACAGCAGAGTTTGTCCTTTTCCTGGGCCCAGTTATCTGAGAACCAGGGAACCTGGGTATCCGCATGACATCTTTGATTGATGTCTATTGGTTCCACATCCACCTCCAGGGTGGAGTTGGTTGGTCAACCAGGATTAGGCACCACCCGATGGGGCACTTGTCATTGCCAATGGGGTACAAAACCAGAGGTGTTACCACCACTCATCTGCCTTGTGCCAGACACCGCTCGTGAACCAAGCCACGCCATGGCAGTGCCACAAAACTAGGTCAAACAGACGCCACCTGGGAGCCATAAACCAACATGATTCTCCACAGCTGGTGGTCCAGAGTCAGATACAGGCACATGGCACAAAGCAATCGACCCAACTAATCAATGATCTGACCCACATAGTGATTTACCCAAACTTCTACACATATGAACGAATTCCTTTACCCAATATCTGATACAATATACTTCTTACAGTAATATCCTTTTTAACTGAACAGCTCTGGAAAGCCCCTAGCAATTGGAATGGATAAGTAATGAAGCACATAGAATGAAAAGCTTTGAAAGCTATGTTTGCATACTGACTCCCCAGATACATTATGACTCCTTTCTGCTTGACTGACTGACCCCTGGGCCAAATTCTTCTTGGTGAGATTGGTTCAGTGGAAAATTCCTTGAGATATGACACCACTGGTGGTACCTTTTCTCAAGAAGACACAGGTATTGTCTATATAATAGAATATACATGGAAAAATCCACAATGTGTTTGTTTCTCACCAAAATTATATTGCACAATGTACAGGCGAAGCCATTCCAAATTATAATAGTTGAATATGCACTCGGCCTCAAGCATCTTACTGCAGGTCAATAATTAAGGCTGTTGTCAGTCCTGTCAAGGTACTGTCCATTTTTTCCCTCCCTTTTTTCACATTTAATATTTCCCACATTATTATGTCATATTGTATATTTTGAGTTTCCTCCTAAAGCTCAGGTTATTTGGAATGGGCCATCCCATTAAGCAACATTATTTTATTTGTTTGAAGCTTTTGGTGAGTAATATCTACAAACCCAATCACCCACTTTAAATGACCAGGAGCCTGCGTTCAAATCAAATGGGTACCGCACTTGTCTTAAAAGTTCACCTCACATACTCAAGAGATTTGCATAACTTTTTATCCTCAATGAAACCAGAACTGGAGGAGAAGTCCAGACCATCACCAGGTACACCATGAATTAGATCAACTGGGGTGTATGACTCAGCACTGAAAGTCTACAGAGTACAACCCATTCTTGCGGTATTGTTATCGTATTATAGGCACTGGCGATGCACGGGATGTATGAATCCCAGTCATCCATGCCATAATCTGTGTAACACAAGAGCTGTTCTTCTAACCATGATTAAACATTCCACTCACCCATTAGCCTGCGACCTGTATGGGAGCGTAGTCTGCTTTATCATGTGATAGAGGTTACATAGTTCTTTGAAAAACAGTCCATTAAACTCTGGCCCTCCGTCCATTTGGATCGTGTTTGGTGCTCCAAATCGCAAAATAGGATTGCAATAGGACTGCCTCCTTGGCCGTGCTGCTCACATCCATATCTAGAATGAACTGTGGGTAAACCTAGACCAGCATAGACAGCAGAGTTTTTTTAGTAGCCCTGAAATCCTTATGTGACTCCTCTGTCCAGGAGAGCTTATACCGCATCACTTTTTGCCCAGCCATAGCAGTGTCCTGCATCAGCTTTACAAGCTTGTTAAAGCTAGAAATGAACTGTCGGTAGTAAGCCACAAAACCTAGGAAAGTTTGAATAGCCCACACTTCAACTGCCTGTGTTTTATCTGGATCAGCCTGTATCCCCTCCTTAGATATGATCCGACCCAGATACTGCAACTCCTAACGGATGAGCCTACACTTTTTCAGCTTCAGTTTAAGATTATATTCCAATAACTGATCGAACACGTTCCCTGTGTTTGTGATAGTCTCCTGGAGGTCCTTACCAAAAATGATCATTATCCAAATAGACCACACAGATCTTATTGTTCAGCCTGCGTAAGACCTTTGTCATCATTCTCTGAAACATGGCCAGGGTGTTACAAAGACCAAATGGCATAACCTTAAACTGGTACTGACCAGTAGAGGTTGTAAAAGCTGTCTTTACCTTACTATCAAGATCCATGGCGATTTGCCAATAGCCACTCTCCAAATCAAGGTTACAGAACCAATCCCACCCCCTAGCCCCCTCAAGACACAACTGTGGCACAACTATTGATAGCCCCATAGGGTTCATGATGGGAAGATTGTGGCACTGAGCAGATATATATATGTATATAGATATATATATGTATATATATATATATATATATGCATCGGAACCCTCCATGAATCCATTCAACACTAACCCAACATTCGCACCTGTGTCATAAAAAAATTATCCTCCCATCACACCCACAGTAACTGGAACATACCATCTATCCACAATTGCTACCCCATCAATTGGAATTACAGCTTCTGGATCGGCAGACTCAGACTCAGACATTAGGCTTTCAACCCACAGTAGAGCTTACTGCAAGCAACACCATGTCACCCTCAGGCTTGGCCGTGTTAGCGTATATGCCCTGATTGCAAGGTACAATACTTGGCAGAACCTTTAGCTCCGCTGTGAACCTCCTTCTGCATAGTTTGGAAGGCGGCAAAATCCTCGGTTAGTGAATCTGTGTCCAATTCGGGATCAGACTGTGCTCTTGTAGGTTGTTCTGTGTCAGAGACCTCATCCGCAGACAAATCTGAATCTGTTTTCGCCTCTACAGCCGTGAACAGGGCCTTACCTTAATTCCTTCTTATGACCATAGAATTTATAGCCACTGGTTTTGAAACCGGCTGAGGGAGCACAATACTTGGCCCAGCACAAGTTTGTGGCCAAGTCTACACAATGTTACATAGACCTTGGGCCTTGGTTCTGCCCATGTACTGGTCCTCCAGCTTGGCACAGAAGATATGGATGGATTCATTCTTCATGTGCTCTAGGTACTCACCCTTGTATGTCTTCTTGCAAAAACTAACCAAAGCTTCCCCATAGTGCTGGAGTGACCCTCCAGGCTGCTGTTTGCAGCCACGGAACTCCTCAATGTGTTCCTCCTTTGACTTTGTATCAAGGATGATGCAAAACCTTGTCATGATGTCATTTAGATTCAACAACCCAGAAAGCCCCAACAATTGGTTGACATCGTGTGAAGTAGCCAGTATGAGTTCCCTCATAAGCATGTCTTTGCTCCAGCCAAATAGCTGTGCATAATTAATTGCATCCACTAAATACTCTTCCCAATGCTCGCTCTTACAGAAGGTTTGAGAGACTTTGGCATGTCACTGCAACCAACCTGCTGTAACTGTATAAATAATTTGTGCAGATTTGTCAGCGCCGTAAACGACTTTCGCATCCATTTCCGGCATCATTGACCTCTGTAACATCCTAGTAGACCATAGTGGCTCAGGCAAGCCCCGAAACCTTTTTCCACTGCACATACAGATATTGACGTGTTCAACCAGCAGGATTGTTGTGTTTCCAAGGGACATGTTAAGCATATTGCCCTTCACCCCCGGGATAGACTCCACCTGGAAATCGACTTGATGGCCCTTGATACCTTTCAAAGTCACAGCATGTTGGTTGTTCCGTGACTGCGTCCATATGGACGATGTGTCACTACCAGGAGATCCATGGTTAGACACTATTTGTGAGTAACGCAACCGGCTAGTCTGCATCCATGCTGTGACAGAGAGACTTGGGGCACAAGCCATCCTTGGCAAATCCTCTATCCAATTTATGCCAGTTCGGTATGGTGACCTAAGTACAGAGATCCCATGGTTCATGGAGGTGGTCCACAACCAAATTTATATCTGTATTGTCCAGAAGCTGAAAAGTTGTGTTCCTGCTGGAACTGAGTGTTGTTTCCAGCTCTAGTAAAAATTACCTTTGCTGCCGCTGGTATTGTGATGGATGTTGCCAACAGCAATGATGATGATGGGCAGACCCACTACAGATGTAATATAAGCAAGCATGCATGCATGAACTTATCACATAATTATAATATATATAACATATGGGGGAAGTTTTTATATGATTGGTTGTAATTCTTAAATTCATTCTGTGTTGCCTATAATACATAATATATGTCGCCACTGGGTGGTCTCAATTAGCAGTATTCTCACTTAAGACAAGTTCATTCTATGCTGCACCACTGACTGGTTTACGTTTTTTATTATTAAATGAATGGCGACAGATATATGTAATCACCTGGATATGAAGTTGGTGTTGGCTTATCTGATGGAGTTGGTGCGTCTGATGGTGTTGGCTTATCTGATGGAGTTGGTGCGTCTGATGGTGTTGGCCTATCTGATGGAGTTGGTGCGTCTGATGGTGTTGGCCTATCTGATGGAGTTGGTGCGTCTGATGGTGTTGGCCTATCTGATGGAATTGGTGTGCCTGATGGTGTTGGCCTATCTGATGGAATTGGCGTGTCTGATGGTGTTGGCCTATCTGATGGAATTGGCGTGTCTGATGGTGTTGGCCTATCTGACGGAATTGGCGTGTCTGGTGGTGTTGAGGTTTCTGTTGGCGTTGGTGTTGCCATGGTTGTTGTTGTTTCTTTATCCACTTTCATCGCATAAGAGAAATTGAGATTGTTTACAGTTACATCCATATGATATATGCATTATGTTTGTTGGTATTATTTTTCATGCACCCTGCAGACTGTTTATTTTGAACAGCTAGCTGTATTTCCACTAACTCATGGGGTAGTATACTAACAAAGCAGTAATTAGATTCACACTCAAATATTGGTATGTCATGTATTGGGTCCAATACCAGAACCTGTACATGAATACAAGTGATAGGTAATTTGACCTATTCCACATAAATGTTTGTGGTCCAAATCTATGTGTATGGAATAGAAAGCTAATCCCAACAGAAAAGGAACAGTCATATGCATACCCCATTTAATGGCTTATAATTGTAATAAGGTAGTGTATGTTCCCAACATCTGAGCAGCAGATAAAGTGTTATACCACTAAGATTAGATGGCTGAGAAACCTGGGAGCCTCGCTCACCAGCTCTATAGATCTACACCATGATATGACAAAAGGTGTTGTATGGTAAGTTGTATACAGTGTGTGTGTATTTAATATCTATACTTACAAGTGCAGACTTGGAGGTTCCCTGACCATTTGTTATTGCCTAGACATTCTGTATACTTGGCTGGTCCAAGTCCCTGTACCGTTATACAGCTGTAGCAAAACATAAGTATAAACAAATACCATATATATATACGCTAATGTAACAAGAACCAACTAAATCAAAATAAACCATTCAAATGGAAGTAAATATATATGCCAGTCCAATATAATATAGGCATATAAATTTCCCCTTCATATTAGCTTACTAGAAATTATTTGGTATACAAGACTATGTATGCAGAATATTCCTTCAACATGATGTATACAGTATATAGATAGATATGTAGATCTATATAGATAGGTAAACCTGAAGGTCAGGACAAGGCCCCTCCTCATGAACGTTGTGCCTGGGTGTATGATGTACTGTGCGTTTTCAATAAGTGGCGCATCACATGTCATCTCTGGAACAATGGAAAACTAATTACCAGTTATCAACATTCACATCATGTGTTGAATATAAATTCCTAGAAAGACCTAATTACCACAGCTAAAATACTTATTAGGTTTACCTAACAATTAATACAAGACAAATACCCCCAGCTTGAAACCAAGAACAGTAACGTCTATATATATAAAAAAAATGCTGGCTCAAGAATGGACCTAATTACCGACTCATTCGAAATATAAATATCATTGGTAGCGCAACAACGTACATCCTACTTCGAAAATAACCATTATAACAAACGTCTTGCAATATACATATTCAGCATTACCAAAATTACTAATAAAGTAGTTAATATACTCCTTAAAACAGCAAAACAGCAATAGAATGATAAGATATATATTGCAACTGATTCTTGTTCTCTTTCGTTTTTCCTTACAATCTTTGGATCATTATTCAAACTGTACCTACCTGCTGGAGGCCGAGAAGTGGGTATTATCTCACTTGGGTCTGGAATACACGGAGTAACATAAATGGGTGATTATCAGCGATGTCAGTGATATAAAACGGATTTCCGGGAAATTAATCGACATACTTATTTGAATATATTCAGAATGCTGTTCATGGCAATTCATTCTAATGTCATAAAATATTAACATCCAAAACCTCTTGTTATTCTTTCTCATCTTATAAAAATCATGGTCTACGATGGTCGTTAAAAAATATGAATGTATCTCACAGCAAAAGGGAATTCCATCCCATCCTTCTGCATCTTGTTGACATGTGATTTCTGGTTCTCCGTCCATTTCATATCCAGGCTTACAGGTCAAAATTATTGACTCGCCATCATCATATTCCGCTTTCAAACTATCCATTTGATCACAATCTGGGCAATACGGTTTGACGCACTTAAATGGTTCCTCCTGTTGCACTAGATAAATGGAGAAAATAACAGGTTATATAATGTGTAATAAGATATACGCATTGTTCAGAAGCAAAGGCTAGAAAAATAAGGGATTTATGATCCAGCATGTATAGACCTTAACGCAAAGCAGTTGAGTTACATAACTCAAATAATGTGTAATTGTAAAATTTAAACCTGTTCCTAAGTACAACCCATAAGTGAACCTGTGCATAACTGGGGAGCAGCTTTGTATCATTACTGTAATTGGTGTTCAGTCAACAATGACTTATCAAGGCTGGAAGAGAGGGAGATCGTTATCTATTGCCCAGCATGCGCCGGTCACCAAATTGTCGCAACGACATTGTGGGACAGCGTGCGGTGAGTTGGCGCGCTCTAGGTTTGACCCAGATATAAGTATGATGGCTGCCGTGGTTGGTGAAATGTACCAAACCTCGGAGCCTCTGTTTACTTTTATCTGTTGGCATTTGCTAGGCTTGGCTGTAGGCATAAGGTATATCTAGCGATTTGGGAGGAATTTATAATTAATAGTTATGGAAAAGGCCTTATTGGGAGGAAGTGTTCGTATTTTTACGCAATAAAAAGGTGGGACATGATCATGCACTAGATATTTCCGGAGGTAATCATATCCCTCATCAGGGAAGATAATATTTTCCCGACCTAATAATCACGGGTTTGTACCCTGGAACATATTTACAAGAGAAATAGCAAAAATGAGTCAGAAACAGCTCGAAAGGCTGTTTAACAAGCAATTTAAAAGTTAAAAATGTACAAAATACACAAATCGACCAGGAAAAGTTCACCCCAGCTGAGTACGCCAGTTAAGGTGACCCAGGAGGAAGTAACTGCACAGAAGTAGACAAGATTTGAGAATATTTAAAGTTAGAGATAAGGTAAAATAAGGTAAAATATCCTTTTTAAAGAAGTTAAATGCTACCGAGCAGTACACAAACTGGGTTTAAAGCCGAAAGGTAGACATTTGCAAAACATGTTAATACAGAAGGAGTAGGCCGATCAGGCAGCAGCAGTCGGTTGGGCGTTTTTATGTTGTTCCCGTCCCTCCAGACGTGTAGACGTATAGTATAGCTCGATGGTGAATTAAGTTCTTAAGGTAAAATGTTCTTGGAAATATCCAATATATATTATATTAAAAAAGTCTCTGACGAAAATTCTATGTACGAAGGCATATGTTACAATAGGTCATAACACTGGAGTGACTGCAATGGTTTCGGATGCTATTTTATAGGGTAAGGATTTTCCAGTCGATATCATCGAATTCTTCATCACACTGAGGAACAATCTAGGATATTAACGTTTTCGCCTCCTATGTTTATGAAAACTTGTCTCTCATTAGGAAGGTCAACATTATTTTTCATGACTCTAAGCCACTCTTTTAGGATTGCTCTTGCCAGCTCCAACTTCTCTACAAATATTGTACCTGTGTCATAATTCACTTTAATTTCGTTGGTTGTCATAAATTTATCCTGTTCGTATACAGGTGCATTTAGGCGATATATGACTAATGCTGAAAGAATGGTTTGTTTTTATTTATTTTTATTTGAAAAAGTTTTAATTTCTTTTGAACAGGTGCATCTACTGGTTTTCCCCATTTTCAGTAGCCTGATATCCATAACATGATACACCCATGTTCATTATTATGAAAAGACATAATATTTATGTAATCGCTAATTTTGAACTATACTAGGCATGGAACACATTGTTTGGAATATATGTGCCGCTGTTACGACATATATTAGCTTCAATAACTCAACTTTTCAAATTGATTATAGTTTATTTTCTATATATTTATACTTTTGTAGTGATCTTCATTGTATCTTGATTGTATAAGTATCAATATTTGGATCTCCAAATGAAAAATGGAATACCAGATCAGAAAGTGTGAAGCAGCTGCTATTCTGTCCTCACACCAGTCTCCATCAGGTTATATTATAAATATCCCTCATATTCACCATATGCCATCTGCAGATCAAATTTAACAGAATTCTTAATTTTTCATTCTAAAAAATATTTCATGAACTTTGATGTATTGAGTTATGTTGTCATGGCAAAATTAGAATATGCCCTTCTTAGTTCCTATTTCTGCCACCATTTGCGTGCAATCTTTAGGAGTCCACTACTAATTTAAGGTACAAGTAGTGATCCCTGGGGGTAGGTATGGTTAAAATGACGTAGAACCCAGGTAACAAACTGTTGCTAGGCAAATACACACGTTGAAGTGATGTTGCTAAGCAACCAGTTGCCCTAGTAACAAGTAAATTACAGCAACAAAATCTTGCGGTCCATTTTAGTGAGGGTATGGTTGAAATCGAGCTAGGGTCCACTTAAGACATGTTGCTAGGCAAATAAACAATTGGAATATGGCTGTTGCTAAGTAACCAGTTGCCCTAGCAACAAACCAATGAGATGGCTAGATTCCTTGGGTTCAATATAGGGCGGGGGGGGGGGGGGTAGGTATGGTTAAAACCGTTCTGGCAGTGATATTCTTGCAGTGGGAGACAGGATTCCATTATAAAAGAGAGCCATTTTGGAATGGCCCTATGTTCTAAAATATTCTTATGGTCGGTATGTACCACTGTGAGAAGTTTCATGCTTTAATCATTAAACCCAAAATTTCTTCCCTAATCTGCTCTACTGCCAATGGCATCGTGCTTACGGTGATGAATCTCGTCCAATAAATTGTTGAAAAGGTAAATTTGTAAGTCAATGAAAGGAACAAGTTACCCTGTCTGAAACCAAGTTCAACTGGATTGACATCAGCAGCCTGCGTTTCTGTAAGTGCCCAAAGGCACAGAACCATCACCAAACCCGTCATCTAAAAGCAAGTAATAATACTGACATTAATAACATAAACTTATCCATAACAAAATGCTTACATTTCAGAGTTGGAAATCGAAAAAAGATTTGAGGGTTGCAGGGTATATTTTCTGAAAATATATATTCTCCTCTCCGAAATCCTAAAGAATTGACACTTTGGCTCAAATATATTCAGAAATCTAGAGCCCAAAATAATTATGAGGAAAGGTCATTTTGGCAATTTTTGCGTAGGAATAGCATAGCATAAATTATGTCACATTCGTTACAGATGTACTTCTCACAAATAAACAATCGTGTAACAATATAAACATAATGTTAATTGATATGACAGGCAAAATAATCCAGGTAGAATTAGTTTTTATACTTATTTTGTCAAGGCTTTCAAAGACCTACAAATCCAAATAATTCCATATTCAATAATAAACCCTAAAGGGCCGTTGCTTATCGTGACATGCTTGAAAATTTATACTTCGGTACCGCCGGGCCTTCAAGCCACTACCAGGACTATGATAATACAAGGAGGGTCATTTTATATAATCATAAAAATTAAAATAATCTAACTAATTGATTAAAATTAATCAACTAATCAACCTTAAATCTCAACAGGCCCATACCCCTTCATTCCAAGGGAAATTATACCTTCTTGCAAATCCATGTCCAGCCTATGCTACAGCATTGCATCATCCACTGCCTTACGCCCCAGGATTAACCGATCTATTTGAAACCTTTATAATCAACCATATTACTTCAGGCTCAAATACTTTACAACCCCTTCAAATGAAGGGAAAGATTAAACTAATCTAACCAAGACATAGCATTCCAGGTCCAAACTCCACATATCCCTTCCTTCCAAGGGAAACTAAAAACTTAAACTAATCAGCCTTAAATCTCTACTGGCCCAAACCCCATATATCCCTTTATTCCATGGGAAATTAAAACTGAAATTAACCTAGTTTCAACACACCTTCCCTTCACATGATCAGCCTACATTAATCCCAATCCCTCATTCCTTTTTCCCTCATTCCCCTCCCCCACTCACCCCCTCCTCCCCCTCTTCTCTTTTCTCTCTCTCTCTCACCACTCTCTCTCTCTTCTCTCGCCTATCCCCTCTAAATACTCTTTACTTGTGGACAAGTTCTCACAAATCGTCATCTGTACAATATGGATGATACTGAGGGGTTACATTAGACCACGCCATAATACACAACATAGCCAGTGAATCGATATACAAAAATACACTTGTGATTCAGCCAATTATCATACTGTAATCTAAGTTTAAGTTTTCAAGTTCTAAATTCAAGGTTTTTTTAGGTGAATATTTAACATCTTCAGTCAGAGCATGACTACATCACAGTAACTATAACTTGACATTGGACACAAGTAACTGCCGATGAGAAAATGTTTCCCTTGGAAACACCAGGTAGTTACATTAAGTTCACACTAATTCTAAAGTTAAATAGATCAATAGTTGATAAAAAGAACTGTTTGCTGAATACTTGTTCTTATTGTTATCGTTCATCTTATGTACACACCACTATGCTTATAATTAAATATTGTAGACTAGGGCTTCTGAGAACCCTTTATGGTGGTTGAGTAGACGGTTGTGTCAGCTCACCCTTCCCTTCTTGGGACTGATTGTCACTTGCTGAATAAAGTTCAAGGAGTTAGCATGGAGTACTTCTGGATTTGGTGTTTGGTCTAGCATTACGTTAGCCGCTTAAGATCGCGCAGACAATATACATATTATATATATATATGCTCTAGGAGAATAGGCCTACTATTTAAAAAGAATCCTTTGAAAGATTTGAGGAAAATACTTTTTTTTAAAATCTTATCGACTTTTGCCAATTTATAGGATACACCAATAAAATAAACACTTCGTCTCCTTGCCATTCAATCCTGTCCGCCCTCCCCTCAGAGCGGATCCGTCGCCAATAACACAAAACCACAACTACCCCCACCCATCGCCTGCTACCACCACCCCACCCAAAAGTTAAGGAACCACATGCATGGTGGCCGGTAGTGAGTAGACACTTATATAATTGTATCCGCAGAAGAAAAATATATTTGCAAAGGTAAAAGATCTGTCTGTACATGTCATAATGAGGCTCTATTATTATACAAACTTGTGGTTCCAGCGATATTCGATATTTGGTGATTTACTGTACAACCTATCTAACTGTGGCCCGCAATAACAAAAATGTAATTCTGTACAATCAAGCATGAAAATGTAATAAATTCGAGGAAAATCGGAGGAAAATGGAAATCGTATGAAAAAAGGAAAATTAAACAAACGAGTATGTTTGTTTATATTCAGGATCTACAAATAGATGAATACGAAACATTTATATGGGACGGTATAGTAAATTGTAATAAAATCGCACTATACTTTCACCCCTATTTATAGTCGCATGTATGTATATTTATTAAACTGTCGCCACCTGGTGGTTGTATTGGATGACGCAGCCTATACATCGAGGACGTAGTGGTCAGTTGGCTGCTGACCGCTGGCAGGACTGGACCAGGCCAGAGAATATTTTCTCTCTACAGACTATATCCTCTCTCCTCTCTCCCTATCCCTGCTCTCTTGTGACAGCTCTACACACTATCATCGCTCCTTTTCTCACCATTCATTCAGGCCTTTTGAGCGTATGGCCATGCAGATCGTCCCTCCAGAAGCTTTCAAGTTTCAGGCGAAAGAGACTCCCCAACAACTGTAAACCTCTCTTACCACTCCCTGTTCCACATCTCAAAGTGTTTACTTCATGCCCTGTTTTCTTTTCCCCTCTCTTTCTCTTCCCCTTCTATCTAACCTAAAATTGTATTCGAAATGTCTCAATGTTCACTAATCATTGTTATCATCAATCTTTCTAATTAACTCATTAATTACCTTTCATTCACCTTATAAACTTTAATTTCAATAAACTCGATTCTCCAAAACTGTCTTCACTTCTTGTTACTAGGGGAAAGCAATGATATAATGTATAATTTATATATTTAGATTCCGTGTGAAGAAGATACTTTTGAATGTAAAATCTAAAACAAGAAACTACATGTAGGTTTTAGCCTAAAAAAATTAGTAAAATACGCGTAAGATTTGAGTGTACAAATTATCCAGAATAACTATAAACTAAAAATATGGAAGCGTATAAATAGTACATAGATCTGTATAATGATCAATGATAATTCTTAAGCACATTTAAGCACCAGAAGTGTGTTCAGCATTCAGTTGTGTAAACTGATACAGAACCTAGCATAATGCATTTATTTATTTTTTTATTTATTATTGTGACCAATAACAATTGATGGGATTATCTGTTATATGGATAATCGCTTTCAGTGCTATATATTCTAAATTAAATGTGGAATGTTATTTGGTAACTTCATGGGTATGATATTTTACTCAACTTAATTGAACGGATTCGAAAATGTAGGTCTACGCATTCAGGAGGAAATTATGTATAGATCTACGCATTCAAGAGAAAATTATATATATGTATGTTAAGTCTATGAATTTATTAAATCCTTGAATTCAATTTACATATAATTGTTAGATACGCATAGTTCTGGTCTCATGAAATGAACAACAATAAATGAAGGAAAATCTTACCTCTGAGGGCTGTTGTACTTCCAGTTCGTGTACAGCCGGAGACGGACCTCTTCTGATACTAAATAGATGACGGAATCACAGATATATATACCACCGACGGCCATCTATCCTGTATAGTCGCTCCCATTTTCACGTCCACACTGTTGCCACGCAATTTTATCGGGATTCCCCACCATTCCTTGCCAATCCCAGAGCATCACTAGTGTATCCCTTATCTCGAATTTCGATCATTGGTTATTTATGCTGAAACTTTAAAGGTTCATATAATTTGATACTCCAAAATATATAAATATATATCATTGAAGAGCCGGCTAAAGCTAGTAAGTGTCCGAAACGTACAAATGCGTCTTAGTTACCTTTTGATATTCCTTCTAAATATAAAATCATTCCTTTCTACCGAACCCCCGGACAAAACCACTCCATGGACACAGAGAATTGAGGAAAGAATAAAGAATGATACATTACATTTACAATGAAGTTATAAGTACACACATATGATCAATTGGTGTAATAATATCATAGATTATCTTTTCTACCAATGTGAGAGACAATTGCGTTTTAAATTAATCCCACTTATAGCAATACTTCATTTAGCTTACCGTAATCCAGACCTTTGTTTTCTAGGGATAAAATTGAGTAGCCACAAATACTAACGACAAACCATAACGTTGCACTTGCATTTACGTTTTTATTTGCACATTATTTCGTTATTTTACCTGATATATTAATGGCAACGCATTTCATAAGTGATATGTTTATTATTGTCTCGATATTAATTAGTCAGACTATATCTCTTCAATATAACTGACTCGTTGTATAAAATATGTAGGTTCTTTATTCTTATCATGTACATGCACCTCGAACGCTTATATAGGGAATAACACGTTGATCTATGCCGTAACAATGTTCATAATATGGAGAGTTTCCTGGATTTAAAGGCCTGGTTATCGGATTGTTTGGAGGCATGTGGATCCTTAAAATATCCATGCAGACTCTCTGTGGTGCCTGGACAAACAAGGAAGTTTAACCAACCGCATTGCATTCAGCATCCGGAATCGACAACCTAATTCTTGGGTCACCAGTTGGAAGTGACATATTATACTCAAATACAAGCCCTGTCCGTATCGTTGTATCGTTGTCACACCAATGGTTTAAACAGCATACCAGTAGAATGAAATGGGAATTTCCAAAAGTTTATTCTTAGTTGTAGATTAAAATAATAATATTTATTTTTTAATTTTTTAGATAATAATATCGTGTGACAAAGTACATGTATGTTCTCTTATGCTTAGGGTTCATCAATATTCCTATTTACCGATCGACACTGTAAGGGCATCAATCAATTCAGAAAACCTACTTCGACAATATTTAGTTTGTCTCTAGAAAATATAGTTGTTGTGCTGGTACTGTATGTGGAGAGAGGTGGAGAGCTCCCCCTTACATGGTTCACTGGCCTATTGATTTGGTTGGAACCTGAATTTAAAAAAAGTAAAAGTAGCCAGAGGGGAGGCGATTTAATTTGCACCTGCAGTCACACGTCATATTTGTTTGTGTGTGTATAGCGCACCTGTTTGTTGGGAGACGCTGATAGCAACATTTATATATATATATATCGTTTCAAAAAATATTCATGCTACCTCGCGAACAAAAACTAATGTCATCTTCTGTAGAAGATCTTTCACAATAAAGTGTCTCATATGGGTGATTTGTATAACTCCCATCGACCATAATATAAAATTGAAGTTCATAGAATCAGTGAACAGTGAAATTAGCGCTTATTAATGTAGTTATACAAAATAAGGAATGCACATTCAAATGAGAAAACATCAATGAAGGTTATTTCTGGTACCGCTCGTATGAAAGGCTATCAATTAATCTAGTGAAACTGTATTTCCTTCCCTCGTATGTATTGCTATTAAGTCATTTAGTATTGACTAGAGATTCGCGAACGTACACGTAAAGCTATAACCTATAAGCTATAAGGTTAAATGGTCATGTAAGCTAATTTCTGTTAAACAGTCGAATCTCCTATTTTGTGGTCTATTCATTCCCTATTCATGAAAGTCACAAAAATAGAATATTAAAGGATTCTGACATGTTGTATAGTATATCAATAGGCTAACAAAATTTAATAGTGAAAATTCTGAGACACATTTCAAGGAAGTACCCAGTTTTCTCCATTTCCAGTTTTCGAATGCCACTATTATTCACCAGAAGTGCACTACCAGTTTGTATCCTTAAACATCCTTACTTTATACACCACACACGCACATAGTTTATTTATATGAAACGTGAGATTGAATATCCGAAATCAGAGACCGGTATATTCATACCATGGAATTGATATCAGAAAATACAATAATGAAACCAACCAGATTGTTGTTAAATAACAATAAATTCATCTTGCCATCCTATATATTGTTGCAATATACTAGCCTGTAATAATGTATACATATATTTATTACACCCCTGTGCTGTTGCTTCCTATACCTTCAGCATTGTATGTCACACTTGGTCAAAGTGGTGCATAACATGTGAGTTATGTCACCCTGGGGACATACAACAAGTAGGTCCGCCCAAAACGTAAATTACTTCTTTTATTTTTAATTATTTATATTTTTTATTTATTAATGGGGTGTAATAAATATGGAACAAAGCTCGGGTGAAGTCTGTACACTTGTTAGTGACCTCGGGAGCGCAGAAGATCTCGGGCTAACGCCCTCTAACTTCCCGCGCTCCCTCGGTCAATAACAAGTGTACAGACTTCCCCCTTGCTAGGTTCCATCTATATATATGGGGTCATCCGGGAGTTTGGAAGGTTATAAGCGCTGACTACATAAATGAAAAACAATGTATATTACTTCTCTCATATGAAATGAAATCTGAAATTGCCATTTGTCTGCCCTTTCCCGGCCTTCAAGTATACATAATATAGCCTAAATCACTCATAGATGTATCAGAGAAATGTTCAGACTTGATTCTGAGGGACTTGTCGAAGATAAATTGATTAAATGGATATTTAAATTGGTAAATTGATTATAATTGTAGTCGGTACTCTATACAATCTTAAGGTTAAGAAGAAATTCTATTTAAACTGTTATATTACTCTGTACATGTATATGTAAAACTGTTACATCTCTACGACGCCATGATTTGGCCGGCGAGTCAGACACGGAGCGTGAAGAACTCGACGATGGGCTGGAAATTCTCCCTCGGTAACATTAGGCTTCAGTAAGATTCTCGTTGTCCTTGATACTTCTGCTTTGCAGTGCCTTTCAGCATGTCTCCCAGTGCCAAGGTCCTTCTAGAGATGCTCGCCATACTTTGATCTTCAGTCGATTCCATCGCATCGCCTTCCAGCGGAGCCTCAAAATTGGATGAAATATCCACCATTTCTCGTTGACACACTTTAACAGGTGAACGCCGATTACACATTTTTTTACACTGCTTTTTACATTGCATTTTGGGCTATTTTGTGTGAGAGAGAAAATCAAAGTACAATATTTTTACCCCAAACCATTGAGGATAAATAATCTAAACATACGATTACATCACTATGTATAATATGTCTGTTTGCTCTACTCGCGCTCTAGATAAATTGTTTAGGTATGTCCTAGAATACCCGGATCAAATTCCAGGACATCTCCTAGCTTTTTAGTTTACTTAATTACTTTTATAGTTTGCCTTATTATTATAAAGGATTACAACACATCCCCCTTACTCATAAAGCGCAAGTAACAAATATAGTCGCCCCTCATAAAAGAGTTTTGTCCGTGTGTTATAAAGGGCCTAATCCACCAAAAATTACCCGTGCGTTTTTTCCCGCCGCGGTTTTGGGCCGCCTGGCTTGTCCCGCCGCGGGAAAACCTGCCGCGGGAGCCTTGTCCACCAACGCGATAACCCTAAAAGTGGTCCATATCTTTTTTCTCTGGCTCAGGTAATCTGGGGAGCATTTTCTGAATTGTTTCAATATTAACATGGTGTACGACCTCTACTACCTCTACTACAATTTTTATTCAGATACAACTACATATAATGTCCTCCACACAGGGTCAACGGACCTGTACAGAGACAAAAAACAGATTGTAAAACAACACATTCCGAGAACATGTGAGACAAAGAAGGGAAGAAACCCCTCTTTTCTACCTAAAGAAACCCCTCTTTTCTACCTTTTTTCGTGGAAATCGCTCGTATATTATATGGATTACAGTCAAATCGTGCAAAACAACTCTAATGTCGTACCCTTTAATATGAATAAAATCGATTTAATTACAATAATATAGGAAAAAATATACCTTTTAAATGCAAACCTTATCTTAACATTATACCCATATTTGGATGTGCAAGTATACACCGGGGACCGTCAGTAGCGACCGCCAAAGCTGGACATTGGCAGGTGACCGCCACCGCTCTCATATTACATATCAAAATCCATCAAACAGCAAAACTTCATGAGCTTTACTATACTATATGGTGTGAGAAAGATGACATCTGACTCTGAGTGTGGTTCACACCTGGCAGTGGCAACATCATGATGCGTGATGGTCAAAAATTGTCTGAGCCCTAACGATAAATAACTATAATCAATAATGTAAAGAAGTCAGACCTGGTCATAAGAGTCAAAACCTTTTCTTTTTGCTATTCAAAGAGTTTATCTGTATGATACGATAGTGGATATAATAATATACACATGTATACTCGTATAGGAGTTGGAAGTATTAGTACAAGTGTGGGAATGGCGGAAATAAACTGGTCATGGGATGTGTTCAATTGCCAGAATCTCCATGTCAGTATATTCATAGATCGTATAGCCGGCTATACGATCTATGATATATTATATGATGCCACCCTACAGATAATAAAGCATGTCATTTGACATCCCTTAGTATTCTTATACTAGGACTGTTCCTGGCAGCATGGTCAATACTGACCATTCCTCTAAAGATAACAAAATGTTTATTAAAACACATAAGGAACATAAGAAGATTAATTTGATTGTGTCTTAGACTATGGCTCAAAATCTATCTCCTGCAACTTTTTAACATTCTTTTTTTACACACATACCTTTCACACGCAACATATTAACTTATAATTGTATAGGCCTATATTGCTAGTTCTGAAAGAGGAACAATAAAATCGGTCCTCATGGGAATCATAATTTTATTGAAGTTAAAATATCAATGCCCAAACCCGGTCCCTGGAGGGAGAATATGGATACGTCCTGAGACGGGCGGCTGTTGATAGATGAATAATCAATTTATAAATCAATAGATTCATTTAACCTAACTCATAAAAGCGACACCCGCCCATATAAGGATATTGATTCGCCCCTGGTTGACATTTATTCTTCTGCGTGTAACAATCGATGTTGGACAAGAATTGGGAGAGTCTTATGTTTTCTCAATGGTGGGTTCTCCTCTGCTCCACAACTACAGCCTTTTATGGTGCAACCAGAAGTAATAATAATGATATAATTAAAAAAATATATATAAAAAAAAAAAAATAATATAAAATCCTAGTGGCCCATGAAAGATAAGATTATAGGGAAAATATTTTGCCGCTTATTGATTTTCATCACAGTTATTTAAACATGAAAGACTTTGTTAAGAATCGACTTTGATTATTGACAAATATGAAAGAATAAAGTTTCCTTAACCCACACTTGTACAGTATACATATTAATCTGTGGGAACCAGTGCCTCCCTTTGTAGATTAATGTGTGGGAGTCAGTGCCTCCCTCTGTATTTTCAACCTCTAACTACCATTGACTGCTTAAAGAGCAACACACATAAACTATATTTTTACATTAACAGTAGTGCCTAATGACGGGTCAACCAGGGTTATAAATGGTGCATTCTAGAGCTTTATATACCGCATTAGATATAAAGCTCTAGAAGGTTTTTTTTGTCATGCATGTTCTGGGAATCTGGGATCTCCCCATCTGTCTTTTTGGTCTGACCCGGTCTGGAGGACATTATATATGGTTTGTGAAGGTATCTGTGGGGGGGGGGGAAGTGATTTTGAAGCCTTTTTTAAATTGGGATCTACACACTCTATTTATAGCCTGGGAAAGCCCCTGGGAAATGTTATGTCACTTCCAGGGGGCCCTGACTACATGCAGAGGAGTGGGAGAGTGAAGAAGAGGGGAGGGAGAGGGGAGGGGTATTGGAGAGGGGGAGGGGGAGGGAAAGAAGAAGGGGAGGGAAAAGAGGGGAGGGTGAGAAAGCAGGGAGGGGAGCATGAGGAAGAGGGGGGAGAGGGGGGAATCGGAGATGGAGTTGGGAGAGAAAAACAGGTATGAGAGACAGAGATGGGGGGGGGGGAGAGGGAGAGGGGGAGTGTGTGGAGAGAGGGGGACCATCCGGAGGACGGGTACTTTGCTAGTATATAATATTTTGGTGACCCCAACAGACTTTGTGTGTCAATATTTACAAGCCAAGGTTTCTTTTTGACATTGTGTTTCATTTATTATTGCCTATTTAACCGTGTCTTAAAATTGTATATGCCCAGATGGCAGGTATGTGAATAAAGTCAGTTGCAAAAACAAAAAAAATGCCTACGTATTGTTTGAGTCTTTTTGGGATGAAATATGATATAGGTATATGAGGACTTGGGGATGAACATATAAAGATAAGTGAATACCTTACATATATATGTTTCCTTACGAATGTGAATTCCCGCTGTGTCAATAAAGTAGAAAGAGAGAGTTGTATGGACTGACTCTCCATTTTGTCTGCAGACCATTGGACTTAATATTCTATAATTTATGGGCCCTCAAATAGTGTCGTTATTCCAATTTGGTATTTGCTGTGTACGACACTCTGGTGGATGTCTATAGGATCCGCGAAAATAATTTTATTTACGTTGAAGCTATCCAATTACTTCGAAAGGCTTCCTTCGGATGGCATTTTTTTTATTTGTATATAAAAAACACAAATCTAAAGCATTTCGCCAAACCATATTCATTATATAAAATATAAGTATCGAAAAAACAATAAAAACAATAATTTCTATGTTATTAACTACGACTAATTTAAGATTACTTTAAAAAACATGTATACTTAGGTGCAATAACATAGATATTACAGGTTCATATATATACACCTTAGCATATATGTTGTAAAATTGTATGTATCCATTCACATCAGAAAGACCGCACAATAATTAGATATGTATAATTAAGACCATACAATGTATGCTACATATTGGCAAGTATAATATTATAATATGTAGAGACAGTTCCAGGCAGTAGTAACATTATATCAACTAATAAGGGGTATTTTATTCCCAATCTTTCTGGCTGTGATGAGTTAAGTAATTGTTCCGAGCATACCAGATTATATTCCCTAATAATAATGCGAAACAACCACATTTGTTTAGCTAAACGATCTTTGGTGTAATTATTAAAGCGATTCATATAACATGAACACTGACCTATTGATGACCCTAAACCAAAGTAGCAGGGTATGAAAAATTGACAGTGCACCAGAAGTATTAGATGCTAATCATAATAGATGTTTTCTAACAAGGTAGTGAGAGGAAACAAAGTACCAACTAACTCGGTTTGTGTGTAAATATGGTAAGTAAGAAAATAAGACTACTTGGTTCCTTTCTATTTTGCCCCGGCGGTGGTCACACCCGTAAAAACGAGTGGATAACAATCAAAATAAAAGAGGAATGAGCCAGAAGCTTTGATGTGGCACTGCTTGATGTGTCTTCTGATGTCTGTGGCAGCTGCCAGAAGCAAACAATCTCGTCATTCACTCCACTGAGTGTCCCGCATTCTCTCCTCACATCTGAGTTGGACTTAAAATCATCCAACTCTATATCAGAATATTCCGTCGGTGCCGCACACCTACCGACAAAAGTGGTGATGTCATAGCGAACCACATGGTAGAAGGAACAATCACATGTGACCGGATTTCTAAAAAGCTCCACGCGTTCGAACTGACATTTATTTTCTAGGAAAGTCATGTTCTTTACTTTATTGTTATTGAGATCAAGAACCGCAGGTGCCCTGAGGCCCTGAAAAGCATTAGCATCCACCTTTACTATCTGGCAGTATCTCAACGATAAATGTCGTACTGAGATCACTTTGAACACGTCCTCCTTTACTGAGGGGAATGCATTTCCAGAGAGATCCAGTTGATTTAAATTATGCATCTTATCAAAAGGGATGAGGGGTAGATTGTTAACGTTCAGATCCAGTCGGGCCAACAGGAGCGTTTCAAGATTGTTTTCTATTCCTGTGAATACATCGGCTACCACTTTGAACATATTGCCGCTGAGATCGAGCACTTTTAACTTGCCCAAATTTTCCAAGCATCCAGGTGAAATCTCTGAAATCATCGCATCTGATATTTTCAATATTTCAAGATTTGTAAGTCTCGACATGAGTGTGCATGGAACTGACAAAAGGTTGTTTAAGGATAGAGTTAGGGCTTTTAGGCTGTCGGTGATACCCTCAAACGCGTTGGGGTCGATGAAGGAACTGTTTGGAAGGCGAGAATCACTTAATGTTAGGGTTTCAAGGTTGGAGAAAGATTTAAATGGTTTCCCTTCAATACTAGAAATGGGATTGTTATCCAGATGAAGAAACTTCAGAGCTGTTAGTGTGAGGATGGCCTCTGGAATTGCCTTAAGTTTATTGTCTTCCAGTCTCAATTCAAACACTTGAGGCAAACCAATGAATGCGTTGCTGTCAATAGAATTAATGCCATTTTGTTTCAGCAGTAGCTGTTCTAGACGTGGAAGCTCTCCGAAAACAGCCGATTTGATATTAGTGAAAATCCCAGTTTTGATCTCGCTGAGATCAAGAGCTTCAACTTCTACTATTTTAGAAGTAAAAACGTGCGGTTCAGTTATAAGCTGGGTCCTCCTCAAAGATAAATATTTCAAACCTCGAATCCCGGAGAAGGCCTCAGCTGATACGTTGCCTATCGGGTTGTCGGAAAGTTGGATCCCTTCAACATGCAGCTTTTGGAACGCATGGCCCGGTACTTGAGTAATCTGATTGCGGTCAAGGTAAAGTCTGAATATGGGAGTTCCCTGAAGGCCATCAAGCGGGGGGATTTGGGCCAACCCCTGCTTCCTACAATCGACAACAAGAGATGATCCGTGGGTAATAACGTCACCCTCTGGGCCCTCTGTTTCTTCATTGCAAATACAAGGTGAAGGACAAACGAAGAGACCCGCAGTGTAGGGGACCACACATAGTACGGCCAAAGCTGCCAGAAAATATTCACGACCACGACACATCTGGAATGAAAAGTACAAGAATATGTATGTATGTTCATAAAAAATAATATACAACATGTCTATTTGTTGACTTTGTTGATGTATGCAGTCAGGTCCAGATGGCCACATTCAGTCTATTCTATTGAGTGTGTCTGACATATGTTGTCAAATTTGAGTAGAGATTTATAGAGTTTATCAGTACTTCATAAGCTCCTAGCCTAAGGCATACGCAAGGTATAACACATGAGAAACACCAGCGCTAAACTTTTTAATTCAGTTTAACAGAAGTTGATTTCTTTTATAATAGTGTATCATTCTATGGATAACGATTTTAGTATGACCCCTATATCTGATACAATTTTCGGTTAAATACAAGAACTAGATATTTATTTCCAATGGGAATTTCTCTTTCATTCTTGAAGCTTATAAGAGTCATATTTGAACTTGGCACTTTCAAGAAACATTCTAGATTGACTCATTGCATTTGAATCGTTTATATTTTGCTAAATATACTCCTGAAGATAACTTCAGATGTGTATAAATATTCAACCCATAGCCCTCAAAGTTGGTAGATGTGATGTATTCATGCCATTGGAAGTGCTCACCACCAAAGAATAAAAACATTTTGAGCAAGGGATTGTAGATAAATGACTGTGAATAATATAAACTCAATTCATTACAACACATCGCATTCTATTGCCCTTGGACATCATAATAATAATGTGTACTGAACCAAGGTGTACATATTTAAAATGGGTAGAATTAAATAGAAAAATTACCCTTGTTTATTACCTTGAATAAGGGCCCAACTTATGTATACATGTTTAAAGTTAAATATGTTTATTTGCTGAGATATGGCTATATATATATTGCATACGCATGGTATGCAGAAAAGTTGGAAGAGGAAGGGAGAGAAGAGAGGAGAGGAGGGGGAGGGGAGAGAAGGAGGTAGAAAGGGGGAGAGGGGGGGGGAGAGAGGAGGAAAGGGAGGGAAGAGAGGTGAGGAAAGGGAGGAAAGAGAAAAGAAAAGAGGGGAGAGGAGAGTGAGAGAAGAGGGAGAGAAGAGAGGAGAGGGAGAAAAAGAGGAGAGGGAGAGAGAAAAGAGGGAGAGGGAGGATGGAGAGGAGAGGAGGGTGGAAGGAGAGGAGGGGGAGAGAGGAGAGGAGAAGAGAGGGAGAGGGGAGAGAGGGAGGAGAGAAAGGAAGGAGAAAGAAAGGAGTGCACAAAATTGATTTTGTACACAAAATTGACATTGGGACTGCACAAAATTCATTTTGTACACAAAATTGACTTTGGCACTGCACAATTTTCATTTCGTAAACGAAATTGACTTTGGGACTTCACAAAATTCATTTCGTCTATGAAATTGATTTTGGCACTGCACGAAATTCATTTCATACACGAAATTGACTTTGGCACTGCACAATTTTCATTTCGTCAACTGAATTGACTTTCATTGGCACTGCACCAAAGTCATTTCGTAGACAAAATCCACTATGGCACTGCACAATATTAATTTCGCTCACAAAATTGACTTTGGCACTGCACAAAATCCATTTCGTAGACGAAATTGACTTTGCGACTGCACAAAATTCATTTTGTACACAAAATTCATTGCTGAATGAACGAAATAATTATTTCATTGACAAAATGAATTGGTAAATGAATAAAATTACATTTTTTTCTTAGAAATAGGGAGAGATGGGACAGAGAGAGAAAGAGGAGAGTTGAGAGAATGAGGAGAGGGAGAGCGGGAGGGGGCGAGCTAGAAGAAGCCGCACCTAGGTATCTCAATTTTTCCAACATTTTAAAATAAAAGATTAATATTTCTTTATTTAACAAAAAAATTAATATACAAATGAATTATGATTATTCCTGGTTCATTAATAATATATACTACCTTCAATATAACAATGCATAGAAAACCATTGTGCCATATACTATATTATATCAAATATTTCTCCCGAAATTAAAGTAAACTTGTGAAAATCTGGTTAATTAACATAATTAATATGCAAATGAGGTGTAAATATTCATGATACATGAAAAATGATATTGCCAATTTTTTTCCAATGCTCGAAACCCCACTGGTACCAAATTTCATAAATGTATATCAAATAGTTAATAAATAGCAGTTAAATATGTTCTAAAAACCCTCATTATGAAGGTCCATCATTATTTTTTAACTTGATTTTGAAAAGAATAGAGTTCTTGCCCAGCACCGTCATCCCAAATAACACATTATTATATTCATGTATAACATCTCCATTATCTAGTAGAAACTAAGTAGTCACTGGGAATATAACCAAAGATTTATGTGCGGAAATACCAATACAATTATGTGTTGAACATAATAACGGAGCATAGCGGGCGGCACATAACGGAGCATAACGGACGGTAACGGTCCATAATGGAAGATAGCGGAGA
The DNA here is from genome assembly GCA_942159475.1 of Sthenelais limicola. Lineage (NCBI taxonomy): Eukaryota > Metazoa > Annelida > Polychaeta > Phyllodocida > Sigalionidae > Sthenelais > Sthenelais limicola. The sequence goes on from OW804096.1 coordinate 112,315,591, forward strand.
AAATGATAAGGAAACGCGTTAACGGAAATCCGCTAAATTACCCGCTAAATTATGTTCCGTTATTTTCATCTATGCTCCGCTCCGTTATTAGTTATGAAACGGACCCCTGGATATATAAGTATAGTTGTATGCGCCACTGTTATCTATTCCAGAGATTTTAAGGATCACATTTTCCAAACGGAATCACAATGCCATGCTACAACAAAGCCCAGCGTCATAATTAAGCCTTCTAAACTTGGCTGACAAGCATATCGTTTTACCAGGCTGAGTTCATTTTTGTCCTCGTCAGTCATATATCGCGGGTGTGGCAAGGACCGATGCAATAATGTTGATTCGTCCATGAACACTACTAAAGGGCTGATCCGTTATCAAGCCAAGGTAACCCGCCTTGGGGCCCAGTCTTTAATAGCTTTACCGCATATTATATATATCCATCTGAAGGAATATTCCAATGTCAAGCTTGGATCTCCCGGAATCCAGATCAATTCTTTTTATAACTTAACCGCATGCATGGAACAGGGCTGGTGTTCTCGTTTGTGGCACATGTGCGCTTTCCTTATTGATGTTGCCAATGTACGTCAAGCTCATAGATTTATCATATGAATATACGGGATATACCTTTTCCATGAATATCTTAGATCCACCTCTGTTACACGCTTATTCATGTCCCCATAACTTATTACGGCAAACCTATATTGATGACTTTTTATTATACATATAACACATGGTATATGCCGCTGTTGGTGTCTATATGAAGATATAATAGGAAAAAGGCTAGATAGATTAATTGTTGCTGACCATCAATCACGGCATGCAAGTTCATCCTAATGCTCGCCTTAGCCATCCTTTTGATTACATCCAGTTACCTAAAATAGGCCTATCATACAAACTAGGTAACAAATAGACAAAATGTCCCTACTACATCAACACCGCCCACATCAGTGCACTAGCACTTAAATCATACACATTCCTGCTCAGAATGTTTATCCGCTAAGTAGAGCTAATATTTAAAAATAAATTCCACTGATGGAAATACGCAGCTGTATTACAGGCGCCAAGTATCAACTAATTTCGCTCAAGTGAATTTAAAATTGTGGTGCAAAATTAAAAACTGTGACGCAAACTTCAAAAGTTATGAAGTGGATTTTCAGTGGATGTTTTCAACTTTACAAATAGTGTGAACTTAATTAATGTAGCTAATTTTCGTTTCCAAGGGAAACGTTTCTCGAATTCAGTTACTTATGTTGGATGCCAAGTGATAGTTACTGTGATGTACTATGACGTAGTTACATGTACAATTTAATATGATAGATTAAAGATAAACACACAGTAAAATGGTTACCAGAGGCCTGAGACATGCCTCTACCTTTCTCCCTCCTCCCATGTCGCCTCCCTGTTTGCTATTACACTTATTACGTAATAAGACAAACTTGCATGGCCAGTCTATGTCTACACACATGCTGCCATGCTTCAATGATAATCAATGAATCACATCTCCATGTAATTAGATAACATCTCATCTGCCGACGGAGTATGGGAGGGCTGTGGCAAATATTTCTATTCCTCCACCTATATGCTTCAGATACCTCCATTTTTGCCTATTCTTTTTTTCCTTATTTCATCCATATTAATGCAGATTTATAAAATAACAAGACAACACACTACTGCCCAATTGCTATAGTATCTTTCGATACTAGGAGGGTAGCCCAGCTGATTTGCCTAACTGCTATTTTCTTTTGCTTCTAATTTTTAGTATATAGTTCTTTTTTTGTATTTCTTTTTTTCGTATTAATTTGTGGATCATGCGATTGTTGGGTGTTCCATTGGATTGCTCAGTTGAACCTGTGCTCCTACCTCTATCCCATCAATACCCTACAATATGAAAGTATAAGAAGTATGTAACATTTACAGCTAGACTGTAAACTAAATCACAAAACTAAATCACTTTGCTCATCTCATCTCACTAACCCTCATTGCCATGAATATGACTCCACATGGATGTTGTCATGGCAACCATCACTCACTTCCAAACCTGGCCTCCTCCACTCTGGGCCACAATCAGCAGGAGGCATATCACAGTGATGTTACACTTCAGTTACATAACTTATCTGATGATCTCCTCAGATATTTCCTCTCACTGAAATCAGTTGACACAGATGTACAGATGACAGTCTACAGATCCAAAGATAAAAATCTTACAGGATGTAGCTTGTAAGATCACACTTGTAGGCCTGGCCTAGTAGGAATGCCTAGTAGCCAACCCCCTGCCTAGTAGCCAACCCCCTGTCAATCACAGCCAACAGGACAGCCAACAGGCTTCACTCACTCAGTCTGTATACCTCCCTCCTTGTCACTCACAGCACTCACTCAGTCTGTATACCTCCCTCCCTGTCACTCACAGCAAACAGGCCAAGCCAATACACTCCTCCACTTAACAGCACCAGCCAACACAGTCAAAACAAACCCATGTGGCCACTGACAGGCCACCCCTCCAATTTAGACTAAGCCAGGGGTGCGACAGAGGCTTCAGTATAGAGTATACCTTTCCTATAGTGATACTAAAAGGAGGCTGCGCCCATTCAATCGAAATACAACTTAAAACAGAAAAACACTTAGAGGCTACCCTCCTAATAATCTCAGGTGAATTACCCTCTCTTGAAGGGTGGCCAATATGTATTTGTATTTAAGATTTTTATTCAGACAAAACATTATGTACAAGTACAGTATTCTCAGAATTCGCTGATTTCTAGTAATTTCTATATATTTTACAGAATCGAAAGATTTTTAGTGGCAATAAGTTCACATAAATTTACAAGTACTTTAAAATTAACATAAGATATGGGTATATCGATAATTAAAACGTAGTCACCTATGATAGATGTATATAAAAACAAACACCTGCACTTTGTTCAAATCATGACAGTCAGTGAAAGTTTTTCTAAGTTCATTTAAACATTATTGAAGATAGAGTATAACACATGACAGATAGATGGTGTCTGCTATCTCAGATCTCAGCCATGCCTCAGCCCTACATGCCAAGAGATTCGATCTGATAAAACAACACAGATTAGATCCTATCGATTGACAAATCGCTCAACAACAGCCTGATCATATCAATGATTGACAATTTTCAGGGTGTTCCACTGATTCGACAATTACGTAATAGTATATTCCGTAATTCTCGAATGAAAAGAGAAGAAATCACTGTCATCACTGTCTCAACACCTACCGTATTTGTACACGATGAGGGTAAAGTGGGATTCAGAGGTTTCAGTTCATAATATACTGGTTCGGTCGCAACAGCAGTCAGTAAAGCTGTAGACACATATTCACAATTTTGCAAATCATACGATTTCATGTTCTACGACAAATTAGGGGCTCAGATCATGATGATTTTAGCTGAAATCGGCTTGTTTTTACCCGCACACATTGGATTTGAAGCACGATTTGGGTTGGGATCGTGAGTCTAGGTCGCACGATTTGGATCACCTCAAATTATATGGTGATTTCGAAAAATTGAGAAAAAAGGTAGAAAAAATAAATATATCATCACAAGATTTTAACATACTTGAGACAATATGTCTAGGCATGTCATGTAAAAAGAAATCTTCACGATCCATAAAACATACGTGAACATATAGTTGTTCAAATCATCCACGACTTTCCACCACTATGGAAAGACGTAGCACCCACCCACGCTTGATCGTGCACCTACCATTGGTGCCTATGACTAACCCTGGCCGGGTTACCGCACACAATCACAATTCCTTTTAGGAACGTGTTGGGAAAAATTCTCAATTTTTTGGTGAGTTAGTCCAAAATGCTCAGTCTTTGGTCACAGGAAAAATCAAAATCTGAGAGATCTACTAGTCAAGGCGTCGACAATACCACCAAGGACCACACATGTGACAAAAGAACACAAATGCAAACGTCCAAATCATTGTCGATACTGCCCTCTGATGAACACCTCAGGCACACTTTGGATCAGAACCCTGCAACGGAACGTGCGCAGTCACAAGCATGTCAATTGCAGAACCAACAATCTGATCTACATTATCACCTGTAAAACCTGCCAAATACAATACGTTGGACAGACCAAGAACAATATTGTAACTAGATTTGGCGCACATCTCTTCGACATTGAGAAGAACAATGATACCACGGTTGCTAGGCATCAAAACCAAGCACACCCGGAAATAGGAGAGAAAGGAAACAACATCTCTATTTCTATACTCACTTTAGTCAAGGCAGAAGCGTCAAGCGATGCTGCCAGAGAAGTAAGAAATCGGGAAGAAAAGAGATGGATTTCCAGACTAAAAACTCTGGTACCTACGGGACTGAACATTTTGGACTAACTCACCAAAAAATTGAGAATTTTTCCCAACACGTTCCTAATTGATTATCCCAGAAAAGTCAGTATACAAGGCTACAACTAGAGCTTTTCTAGTTTGGACCAAGGTCCTACCACAATTCTACCTTCCCCAATAAATGCCACTCCCACATCAACCTGGGAGCAGACATTTGATGATTACTCCAATCATACATGGGATCTCAGCCTTTAAAAAGCTGAAAGCTCTACCTAACTCCACCTCGTCAATCTTGGGATTTGAAACAATCCATCGGAGTTATCAGCACAAAATCTCTAGCTGAAGAAACACTTATGAAAAATTGGCCCAGTGTTACAATTATTTTTTAACCAATGTGGCCACACTCGCGCCTGATGAGACCGCTGTTGGTCGAAACCACCCAAACCCCAACCAAGGTGAACATAATTGAACAAATTTTATTAGTTCACATCAATTTCATCACTTATTGGACTCAAACTACTTCTGAATCCAAAAGGGAATCCCTCCAGAATCCCATAACGCCAGGGCATCCCCACCCGGGGATGCCCGATGACGTAACAATAGGGGTTACCATGTTCTCTATGCAACAATCAACGTTGCCATAGAATAAGCTCGGGTAGAACACTCGATAGAGGCACAGCCTCAGTTGTGGTAGCGCGATCGAGGCGTAAACACGTCGAAATACAATCACAATTCCTCATAGGAATCATACGATCTCTCATAGAAATCGTACGATCTCAAACTTGGAATCCTGCGCTGAAATCGCCCCCCCAAAATCGTGCATGTGTGCCCCAAATTTAAGTTCCACGATTAGTCATGCAATTTGGTGCACCTGCACGATTTGTGCACCACTGAAACGAGATCGTACGACGAATCATAGGTGCCAAATCGGCCTTGCCATCATGAATATGTACCCCCAGCATAAAGCCCGAATACATATATATGCACGATTTGGGATTCATTCACGCTTTCAGGTTCTATGATTAATCGTGGGTGCGGTGCGGTCTCTTCACATTACGTTTGCTAGGTTTTAACACCTTTTTCATTCATATGGACTGCTTATTTATATACAAGTGCCTTCGGCACTTGGATTGTAGAGGCAGTTGTGTTTCTACTTCTTATAGGAATCCAACGGGACGTTTATTTTAATTTGGAGATATTAATTTAATTGCCAAAAATGTCTAAAATCACAGGGGGCCTACATCAGGGTAGTAGGCCTAAAGTGTAGGAGGGAGAGAGAGAGATGGAGGGACAGAGAGAGAGAGGGACAGAGTGAGAGGGGGAGAAGAGAGGGAGAGGAGAGAGGAGAATGACTGATATAAGAGGGTTTCATGGAAACAAAATTGCACCCCCCCACCCCCCCACCCCCACAGCTCGGACCAGGGGGTTAGTAAAGTCGGACAAAGGGGTTACCCATGTCGGACCAGGGTGCCGGAACATTACGATAGGTATAATTATGGTCAAAGTAATTCTTTTATTAGTCAGTTTTACTATGGACTCTCCACTATATACTACCTTTACTGACTTAGGACAACCAATTTTAAGGTTAGGTTTAGGGCTAGTTTTCGTATGGTATGGTTTGGTCCGAGTTCACCAACCTGGTGGTCCGAGTCCACTAACCCACTGGTCCGAGTCCACTAACCCCCTGGTCTGAGTCCACTAACCCGCAAGGTCTGACATCACATTGGTCTGTCTTCTCTCGGAAGCAAAAAAAGTTGGTCAAAAATAAAGTTTGTCCCAAAAAATAGTTGGCCGTAAAAAATGGTTGGTCAAAAAAAAAAGTTGGTCGTAAAAAAAGTTGGTCGAAACAGATCGCAAAGTTGATCGTAAAAGAAGTTCATCGGAAAAAAAGTTGGTCGTGGGTCCAATATTTGAGGCTATGTACTGCCATTCATTATTTCATTCTATAAAATTATGTTGAAAAAACATTTGATGTAGGGGCCAGGGTGGGGTGGGGTGGGGGGGGGGCACTATTGGGTCCAACATTTGAGGCTATGTACTGCCATTCATTATTATGAAATACCATGATTACCACCCGGAACTTGAAAGAAAGAGAGAGAGACCACACACACACAAACATTATTTATATTGCAATGTTACCATCAATTAGCTGGTGAGGTTCAATAAGTCTCTCCCCAAAATTAAGGGGCCCCCTCTGTATATTGGACCAGCAAGCATTTGCTTCCCGAATGCAACCACTGACAGCTTGGTAGTGTTACATAACAGATGCATGCTTTACCCAGGTACCCGGCTAGCCCCTCTTAATTTGACGGGTACCCTGTTACAAAGCCTGCTACCAAAACGAGGCCCACATCAGGGAGGTTGACCTCAATTTCCAGTGCCGTTTTCTATGTAGAGGTTATTAGTGGAGTCATACAACACCGAGGGATAATGTTATAATTTTAACTAAGGGCTAGGTGAAAGTAAAAAGTGAGGAAATACTTTTATTATTTTTAGGGAAGATCACACTAGCGTGAGTGTGTGGTACAGAAATCAATCATGTGGTGGACACAAATATTGATGATTTCAGGGGCGATTTGACACCTACGAACTCGTTTCAGTGGTGCAACAAGTCGCACATGTGTGCACCTATTGGTGATTTGTTGCCAATAGGTGCGCCGAATCGCACGACTATATGATATGGGCCTTGATTTTGGGGCATACATGCATGATTTCGGGTACGATTTCAGAGCAAGTTTGAGATCGTGCGATTCCTACACAGAATCCTGTATGTGTGCGGTCACCCATCCATTAGTCGTAGGCACCAATGGTATGGCGCACGACCAAGCTTGGGTGGGTGCGACGACCTTCCATATTCTTTGATACTGCTTAGAGTAAAACATGTAATATTACTCTAAGGATACTGTAATAGGTAATCAATGAATTATGTACTCTGTGCATACATGAAATCTATCCCCGATGAAAGTCATCCATAGATCGAAACGTTTGGTTAATCAAAATCAACTAACAACTTGTTCCAAGAGGTGTTTGTTGCGGTTTCTGCTATATTATTATAAAATACTTTACTGACACTATTAAAGTACAATGAAAAGTATGTTTCTAGGTGTCCCGCGTATTCAAATGAATATCCCTGTTCAGTCGCCGACGATTGGATTCTTCCTATCGTCGGCGACTGGAATACGCCTTTTTGGATGTGGGACAGTATTGTCATATAATTTATTATAGGCCTATATAATGATTTCTAAGGAGTATGGGATCGAATTGGAATTTACAAATAAATGATACAGCATGTTTCACACAATGTTTGATTCTTTCCTCAGGTCTGATGAGAAATCAGACTCCTCTCCTATTTAAGTATTTAAGTGGTACTAGTCCAAGTATCAAGAATATGGAAATTGGGAAATGGGAAAAGGGACTACTCTGGGTATTGTACAACCCCAGACAAAGTTAAGACCGATATAGCGGTGGGTAGGGGAGGGGGGACCAATATTGACTTTTTAGTCAATCCAGATTGTATGAGCGATGTTTTGATATAATCAAAATATAGTATGAGTGTAAGGTTCCTACAAAAACTTATTATAGGAATCATTAGTTTCAAATGTAATTTATTTTTAACATTGGTTGTTAACCTAATGTTACATAGTGTTTAATGGCATAAGTAGTAAATGACCAAGCCAGTAGGTCAAAAAACAAATAATGAATTTCATGCATAAACCACATCATTCTAACAACAGTAAATATTATAAGAGTATCTATAGAAGCATGATCTGGCAAATGATTATACTCAGAGGCTATATGAACCTCGTAAAGAGACTGATAATACTACATAATCAGGGTCAAGACATCAAATACCAAGTCAAGACTTCATACCAAAGAAAAAATCAAGACTCCATACCAAAAAAGCAACATCGAAACAACTAAAAATACGAACACTAATGATTGAAATATGGACAAATACTTACTATGCATTGACTTTACAATTTATTTATTTATTTTGGGCGGTCTGGAAGACCTCTTGTAGAGGATTATTAATGCCCATTTCCTATATTATTATGTGAAATATGTACGACAACTTGAACTGCCATATGTATGAACAAATATTACGGAATAAAAATCTTTATATATATATATATGTTCAATGAAAGTTTCTTTCGTGTCCGATATTGTTCGCCGGAATGGCTGGATGTACATGCATGGTTAAAATGCCAAGTACCCTGCGCCACTCTGGGATCCATCGAGGAGCAATCAGAAAGGAATTAGTCATAAAGTCACTGACCTCTGGAGCTCCCAATTCGGTGCTACATAACTGATGAATGTGCCTTTCACATTCCCACGCATGGAAGGCCCAACAGGGTTTGGATCGAGTGCCACCTGAAGCGTCGGCTATACCACTCAACTATATATACATGTGCACATTTCGCTCTCCAGTCATATCACATGCAGTAGTGTCCCATGATATTCGCGAGACATGTCGATCACCATCCAGGTGAGGATTATTGACATATTGATTCCACCTCAGGAGGGGAGGGGCGGACCCCACCGGTCTGTTGACTTGGTCAGAGCTCCATCTAACATGCATTGAGGCTTTGATATGCTTGCACTCCAAGCCTTGCCTCTCCCACCTGTGTGTGGTAGTACACACACACTAATTCAAGTTCCTGTGAAGTAAAAACCTGGTCTCAGTCTGTGTTACTCGATCACTGGCAGGGTCTGGTCATTAATAATTACCCATGTGTGTGTGCGCCCTGCTTACATGCAAGTGCTCGATCTTGTCATTAATGTTCGGGAGAAGAAGCCTAAGTATTTCTACGCTATATCATATATCATATACCATATGAGAGGGAAGGTACATTAAACGAATCTGTACTTGTGAAATATACACACTTACGTCTAATATTATATTGACCGCAAAACAATTGCATGCCATAGTGCTATGAAAATCACCAATTTGTGATATTCAAAATTCACGCATCCATACATACCGGTAATTTAAGTTCCACGACCAAGTCAAGTTCGAAAATCAATCAATCCATCCGATGTATTTACCCTCCTAACCTTTATTAAATCCACCTCCCTCTCTTAGTTCTATAAACTTCCCCAGCAAAACCCACATATAAAGAGAGCAAACTCACTCTATCTAAGAATAGAAATGGGGCCAGTGTTTTACGGAACAGTGATTTCAAACTAAGAACCATATATATATACGGTGCAAAAGGGGTCCTTAGAAATACATCGTATTCCTTTCATCATTGAATCTAGGCTTGGACGTAGGGCTTTATGTCGCCATGTGTGGCCAAATTCAAGAGTCTTAAATGCTATTGTATATGCATATGTATAGGGTGTATGAGTTCATTATTAGAGCTAATTGATTAGTCAGTGGATAGGACTTAGAAGTATACGCGCTGGCGTAAAATAATAACAATTAAGTCCATGCAAAAAATGTATAGCTTCCCCCTTTGGCTGCCCGATACTCTTATATTAAAGTCAAATAAATATGGATGTCCCCCGAAGAGAACAATTCGATCACGAATATATATATGCATCATGGAGAGCATGTTTTCATTTATATACCAATGACGTACATGATCTCCGGAGTATAAATAGTATAAATAATGCTATAGCAGAAATCCTTTCTCATTTTCACCTTTATGTACCTTCCAAATACAGAGCAAATCTTGTCAACATGTATTTTACACTCGCTTAAATCTGTGAAAGTGTTCAAAATTCGTATATTTCACATTATAGGTTTGGAATGCTATCAAGAACATTAAGATATTTTTTTGGCCACAACATCATAGTAACAGAGGCTATAATTATAATTATATGTGTAGATCTTGATTATCAAACACTCATATTTCATTCTTGAACAGGAATGTTAAAACACCAAAGCTAAGATATATGAGTCTGTGTGAACACATGCCCATAAGGCACTATCCTGGATCCGGTCTTATTTTCTATTTATATTAATGACTTAAATATGGTTGTTGAAAAGTGTACAGTGCAGCACTATGCAGATGATACTATTCTATGCTGCCACAATAGGAATATTGAGACTGTAAATCAAAACATACACCATGACCTAGACAGAATAGACCTGTGGTGCAGACTAAATGAAATATCCCTAAATACTTTCAAAAACAATGTAATGCACTTTTCGATGTCAAATACAGAAATTAAAGAAGAAAACCCCACAAAACTGGGGAATAATATCCTGAACTCAGTAGACGAATATAAATATCTGGGCCTGGCCATGGACACCTCTCCTTCAAGAGACATAAATATTATCAGAAATAAAGTAAGTACAAAATTACTCTTTTGCTTATAAATCGGCTAAATGTTGGAATTCACTTGAAACTGTTGGTGACCAGGTACAGGACCGGAAAACCTTTAGCAAAATTATTCACACTTACTTAAATCAAATTGAAATACTGTAGATCACCCCCTACCACTATACCTAACTCTGTATATGCTACTGTTACTTGCTCTAGTTAGTGCAACTCTCTGTTAGCTAGTTATAGACATGTAGAAAATAGCCCTTAAATATCAAACTAAATAGCCATGAAATTTCTATAGTCATATTTTTTTTATAAATATGTTTCGACAACCACCAACCACCCAGGAACCCACAGGAACCTAGGTTTCAAAACCGGGCCTCCTTTTTGTATTCTCTAGTTATGCAAATAAAGAATGTTTTAAATTGAATTGAATTGAAATTAAACAGAAATACGTATACATACACGCACACACACATGTACTACTATAATAATTATATATCGTGTACACAATGTATACTCGGGAGTGAGTACGTGTGGATTTATGTAGAAAGTGCAGAAAGTGTCATTGTGTTTCCCCCATTAACACGTACTGTTTCCGTCTTTTCGATAGACGTACGTATTGGCCTGTTGAGCGTCCGAGCTAAGAATCAAGCTTCTTTGAGAGAACGATAGCTATCTGGAATATGCACTGGACTCCTTCCACTAAGTGGTTGTATACCGGGCTGAGTTACATGTTTGTGTTTCGTCTTACTTACCCCGAGAGTAACAGATTTCTTTTCACTTGGGCAAGCGCCCAACATTTGCTCAACGGTTGTCACACGATAGTACTATTAGTAGTAAGTAGGGAGTATTTAGAAGGAGACAACCAAGGCGTAGCCTATGCTATCGGGAGTCGCGATAAAAATGAATGGAAGGTTAAGGTGAGAAACCAACAGAGAAGAGAACAATCGAGAGAGCTATTTCCCCTTCAAGGAAATGTGGATAGAACACTGAACAGGGTCGGAAGATACATCATAGACCGGAGAGCTAGCTAGAGCTAGAGACACAGAGAAAGCAAAGATGAATTACGAGGCAGCGCGTAAAGGACTAGCAAACGAGAGGATAAGTTATTCAAATCCAGGGAAATATATAAATGGTCAGGGCTCGTAGAATCCGTTTAATATTGATCCTATCACTGTTCTTAATGTATCAAGGGTTGACGGGTTTGATTATAATTCGTTGTACAGTGAGCTCATCATGATTCAGAAGGGATTTCAACAAAGGACTTGAGCACTCCCGGAGAGAACTGAAGTCTCCTTAATTCATGTTAATTAAGGTTGGCGTCGCTTGTACCATACATATAAGTAGTACATGAAGAAAATCTCTTTACCAGGCTTAATTATCTTCAACAGCAAGATGTTTTATCATCATGCACCTACAGATGGTAACGGTAGGGTAGATAGGAACGGGGAGACCCGAACAAGCCGTCGGCCTTTATATTTTTATACAATCGCAAGATATATTATGTATGCCTAGTTGTATATATTATACGGTACTAATATTTGTATCTCGTGGGTCGTTATTTAAAAGATACTCGAACAGGGGACACTGCATTGATAATGATACCTGACTATATAAACGACAACGTTTACAGTATAGGAAATTACCGAAACAACAAAACTGGTAGACAGTTTCCGAGTCACGCGCCACAGGTAGTTTGAGGATGTGGGGGTCAAGGGTCATGTATAAAAGAGTGACCAATTATATACCGGTTACATAATAAACGAGTCTCGGACAACCCAGACAACCATTCTAGACATCGATCGGACCGGTCCCTACAATTACACTCCAGACGACGTTAACTATTTGCTATGGGAGACTGCTCTTCCTTGGGATGTTTTTGCGTCGGGATGTACACTCTAAAAATAATTCTTTTGATACTGCGGTAGTCCATTTAAAGGTCAGGCAGAGAGACAGATTTCCGTGCTTCTCTGATGATGGCGCGATTCTGTAGTTATTATTCCCTCGGCGTACATGTAACACAAATATACTTCAATGACCCTGATCCGATGATCATTATGTTCACTATGTTCATTATGATGATAGCCCATTCTGCAAAATATTAGATACCTAGCTATACCTTTACTATGAGAACTAAGTGACTGTACATAATTATACATTAATACTGTGTACCCCACATATGGAGCTAAATGATGCCATAAGTAAGACCTATATTTGTTAATGTAGTATATTCGCTTGGGAATTGGCATAGGCACTAAAAGACCCGCCAATCCCTTCCCCCTCTCGCCAATTATCATGTTTTGCAAAATTAAAATTAGAATGATGTGCATTTGTTTAATTGACTTCCAGGAATATCCCTCGAAAGTTGCGAATGGTTAAATTCCACCGCGAAAAGACCAATAAGATTGGAATCAGAGATGAAATATTTATTTAATCAGCAATAGCCCTGGATTATTGTTTAGAACTAATATGTTTAGTTGTCTTTATAAAGTGCCCCTGGATACGGTTGTTAAGAGAATTTAATGATTAAAGATAATGCGGAGAGCTCTGTTTTGGCATCTCTGACTTAGGTCCTATAGACCTAGCTAGGTTGTAATATACCTCGCCAGTTTCAAAGTACCCCCGAGGGGGAACTAAACCTAGGCCTAATATACCCCCAGTATGTTTAATCTAGAACCGATGTACCCCCCATTGTAACATTAATTCTTTAAATTATGACAATAAAAGTAATAGTTAGATATGTGATTAGATATGTGATTCATTGATGGTGTGAAATACTTGATATATTGAAGAGTTCAAATCACTGTTTGTACCTCATTCGTGTAACACCTGTTTGGCAACATATCTTGAAGAACATAAACATTTAATTAATAAGCAAAGTATAAACCCTTGATATAGTGGGATTAAATCCATATGTATGTCTCATGATGTATTTCTAATGTTTGAATGCAGATGACAATGTCTCCAGCAGGATTAATCCCAATCTATTTGTTATGATTTCAAGGATGGAGGAAAGAACCGAATAAATTTAGTCATGAATACCAAACAAATTTTGAATGTGGGATCAATGGCGAATCTTTAATAAAAGGAAAATAATGGAATCAATAGAATTTACAAAATTAATTGAACAATCAAACAAGATAACAAGAATAATATATATAGAGAAAATCACACCGAAATGTCGTTTGTAGAATCAGCTAGAATCAGTAAAAGTTATAATAATGATTGGCTATTTCATTTTTAGACCCCCGAAGTGCTCTGGTTTAATTAAAGTTTGCTGAAGAATTGTTGGTGTAAGATTATCAATGAAACAAAGCGGGGTAATTTGAACCTAGAGTGGGTCATTTAAACATAAGGTTTAAATTACCGGGGGAGCGTACATTACAGCGGTACACTGAAAAGCTGGGATATTGCTATTATTATGTAAATGTACTATGGATCTTGATTTGTGACATTTAAGATGAATAAGCATGTATACACTTGTACTGAATAAGGGCAGTTAGTTTATAAATGCTCCCTTTAGCTTCTATAAATTCATGCAGTGTAGTCATGTGTAGTCATACGTTTTTTTCTCGATGAACAGTATGACTAATTATTAGGCTCTATGGTTGATAACAAAAATAGTACTACCCTACTTGTCCATGTAGGCATACAAGGTGTTAGATGGGGAGCATTTGCAGCATCAATATGTAAGTGGATCTAGGTGATATGGCTTGAAATCAGAAATAGTGCTCAATATACGAGGTACAGATTGTTAAGTACTAGATAAGATGAATTGGGTCTTATCCCTGTTAGCGGTTGGCGTCAACATTGGGAATAAATTCTCGAAAATGTCACCTTTTCATGCATTTGCGGCATATATCTTCCATGCAAATGTTGTAGAAAGCCTTCGAATTAAGCATGAAAAATTCGTGTAATTGAAGAGACAAATGTCGAGGAAACATATAATTATATTATTATTATTAGTTATCTTTATTTCTACGTCATAACAGTTACACCAGTTTTTAGTTTCCTACAGGTGGGAATAGGCGGTGATTGGTAGAGTAGCCTACTGGTAAGTATAGTCGGCCACACACCAGGGCAGGGCAAAATAATAGGGATTTCCTTCCAAGATCACACAAACTTTCTATCATAAAACTCCTTGATACATGATGTCATCACTGTGCATGCACCAACCAGCTGCGTTTATTTAAGAATTATTTACCAAGCGATTTTGAGGTCTGGGGGTCTATGGTTTGGGGAAAACCCCTCAGCCGAATTCAGCCTTGTGTTGTCCCTAAAACCATATAGACCCCAGACCTCAAAATCACTTGGTAATTCTTAAGTTGGGTAGTGTTCATGCCGCTACATTGAGTAGCGCGGGTTTTGTCAATGCTGACAAGCCCACAATCTGGAGGAGGCTTAACTCCCTTGGTTGCTGCCAGGTGTTGCCACCGTGCTCCTCCAGAGGGCAGGCCTAGGTGACACCCAGCAGATCTGGAGGAGGACGATGATGCACAGCTCTCCCAGGTTCAGGATCGTGAACCAGTGTCACCCAAACCATGCAGGCCCGTTCCTGGAATATACCGTTCCATACAAGACCATGACGACTACAGCAGCTACCAGCGGGACCCCTTAATTGTAGTACAACAGGAGGTCATCCCTTTCACTTCCTCTCTTTGGACTAACACTCCAGAGTATTGTACTCTGATGAGCCACAATTAAGGCATTATGTAGTGAATAAAGATTGCTTAACTGCATATCTTGTATTCGTTCTCACTATCTCTAATCGATATGCCAAGCAAATCCAGGGTCCACTATACACATATTATATCTAATATCCCCAATGTAAAGATATATTCTTCTTGATCCATGAGAAAGTGATCTTAGCTGAGATGTATTAATTGCATTGTGTATACACTACAAGCACCAGTTGAGGCAGTTTGGTCAATAAGATCGATACATGCCGTCAGCCCCCAACAGACACAAGAGCCACTACCATTATGAAACATGCGGGCCTCCGCCAACTATTGCAGCATGTTTTATGGAATCATTGTCAACCACATATTAATCTCTTCTACATACTCAATACTTGACCTGCGCCACAACACTATGTCAGTACATATATATGTTGATCATCACATTCTGTATGCAATAGTATACTATGTATAATGCTTGCATCGATAGGTATAGTATTGGGTGGAATGTTTTCTGTAGGGATGGTTGGAAGAACTGCTTATAGCAGAAACTGTAAACCTTTTTCTTAGGAAATAAAAGTTATATATATATATATATACTTCGAATCCCGGCCATTTCCGATGCATGCTGCGATATCTGAGCAATCCTATTACAGGAAAAAGTATTATGTTAGATAGAATTCTAGAAACATTTATCACTTCTCTGATAGAACACTGAAAGGGGTTGACAAAATATGTCATATTGAATGAATTTCCGTTATGTTTTATTATATTTGTCTGACTGATAGGACTAAGGCACCGATTTGATATAGCAGCATGCATCAGAAATGGCCGGTAAACATTCCACCCAATGCTCCCCTTCAACTGTAGCTAACTGTGAACAACAGCGCACAAATATCTAACACCTAATTGATTATTCATACTGAATCACTGAACTTGGTGAATCAATAAGAAGTCTAACAGAGCATAAGCAATATTACACAGGTTTTGTTAATCAAAATCGAAACAGGCATGCATGCGCCGCAATAATGTATAGTAACACCAGAAAGGTGTAGTGAAGTATTTATATTGTTTTAAGTACTGTACGTTCATAGCAAAGTTTCAATCTTGAAATGGAACGCTCATTTCCACAAGTGAGAAACTACTCCCGGATTCCAAATGTCCCCCACCCCACACACTGTATTGTAATCCGAGAAAATTATGGATGCAAACTGTATGTGCCACTATAACGATGAATGGATAAATGACAAATGATTTATATATTGACAGTTTCAAATCCTGACATTCTTTTCATTCCCTCGCCTTCTGAGTAAGGATCGAGAGATGAAAAGTTTCTGACATACTTTACCTTTAATTGTGAGTGCAGTTATGTATACACGTTCCTTTGAACTGTTTTGAGTGGGTAGATATCCCAAACGGAAAGTAGATACAAGGCACAATTAAGTGGACGTCAGAGAGTGAGGCCTCCTCCCTTTCGGTGTCCTCTCTGCTTCTGCTGCCTCTCTGCTTCTGGCTTGCCTCTGGCGCTCTGAACCACGTGCACTGTGAGTGGAGGAGAATATTGGAGATACCACCCGCATTGGACGCTGAGACGGCTGTGAATTGCATGCTTTCATCCCCTCTCTTTCCTCCACTTCAGTACCACAGCCACTCCCCTCTGTGGTTATGTGGTTATCCGCCATGGTGGTGAGGATGGTTTCCCTTGTGGTGATTTTTATTACAATCCCAATGTCAGCAAGGAATGGTACATGCTAGTTTAAAGATTGCACTTTTAGAGCAACGTATGTACACCGTCCGTACAGACCCGATAAGTAGTATAGGAAAAATCAAATCTGACAAATGTAAGTCCCTTGGATGTGAACAGAATCCACCCTATCTCGTGGAAAACATGATTGGAAAAATAGGAATCGGAATATCCCTGCTGCCACCCTGCCCTCGTGAAATTAAATTTTAGGGCCATGTGCGATGGGACACGGCACCGGCTAGGGTGTATTAGTTTCTCAAGGAGCTGAGTAAAAAGCTGGGTGTTAAACGCACTGTGACCCAAAATATACAGGATACATAAATACATGGACTTATTTTAACCTATATTTCATTCGTAATGTTGTATTAAATCCTATGCTATATGCCATTCCATAAGGGTGTGATAAAAGTGTCCATGCACCCTGTGATACCAATAGTTAAGTATATGGTAA
Source organism: Sthenelais limicola (assembly GCA_942159475.1). Lineage (NCBI taxonomy): Eukaryota > Metazoa > Annelida > Polychaeta > Phyllodocida > Sigalionidae > Sthenelais > Sthenelais limicola. The sequence goes on from OW804096.1 coordinate 112,333,044, forward strand.
CATTACTATAGCTATTACTCATTGTATGCGTAGGGAGAAAGCTATAGCCCACTCACCTTTCCTGCTTTGCTGGTTCACCCCTGCACTCGTTTAGTACTCGTTAGGGAAAATTGAAAGGTTCGCCAAACGATACCAGTGCACTTTGAGAAGAGAGTGGTGTCAAGCATGGTCCAATTACATACCAGGTATAAAGGACAGAAGGCGTAGACATCTAGAGGAGTATACTCATGAAGAGATATAATTTATATATATAATATATATATATGTATGTATGTATGTATATGTATATATTTATAATATATATATATATATATAATATATATCAACTCAGGCAGACTTCTTTCTGTTTAACTTCATGATCAGTTTAAGTTAATGTGTATATTGTGCGTTTCCAAAGGAAACGAATTCTACGGTCAACTATTTGTGCGCAATGGCTAGATTATGAATATCAGACGTACTGTAATCTGAAATGCCTCGAATGTCTGTATTAGAAGAACACAAGAGTGGAAGTAAAATTCAGTTTATTAACAACTAGGAAAGTTGCACGCTCCCTGTTTACAAAGGCAGTTGGATAAACATGAAAGTACAATGCAAGGGAATTAGACATAAGACATCAAACAACATATTGTAATCTAATAATACACAATTGTCTTTTAGTCTTTGCAATTCGGAGCTTGTCTGTCTCCAAGACTTGAAACCCAGAAATCCCAAAGGGTGTAGTAGGTGTAGATCACTCAGATTCAGTCATGGGTGGTCCTCTCTAAATGGGTTCCTCTCAAAACCTATACAGTGGCCTTAAGTGGCAACTTGTCAATCAAACCAAGATAGCCAATAGAATACAACAATTGTCAACCAATAGGATGTCACACTGGCCTTCAGGGATTTACTGCAGAGATGGTAGAAGGTTGTCAATCAAGTAGTCCTTGCATAAGTGCAAAGTTAGTTGTGTTGGCGTGAATTACATCACAAGGAGATGGGCATCCAGATATCCTCCCAGATAAGTGTCCACACTCCTCACACCAATCCTCAACCAACACCTCAAAATGTATCATATGAACTTGCTACTCAGGATGATTGACAGAATGGTACCCAATTCACTAACATTCATGAATTTTTTTTAAAAAAAATACTGTAGAATGTAAAAAGGCGTGAGACGGATCTGAGGAGGAACTGGAATGAGATCTGGACAAACTGCTTAATGGCAAAGGTGAGGATGTGAAATACTATCATGCTTATACAGTCAGCATATATGAATACCTGGAACATTACGAATGGCACAGCATTCTGGAGTATGATACCCGATACAGAGAACTGCAGGTCCAGTATGGCTTTGCGTGGGGTACACTGGTCTTGGCACTGACTGCCTCTGTATTAACATACAGAAAACTCGCCACAAAGGACAAAGGAGGGAACCGGGGAAAAGGTCACAAGGATACCCATGCATCTAAATCCTCTGAGCCCTGCCGGCTCTTAAGAACCAAGGATGGCTGTGCCTATGGGGAAAAATGTATCTATAGCCACAACAAGACCCCCAACGAGGGGGCAAAAAACGGGAGTGATTCTGGGAGATGGAGCACTGATCTACGAAGCCTGGGAGTGCCTGGCCCCTGATGACAAGAATTGAGAGTTCATTCTCGATGGGGTGAGGCACGGGTTTCGGATCACAAATGCTTCCACTCCACCCGAATATGCCTTCATGGACAACTACTTGTCATGTACAAAGGATAGGGCATTGCCTATAGTCGAGCAACAAATATTAGTGGAAACAAACGTTATGTACCTGTGACTCAACCAATGACAATTACCTCAGCGTTAGGATACCAAATACCAAATACCAAAGCCAGAATCTAACAAAATAAGACTGATACATAATTGTAGCCACCTGCTGGGGAAAGCAGTAAATGACCTGGCCACCCACCAGCCCATTAGTTATCAGAGCTTTGATGAAGCATTGACAATGGTAGCCCCAGGGAGCTGGTTGTGCAAGATGGACTTGCAGGGGGCCTATCAGTCTGTCAGGGTGCACCCATTGGATCACCCAGTACTGGGGCTGAGTTGGACTTTGCTGGCCAAGAGAGTCCAGCTTATATGTATGACTCTCATTTACCTTTTGGAGCCAGACTATCGCCGGGAATCTTCAACACCCGTACACAAGCTATTCGGCGAATGATGACAAGAATGGGTTTCCCAAATCTGGTGGTCTACTGCGATGATTTTCTTTATTCATCTGACAGCCATTCACACAGCATCAAAGCCCTCAATGACCTCATTAACTTATACCAAAGATTGGGGTTCTCTTATTAACTATAACAAGGTGATTGGGCCAACTCAGAAACTGTCTTTCTTGGGAATAGATATTGATACCATTACCATGTGTCTGGGACTACCAGCAGACAAGATATGTGACTTGATATCTCTATTAATGGAGACCCTTGGAAAGAAGAACATTAGCAAGAGAGCCTTGCAGAGTCTCACCAGGAAACCTAATTGGTACCATGTGTTTTCCATGGTGGGAAACACTTTGTGCACCACATCTATGACACGATTAAGACTAACCACTCCTTGGCACCGCTGTCGGGTGGCAAAAGCTCTACGACTGGATGTTCAGTGGTGGATTGATCAGGCCCATATGTTCAATGGCTCTTTACCACTGATTAACAAGCACTCTTTTACACCAGTATCGATTGATGCCTGCCAGAAAGGCAGTGGAGCTTATCACTTGGGTGAGTGGCTCTACATTAACTGGGGTGACTGGCCAGGAATGCAGACCAAGCACATTAATTACAAGGAAGTGCTGACCCTGGAGCTGGCCTGTGGAAGCGAATGATGACAAGAATGGGTTTCCCAAATCTGGTGGTCTACTGCGATGATTTTCTTTATTTATCTGACAGCCATTCACACAACATCAAAGCCCAGATGGGCTGATAAAAATATCACGGTACACTGTGACTCGAAAGCTGCCATCGGCATGATCAACAATGGCTGGTCACCTAATAAGGACATTAATGCTTCAATAAAACGGATATACCACATGTCCATGGTGTACAACTTCCAGCTGACCGCAGTCCACTACCGGAGCCATTACAACACTCTAGCAGATGTAATTTCTAGACTGGAGGAGCCAGGGGGTGTGGCCTGCATGGAACGCACTCTAGCTGCGGTGGGCACACAAAATGGAGCAGGCCCTCCAGGAGGAAGTCAGACTGTACCAGGATCAACCCTGGGCACCAAATACAAAGAAAGTCTACACCACACATCGTAGGGCATATCTCAAGTTCTGCCAATTATACCACAAAACACCTGTACATGTGATGTCACATGTGTTATGTTTATATGCAGCCTGGCTAGCCCGCAGGCTATCCTACAACAGTATTAAGCAATACTTAAACATTGTGCACATCTTACACGAGAAACTAACGTTTGCTAACCCTACCATTTATGGACTATCAGCTGCAAGCCACACTCAAAGGAATACATCGAGTGAAGGGCTCTCAAGTGGTCAGCAAGGCCCCTATTGCACCTGAGATGCTTCTAATCATCAGGGCCAATCTGTCACTGGTGATCCCAGAGATTCAGCTATATGGACAGCGTGTATGATTATGTTCTATGGACTCCTTCGCAAATCAAATGTTGTCTCAGACTCAGCTCGGCCTGCTAATGTGATCCCGTAAGAAGGGGAAATTTTACCTTTACACCTGCAGGTATAGTGATAAATATAGTCTGTGCAAAAACCAACCAATTTAAAGATAACACACATGTCATGACCTTACCACGAGTCCGGGGTCACAAACTGTGCCCTGTCAGGGCAGTGTACGTGCTATTCAAGAATGCCCCGTCCTTGCCCTTGAGTGCACCTCACTGAGCTACAAGGTGGGAGAGAAGATTTGCGAGCTACACTCTCAAGACTTCATAGACCGGATTAGATCCACTGTGTGGGAAAAAATTCAGGACATCAACTCCATCAGTGGCCACAGTTTCCGTTGCGGGTCTGCAACCTGGGGTCATAAGTGTGGATTTGATGCCGACTCCATAAGGATGCTGGGAATCTTAATTCTAACCAAAGATACAGACGATCCTCTCTGATGACAGGCACGCATGAGAACAGATCCAATGTAAAAATAACTTGTCAGTGATCAAACCATCGCTGATATACAAAACTATATATCAAACAAACACTCATGTTACATATAATTCATATTTAATTTGTAAAAAAAAGCATTTACTATATTTTCCTCACATTCAGAATGCTATAAAAACAAAGACACTGTCTGAAGACTTTTCTGAGAATGGCCCTACTACTTTACAAGTATTTATTTTTAAACAGATATTCTTTATTGTAAATGAAATTTGAATGATTTGGCCGTGAGCGCACAATATAATTGATATACTTGCTGCTCACAAGGTGTACAATATAAACTCCCTGTATTGTACAGTGACGTCACAACCATTCAAGACTATCAGTGAGTTCCGCGGACAACTCAGTTCAATGAATAAATTAAAATAAAGTAAGAATCATGGAATAAAACCAAGAATAGCACAGTATCGCGTTTTCGGTGGCCTATATTCACCTTGTTTGGCCAAAAAACAACTCGGCCTATGCCCTCGTTGTTTTCGGCCATACTCGGTGAATATAACCCCCCTCATACGCAATACTATGCTGTTCTTGCTATAGTATGTTACAACATTTTTATAGTAACCAACTATATTTGAAAAAGTAGAGGCTACTTATGTTATGGTCAGTTGTCAGATATAATACGAATCCTATTGCAAATTGCATAGAAGTTAGGAATATATATACCGTATTTAAGAAATCCACTTTACAGGCATCAATCATTTGCTTCAAAATGTAAACATTGACCACTTTTAATTGCATTCACCATATGTGATGAGGTAACGCATGTTACGGGGATAACCGTCCCACCCGTGCTGTGGGCCCGTTTCGTGACAATTGACCGTATACATAATATATTAACGTCTAAAACAAGTGAGACTATTTCGAAGTTTGTAGTTTTTAAGTGAAGAACAATTCGAAATTCAAGTAAGCATGTGAAAGTTGTCAATGACTGTCCCTATACCATTGTACATTTCCTTGAATGAAAGTGACTTGGACTATAGCAATTCCAATGACCAACTTCTACATAAACACATTTAACTGTCCATTGCAATCCAAAAGATTAGCCGATTGCTACGGTTCGATTTAAATAATCATAACAGAATTGCAACCATCCGACCCGATCTTTCCAAAACCATATGGATAGTGGTTACAGAAGCTCTGTCGAAGCAATCTGGACAGTGCATACTTCAATTTCAAGTGTTATTATCAGAAACTCGTTAGGAGTGGCCAGATATAGACTTTTATCTGAAGACAATACCTGTCTCGCCAGGGGCTATCAAGTATCACATTAGTATGGACACTATCCCGGGTGCGTGCACGCAGACCTGTCCAGCCAAATGACCCAAACCTGCGGCAGAGTGGTCACTAAAATGCAGACACCGGCAGTGCGATAGATAGCCTGACCTCCTCCTTGACATGTGTCATGGCCAGATGAATAAAATGACAGAAGAACTTTGAAGATACCCTCAGCTCCGTGTGGAGTATTGTAATCATAACAAAATAGACAGTGGTGAGCTGTTATTACATCAAGGAGCTTGACATTGTCGGATTTATGTGTGGAAGGCGGAGTGCAAGAAGTATCCCTTATATCGGGAATTTTATGTTTCCCCATTTCGTAAATCTGCAGAAATAATTAAATTAGTTTATGAATAAACCCAACTGTTCATCCAATGTTGGCGTCTGTTGACCACGGTAGCCATCAGAGAAATTCTAACCAATTATTCAATTCCAACTCCAAACCAATGAGTCCCCAACCAACTGCGCAGTTCCTTCATTTTAAATTCCCATTTTACTGTGGTAACGTTTCTTTATTTCAAGTTGAGAACATAAATTAGTGCTCATATCTTGATAATCCCAAATAATGCAACAATGAGGTTAGAGTAGTGTGCGTACAAGATTTGACCGAATTTTACGGTACATGATTTATTATTAAGATATGCACATGTATACAAAATTCTTCTTTTACTCAACAGTACAACAAGAAAGAAAACCCATAATTCTCAAAAACTGAAATTCCCATAAATCAATAAACATATATATATTCACTTCCTCATTAATGGGGATATAGCAAGTGATGTGCAAATTGGGCTAGCATTCGGACATCTCTGTCCTTTTTATCTATGCATACACATAATGATGTAAGTATACATGTATAAATTGTATATTATAGATGTATACGTATGTGGTGTGTATACTATGGACGTTGCTCACGTTGCACAAATATAAGATATCCTTACCCTTCGCATTTGTGAACGATTAAACTTAAGACAAGACACCACAGTAGTGCAACCCCAAGTCGATGCTTACAAAGAGGACACTGCATATTATTTGATACAGCTTGGAGCAAAGAGACCGGGTTTATATTCTTATAATAAATAAATAACATATTGCGTAACAGACAGGTGCAAACAACACCGAAAAATAACAATCACATCTACTCAGTGGCGACAGCGTGGACAAGATGCATTTATTGAACATGACCACTGCGATGCATATACAAGTTACATATGAATGATGACACCCCCACCCCCTCCCACCACCACCGGTACAACCACTCTTCCTTTCCCTTTATGTCACATAACTAGACCGTGCTTTAAGCATACACTTCTTTTTATACTTTATTATCCCACCAGCACATTCATTGTTGTGGAATAAAGCTCAAAACAGGAAGATCGACTGGAAGAAATAGCACATTTTACATAGAGTAAGCAATTAAACTGACGTCATCTGTTTCCCCAGAATATATACTAATAAATCACATTGAGGTTTCATTATAATGGATTATAACAGTAGACTGTTGCTGCACAAATGACTCATCATTACGGGTTTTAGAAAATAGGGGGCATAAACGAGACTTATTGAATTTATTGGCAACCTATTAATCCTGGTAGTGCACTGTGATCATGGTATATATCATTCTGATCAACTCCTTCAATGTCGCTGTCCCTCAGTTTCTTTTGGGGATCATATAAGAAGGCCTGAAAACCAACATTCTTGGCCCCCCAGTAATCTTTAATAACATCATCTCCAATATGGGCTGTCTCCTCAGGCTTTGCTTTAACCCTTCTCAGGGCATCGTGGAATATTCTCGGGTCCGGCTTCTCATAAAGCACAGTAGCAGACGAAACTACAAAATCAAAATAATTCTTCAGCTTGTGCTCCTCTAAAATCTTGGGTAAGCGTTCATCGAAATTAGAAATTATCCCTATTTTGAAATCGTTCTGTTTAATAGTTTCAAGCATGGAATGTGATCCAGGGAGAACATCGTAGCACTTTTTCCCCTCAAACATCATGTACAAAACCTCCCCTAGCAAATGATATTTGAGAGGGTCGTTGTGATAGCCGGCAGCGTTAAACGTTCGCATGAGAAGCTCCGTCCACCAATCTTTAGGGTTCAGTCCGTGGTGGTAACCATAGTGTGGGTACTCGAGCGTCAGTTGTTTTCGCACAGGACCAGCCACCTTGTCAAGTTTAGCCACGTCAGCTTCCATTCCGACCTCCCGCGCTGCCTCAGCATACCAGAAGCCGACGCTATTTCTCACGGCGATGATTGTGTTAGTGATGTCAAAGGTGAGCAGCCGAAGATGGCGGGCCATCTTGACCGCAACCAAGGCTGGAAAATTGAAAATAAAAGAACTTTAAAAGACTAAATAATGTGTACTTGTATTATAAGACTGGTCTATTTTCTATGTGTACACATGTATAATATAAACATTGTGATAGTCCACAGAACAGAGGCTTGAGGTGTATTGAGCTACAAGGAATAAAATAGTAATATAGGCTCATATAGGGCCCCGGCGCCCAGGGAAGGCACAATCAAATTGTCAAATCTCACATCAAGTTAATAAGATTAATTTGATTCTGACAAAATATAAATCTACCAATTGTATTCAACGGAAGCACGTCTGTGACCGTTGAGAGTATAGGTTCGTTTCTCGATGGATTTGTCATCTATGATGGCTAAATACAAAATTTAGAGGGGATGTCTCGTCAGAAAGTGCAGGCTAACTCTGTGAGGGCCCCAAATCCAAAATGGCCGCTCTTGATCAATCGGAGAATTATTTTTTCAATAGTTTGGCCTACAATACTGGTCAATTTATGGTTATTAGGGTTTTAGGGGTCAAGGAATTCATATTTGACATTGACATCCAGATGACCCAACTGTTAACTTATTTAGTAACTTATTTGTTTTTGACCTTCTCAGGAACTGAGAAGGTTAATGAATTGCGTACCATTCTGTCAATCATCTTCATCCATCATGAGAGATGGTTGTGGGGTAACAATCAGTGTGAAATCATCTGTCTGATCAGTTCGCATGTTTACAGAAGGCTTATCTACTCCACCCATTTCTCACCTCCAAACCTCCACCCTGTCCCCCCCCCCCCCCTGGTTATTACATAATAAGACAAACAAGGCCTGCCCATGCTTCCAGCTCCCTCCCTTGCCTTTCACTCATTACCCCCATATCTCTTTCTCTCTCACTCTGAGTGCTGTTTTAGTGCATTCTACTAATTTTAGAGGGATGCACATACAGAATTTCTTACTTTTAATGTCCTGAAAAACCCAAAATCATAATTACTTTAACAGACCTTTTACTGACCTCAGGAACCCTGTATATGACAGTATATGTGATGTGTCACAGAGAAATGAGTCACAAGTCGCAAAAAATAACTTTTGAGATTTGCCCCCTGTTGTGCACAATCAGCTAACAGGTTGCAGACTACAAAGTAAATGTGCCAAGAGTTGAATTGAATAAAGTTATTTCTTTCTCAAAGGTTAATTGAATAAAAGTAAATTAAAAAAAAACATTCTAAATTTTACAAGAAAGTTACAAACTATTTAGCCTAGCCTAGCTACTACTTTTTTGTTTTAATAACACTTTTTTTTTTATACCAACGATTTTTTCAAGTCTTTTTTTTTACGACCAACTTTTTTTACAACCAACTTTGTTTACGACCAACTTTTTTTTACGACCAACTTTTTTACGACCAACTTTTTACGTCCAAATTTTTTTTACGACCAACTTTTTCTATGACCAACTTTTTTTACGGCCAACTTTTCTTTCGACCAACTTTTTTTTAAGACTAACTTTTTTCAACTAACATTTTTTTTTCCAACCAACGCGAACCAAATCAACCAAATCATATGATTAATACAAAACTGATTCCAGTTTTTAAATCACTGAGCTCCACATGCATTGTACAAACACACATTGAATTTGGAACAAATTTTGTGATTTAATTACAATTTTGACTATATTTAACTGGAAAAAAAACATACGGTGAAAACTATATTTTTTTCTTTTATAAGAAAGGCAGTATATATTACAGTTTGAAAAAAATCTATATCTGTGTTCTTGGTGAGAAATATGAATATGTTTCGAAAAGTCATCATCTTCCATAGGAACCAATAGTAAAAGGGTCAAAATGTTTGCCACCCCATACTTCAAAATCTAGACGGTGAATTGATTATACGTGTGTCTTGCCTCACTGCGCTACCACCACTGAGCTCAGAGCTCAGATTAGAACGTTCCACGGTAACTTACCTGGCAACCAACGTGTTGCCCAGGTGTTGTGGATTTCCCCTTTGTGACATCACAGGTGTTGCCTGGATGTCTCTCCTTGTAGAGTTAGGAGTTTTTATGCTAGATTTAGTTTCGCATTTTCCCAATTTTTTGAGGGACTTTATATAAAAGTATCAGGGAGTGTTAATTAACATCTGTATTACACAAAGGTACCCAGATATTTAATAAACATATAGGGGATGTGGTTTCGACCAAAAGGTCTCATCAGGCGCTTAGTTTGGCCACGTTGGTTATGGATGTATCATAACACTGGACCCAAATGGAGTGTAGGTTCATCAGGACATGATGATAGTTAGTTATCAGGGGTTTAATGGATAGCCCTGAAAGAAAGTTAGATATTAGTTTCTTGTGGTCCATTCTGTCTAGGTTTCAGAATGCTGATTATGGACAGGTTGGTAAGTCTGACATGGTTTAACCCAGGTCACCCCTATGATCCTGTGAGTGGATCCCACTGATATCCATGTAATATATATCTGGTATCAGTTTGGGGGTAGGTGGAAGCTGTGGTAGGACCGTAGTCCGAAGCGGCCCCTGATGGGCGCTCGTAGCCCAAAAAGGTGAATGATTACCTTGAGAATGCTATTTGCGACGTTTGGTTTGGTAATCTGACCTTTTTGTGGAAGATTAATCCAACGGTGAATTGATTTTAAAATTCATATGTGGCCTTGGCCAGGTTAAACATTGTACAGGTTTAAGGCGTTAAGGAAGTGAATCGCACATTACATTTGTACAAGAAATCATAATATTGTTAACTAAATGTTGAATAAACTTAGATAAAATGACAAAACAGTATTATGTTATTTATGCAATATTTGTATCACAAAATTTTCACATATAAGTGAAAATGTAAGCATTTTTGGTAAATAGTCTGCATTTTCAGTTTAAGAAAGACTAAATTTCAGTAACTATGAGTTGACATCGCGTACAAATAATTGATCCTGAGAAGTTGTTTCCTTTGGAAACGCAGGGTATAAACATTAAGTTAAACTGATTATAAAGTTAAATAGAAAAATAATTGATTAAATCGCGCACAAATAATTGATCCTGTGAAGTTGTTTCCTTTGGAAACACAGAATAAATACATTAAGTTAAACTGATTATAAAGTTAAATAGAAAAATAGTTGTTTAAATCATTGATTAACTTAATAATTAGTTAACTTATAACTTGTTATTATACATGCATTGCTCTGAAAACAACATATCTAGAGTGATTTATGCATACTGCGTATTTCACTAGTGGTTTACATGGGGTTGTCATGGCAACCAATCTGTTTTTTTGCTAAGATTACCGGTAAAATCCAAATTTATGATTCAATTTTTTTTCTATTTTCATGATTAAAAACATGTATGAGCAAATCCACCATTTGGTCGTCATTTGACCCTAAAATCGTCTTTTGCGTATTTGAATGGGAAAAAACGATTGGAGACATTTTCCAATGGTTTTATCATATCCACCCGCCTGAAATACATCAGAAATACCCCCTTTTTACATAGATATTCCTAAATATTTATGCATGGGGGCTGAAAAATGGATCTTAGGGCCTTAAAAATAAAGAAAAATTAGGGGAGACCCAATAAAATCCTGGAAATAAATAAAATTTTTTTAGTCAAATATAGTTTAAACTTTACCATTGCGCCTTGACCCTAGCTACTATATGATCTGTTTTTTATTTGTTTCCAATGGCTTTTTGGTATAATAAAAATGTAAAAATATGTTGGGAAGCCTAAATGTCAGCGTCACATGTGGAAAATAAAATCCAATGTAAACAAAATTTAAGATCCAGGGATGGACAATATATACTAATTTTGTTAATTCTAGATGGGCTGGAAATTTTAAGCGTAAATCTGTTCGGATATCTGTTCATATTTTAGAACAAGATTTAGTTTGCAGTTTGACGTTTTGTAGTTTTGATTGTCACTAGTGACAACAAATGCTATCGGCGATTTTTCGATTAATTTCAACCATATATCTTTTCATGAATTCTTTAATTATTTCGTCACCATGACAATTTAATTTAGTCAGTTGAATGCCCTGCTGAGAGGGAGAGGGAGAGAGGTTGGAGAGAGGATGCCAAAACAGCTGGACTCTATCAGTATGATATGGTGTAAACATCTGAAACTAGATCTGAGAGGGCATTGTGGTTGTGGGACAGGGGGGGGGAGGGTTAAAGGCCATCATGATCATTATAGGATGCACCTAGCGGGGGCAGAGATGTGGTGGTGGTGGAGAGAAACCTGCACTCACATAAGGGGGAATCCCCTAGGTGGTGGATGAGGGAAGCTAGAAGAGGGGAGGAGTGCCTCCAGGTGGTGTGTGTGTGTGGGACCTTAATAACCTATTTCCAAGTACCGCAGGTCGACCGTGGTCACCAATGGCAACGCGCGAGGGTCTGTGATGCTCACGGGGTCATGGGTGTTAAACTGACCACTATAAGCACTGGGACGCGGTAGAACTAACATATAAACACCGTTAAATTTTGTCATTTGTTCTTCGGATAATTTGCCCTGACAAAGCCTAGTGCTGAGCACAGAAGGGGACGTTAACCTTGCATTGCAAGAATGGCTTGTGTGAGCCTACCAATTATAAGTAAGCATAAAGATATGTGATGGGGAAAGTAGGTAGGTTACGTCAGGAGATGTCCCGACTTGGATGAGTTGTTGACGGGAGGTAGGCCTACAAGCACTGTTGCCTGGGGCAATCTACTAGGTTCACTGTCTGTCCCCGCTCGGGAGAAGTCAAGCTTTTAATCACACAATTATATTGTGAAATATCACCCTTTCTTTGTACTAAAACAAGATTTTGTCTTAATGTCTAATAGATGATCGAGTTCCATAAAGTAACAAATAGGACCTCTACCCCCCCCTCCCCCCAATACACTCTCTGTCATTGTTTAGGCTCTGTCCCTATCCCTGTCTGAGAGGAAGAGGGGAAGTGAGGGAATAAGAGGGAGGGGAGAGATAAAGGAGAAATGATTTACCCGCCCACAAATTAAATCAAACATATTACAATGGACGTTATGTCTTACTCTTTCTGTCTCACTCTTTCTCACTTTCCTTTACCCACCATGGAGGGCGGGTAACTTTTGATTTCTACCCGCCCGCATAATATTTTACCCGCATTTGGCGGCGGGCATTTGTTAATTTCACACTCTGCAGATCATTCTGTCCAGGGTGATAATTTAGTTAAAGATTGACATTGTTTTAGTGACATTTCTCCACCAAATGTATTCATTGGGCCTATGCTCTGAGTGGTTGCTATGGATGAGCATCCCAGACCTAGCAACAAGGTGGCCGACTTCAGCGCCACCACCGGCCATTTTCACGCTACTCGCAAGTGGGTTATTACTATTACTAGATCGTTAACATAAAAGAGAAAGAGAAAGAGAGAGAGGGAGAGAGAGAGGGAGAGAGAGAGAGAGGGGGGAAGAGAGAGGGGAGAGAGGAGAGAGAGAGAGAGAGGGGAAGAGAGAGGGGAGAGGGGAGAGAGGAGAGAGAGGGGAAGAGAGAGGGGAGAGAGAGGGAGGGAGTGGGAGAGACAGAGAGGGGGAGAGAGAGGGAGACAGACAGAGAGGGAAAGGGAGAGAGAGGGAGAGGGAGAGAAGGGGAGGGAGAGACAGAGAGGGGGAGAGAGAGGGAGAGAGAGAGGGAGAGAGAGTGTGTGTGTGTGTGTGAGAGAGAGAGAGGGAGAGAGAGAGGGGGAGACAGAGGGGAGACAGGGGGAGAGAGAGAGAGAGGAGAGAGGAGAGAGAGGGAGAGAGACAGACAGAGAGAGAGATGAGAGAGAGAGAGAGAGAGAGAGAGAGAGAGAGAGAGAGAGAGAGACCTGTTAAAATAGTTTGTCCATGTCCCTGGGGTTTATGAAAACATAGGAATATTTAATGATCATATAATAACAAAGTTGAAAAAAGAAGTACAGCATCTGTGACATCACCTGTCATCTATCAATTACCATAGCAGATAAGACCTATCAAAGTCCCACTACTCCTCCTCCTAGAGGCGACAGACCATGCTACTCTGTTATGCCCCACTACCTTGACAGATAAGACTACTGGATGATAGGAGAGAGTGGGCTGGTGGGAGGACTGACCCTCCCTGGGATGAGAGTCTGGGAGGAGAGGGGCAGTTGGTGTGGGGGAGGGGGGGGGGGAAGGAGGGTGTCCCATTAACCCTGTTTGACATAGAGAGAGGGAGGGGTGTGAGACTGGGAGGAGAGCTGAGAGAGAGAGAGCAACCTTGCTATTTCGGCGACACAAATTAAATGCGCGACGCAACGTTGTCGTCGTCGTAGATACGCTGCCTAGCAACATGCCACACAGTGAGCGCACATCATAGGATGCTCAAGTGCTCAACTTAATGATCATGCATTGACTGACATACGTTGTATGGTGTATTATTTGGCGACGTTGTTTGGACCTTTATTTTATAATTTCTACCATGTGGGCATGGGGGAGAGTAAATGTCTACCCGGTGATAAACGGGGGCAGCTAGTAGATATTATTTGCAAACATTTGGATGAACTGGGTGTAAATTAAAAGTCATATCTACAATGTAATAAATATGCAGCTTAAAAAAAATATGGAGAATGACTTGTGACTCATTTTCGTGTGACACATTACATTTAAAGGTTGATATTTGGGGCAATGCTGGCGGGCAATTAGGGTCATTCTAGCCTAATGATATCCCTGTCACTTGCTTTAACTTAAATTATCACTTTGCTATATTTCTTATTTAAATTGATACACAAATCCACTAAATTTACATGATAAATTAAGTTCATGTTATATAATTGTTGATATCCTTTGCTTGCACTTCACTAAACTAAACTAGTAAAGGAAACACTAAACAGGTTACTACATCTGAGTAGATTATTTCTTTCTTGACGTTGACGTCGGCCAAAGTGGCCGACGTGAAATGAGCAGACGTTGGCCACTGAAATTTTACGTGCCGACGTCTTTTCCAAGATGGTATTAAATCCTATTGAAGGCAGGGCTACTGCTACTGGCCAGAACGGCTGTGAGTGCGGTCGGGTCACATGTCTGGGTTCAGGTCACGTCTCAGGTCACGTTGGGGAGTCAGGTCACTCGGTGCGAGGAGGGCAAAGCACAGAATTTTAACGTCAGAATTAAGATGGTTTAAAGTTGTAAACATAATCAAAAATGGTATCAACCTATACTATGGGCTATTTCCTCTCCTGTGTGCAAAAACTGTGTGGAAATTCGAACGGGAACACGTTAGAAAAGAGGTCGCTATACCACCCGCCTCACCCCTCTCTGTATCTCTTGATTGTGATATTGGTGATATACACATTTGAATAACAGGTACTAACATAGGAGTTGGGCAGCTCTTCTGTCAGCGTCACATGTGTATTGATATTCTACCACATTTAATAAATATTAGGAATTTTTTTTTTCCCCAAACAATTGGCATTTATTCAATTTGTCAACAAATTCTTTTCTCCCCGGAGTGGATAACACTTTGATACATCGCACTCACTTCTCATCTGTGTCCGAACGAGCATGCAAAAACATTAAATAGACAGGACTTCTACCAAATACATATTCTGGTCTTCGTTGTCGTTTTGTTTTGTCATTCATATCGCTTCGCTCCTTTATATGGACTCATGTACATCTATATGCATTTGCGCTACAACTCTACCTATAAACCTGATATATAAAGACCACCGAGCAGCAGAAGTTGCCACTCTTTTTTACATCTTTAGCCCGATTTGCGGTTATATAAATTGGACATGTCACACCGTATGCTTCCATAGTATGTGTGCGGATAATATACAACCTCTGGTTGAGTTCCACTCGTGACCTGATATGTTCGTATGCGTATTATTAACCAACTTCTACATGTTTGACCTACGCGATAAATATTAGGAATTAATAATGAATAATATCCATATGCATGAGACGATGAACATACTTCATTTCAAATATCAAAAATTCACCCAGGTTCTTTGCAATCGGAAGGTAGGAAGAGAAATGTGTCAGCGTCACGTGAGTATTCCACACGTGACGCTGACACTGACGCTGACGCTGACACTGACACTGACATGTGTGGTTGGGACATACAGAGAACCTAGATATTAATCCCTAAAGATTTTGCCTCTAAATACTTAAGACATACATCCTTCATGAACAAGCAATACAGGTATTTAAGTCAATAAGAAAATGAAGGGGAATAAATACTATATAGTTGTGTATATATACATATCCAAACATAATTGGTTATATGTGTATATAGGCACAGGTCAATAAACTGTCACCCTATAGCCGCTGCCATTATAATTACCATTACTGGAATGGTTATTTGGCTATAACTTTTCTTCTAATTGGAATATTTTCACAAACTAAAAAGTGCTGTCACCCTTAGGTCGAGGCCTATCAAGTACAAAATAGATTATAACATTATGTGCATATTTGTTTTATTTATTTTTAATTTAAGTCCTCATTTATGTTCAAATATGTACCAACCTTCAATGCTTTTATCATTAGAGTTCTAATCACAGATTCTATCAGGCTGCCCTGACTACAATATTCATCATTAACATTCCCAATTTCGTCTATAATATCAGCAATATGTGTACTTTATATACGAAAAAGAATAAATTAATAGAAGCAATTCTAAAAATTTAAGAATTTTCAGCCATGGATGGCCAAATGACGACCAATTGGTGGAATTGCTCGTATGTATTGTAGTACCTGTGGGTATCACAGGCTACTTGGTACAGCTACAGTTATTCCACCCGGATGGGTTTGTAGTACAGTACTAACTATCTAGACCACTAGAGGTCTACCTTATGCACTACAGCTTGTATTTGTAATTACTACTGTATTGTATGATTTGCATACATGTCAAGGAATGAGACCGCTCATTTGGGGTCCGTGGTCCTGGTAGTGCAGACCCATATTTTCATAGCGCGGACCCGCCATGCGGACCCATGACTCAGGACCCAAATCATGCGACCTCATTTTGCTAGCCTTGCGGCGCAAAAAACGAACGAATATTAAAAAAGTTGTTTTTAGAAGGGATATAGCATATGATGTTAAGAAGGGCAACTTAGCACGAAAGCTAGTGATAGAATAAACAAAATCCAGCATATATATAGGGGTTTATCTACTATCATCCCACAACCAACCTACCAGGCTTAACGATATACAGCAATATTCCCACTCACCTCGATAAAAAAAATAAAAAATTAAAAAAAATGTTATATTAAAAAAGTTGTTTTTTAGAAGGGATATAACATATGATGTTGGGGCCATCAAGTATGACCAGCTTGCCTCTGACATCAATGTTGATGTCAGTTGGCATCCTGTGATGTCATTCTTGGGGTCCAAAAAGGATGGGTGGAGGCCCATGCCCATGCCATCGGAATTATGAAAAAAAGGAAATTATGTAAAAAAAATTATGTAAATAAAAAAAAGACAATCAATTTAAGGTTAGGTTTAGGGTTAGTTTCGGTATTTATTCTATAGGATGCTAAAAAATGCTAAAAAAAAAAAAAAAAAAGTTGCACCCAGAGGACCAGGTTTTCCGCCATTTTTTTTCACTTTTTTTCATTTTTTTCCTTGACATGTCTCATGATTTGAGTATTGGCCTTCTGCAGGTTCAGTACTCCTGCAGTACTTGCGTCCCTAGCCGTGGTTGTGAATAAAATGAATGATTACTGACAAAGCCAAGAACTAGTACGAAGTATAGTACAAGGTCAAGAACTAGTACGAAGTATACATTTCCTGAAAGAGGAATTTATTTTCTTCGGTATGATACAAGTGTAGTGGATATGAGGTTCGACCCAAGTCTAGTATGACTTGTTGTTTTAACTGTTATATAACTGGGTCGGTCTTTGAGGTCCAGAGTATAAACGCGAGATATTACGATTTGTATAGAGTCTGCTATGGTTAGTGTTAGGTTATATGAATAAAGAACAACAGTTGCCGACGAATTACTAAACATCCAAAACTCCCTCGTCGGAAAAACGGCCCTTGCAAACGAGCGGGAGGGCCGGGGGACCCGGCTAAACTTGGCCACAGAAACGAGGGTTGTCTGGACTCAGTGTTGATGATGTCTGCAGCCGATCTGCTAGATCGACTGCAGACACTTTGACTTAGGATCAGACATTAACATTTTAGCAGAAGAATCGATATTTCGTTACCTTTTTAATGGAATAATCGCGGAGTTTCTACATGGATAATCCTACTTGTTTTGGTTCCCATTTTGGTTGTGCAAGGCGGAAGTGTCTGACCGGAAGGAGCGCTCCGCGCGCGGCCTTGACCTTGCTCAATACACTATGAGAAGCCTTACGTATCATTTCCCATGCATTTCAGTCATGTGGCCCAACTTTCACGGTCGGTCGATCGGCCGATATGCAGTCCCCATTCACGCTAGTGTTAACGTAATTTGAACGAAGATTGTCATTTACTTGTGTGCATTTCGGTTAAACTGACTTAACTCAAGTATAGCTTTGTTATTTTGCTGGCTATTGATGTGCCTGGATGGATACGTTTGTAGGAAAATGAGTGCGAGAAAGCTTTTGCAGACCCGGGGCCCCCTCTCTAATAATCGCTGTACAATTATGGCGATGCGTTCGTAGTGTTTTGGAAATAGCATCCGCTTATCGAAATAAGCGCTCGGGCATCCGTTCGTCAAGGTTGTAGCTATGCTCACTCAACCTTTCAAGCCTTTCGGATCTGTTCCGTTCTTACCATAAAGGAAATGTCAAGCTTTACCCTATTTACAGGTTACCTATCAACCAATTGACCGATCGTGGGCCACACCCCCTATGACGTATCATCCAATTAAATTTCAGCAAATGACGCCAAGTTGTCTCCACGTGGCATCACTAAGGGAGCGCCTACATTTGGCCCAACATGACGCCATTGTCAGGGCATTTCACATTGCGTTACATTTTTCTTTCACGGTTTTGGGAATAAAACAAAAATGGATACTCCTAATGTCCCAAAACTTTCTACACAAATAGTGCAGGTAATATTATATACATATATATAGAAAAAAATGTAGGTCATCGCGTTGAAATAATAATTGTGGCTGTCTGAAATAGACTTTAAAGCAGCAGATTTTTGGGTTGAAAGAAACGTCCTTCTGCAGTGATTGCATTGATTTTTTATTCAGTTCTGTTGATATATTACACAATATTTCCACCAAAAGGAATATCATCAGACTTTAATATGTTCATAAACTATAGTTTGGCATGATTTTTTAAGTCAATATAAGTCATTTACGCAGACTATACGGATATTATTGTGTCGGCCCCCAATGAAAGACATTATCATTTTAGACAATTGCACATCACAAAAAATCAAACCAATACATATTGTATGGGGTTGAATTCAGAATTTAATTGCAATTCTGAAGTTTTCTGTTGTATCTTTGTCAATTCTGATCGTATACACCTACAAATGGTATGTATGTATTCCTAAGAAGACCCTCCTCATTTCTTTTCTAAATACATTTAAAGATTATTTGAATATTATTTCTACTGATTGTCTCAATCGTTGCTAGTACACTATTGTAATTTATACTTGACATGGCTGAAATAATCTGTCTTTCAGCGAAATAATATTATTGTACCTGAATACAGTGAATATTTATGCTTATATCTCGGCGACTATTTGAGATTTTTTACAAAATGTCAAAAACATTAAAAATGCTTATTTCTTGATACTCCAATCGTTATATTTTCATAACAAACACTGTTTTAGAAAGTGGAAATCTAGGTCTCTAAGTCTGACCAGTTTCAGCTATGTAAAACAAATATTTCATCTCCTTTTCATCATAAGTAGCTCTTATAGCCACAGTCCTACAATGCTATAACAATGATATGCATTGACTGCTTGTCCCCCGATAGCCGCAAGACGTAGTTCGCCTTATCGCCGATGACGCTGCCACCGCCCACTCATAACAGCCCTATACTTCTCATCTCCTCCATCAATAGGGCACTTCACGAATTATGGACGAGGTGACTGGACGTTCTAAGATACTCTCACTGCGCAGGTCATTACTGGCCAGTGGTGGCCTGGCTGGAATGCGGGCACATGTACACTGAGACAGGGGGAGCAGGGAAGGCTCAGAGAGGGAGAGCGGGGCAGACACACCAAAGCACCACCCTACCAGCTGGTCCCCAGACTTGCACAGTCCCTCTCTATATATGTACAATGCACTGTATACTCACACTAGTTCCAAAGCCCTAGAGTCATAGTGCAAGTCTATGCTTGGTCTCTGTGTGTACATTCATCGCGCTCCTCTGCCTGTGCATCTTTCCTGTGTGCATACTTCTTCTCACCCTATGTTTTGATGGATTCTCTTGACAAAAGTTGTTATATTATAAGATCCAGAAAGTGTACCACTTGCAAGATATATTTATTTTAGTAAATTGGTTATATTTCATTAGATCTGTATGCCTATTATTGATTTTATATTTAGCTGAATAAAGGATCGTCGCAAAAACGGCCATCGGTAGCCGGGAATTTCCCGGCTACTAAACTATTTCTAGCAGTTCAGCATACAACTTGTCAGGTGTTTTGCCGTGCGACTCTCCGAGGTCTGCATCCTGTCTTGCAGGAAGGCTGCAAGACAGCTGCAGACATTTGGATTTTAGCCAAAGAATATTTATATTTCGTTAGCTTTTTAATGGAATAAATGATAATGCCGGATTTTCTACCTACAAAAGCATTGTTTTTCTGATCGGAGATGGGATACAGGCTTCCCCCAGGCTGCCCCAGTCTGCCGCTATATATGACGTCATTGTTGAGGGCGTGCCCATGGTGACGTGTCGTATCTGATTGGCTTAGAGGGGCAGTGGCTCTGGTCTGCTGTCTTTTTGTTATGGCGGCCATTTTTGACAGCCCTCGCTTCGAATACACAGTTTGTGATAACTTTTTAATTATTCATTAAACAAAATAGTTTTCCATTTGAACCTTGCTCCACATAACTCAAGCTAGCTTCTGGGATCAGTTAGAAAGTTCCAGCAAAAAAAAGCATGAAAACAGGTCGATTATAGGGAGGTTCGGTATATACATCGTTCTTCCCTCTGGTCCGGGCACCGGTCACGTGTCTCAATAAACATAGCGAAGCTATTCCTAGTGGAATAGCGGTAGGGACTTGGGCAAAACTACTCTCAACATGTGATCTGATAATCCTGGAACAGCTATCCAGCCACAGAGCTGATTGTATTCCAAGAATAAGGAGGCAAAATGTGACACCTATAGTGGAGAGCTGATTAGCTGATGGGGATAGTACCCGCAGCTTAGCCTGTCCTCGGGGCAAAGTCACTACTGCTAAGTCTGTCTTCTACCTATTCATGAAGTGCCCTATTGCTAATTGTTTCACTGACTTAGGACAACCAATTTTAGAGTTAGGGTAAGTTTTGGTATGGAATAGGGTTAGTATGATTTTAGGCTATTTAGCTCATAAATATTCTTATTTCTTGGTCAATATATAGAGAATGGAACGAGGTGCTAGTAATTGAATAATTATTGGACGAGAGTAGGCCTACCGAGTTCCATTCACTATTAATTTTATGCCCTTTGCATAGACAAACATTGATATATTAACCTTTGTTTTTGGTTTTGAATCGTCATAAAGTGTCTAAAAGCTCAAAGAAACCCCTGGCCCCCCCACTCAGGGGTCAAAAGTGTGCGCTTTTTTGTTCCCAATTTCGCAGAGAAAGGGGTCATTCATTTTTTACTCCCAAACGAGGAGCACAAAATCAGAAATAAGTTACCGTACAGAAAAACGCCATCGATGGTCGCAGATGTTGCCAGTTAGAGGTACATATTACCATTGACAGTTATACAAGACTCCTTGAAATCATAAAAAGGGGTCTTTTTTACCATCAGATTTTCCGCGTTTTGCCAGGGGGGGTAAAATACCTTGAAAATTCGCATAAAGGGGGGGAGGGGGGGAAGGCCTGAGAAAACCTAGTTAGAATATCTATCCCTCTTATTCCTGTCGTCAGACAGGGTTAGATGCAATTTCATATGAATAACGAGGGTGTGGATGATGTGGGAAGGCAAAACTCAATGGGTACATGCAACGTTGTTCACCTTTTAAATGTTGTTTAAAGCATTATTTCCCCGCAATTTCGTAATGCGCTGTTGAGTTTAAGTGTTGTTTTGGGCCTGTTCAATAGTTTGAATGGGAGAAACTCCTTCCGATCTCTCATCTGCCATCTTGCGCAGGAGTCACGTGACCGCAAGGGGCTGGAACTTACCATCAATAGCCAGTTGTAACCAGCTACAACACAGCACACATGTTTTACCATTTTCACTGTGCGTTAAGCGGATTGGCTGAGCCAGCTTAGATAGGCGTGGCTTCATTCTGCCAGCCTCTATGACTGGAACAACACTCTGCCTTTTGCAAAGTAGAGCTAAATTTTCAAATATACATGGCGGCGATTCCATCGCCTCGCTAGCAGTTTAGTCTATAGTTTATTTAATATTGTATAATGAGCAAGGAGTGTCATTGAAGTAAGTTTTATCATTGCTGAAAGCTAGGACATAAATTCGGACGTTCGTTTATGCGTGTATGTGATGCTATTGCATTGTTAAGTATTGCCTATGGGAACTTAACATAGAACACTACCTAGCTCCGCTTCGCGGAGATAGTGTGGTAACCATAGTTAACACAGGGGGGTAGTGGGGTAGGATATTTAACTTTTGGTAAGGCACAAGCCACTAGGGGAGCCACTATTAGGAGCCACTAGATGAGCCACCACGAGGACCAGGGCATATGATAGGTTAAGGGAAAGGCCAATAAGAGCCCGACACTCCCACTATATAAACCACTTACTTGTAGTGTTAAGAGAGAGAATATACGTGTGGGACAGGGGTGTACGGCCTCCGGGCCTGTACACCCTGTGGAGCACAATACAAGTAGTAGTGATACAAACTAAGTTCTTTGTGTTGCTTACTTCTACATTACTTCTACAACTCCTAAGCATATAATATATAATCACCAAGATGACTCACCATACAATATAATGTATATCTACCAATAATATGAATCCCAAGGAATACTATAAGGAATATACCACAGGACAGCCGACTACCCTATGCTTATAACATCTAGCTAAATATACCGTATATACCCGTGTATAAGCCGGACCCCGAATATAAGCCCACCCCGTTTATAAGCCGGGGGTTCAGCACGTCATAACGTTAATATAAGCCGGGCCCCGTTTATAAGCCGGGTGCCTGGAACTGGATGGAAAGATGGAGGGCCTGGACTAGCTGGCGACAATGGCATAATTTTAATTATGTAAAACATACCCAAAGCAAGAACATTCGCCATCACTCCTTCGGAGATGCCAAATGTACTATACAACTTCCTCCATGATCGGGAAACCCCCTCTATTTCTCATTGTCCAACACCCAAAAGTTACATGAGTGCCTAAGTTAGAGCCTTAGGGAGAGATTGGACCAAGATTTTTTTAGCTCTTACTGGTATAATTACGGCGTGACAGACCTCTCGCGTTGACGCCTCTAGGGCTCTATAGATCGGTGTTCCGATTCCATTGCTCCATGCTCGATCTGTCTCTCACGTTTGTTACACCTTGTGGCAATGAGGTAAACTGAGAGGAATGGTTTCTCACCCTCCCACTACTCACGAGGTAGCGCCACCAGCAGCACCAGCCAAAACACTGGCCTCCAAACACTGGCCTCCATTAGCCGTATCATCGGCAATGGAGGCCAGATGGATTGAAGCTCAAAAACGATAGGCCTATTATTTTGATGCGTCGGGAGACGCCAATGGGAGAGGGAAGCAGGTAGGGTGTTGACAGTGTTGTGGGCGGGATGGTGGGCCTACAATAACAGTCCATTCCATGTTTAGTAAAGTAAATAAATAGCCCAAGACTTCCATAGGCCTACGGCTACACTGGTGCCATTATATTCTCTAGTCTGTTCTCAGGAGGAATATACTGAAGAGATCAGCCAGAACTTAGAGTAATATTAGATCTAAGGCCAGAACGAGTTCTTAGTGGATGATAAATGATACTTTAAGGTGACTCAGTAGTGATTTTGATTATTGATGAATTTTTCTAAAATTTTTACCAATGATACTTGACATGAAATAATCATTATTGAGTGAAAAAAAAACATAGGTCACCAGGCTAGTTTTCATGCTATGGCGGTATGGAGATAGAAATAATAAATCATATTTGAGTATATTTACTACATTTGAGTGATATATTAACATAATTCGTTTAAAATGGTTCTGACATGAATTCAGACATCAAATTTCACCCAGACATTCAACATATATATACTTATCATCAGATAATGTTTTTTTCCTCAGATCCTGAGTTAGCCCCCTGGAAGCCCCCTATTGGCAGTATGGGGCACTAGCAAAATTGACTTTGGCTGATGACAATCAGCATTTTAAAAAAAAACTGTTTGATGAATATTTTTTAAATTTAATAAGAATGTAGATACAGTATTTGCCAACTCATACACAAAAAATCAGGATGGCTTTCCAGGCTAAATTTTTCTATATTACGACTTATTTATGAGAAAAATTGGGAAAAAAAATTAAATTCCTGATTAATATTTGATTTGAATAAAAATGGCTTCATAAATCTTGATGAAATTCTATATGGATACAGCTATCATAGTTACTAACTCGCACACCAAAAATCAGCATGAATTTCCAGGCCGAATTTTTTATGTTACAACTTAATTATGAGAAAATTGGCTAAAAATGAGAAAATTCTTGATAAATATTTGATTTACACACATATGGCTCCATAAATTTTAATGAAATTTAATATGGATGTATAGGGATCGTAGATACTAACTCCCACACCAAAAATCAGCATAAATCTTTTATCTGAAATGTTTATATTATACATACTTCGTCTGCATAATGCTGATATTCCCTGCTATATGTATTGAATACACATTGCATGAAAAATGGCAAAAGTTGTAACCCACTACTCACGCTAGGCGTTACCGCGCACCCCGTTACAAGATCAGTACTGAGTCACCTTAAATAAGAGAAGTCAGTTGTTGTTGATCGATTCTGAATTGTGGTAGTGTTTGTTTTGTTAAATTGAAGTCTAAAACATGAAAACCAGAGCAATAATTAAAGGTAATAATACAAATGTGTTTCAGGTAAATCTACTGTTTTCAGTTATTGTAATATAAGCCGGGTCCCGAATATAAGCCGGGCCCCGAATATAAGCCGGGTCAAATCACCATTTGAAATTAATATAAGCCAGGGCTTATACACGGGTATATACGGTATACACCCTAGTCCCAAGTCCATCACCAATAGCATAAAGATCCGCAGCTACGCGCACAACAATAGGCACCCAGGCTAGAGAAAACCCAATTCGTATTTTTATGGTACGGTAGGCCTAGGCCTACATGCAGGTACCGTACCATAAAAATATTTTTATTGCACCTCTCAAATGGAATGCGCATATAATAAAGAGGCATTTAATTTCTGGGCCGAGTTGGTCCACCCCGGGGGCTCTGGCTGACCTGGCCTAAGCCGTGCCCGTGGGCCAACTTGGCTCAACTCGCGACTTGGCATTGGGTCGACTTGCTATGAACCGCTCTAACATTTTACTCAGAGGCTCTGACTGAAGGTACAGTAGGCTGATGCTTTGATCAGTAGGCCTAGGGCCTAGGGCTACGCTTTGAGTGACTGGGATTCGTATACCGTATAACCTCCAGTAATAGCCGGGATTCCAATAATGGCCGGGGATCTAAATACCGCCGGGGTATCAGTGATATTTGTTAATAGTCGCCGGGATTCTAATAAGAGCCAGGGTGTATGGTTTAGTCCTTGTGGGGATGTTTGGGTGGGAACAGTCATCTGACTCCCTGTGATGACAAGCTTATCTCATGGTGCATTTCCATTCAACAGTGGCCTGGGAACTTGGCTTTAATGTAGATTAATGTGACAGAGACCTGTGTCAACTGTGGTGTAAAACATCTGATAATTCTGACCAACAACTGTATTGTTTTCAGTTTTATTCATTCTAACTTTCCTTAGAAGTTCTGTGTGCTCTATTTCATGTTTAAGGAAAGAATAAGAAAGTTATTCTGAATATTGAAGCATATATGGGCACTTTTCATGAAATGTCGACAAGGGCCCTATTTACATTTGGAAACAAAATATCAAAGTCTAAGCATGATTTTTCTATTAATGAATACAATTATCAATTATGTTTCAAAATTTTCGAAAGCTTTTCTAACCACCCCCTCCCTCTCCCTTAATAGCCTGCCCCTCCCCTTGAGGTTATTCATTACTGGTGATACAATGTAATTATATACTTATTACAAATATCCTATACAGTTTCAAGTTATTTACAAAATACCAGTCAAGTTATACACAAATTGCGATTTAATTTCTGGAATCGACCCTATACAATATGTATTGGTTTGATTTTTTTGGATGTGCAATTGGCTAAAATAATAATGTCCTTTATTCCGTTGTTTGCTGTGTGAACAGAAAACATGCCATTGCTTTAAATTTTGTATCATTATGAAGAAATTCCTCTTTCAGGAAATGTATACTTTTCCATACTTTTCTTCCTTATTTGTGGCCCCACTGGCTCATTATCATGAAATACAGGTCTAGGAACTCTGTTGACGTTTCATGAGAAGTGCCCATATAAAAATGAGTTTGAAAAATGAGTTTGAAAGTCAAAGTTCTGACAGAACTGTTTTTGTATTTATAATCAACATTTACAGTAATATAAGAAAAACTAATATAGAATAGATTATCTACCTAATATATGACTGTCATAGATCAGTTTAGTCTCTGCTGTAGTTGCTAATGGCTACCCAATACTACCTTATCTTATATGTATGTAATAAAAAAAAGTTATCCTGGGTACCGTATGAATTCAGGCCTCTTGTTAATAGACGCCGGGATTCTTATAAGCGCCTGGGGTTCTAATAAACGCCGGGGTAAGAGGGGGTTTGACTTAATAGCCGCCCCCGGCTATTACTGGAGGTTATACGGTATATATTACCGGTATAGACTACCGTATACCTATGGCTATGGTATATCCCCTTCAAAGAACGGAATGCACGACCGGGCGATAATAGGAATACATATAAATTTCGCATTCATGGCGTATTGATCAGGATATTATTGGCAAATCTCCTTATAGTGGAAGTCGTTTTATGTTCGATTTTAGCTTTAGAACAAAATTAATGAATGGAAACATACGATTAGCTCCACGGCAATGTCAGTTTCAAAGAAGCCGATTTTGAAGTTGTTTCCCTCCGTCCGAATGGGGTCGCGTCGTCTGCTACCAGTTTCTATTTAAACCTGATAGGTGGCGAAGTGTCGCTTTCCCGCTTCGTTATCCTCTACCGTTACTAAGATTTATTAAGTACACTTATGTTTTCGGAGCTGATAAAAGGACCCAGTGAAAATTATTCTAGGACTTCCCAAATTATCGAGCACAAATTTGACTTTTTTTTTTTTGTATTATTATTACATTTACAGGCCAAATCATTAAGTTACCGGTACACTTCTAAGAATAATCATCTTTCTTTGGATACACCTGTCTAATTCGAAATTAAATGTAGGCCTACATAAATGTTCACGCACTAATGGGCCCCTTCTACTAGCCTTAACGCCCCAATCGGTTTTCATAGCGATCCGTTCGGTTCGGCTCCATCAGAATGGAATATCACCGTCATCATACAAAAAACACATGCAGGTGAAATAGGCCTACTAGTACTATAATAGAAATAATATAAAAGATATAATCCAAGTAGTATTAGATATGTAATTAATATAACTTAAGAGAAAGGTTAACAATTGATAAGAAATTTCCTTCCTAATTATTTCATGTTATTCGAATTTTTTGAGGCAGCGCAATAATATATTAACTATGTTGACATGCGTGTTTGTAACACTGTAAATGTTTGGCCTGAAATGTAATTTTAAAAAATGATATAAAAATTTCATATTTGTACCATATATGCTCCTATGCCAGGACTGCCATCAATTGTAGGCTTCCACCCAATAATGATTATAATTTTTTTATACTTCATTTTTTTTTTATGTTTTCATGTTTTGTTTCATGTTTTATTGTCCATGAACAGTATGAAATTTAACAGTATACTAGAGACAGACAATGGCAGAGCTGCCCATGCTGGAACAGTAAAACAACTTTATATTTCCTGGTATACCAACCAAGGCTATTTTTTTTGGGGGGGGGGGGGGAGGGAGGGGGGTTGGGGGGGCTAGAACTTAGTAGAGTTAGGGTTAGATACTTTCATTGAGATATGTAGCCCCTCCTACACTCAGCTACTCAGAGATAAATCTATAAGTAATTTTACTACTAGAAGCCCCCCCCCCCCCCGTGTATCACAGGTAGGAATTATAAAATGTAGTTTCCAGGGGTGGTGCAAGAAAAAGCAAATACAAAAATGTGTCGAAATGTGCTCCTTTTGTCTGTGTAAACGATCACCCCCTCTTGATCCGTCTTTCCTCTGTCTCTCTTTTTATCTGTACCATATGGGCTATACACTGTGCCTTATTTATTAAATTTAAAATAATTTGGAGGAAGACCTTGAAACTGATGGAATTCAATTTGCATTTGACAAGTATATATGTATGTGGAAATAAACCTTTATTGTATTGATTTAAATACATCTAGGAGGATGATAAAATTGGTGAACTGGCCTCTGGATAAGATCAATATCTTCCGGCTGTTACCATGGAATAGAGTAGAGAGAAGGCCTACTAAACTGTTATCCCCGCTGTTAGCTTTTGAATATGACAATCAGGATAAATATGAGAGCCATAAGTCAGTTTGGTGTTTCAATAGTACGGTAATTCTGCAGTGAAGCTGTGCCACAACGTGACATGGAAACACCAAATATATAGTTAATGCAAGCATGTGAGAAGTTTATTTACCAGCTGACAGTTCGACCTGACCTTTACCAATCTTTATTTGACAAATAATCCTTTATTACAATTAACATGAGGGACATTCCTTAGTTGTTTTTCTGATCGGAGATGAGGGAAATCTCCGGTCCACCACTATGACATCATTGTTGTGTCCTGATCATGTGAAGGCTCTTGGCTCACATAGGTTTTTTAAAAGTTAAATGCAATAAAAGGGCTATCCTTTTAAATCGTCTATCCGTGTCAGTCCTCTGTGGCCAGTGTGACTGCGCCATTCTCAGGAGAGTTACCTTGACGGCAACTGGGGCTGCCATCTTTGGTCGCGCTTCGTCCAGAATTGAGTTTGTGAAGAGATATCTAAACTTTCAGATTATAAAATTTCACTGCATTATCCCGAAATATTTTTGAGATTCCTGACTCTGACACGTCACAAGAAGCCATCAACCAGTTTGCGAGCTCCAATATGGTTTTATAGTCAGGGGCTGCCTTGTAGAAAACTGGGAAATCTGATCCAAACATGCATCTATCCTCTCCAAATATTTCAATGATATGCTGCAAAAATTTCAAGAAAATAACAGGAGCCACGCTTGTTGATCTAGCTGTAAACGTGAATTTGAAGAATGAACAATCAGCGTCCATAATTATGTGATTGATCGAGAAATCCAAGCTAGTAATAAATGTAACGATTCCATACCTTCACATAAGGGAGAAAGTCCTCTTTCTTCCATTCTTTTTGGTCTCCTTCACTGACGAGGCCAGATCTAAAGTATAATTTAAAAAGGGGGATTAAAGATGAAAAAATAATTGACAGATTAATTTCTAATAGGGGTCTTTTGAATTGGCCATTTGGCTTAAAATAAGTGCAGCTGAAACTAATTAAAGACGGGCATCGGGGCCTATCTGAGTGTGGGCGGGGCTCTGACCACAGCTAAGGCCCGCAGTCTATGTACGGGGCCGGGTGCGGGGCCGGGTGCCCGGCAAGCTGGGCATAGGTTACTTGGTTCATGGGCATGTCAGCCTGTAAGATGAACTTGATTTTAGCCATTTAAATGAACCCACTTTATTGAATTTCTTGGAGCTGACATGGTATCCAACAAGAGCTTAACTGATGTGCATAGTGATGTCTTTTATATCCTCTAATTTGGAGGTTATATTACATTTTTTTCTATTGCTAAAATGGCATTTAATGTGGGGTCCTCCCTACGTCCATACACTTCCCTATGAGACAAAATTTAAACAAATGTCTCTGGCCCCAGTTCCGGTCCAAATTGACCGTGAGCCTTCATTCTGGCCTTGGTGGGTCAATGGTGAATTCTCAATTCGGACCAATTAGGTCTATTGCCAGTAGCATTTGATCAACTTTTAAACAAAACAATTAATTATGCGAGGTCGTTGAAAGACCTGCATTAATGCAGAGGTCCTAACCCACTTCCTAGATTTTATATCTACTGTTAACCATGAATCATCCTATAACGATTGTAACTGTATCTTGAATCTTGAATAAAAGTATTTTATATATATATATAATATAAGTAGAAAAATACATCTTGCAATACGCATTGGGATACTTCGCGATTTCAGTCATTTCTTCCTTCCATCCATCAGTTTTCTGGTCTTTGATGAGTGGTTTCGCGATGTGGTTCACAACAAATTTTAACCTGTGGCAATGGACGGTAAATTGTACTAACTAAACTCAATTAGGCTTATTTTTCATAAACGTAATGGTATCTCTACG
Source organism: Sthenelais limicola (assembly GCA_942159475.1). Taxonomy (NCBI): domain Eukaryota; kingdom Metazoa; phylum Annelida; class Polychaeta; order Phyllodocida; family Sigalionidae; genus Sthenelais; species Sthenelais limicola. The sequence continues at coordinate 112,363,383 of OW804096.1, forward strand.
TAGGTAAATGAAAATATATTGATCGAGTTAGAGAAGAACATGGAAACTGGAAGAATATCATCTGGTGGAAATCTTGCCTCTGTAATTAATCATATCATGTACAAGTACTAATTGACGTTTCGGTATTCATAACACCTTCATCAGGGTATCAAGAAAATAAATTAAAGTTCGATAAAACAATATGGCTGATATAAGAACGAGGTGAAATTTTTTATAAAAATGTAAGGTGAACTTCCCAGGTCCGTCAACCAGAGCCACCTAAAACCATGTAAAACCTGTGTTGCATGAACTGATAAAAACGATATCAGCTAATATCTAGACAAACTCTTATCATCAATCCAAACATCTATCGACAATCGACAACCCAAACGCCCATCGGCTAGTTTAGTAGGTGGCCTGAAGTCCAACGAATCATGCACTGAGTACACGTACATACTCGGAATCGCCATAGTTCCATCCATAGCACAACGATGAAGATCTTGATTTTTTTTTGTTTTATATCGTATCAAATATTGATACCACGTTTCACTGACTACACAATTGTTAAAATGTATGTTATCTGCATCATTCACCCCAAAAGAGCAAAAAGCATAAATTTTCAAATCAATATTGACAAATATAAACAAAAGGATTATGCATATATGGGCATCAGATTATTTCATGAGGCCTGGGCGAACATTTGAATGCTAAAGAATGCAAATTAAGCTTCCCAACTCCCTGCGGCCTATGAAAGCAATATTTCGATGAAGTCGAAAATTAAGTGCTTATTTATGAGGAAAAAAATAAAAGCCAGTTCTCTATCTAAGCCTTTTTAAAAAAAGAAGATAGCACCTGAATATATATATATATATATATATATATATATATATAACATGTTGGTTCCGTAGGGGCTAAAAGCCTTGTTATTAACTAGCCCTGAACACCATTCGCATAAATTTTAACCTACCTTCATAACTCTAGAAAAAGTAGTTTTGCTTCCAAAACTATTCTCCTGTATATCGCTAAGATATTAAGAATAATTGAGTTAATGATAACTGAATCTTGTTTATGCTTTCAACAAAAGTTGTTGAATGTAAATAATGGCAGAAACGAAGCGAGAATGCAATCCTCATGGGATTAGGCGTTTTTTTTTTGTAATTCGTTTAATGTTTGGCTTAAAGTGAATATAATTTTGGAAAAAAAACCAATGGGAGAAAATAAATCAGATATGCATGAAACTCTCGTGAAGTTTTCAAGGTTATCTAGCTTTTATCAAAGATATCAAGCATTAAATATATACATATAGAGTTAAAACTTTTCAAACAAAATATGTGGCAAGAGGAGTTGGTTTCATGAATCGGTCAAACTAGGAAAATATCCTTAAAATAAATAAAGAACGTGAACCTCCAGTCTGTAGAAATTGACGTGAAAGATAGTGAACAAACAAAATGTGAATAAATCACCTAGAATAGAATAGAATAGAATAGAATTCTTGAGAGGTGATACCTTGGATATTTGCTGACCACGGCAGGAATGTACTTGAGTAGATGGGGTCTGAAACAGACAAAATGTTTAATGTGGATAGTTGTACTGTGTCGTAATCCATTGATAATGTTTATGTTCTTTGTTGAATGACCGAACTTAGCACAGTTTGGTAAATGAAACTGATTAGAAAAAACACATTGGCAGATCGCAATTAATCGTACTTAAGTATTAGATAACAATTTTCATGTTTTAAAATAAATTATATTATACATTATCTTTAAATCAAGTGAAATGATATAAGATGGTGAGAAATGAACTGAACTCAACTATCGGTGAGTTATGCGGACAACACAGTTTGATGAAATAAATGAAAATAAAGTTGTAATGATACAAGAATCATGGAATAAAAGCAAGAATAACAGAGTATCGCGTCTTCGTATGTCCGAAAAATAACTTGGCCTACCGGCCTCGTTGTTTTCGGCCATACTTGGTGAATACAGCCCCACCTCACACGCGATACTATGGCATTCTTGCTATAATACCTCAGAAGCAAGTCAAAAGTCAACCCATGTGCTTCAAGCAGGCTTAGTCCATGATTTACGTCATCCCTCGTTATCCATTTTTCATCTTCAAAATCAAGTATGTGACGTGCTCCGAGAAAGGATTTGTATCGGCAGTAATGCTCCAAATGCTTAGAGAGCTGAAATAGACGAGTAATTCAAGCTAAACGGAGAATCTAGCTATGCTTCAATTCAATTCAATTCAATAATTCTTTTATTGCTGAAGATGTTTTACAGTAAGGTAGTCCAACACATATGCTAATTGATACCATACTATTATATTATGATGATTTTGTGTTAAAGAAACTTTTTGTATACCGCAGTTCATATCAGAGAAATAATTCTGTCAAGTAATATAGTATGCACATTGACTTAGTTATTACGATTGCAAACAACCTTCAAACTTTAATACAGAAAACACACTTTGTTATACATAGCATTACCGTACATCGGGACTGGTCAAATCCAACCCTCCAACGATTCCTGAGATTATTGGATGCTCTTCCGATAATTCCAACAGCCATTCTATACATATGCAATATACATGAATGCATTATTTAACAGAATATGATGAAGGGAAAACTTCAAAATTATGAATAGATTTAATTTTCTGTTTTTTCTGTGAGTGTGATAAGATTCTAATTAATTCAAATTTAAAGCATAATATGTTATCGACTATGTTTATCTCTGACCAAGAGCACATGTATTTGCACTTTCAAGGGTTTCTATTTACCTATCTCATCTGTATGTTTATTCAACACTTGAACAAAAATGGCATACTTGACGGCAGTGTTTTTGGTTGCTTCTATATAATCCTTAATAGAGAAATTTCTATAAAGTTCCGAGTCATCAGCTGTTGGCCATGGATATTCAAATCTTTCCAAATCCCATACATCTGTGAACGTAAAGACATACATAATATACTGTGGAAATAGCCTAGAATTGATTTTTATATTTATTGCACTAATTGTACAAAAACGAATACAAGGGGGCATAAACTATAGGGTGACACAAGTGTGGAAGAAATTAAGTCAAGCAGTTGTAAACTCTTCCGCAGTGCTTGATTTCAAGATAAACCTCTGTCGATGTACATCCAAAAAAATTTGTAACGTTTAATATAATCTGCGATTACCGCCATATGCATGCACACACACACATGTCCAGAAATTGAGCCCGCTAGATCGATACAGGATACTGTTTTTGTTTTTATAGCTGTCATCTTTCTCACTGTCAATGACACTGCCCACCACCCACCCTCCCTCCTCCCTCCTCCCGTCGCATTACAATTGATTTGTCAGTGTTAATACCTGTAGCCTTGCTTCAGCAGCAAGGCAACATGCTAGTAGTGGCAGGCGGCGGGAGTAGGGGTAGGGTGTGGGGTGGTTGAGGCTATGTAGGCCAAACATGGTGCAAATTTACAGGGAGATAGTACATGAATGTTTTCAAAACAGCATGGCTGGACCATAAATGTAGTTTTTCTGAACAAAAGGGCAGCTAACTAAGTCAAGTTTCCATTCAGCCTAACTACAGTTCACAAATTACATGGCAAAACATGGAAAACACAGTGATATATCTGGGCCGTTCTTAGATGGGAGTTGACACTGATGAGTTGGGCAACATAAGGAATTTTTGAGATGGGCTGTCCACCCCCACAGAGGGCGGGTCGGTTTCTTCTCATCCAGGAAAGTGTGGGCCCGCTAGATAGAGGTTGATGCAGAGGAAGTTGTTGGCTATTTACTGTTAATTATATATATGGATTCTTTTTGTCATTTTCAATGACTAACCACCCACCCACCCTGCTATCGATATGATTCGATATGCATTTGTTTTGGTGGCCCTGCCTCCTCCCGCACATTTGTTGCGGGAGGCAGGGCTGAGAGCTGGCGCTCATGGTGTGAGTGGGACAAACTAAGGGTTGAGCAAGAAGGATGCAGCATGGTGCCGATTGTATGCCTGCCTTAAAACACCCAGTAGATTATTACAGACTGTGTAAGTGTTGAGAACGGATTCCAAAATCGCAGTAAACTAAGGTGTAGCCAAGACGTTGGAATAACTGTTTTAGGTATTCAGACAAATTCTCACCAGGAAAAATATTGAAAATGACTGGATAATTGACCGGCCTGTATATACCATCTTTGGACGCTATTCTGTCTGTGCACCAGATTGTCAACAGAAGTCATTTTGAATTTTTCCCCAGGGAAAAAGCGGAAGGGTACCGGCCGTCCAGATGGTGAGTGGCACCAGGATAGACTATCGTCACAACTAAGAACTCTTAAATGAACTAGGATATTATAGTGTTTGGCGGATAATGAAACTTTAGGCTATTTAAAACAGCTTCGCCGACCGCTGACCGCCGACCGCCACCCACCGCCACATCACAGTCATGCCCATGTTGCCGGCCCCATGGCCGTCTACATGGGACGCCGAGTAACGTTTGGAAGGGGTGATCCCATTGGCTGAGAGCCTAGCTGAAGGTTGATGCAACACGCCCTGTGATTGGTCAATATTTTTCCCCCTGAGTATTAGTACTACCGAAGATCGTGTAGTGCCGAGTGATACCGAGTGTGACCGAAGAGCTGGGGATGGATTCGTACGGGAAAATCTCGCTCCAAGCACCAGTATATAGGGGTCAGGAAATCGCTTATTACTCAGTTATGATACCTGAAAGACCATGTAGTATTGGAAGTAATCTCCGTGTATATGTTTTCCCTGGGCCTGGAGACATTGTTTCTGCCGATGGGATGCTGGGAAGTAACAGTTTCACACGATCGAACCAGAGTTGAGTTATTAGCTGGTAGTGCTAAATAAAGGGGGCGTGGTTAAAATCTTAAGCGGTATGACCTATAGGCCATAAATATGGCCACTTTTGACGCCTCGTCGTCTAGCGTCTCATTATAGATAGATATTGTCGACGGATACAGCCTACCAGTACCAGTGTGTGCCCAAGAACAAAATGGTAATATAAATTAGGTAATTAGAAAAGGAGTAATAATTAAAAGGGAAAATAGTAACGAAAAAAATACATCGAGCTATATTTGCAACTGAGTTATTAGAGTACCTTACATTTTACAAGACAATAATACATATTGCTACTGGACTATTAGTTAGAATATATGATATCGGGCTGAACCTAGCTAAAGGAGAGTATTTTATGAAGTATAGTATACATACTTTTATTTTTATTTTATTAAGAGTATTTGTCAATCGATACAGGAACAAGTACATGTATAAGTAAATATAACAAAGTCAATATACATGAGATATCACCTGTATGCAAGAGGTAGGAAATAGCCTCAGTCCTAGTGAAACTAGGTCTGGTTTGATTGGCCATTACCTGATGGTAAAACATAACTATAACTTGTAGCATACACATAGAAAAATAGGGCTATCTAGGTGACTATAAGAAAACTAGGAGTAGTAAGTGACATTATAAGTACAATGGTAACAAGCTTTCGGCCTTGGTTAAGGCCTTAAAATTTATATAAGATTCGATATTTCTCGATTCAGCATCTAGGTTATTCCATAGGATTGCTGTTTTTCTCTGAACACAGTGAAAGTCATAAGAAGTAGATTTAGGTCTCTGTGTCAAAAGAATAGGACCATCCCATAATCTAGTATTTCGGTTGTTATTGTTGAGGAAGTTTGGCTTTCTACTCCTCTTGAAAGCAAAATTTAGTACATGAGCTTTTCTACGGTCGTCTAGTTTGGGCACACAGGCCAAACGATGAACAAAAAGAGTGTCAGTTAACCTAGGTAGTTTTAGAGCCACCTTTAAGCATTTGTTTTGTAAGATCTGTAGTCTGTCCAGTTCACCCGCTACACATCCACTATAGATAACATCACCATAGTCAAATAGAGGTAAGATATGAGCCTTGAAAATTTTCATTAAGACATAATTCGGAACCATCTTAGCAATTCTTCTCAATAAATAAAGTTTGTGACTGATGTAGTGTATGCTGCCGCCACGGGAGGCGCCACCTCTGTTTAATAAACTAGATTGAACCAGTCACAACAATGGCGACGAGTATGGAATAACCCCCGTGATTTTTTTTCACAAATAACCAAGCATCCTAGCTCTACCAGAGAAGTTCTTTCAGCAGGAATGCAGGGAAACAAAGAAGGAAAGTACTGAATTGTGAAATATTGTGCAAATGAACTGTTGTTAGTAGATATTTGATCATACTTCCACATGACTTGTAGGCCGGATACATATGGAACTTGAAACCAGTGCTTGACCATGCTTATGATGCTATGACTATGAAATCTGTATAGGCTACTTGTGATAAGAACTGAACAGTTATAAAGTGGAGGAAATAGACTGATATCATTTAAGTGAAGGTTTGTTGGGAAAATACACCCTGCTTGACTAAACATTGATATCTTGAACTGTGTGATAGGACAATTACATTCATCTGTGTCAGTTAAAAAAGCTCAGCATCCATAGTGGATTTGGGGATGCCGATCAGGTAGAAAAGAGACTACGTAACAGATTAGTAGCAGGAGTGCGTAGCGAGGCCATTAAGAATAAACTGTTAAGTGAAGGTGCAGGTCTGACATGGGAGCGTGCTATGGAGATGGCAACAACGATGGATGCAGCACATCTGAATGCGCAAAAGATGAAAGCCACATCGGAAGTCAATCGAGTGAGCAACTACAAAGGAGCGCAGAATCGGGGAAGCTACAAGCCAAGAGGTAGAGGCTGTGGAGGACAACACGGTAAAACACGCTGTTATAGGTGTCAAGGAACTCATCAACCCGCAGAGTGTCCATTCATTAAAGAAACGTGCTACAAGTGCCAGAAGGTCGGTCACATAGCTAAGGCCTGCAAAACAAAAGTATTACCAGGTCAGCAATACAGTAGTAGACCGCCACAAGGGCATCATCAAGGTTGTGGTCGAGGTCGGGGCCATAACTCGTATAGGACGCAAGGAAGGACAAACCAACTAGAAGATGAGTACCTTCCAGAAGAGGAAGTCAGTTACTCCTCCTTATACGAATTACAAGACAACGAAGTAAAAAGGGATAATGGGGAAATACCCATACCTGTCACAATTAATAACATTGTTAATGTGCAAAAGATAATTTAAGAAGTTTTGGTATGATGAGTTAATTTATTGATCTATGATATTGAGTAATTAAGGTGCCTAAATAAAGTATTTAAATGTATTAATTGTATTTGGCCATAGTCAGTCAGTTTGTTATCCATTATCGCACTAGGGCGCGGTACTGAGGCATTGCCCCCTCATGATGACATGAGTCAGGGTATTGCGCCAGACCTGCCCCTCCATAGATTTAAGGTACATTGCATCAGAGATGAGTCACTCACGAGCTTGTCTCTGCGCTTCCGGAATGATGCAAGTCATCGTTCTATTCCTTCCATACTAAGTAATTCTAAGGCAATGGTACCAGGGGGTTGCTAGAATGTTCTAGAACATTGCTGCAATGCCCAGTTAAAATGAGGAAACTCTGATAATATAAAATAGACCCCAAGTCCTGTCACTCTCAGACTCCAACCTGTTACTGAACGAATACACTACGATTGACCTACTGCTCGACAACACTGACAGTATGACGACATAGAGAGACTGTACTGAGTGGACTGGACTTGTAAGTTTTACTGAATAGACTTACCTAGACTGCGCGATCTGACTATGGTTCACCTTGGCACCTAAGAAATTGACTGATTGACATGTTTCGTGATTGGACCCAATAAAAGCTATATTCAGCTCTCCAAACGTGGACCTACGCTTTACTCGAGTTATTACTACACAAGCTAGCGAGATCAACTAGAATCAACACGATCCACGAGAATCTACTTTAGCCATTACCTGTGATTGCTTAACTCCCTATTGAAACCAATATAGAGGTAATTCATGAAGTGTCTGTCTACCCACTCCCCAGCAATCGAGATAGACATTTACATATGGTGGAGAACCCGCGGCTGGAGAACTTGGAATGGAGTTCATCTGTTTCATTATGCTGAATGGCGCAGGGTCAGGATAAGAGACCTCAGAACAGAGCAAATTTTAGACTTAGCTGCACTACCAGAGGAGGTTTCAAAGATCAGGACACAGACATTCCAGAAACACCTCCTCAATTGACCAGACGGGCAGAGGAAGAGGGGCAGCTAGGAAGACAAGGTGAGTTGCTAGTTGCAACTGAACCAGGTGGAAATTTACATTTGAGAAACGAATTAATTAATCAGGAAGGTGCACGCGCATTGCCTGAAGCAGATCTAGAGGAAGAAATCCTAGACGACGACGAGACGTTGGTCAACGAGGACAGTAGTGACGATAGTAACGATACAGAAATACTGGTAGAGGACGAGTACTTGTCAGCAGACGATCGATTAAATACAGACGACGAAGTATTAATCCAACCAGTTGACGATACAGAGGAAGACGAGCCTGAGCCACTCCAAGAATTGGGAGCTGCAAATCTGGCAGACGCGGAGCTACCAGACGAAATAAACCAGGAATTAAGAGACGTCCTCAACCAGGATGACCTAGATCGATTGGATCAGCTCAGACTACAGAACGAGAGAACAGCTCAAGCTTTAGAACTTGCCAGACTTGCAGAAGAAGCAGAGTTCCGTGAGGAAGCTGAATGGAGAGGAGAACAACAGCGTCTTCAGAGAGAGCTGGAGAATCAGCGTAACGGACTACCTGCTCCAGAGGCCCGACAACAACAAGACGGGGACGGACCCGTAGAACAAGTACAACCAGGAGAACAGGCACCGGATAACGTTCCACTGCCGAATAATATACCACTGGTGGAACAAGGGATTATACAGGGCCCTCAACAACCTCTACACGAAGATAGTGACCCGGGGGAAGAGTCATCTGACACAGAAAGTGATATAGAAAACGTTTCAGGTGCGAGTCAAGAAGAAGAAGAAGAAGAAGAAGAAGAAGAAGAAGAAGAAGAAGAAGAAGAAGAAGAAGGAGAGGTAGAAAACGAAGTTGAAGAACAAGAAGAGCACGGCGATAATCAACAGCAAGACCAAGACGACATTCATTCTTGATACAGCATCTAGATCATCAATCATTGGTGAAGATATGTACTATGAATTCTTCAGTGACATTCCATTAGAAGACCCGGACATAAATCTTAAGTCGTATACTGGACATGTTGTGGAACTATTGGGTTCAATACCAGTCACCGTGAAATATGGAGACCAGTGTTGAGACGGTGGTAAAGTTTACACAATCTAACAACCAGTGCCAAAATCTCAGATTGGTTATAGCAAAGGGCAGAAGGACTGCTCTGTTAGGTCGTACTTGGCTTCATAACATTCGGCTTAACTGGGCAAATATATTCTCAGTAAAAACTGATGACCTACAAGGGCTATTACAGAAATACGAGTCAGTATTCAAGGCAGACATGGGCCAAATAAAAGACTTTGAAGCACGCATCGATATGGAAGAAAGCCCCCCAAAACTTTGCAAAGCCAGACCTATTCCTTATGCATTGGTAGATAAGGTAAAAAAAGAGCTGGATAGACTTGAGTCAGCAGGTGTACTCAGGAAAATTGAGAAAACTGACTGGGCTTCACCAGTTGTCGTTGTACCAAAGGGTGATGGTAAGATAAGGATCTGTGGTGATTATAAGGTCACAATAAATGCTGATATGGTTGACCGTCATTATGTACAACCATCCGCCGAAGATATTTTTGCCACACTTGCAAATGGGGATAAATTCACAAAACTTGATTTATCTCAAGCTTATGCTCAAGTCAGAGTTGAGGAAAAATCCCAGAAATACCTGACGATAAACACTGTTAAAGGTCTATATGAAGTGACACGGTTACCCTATGGTATCAAAACAGCGCCTCACATCTTTCAGTCCATCATGGATCAGATACTACAAGGTATTCCTGGTGTCTGTTACTATATAGACGATATATTGATAACCGGACCATCAGATGAAGAACACCTGAGGAGACTCAAGCAGGTGCTTGAACGCTTGGAAAAGTTCAATGTCAGAGTCAAGAGGGAGAAATGTTCCTTCATGAAGTCAGAGGTGCGCTATCTAGGTCATGTAATTGACAAGAGAGGAAGACATCCCTTCCCAGAAAAGGTGGAAGCAATTCGAGGCACAGAAGCACCCAAAGATGTCTCACAGCTACGTACCTTCCTTGGTATGGTGAACTATTATGGGTCATACCTGAAGTCTCTCTCCACCACTCTTGCACCACTGAATAACCTACTGAGAGACGAAATTCCTTGGAATTGGGACAAAGACTGTGAGACAGCATTCCGAATCGTAAAAGAGACCCTTACCAGCGATAGAGTGTTAACACACTATGATCCGCACAGGAAGCTCATATTAGCCTGTGATGCAAGCCCCTACAGAGTGGGAGCTGTACTGTCGCATTTAGATGGAGAGGATGAAAGACCTATTGCGTTTGCTTCCAGATCTCTAACTAAGGCAGAAAAAGGATATCCGCAAATAGAAAAGGAAGCTCTAGGCATTGTCTATGGAATAAAGAAATTCCACAAGTATCTATACGGTAGAAAGTTTACCCTTGTGACTGATAGCAAGCCACTTTCAACTATACTTGGACAAAGACAGCAGTGCCAACACTGGCTGCGCTAAGATTACAGCGGTGGGCATTGTTGCTGATGTCATATAATTATGAAGTACAGTATCGCCGATCAGAGGATCATAGTAATGCAGATTACCTCAGCAGAGCTCCAGTGGAAAGAGCTACTGAAAACATAGAATCTGAGGTCAACTATTTTTCTCATGTAGATGATATGCCTGTAAGTTCAAAAGAAATATCAGGATGCACCAAGAAAGACCGAACACTCAGCCATGTTCTTGAGTACAGTCTAAATGGTTGGCCAAACTACATCGAAGATGATGAACTATTGCCATATTATAACAGAAGAAATGAAATCTCATGTGACCAGGGATGTTTGTTGTGGGGAATGAGAATTGTAGTGCCACATAAGCTACAACAAAGGATGATTGAAGAACTCCATCATGAACACATTGGTATAGTAAGAATGAAGGCACTGGCCAGAAGTTATTTTTGGTATCCAGGTATCGATCAAAGTATTGAGAGTCTGGTAAAATCATGCAATGTGTGCCTGTCTTTGAAGAATGACCCTCCACCATCTCCACTCTACCCCTGGAAGTACCCGGAAAGACCATGGGACAGAATCCATGTCGACTTTGCTGAGTACAAATCAGAGATGTTCTTCCTAGCAGTTGATGCTCACTCAAAGTGGATGGAAGTTATTCTCATGAAATCGACGACCGCACAGAAGACCATAGAGGTTATGAGAGAAATGTTCTCAAGGTATGGTTTATGCCGCGAACTTGTAAGCGATAACGGGCCTCAGTTTATAGCTGATGAGTTCCAAGAATTTCTCAATAAGAATGGAGTAAAACATACTTTAACTGCCCCATACCACCCAGCATCGAATGGTGCCGCAGAGAGGGCTGTACAAACGCTAAAAACTGCACTAAAGAAACATTCCTTGGAAGCCCAACAAGGAATCACCACACAGCAAAAACTGTGCAGCTTTTTACTGTCTTATCGCTCCACACCGCACACATCTACAGGACTGAGCCCTGCTGAATTGTTCCTAAAAAGGCAGATTTGTACAAGACTAACATTAGTTAAGCCTGACCTTAGGGCTGAGGTTGAGCAAAAACAGGAAAAGATGAAAGAGTACAGGGATACAAGAGTTCCCAAGCTCAGGGAATTTGGAAAAAACGAGAGGGTGAGAGTGAAGAACTGTAGAGGAACTGATATTAAGTATGTGCCAGGTATAATAGTCCATAGAAATGGACCAATCCAATATCTTGTTCGAGTTGGACGAAACATCCGTTATGTCCATGTTGATCACCTCTTGAAGTCAGGTGAGACGGCAGATAATTTTGAGGAAGATGAAAGGAATGAGAACATTCCACCACTAAATGAAATCAACCAGCACCCAGCGCCATATAAGTTCAACGCCTTCAAGGAGACAGAACCAGAGACAGCTATGCCACAACCTCCGGTCCCTGTCCCTCCTCCAGAGATCCAAATCCCTAGAGACAAAGCTCCAGACACACCAAGGGTGTCTCCCATGAAAGTTACAAAATCACCAGTGCCAGAAGTGAGAAGATCATCAAGAACAAGTAGACCACCACCAAAGCTTGATGACTATGTGCTAACTCATAAATGAACTATTCAAGTCCAGAACTATCAGTGCCATCTTATTACTTTGATATCAAATAATTAGTGATTCTATATTCTATTCTGATTATTAGTAATTTAGAATTTTTATCATCAAAGACATTTGGGTTAAACCCTGAATTTGTTTTCCTAATGATATCGTAAATATCAGACTTTCACAAGTGAAAAGAAGGCCAGAGACTTTTCAGCAAGAAAAAGACATTGCATATAAGCAAAGACAGTAAATCTAACAACATGATATTGTTTCATTTTCAGAAACATTATTTCATAAATTGTCTGAACAAAATGTTTAAGCAGGGAGGAATGTAGTGTATGCTGCCGCCACGGGAGGCGCCACCTCTGTTTAATAAACTAGATTGAACCAGTCACAATAACTGACATTTTTGTGGGTTTCTCTAACCTGTACATTATATTTCAGTGCAGTATCCAGCGTGATGCCTAGATATTTATAATTTGTTACATTTTCTAGTTGGATATTATTTATAAAAATGTTTGGTTCGACATGACCTACTCTCGATCTAGGGCCTCTGAAGTGCATACATTTGGTTTTTGATATGTTAAAAGAACATACCGCCTTCAGTATAATGATAGCTTTATCCCTACTTCTTGAGGTAAAATCAATGTCAGCTAGGTTCGAACATAAATATGGTGAAAATTGAGGGTCCTGGAGGGCTTACAATCTTGGATTATGATGTTTAATACAGGCAGACATCTTCGGAGAAGTTGTGACGTCACTCATGATGGAATCCTGTGTGCCATGCTATAGATCTATAGCATGCCGAGTGCACCGTGGTCATGCTCCTCCTCCTAATGGGATTTTGGCAATGATATATAGCAGAAATAGGCATGTCACCATTAGATCTGAACCTCTACATGCTATTCATGGCCAGATTACACTTTTTGAAGTGAGTTTTTATGAAAGAAAAGGTGTTCTGTAAGTCGTAAACAAAGTCTTGCTAACACCAGAACAACAACACTCTTATCGCTCACAGATACACCAACACTTTCGTGACTATACAGGCCTCATTTCAAACCATCTAAGTTCAAACAACCCTATAACATTCTAGTTATAGCTTCTGTCACTCAATATTAGCTAGAAAAATTGCTTTTTAGAGGTTTGAAGGGAGGAAAACATGATTTGAACTGCAACCCAACCACGCCCACACTGCCTTTGGTCGATGCCGGCATTTAGCCTTGATGACGTCAAAATCAAGGAGGATGCTGGGTAATATTCCCCCAAATGGCGGCAGTCATGAATCTTGAATCGAACCTATTTCGGACGTTTCAAATGTTTCTATCAAGGTTGTATTATATACTAGGGATATTTCTGTACTACAGGTACGTTTTTATTTAATAATAGAACCTATTGAGGTACCATTGTACTGAAGGCGGTATTTTATTTTAAGTGTGAGCTTGTTGGCCTGGCACCAATTAAAAAAGTTTTTCACATCCTCTTGTGTTTTAGCATTTAGAGAGTTAACATTATTTTCAGTACAGTAGATAACAGTGTCGTCAGCAAATAGTTTAACCTTACAAGTTACAGTGCACAAGACAGTCTTCAACATCGTTTATATACATTAGAAACAGTAAAGGACCTAATATGGAACCTTGAGGTACCCCATACAAGATATTTTTAACAGTTGACAACGTGCCATTACAAGAAGTGACTTGGGTTCTGTTTGATAAGTAGTTGCGCACTCGTTATAATATTATATTATAAGACAATTGTATTCGGATTGATAAAGAACGACAATAGTCAATACTGACTCTTCGTTGTGTTGGCTTTAATTTTAAACTTGTCTTACCTAGTAGTGAACCGGTACAGACAGTCATACTCATAGACATACTATTATGAATATAGATATATTAGACTAGTATATAGCAGATACTCCATTGTGATATGGGCAGTATAGTCTATACTAGGCTATAGTAGGCGGCCTTGACAGTGCCACTTCCACTGTCTGACTCTGGGGGCGTGGTCACTAATCTCTAGATACCGTACGTACGGTATTTAATTTAAAGTAAAAGCAAGTGTAACGTTAGTTCGTATAATTACGGAAATGGGTGTCAACGATTTCCATTTTCTTATCCATACGACCGATATTCCCCTGATGACCAGGAAGTGTGAACAAACTTAAAACAACGTTCTGTTATTGTTGTCGAGGTTGGCACCGGGGTCGTCTGCTTGCAGTGCTGCTGTAGCGGATGGAGTAAACGAGTAAACAAAGATCACGTGACTTACATGTCCCGAAGACTAATGTTCTCCCCTGAAAATATGTTAAATTTCTCATCCTTAACTCATATTTTATACCTCTAGCATTGATTCCGAGGCGTCAGTATTTTATACTTATATATATTGTATGATTACGAATGCGAATTCCCTCTTGATTCAGGATGACCGCTAATTATTGAATGTGAACTATTTGGAGTGACACCATTTATTGCCAAGTAAGAAAAATGTCCGAATCAAGCCAACAGCATGGAATTTCCTTAAATGACGAACAAACATGAGCTCTGCTCAGATAATACAGTAAGTATGGATATCCCTTTCAAATTAACGCATAGAGTACGTTCTGATGATTCTTTTAAATATACGTATACTTCCCCCGAAGGTTTTTAAACTTGTGACGCATCATTTTTCTCGACTGGGTGAGTTTGTGTGATTTTGAGCGTGACGTTTGTTTTTCTCCGTTTCGCTGTCTCTTGGCAATAATAAACAAGACCAGATGTTTCATTTCTCGGTTAATTCTAACGTTGGCATGATATAACCATGACAAGGAATTGACCATTTTCGCTCGCTGAAATTTCAGTTAAATGCCACGATTTACTATTTGTTTCCCTGCCACAAATTAGACTAAATACACGTTCTTGACTTGAGATTTATCGTTCGTTTTCTGGAGCCTCAAGTGCTCAACTCACAGTTTATTAAAAAAACAAAACAAACATACACAATCCAATGCCACAAATAACCGTAACTATGTGCGAACAATACGTGAACAGGAATAGGACATGTCTTAAAGACATGAATGTTACAACAGTTAACATAATAGCCATTTTTCTTAGCGATATCTCCCAATTTTATAAGTATATACCGTTCGTAGGACTACGTCTACAGGCTACATAATATTATATTGACAAGAAAAATCACTGTGAGACCCCCGGCCCTGTTTTTTATATATATATTTTTTGTAAAATGTGTATCAAAGAAAGGACAGGTGTAAATAATAAGTGTAGATGAAATTAAATGGATGAAGAAAGAATGAAATAAGGAGTATTTAAACCCACCCCAGTTCTTGAGATATTAATTTATATGCAATTATGGCCAATATGGGTTCAGTTTTTTTTAGAAGATTTGGCTAGCAAGTTGCTAGCAAGGGAAGTCCTGTGGCTGGGCAGAGACACACCATCGGCGATAAAGCGAACTACATCGGGGGACAACAGTCAATACACAAATCAGTGTTATAGCATTGCGGGAGTGTGGCTTTGGGAAGTACCTCTCAATGAATGAAGTTCAAGGGATTTCTATCGCACAATTAAATTATGAAATATCATACTTTCTTTGTACCTAAACAAGATTTTGATTTATTTTATTACAACAACATTTATTGTAACAAGCGTTACCAGGGTTGGGAAAATCGCTTCAAAAAGTGGTTGTCCTGTGGGGGAAAAAAGTGGTTGTCCTGTGGACAGCCACTTTTAAAAATATGGTTGTCCGACATACATCTCACGAAGTATGTGGTTGTCCGCTCACACTTAATATAGACAAAAACCTGGTTGTCCGGTTGACGCCCAAATATTCATTTTTGGGTGTCCGCAGGGCTAACGTGGGTGGTGTGGACAACTGGGCCGCGGGACTTTTCCAACCCTTGTTACATTTCAACAAAGTCATTCTCAGCTTGAGCTTTATATATCATACGTTCTTTTTACATAAACATTAATACATAGGCCAACACAAAATGCATTGTCCCATAAGTCATCAAATCGACTTTTGTTGTATAAGAATATACATCTCTCAATTTCCCTTAATATTTAACCATTGATTATTTAAATTCTCTGATGAAGGATCACCCTGTATTCGAAACGTTGGAATCATAGGCCTACTCATAAAATACACCAATCACCTAATCAGTACAAAAAATTGATTTTTATCTTATTTTATCTGTATTTAGTCTATTTTAATCATGATAATCATTAGACAAAGTATCCGTCCCGAGCCCCCAGAGGCAGAGCATTGGGGGGATCAGGGAATCAAGGCCAGCTAAGCGGGCTAGATAATCATACACCATGATAATTACAATATACTTGAATAACGAATCTCTCAAACACATGCCAGTGAGCGTTAATTTTTTCTCTTTCTGTCTCTTTCTTTCTCACTTTCCTTCACCTGCCAAGGAGGGTGGGTAACCTTTTGGTTTTAGCCTCCCGCGTCATTTGTTACCCGCATTTGGCGGCGGGCAGTGTGTTAATTTCACCTCTCACTCTGTCCCAGTGTGTGGCCTAGGCTACCTATTTTCTAATAAATCATGCCTTCATGGGAGTGGGTGTTCAAATGTTTGAAAATCTTGCCTAGTCTCTCCACACAGGATAAGAAATATAATTTTCATCAGTTTCTCAGTGTTCCCAAAAACTTTTCAAGGACGTACGACATTTAGAGTACACCTTCCCTAGAGAAAGAATTCGTCCATTACATCTCAAACTTTTCTACCAAATGTCCTATATTTAAAAAAAAATCATGAAATCCTCATATAGAATATACATGTAGATAGGCAATTAGTAAATGTATCCTTATCACATTAAATCAAATGTGATGTTTCAGGAAAATGCGTGACAAGTTGCAAAATGGAATTTTTTCAAAGTATTTTATCTACAAGATATCTCCGTAGGGATGTTCTAATTTTTGGATTATATAACACTCCAAGCCATAGGAATAGATATCCCAAATATCAGGACAGTGTATTAAATATATCCTTGCGTTTCTAAGGTCATCCTAGATGGAGTATATTTAGTTACTTTACTGGTAATTGTCCGACCAGAGGTATTGTAAACCTTTTTTCTTGACCTAACCTGACATGACCTAATGTTTACCATCATTGGAATTAACTTCATCTTTTCAAATATGATGACTTCTCAAATTCCAATTTTTTTGCGACTTGTGACTCGTTTTCCTTACAAATATTACGTTGGAGGTGACGTTGACGTCGGCCAATGTGGAAATTTTATGTCAGCTTTCGCTGACGTGCCAACATCTTTTTGGGAACACTGGTTTCTGCAAGAAAAATAGGGTTACAAAGGCTCCGCCACAAGCTATCTCTATGGTTTGCCATATGTTCGCACCGGTAATCTTTCCCCTGGCTTTTGCTGACGTCTTTTCGGGAACACTGGTTTCTGCAAGAAAAACAGGGTTACAAAGGCTCCGCTGCAAGCTATCTCTATAGTTTGCCATAGGTTGTAATCTCCCCCTGTTGGCCCAAATAGTGGCCCAAGCCTCGTTTTCGAATCCAATAATTGGCAATATGGCAGCGCCCATAGACAAACACAAGACATCGCTATATCGTGTGACTATGTATGTGTAGGTTTCTACATATTTATATATACTAGCAAAGTACCCGTCCTCCGGACGGTCACCCTCTCTCCCCACACTTCCCCCTCTCCCTCTTTTCCCTCCCCCTCTTCTCTGACTTTCATACCTGTTTTTCTCTCCCAACCCTATCTCCGATTCCCCCCCCCCCCCTCCCCTCTTCCTCATGCTCCCCCTCCCTGCTTTCTCTCCCTTCCGCTACATCCTCTCCCTCCTCTCTTCCCCCCTCCCCCTCTCCTATTCCTGCACCCTCTTCTTCACTCTCCCACTCCTCTGCATGGAGGACGGTCACCCTCTCTCCCCATACTTCCCCCTCTCCCTCTTTTCCCTCCCACTCTTCTCTGTCTTTCATACCTGTTTTTCTCTCCCAACCCTATCTCCAATTTCCCCCCCCCCCTCCCCTCTTCCTCATGCTCCACCTCCCTGCTTTCTCTCCCTCCCCTCTCTCCCTTCCCCTACATTAGAGTTGATATAATACTGTGTGTCCCCAGTATTAATGCTACAATAAAGGTAATAGTCAATAGACTATCCTACAGTTTTAAATTTTGAATAGATTCGGTGAGAGAGAAGAAGTGCAGACACGGCGACTGTAATATCATAAGTGAGTAGAGACGAGCCCACTCAGTGTATTTATTCCAAGGTTCTAGTGCTGCCCGCGTGGACGCAGCCACGCCCCAGGCCTCCCGAGCCTTCCCAGAAACCCACTACTGTAACATAATGCCCCCCTCCCCCCTTAGAATGCTACTGCCTTAATTTAGATACTAAGATAAAAAGTAGCATTCCCGAAGGTCGGGTACACGAGATTCGACCCCCGGAAAATTTTTAAATATATTTAATCAACATTTTCCAAAAGTCTTCAACCCCCCTCTACAATAAAAAGGTCCACACAATGTGTCCTAACCCTGATTTTTGTTATACATCAAGATAAATCAGAGTTAATTTTGATCATTCCCTTAAACTTAAAATGCTTGTCAAATTTTGTGTTTTTCCCTAGAGCACTACAGAAAATAAAAAAAATGATACAAATAAACATTGTGTGACTTCCTTATGTCTAATCAAAATCAACACCAGTCATCATCCAGACATAAGGATGTAGTATATACAAATCTGCTCAAACCGTTCATTTGTTGAACAGATAAACCTTAGAAAATCAATACTCTAGTCAAAATTTATTTAACTTTTAGTAAAACTTCTCTAAAATTTGTTACCATAAAGTACAGATATGGCCTGAACGAAGGCAAGAATTTAATATAGAGTTTCTTACCCTACTCAACTATCTCTAAGTCATAACTTAAGTCACTAAGTAAGTACAAACCTGGAATAACCTTACTCAGCTTCCTGCTTAAAATTTACACAAATCCGTCCTGTACCGGACCGATTTTTACAAAATCCGTCCCGCCAACGGGCGTTCCTAACACAAATGCTACTACACGTAGCAGGAACTGGACGAGACACCGCGGTAACTATACTGTCCCACGATGTCCATCTGCCGAGAAATTTCGGTTGACATAAGAAATTATTATACGAAATCGCAGAACAACTAGAGCAAATAATCCCTGCAACATGCCAATCTATAACCAATAGACCCAGGAAACCTCACCAGAGTAACCCATAATGAACAATTTCAAGCAATAATCACCAGAAAACCCAACTACGACATAAGTGATGCCGTCCGCCATTTTGAAAAAATATCTTCAACGACGTATGAGTATACTCCCATATCGTTACATACGGACCTGTTTCTATAATAATTACTCTTAATATAGCATCAGTAGAATACTTTTTCCACGAAAACACTATAATTTAGAAGGAAATCATAGACTTAAACTGACATTTCCATCGCTGAATCGTTGGCACCTACTACGCAGTTCATAAAAACACGATGTCCATGTTAAACTTCCATAGAGCGCGATTTTGACCACTTTTACTTTTAATTCTTCCAAAAATGACTCAAATTCCATATTTCAATAAAAATAATTCACTGCTTCTCACAGATAACACATCCGTCCGTAACATGACATTTCATTTGAACCCTCGACAAACCGAGTTTACCCAGAAATCTTTCATTTTCGTCACCAAAATCTCCGATCATGCGAAAATGTCGTTCCCCATAGGAAATGCATTGGCACGAGCAAGGCTGTCTCAAATTAACTAAATAACTAATTATTTTATTAACCAATACACCTATAAGACGTCGCTATCCATATAGATCACATAATCAGTAAAGGAATTTTGAAAATCGCCAAACTTTCGTCATTATTCGACGCGGCGATATTTAATTTCGTTGACTCTCGTCAGGTCAGCCATCTTGGAAATGTCCGACGATGCCGCCTCTATGAGCCTATTTGAGGACAAATTTATGCGGAAATCTAACAAATAACATCTTTTTGAATCGATAGAAGCCTAAATTATACTTATAATACCTCTCAGAGCAGCTTCACTACCTTTGAAAATGCCCAACTGGGCCGCAATCGGTAGTTTTCTCTAAGCGAGTCACCGCCTGAAGGAAAACTCGAAGGAATCTTAATGATTATCTCAATCCTTCTTGATTATGATAATGTATCTTAATGGCAGGTCACGTGACCCTTCTACGACTTAACTTTAAATCGTTTATAACTCAGAATTTAGACAATTTTCACCAAGATGGCCACTACTAGACCTTCTTTCTTGAAAAACTCTAAATAATTACCAATTTTGAAGCGATTTTGAGGCTTATTTGGCCGAAAATGGAAATCGTTGTATGTAGGCTATTCCTCTGGGTATAAAAGGGACCCGCGTCGCGCTGGTCATACAGATCAGACCAGGAGTTCGTGCAAGGAGGAGCTACGCCCGTTCTTCCATAGACTTTTACACATCTCCAGCATTGAGCCTCTACCTCTACAGCCTTGGTCGTTGCCAATTCTTCACATCTTCCATACTTCTGATAGAGAGTCAACTTGACTCTCCCCTCAGAGCTCAGGACTTCACACAATTTCTCGGGACTTCTCAAATCCCATCGGAACTTCACAAATTCCGAAGAGATTCTACATTTCAACTCTACCTCGAACAACTATCACGGATCCTGACTACTGATACCGGAACCAGACTTCAAGCTGACGCCTGATTCCACCTATCGACGCCGAATTTCCGTCAAGTTCTCCAGAAATCGCAAGTCATCCAGCAGCGACTACTGTTGCTGCCTTCTCACCCGCTGACCACTGGATGTGTCATAGGATAATTCAAGCTGTGATTACAGGATCGTTCTCACTAGGATGTGACCCGAGAACGAATCCTAATTTTGAGATTTTCTTGAAGGGAAAATTTTCAAATTTGTGTGTGTGTGCTTGTGTGAAACGGAGTTCCATGTTAACCTGGAATCAACTTTTAGGAAAGCTCTATGATTACCTAGAGCGGAACATTTAAAAATTTTGTATCAATGCAAAATATTGGATGTACGAATGGGCTACTATCACTCAAAGGATTTTAAAACAGTGAAGCATGGAGACCTGTGGAGATGTATCTTTTTACTAAGTACATCCGGACACAATAGCCGTAAGTAGACCACTATGTACGCACCTCCGCTAGCTCTCACTGCATTTCACCATGTTCCAAGAAATTTCGATTTCTGTCCAAAAATAAACTACAAAGTTAGGATTTCTTTCAGACATGAAAATATCCACGAGTATAAGATTAGTAGACCGGATTTCCGGAAGGAGTGGCAGTAGGGAGGAGGAGAACTCGACAAATACCTAACACACTTGTATGCATGTATGTCTTAGCTTCACCTGCCGCTACGGCGACTTACAAGATTCCATTTGCACAAAAACATCATGTATCCTATTGTTTTAATTTTACTTTTTGTAAATCTTGACTCTGCACGACGCACTAGCGATCGTACATACCTGAACTGATACTTGGAGATAATTCTCCTACCTTTTTACTCAAGAAAATTAACTTTTTACGTCTAAAACCAGTCATATATGGTTACCTTTTCATTCTATCAACTTAGAAAACTTCAAAAACCACGCCCCGGCGTCTAGATGACGTCGTGATAACTTGCGTTTTTACCTCATCATCACCAAATCTTTGACTTTAAATTTGTGGAATAATTTTCCTGACGCTGAAAACAAGCCAATTTTGTACTTGTGTTCAGTTATTATCTCACCTCCCGCTTGTAAGAAATATTCAAGTCGAGAGTCGCTTAAAAAAAAAATTTTGATATGCTATACAGCCTAATTTTACCACGAGACTTACGTCCCCCATTTCTGACCAAAAACTGACCAGAAATAATAAATAAAAATTCTAGTGAAAAAATCTCTAAAATTCCCCGTCATGTGGAGGAGAATCTCTGCTCAAATTCCCTACGAGCTGACTGCAAACTACCGTCGTATTTCCCTGAGGAAACAAAAATTGATTTAGATTTAATAATACCAGAATTGCCGTTCTAAAATATCCGCCAGGAAGATAGGGTCTTATTTCTACCCAACTTTTGACGGAGAAAATTCCGTAGGATAACCATCCTTCATTATAAATTCTGGGTCGGTCGCAACTCTGGCGTACACGCCCATGAACAGAAGCCTCCCTGCCTAAATTTTAAGCACGGCCACGCTCGCGTCTACAAGCGACTTTCTGTTCTATTTACTACTAATGCCAAACCTAGACACGTAAAAACTTCCTGTCAGACACGCCAATTCTAGCAAGAATAAGTTGCAAAAATTTCTCTTAGGCAGACAGAATTGTTCTGACGCCCGACGGAAGCATCCCTGTTGGAAAATACCAACACGGCCACGCCTGACGAGATGACTCGCCAGACGACTTTCCGTCCATCCCCTTTTTTTAAAAGATAAAATTACGGGGGAAAACCACTAAAAATAATAATACTCTGAACACACCTGCTTAAACCTAAACTAATGTCCAGAGTGATGGTACAAAAATACATTGCAAGCACAAGTCCTGAGTCAAAACATCATATACAAAGCAAACAAGGTAGAATAAGAAACATGTTAAAACCTTTTCTGACGCAGAATACTTAAAATTATAAAAATACTGTCATTTTTCTCCTGACGCACCGAACACGCAAAGTCTGTATCCTTTAAACTCAAGTCCGTTTAGTAGGTGCGTCAGGGAACCAATTTTGATAAATAAAAACTGTGAAACTAGTATAAAAAGAAAAAAACTCACAGAAAAGTCCTCTGATAGAGTTTTTGGCGTTACCACCAATGTTCGTAATATACGCCTTTGAAGCCATGGTCTTTCTAATGTCCGTAGACTCATGACTTGCAAAATCTTAATATAATATACATGACAGTATGTACGTCAGAACATAAAAAGAAAAAAATAGCAATAATCGACCCTGAAGTACATGTTGACTCTTGTCACCGTCAGGCTGTCGCAACCCCTTTTGCTGAAAAAGAACTACAAGATTAAATGCTACTAACTATTCTTCTAAACTCGATGTGAGTGACGCCACAAAAATTTCCACTTTTGCGTCAGGCGCCCCACAGAGGCCAGCTAAAATACACAAGGGAACAGTAATGCCCTAATAAAAAAAATATCACCAAAAGGGTTGGTCTAGGACAGTCGCTGACGGTGTTTCTTGTTGCTTGCAATCCTAATCACTCCAACCTTCCTCGTAGCCCTGGTTGTCAAAGGCTGTGGATGCCATTTGCGTCCCCCAGGACACGTTGACCTTGGCTTTCTTGGCCGTGGCCCCGCCGAAGGCGCTCTCCTCACTGTTACAATGTACAAAAACAGAAGGAAAACATCCCTTAGAAAATGACTCTTTTCTTATTGATCGAGCAACAGAATCATGACTCAAACGATCCCATCAACAATAACTGGGCGTGTAAATCATACATTTCAAACAGATTATGGCGCTAAAAAGTCTACCAATCTCCCAGGTTTCCCCAAGACAAACTTGCACATGTTGTTTTCCGTGACCTGCAGCCATTGCTGTCAGTGTCACACTTTTGTTCTGATTAATTTTACTCGAACCCCATTTTCTGACTTTATGCGTTCTGATTTTTACCATTCCTGACGGAATTTCTGTTCTTAATTTACAAAGACCCCGTGTATAACTCTTTCCGGGCTTGTAACACTTCCAGTAATTACTTACTTTACAAAATCGACTCGATCTGCCGTGCGCAGATCAGCCCGAGGTAGGAGTCGTCCATCGTTGCCCTTATTTCGGGGAACTTCTTTTAACTCCCTAGAGGGCGTCAGGATCAAGAATATGGCGAAAGTGTCGCCATCTGCTAACGCCTCCTTCAGGTCCTCCTCGTCTAAGTTCCTGACGGGCAGGCTTGTTGGGAGCTGCACCTCCCTCTGTATTTTTCTAGCGGTGAAAACCATGTTGTGTGCCCACCGAACTTTGAGATTTTGGTTTGGTTTGGTTTGGTTTGGTTAGTTTCACCTCCGCTAATAGTAATTAAAAGTTAGCAGATATACTGTGGTTTTATTATTTTATTCTGTGGAACTTTGAGAAGGGACTTACGACAGCCTGGCTCCAACTCTGCTGCCAGTATTTTTGGGCTTACGAAGCTGTGTAGAATATCCACACTATGTCCTATTTGTACTAGTTCAAAATCAAACATGTCCTCCTTCCTCAGGAGCCGCAGAATAAGGGTATTGGCCATCTCTGCCTGCCTCTTATCTGGAGTTGGCAAACAGGGGGTACCTCTGCACCATGTTCGTTTTATGATCAAAGAATACAGGCACTTCAACACATACAGGCCCACTGCTACATAAATGCATATTTCAATCCAAGATGGGCCGGATGATGAAATATTGACAGTTTCGTATATTACATTCTGTGGAGCCATGCCTGGCGTCGGTCCAGCAGTAACGCTCAATTCCCTGTTTAACTCTATGTGTTGAGCATTCAAAGATGAAATATTTATCGATTGCACCCTGGTGGCCCACGTGGCCGGCATGATTAGACGGTTAATTCTGTAAAACAAATACACACTCATTGCTAGTGAAACCAAGGAAATTATCAGGGATAAATAAGGCATTGAGGGATGAGCTGCAACGTCCGTTAATTTGGCGTGAATACTATCCCACATTGACGCCAATTTGCTGTCTGACTTTAGTAAATGTTTAACCAGGGTTTTTGTCCTGATCCCCCTCTGAATTATCTCTTGAGGCACATTTACTAACGCCTTTTCTATATCCTGGGCGCTAGGCAAGTTTAAATTAATTAGTCCTGGGCTCAAAGTCGCACCAGAGTAAGAACTTATATCAATTTTGAATGCCATCGCAAAAGGCAAATTAAACCCAGTTCTGATTTTTACCTGAGCTATCCTAATTTCACAAAACGGACTGTCTGCCAAAATTGACGCGTCCGGAAGGCTTAGTACGCACCCACAAGGAATATTGATAAAGGTAAATACCGACAGAGAGACATTTTTCTCGCCCCCCTGACGGCAAACTAGAACTCCCCACAATCCCATATTAATTAAAATATGTTGATCGTTTCCAGCGCTTAAATGACGCTGTGGAGTTAGAGCATTTACGTAAGAGTGAAACACGCATGAATCATGCACCAACGCTGCCTCATCCAAAAATACGTTCCAAATGCATGCCGAATGATTCGCCGTGAAATACACCAAATTCCGGCCACAAACCACACTATCAGCAATTTCCTGACAGTGCGCCATATCCTCATGCGTCAGAAGCACATATGTGTCTCCCGACGCTGAAACAGCCAGATTGTGACCAAAATCCTGTAATTGTGTGTATCCAGTAGCATCACCTTCATGCACATGCATAGGGATAGGGAAAACTACGGGCTCATAAACTGAAAAGGTGTTATTCGAATAAGTAAAACTGATACTCAGTCGCAAAACCAAGTCTTTTTCACCACGCCTAACTTCCTTTACTTTAGCCCAGTCCTTCCACGTGCCTAAAGGAGTTGCGCTTGGCGCTTGTAAGCGCACTTGCGCGGTCAAATTTCTGACCGAGCTCAGAATATCCGACCAGGCCGCGGTTGAAACCGGTATTTTTCCCTCCTGAATCTGCGTCAAATCTTTTAAAATTTCCATAGCCGACTGTCTGTAATTTAACTGATCAGTGATATACACAAATCTTTCGAGCAACGCCACTTGGTCTCTAAAAATCTCTTCAGTGTAATTTTGAAATCCCTGTGTGGTGTTTACCGTTGCTCGAGCAAATTCCAAAACCTCCATGGAGAAATTGTGAAATACAGTTCGGACCTGCTTCACATTTCTCTTGGAGAAAGCCAAAAACTCATTACTATTTGTTGTTAGAAGAGCCAAAATTCTATCTCGATTTCTGTTGTTGACGGCCTCGGCTTTAATCCCATTAATTATTGTAAATTGGTTATTGTTGAGGGCGTCAATTTGCGGCTGAGTCGCAGTTCCAATTGCAATATTCAGGAAATTTCCAGCAGGCTGGAAACCCCTGTTTCTTTTTGTTCTAGATTTTTCTACGGGGAAACTTTCTATTACGTTTAGTATTTGGTCATGCAGCATGTTATTGGCCTCGAACAATGCCGTCTCGACGCTGGACAGCTGTTGCGTGTCCAGACGTAATTCATACGAGACGTTCTGTGGCACGTCCGGGTGGGCCGGTGGAGGGAACTCATAAGGCACACGCAGATCTATTGCGTGCTCCTCCACCGAAATCACCAGTTTCTGATTCATCTCTCTAAAAATTGCACCGTAGTTCTGCCGGAGAACATAGTGGTCTGCCCTTGCCTGAACAATCAGGAGGCACAGACTTATCCTGCAAAATACCAGAAATAAAACAGAACCCTTAGCATATGATCGTAACAAGAAAATTCATCAGCAATTTCACATAAGGACCCTTTGGTCATTGTAAGAATTCCTCACCACGCCATGCTCCCGGGGAGCATAACGCCACTTTTCCTAATCCATGACTTAGAATCCGCGTAGTAAGTTTTTGCATCTATTTTTACTTGTTGAGCTTCAAGACCCTCATCAGGGTAAAACATGAAACGTGTAAAGGTAGATCTGAATCCCAAAATCACTTACCACAGTGTTTGAGTCATATTTTGTTTTATTGGGACAACTTATCGGACCTCTCAATTCTTGACTCTCTCTCCGTGACGGTTGGATCAGCAAGGGCTCGATCTCGGCGCGAATTAGAAACCTCATGCCAGTCTAGGGTGGTTACATCCCAAGCCGGTAGACGGGGCCAGCGTCAGCTGCTCAGGTTCCCCTGGCGTGTTTGCCGCGCATCAAAATCTCCCGCCCGGTCTTGCGACCCTAATACGGACTCGAGAAAGCAATGAGGAGCTGTTACACCCCCCTCACTTATTCAACGTCAAACCCGTACTAGCCAACTGGGAAATACCTCTATCTGACCTTAGCAGGGTGCCCAGAGATCTACTCCTTATAAGGGTACCAAACCGTCGGGACCAACTGCAGCAAGTAACGGCAGACTCTCGTCCACGATCACACGCCATATTTGTGTATGTAGGTTTTTTGTAACGCCATCCTCACAGCGTGGCCTATCTCATTGCAGGTTGAGACCAAATTCCTGTATGGCAGAATTTATGGATAATTCATTAACCTTCACTTAACTTCAGTGAAGAACTTTTCTTTACAACCAACATCCCCATATTGCTGAAAATATGCTGATGAATTCTCCCAATAGTTCCCAAGACACCAAGTTATCCGTTTCCAGCCAGATTCCTACCCCAAATAGACACCGTCAGGTGCTGCCCCCCATGAGCAAACCTTGTTCATAGGACTAGCAACTTTCCTTAGGCATCCATTCGGTGTGACACCCACGCCCAAACATGGCGTCGAATGGCTTCCCTTCTCGAGTTTGGAATCTGTGTTGAGCTGGTTAAACCCCTAAGTATTTTACATTCTCGTCTGTTCCATGACTACGGGATCACCACGCCATATTTAAGCATCAGTATAGATGTTGCTAAGCGCACTGGTTATTTTATTGCTCGCTTAGTCTGATACTGTGGCGTGCGCCCGCAGCTCACTACATTCCCGACTCACCTGATTTATTGCTTTTCGTAAATACCGCACCTCGCTTCTGCTCCGATGTTATTTTCAAGTCTTAGTCACGAGTTATAAGTCGGCACCCTGTCTATCCCACTGGAGTTCTCCTGAATCCAGTCGCATACCCATTTTTGTGCGTCAGAATACAGTCTTGTTACAACATAAATCTGTCTTAAGAACTAGCTCATGGGTTATTATCGTTTCCTTTTTGCCTTACTGATAGTTAGCTTGGGCTTGCGACCTGGATTACGTTTGGTCGGTACCGGCTCTATCTGAGTTTGCTCTTCAGGAAACTTTTCCATGAGTCTTTCCATGAACCTATTATTTTCGACTGCAGACACTTTCTTTACCTGTGTGATATTCACGCTCTTACCCATCATCTTTCCAGTACTGAGCTGTTTTAGACGGACCGTGAATTTAGATGGAATATCTACCACTAGCCATGGACCAGTGTAGGCGTTCTGCAGCTTCATACTCGTATGTTTTTGGAGTAATCTGTTTATTTTAACGTATACAATGTCACCCAATTTAATATCGTGATCTTTAGCTCCCTTATCATGTCTTGACTTCATCTTCTCTTGAGCCTTCTCCAAATTAACAGCTGCTTGTAAAGCTGCCTTAGACTGAGTATTTACAATATCCAGCAAATGGGCTGTAATAGGACGAATTTCTTCGTCCACATTTAATATTGCCGCCTCCGGCGGCGTCACCGCATTTTTACCGAATACTAGTAAATATGGAGAATGACCCAAGCTGTTAGAATCAGAGATATTTAGGGCAAAAACTACCGCCGCCAAGTATAGATCCCAGTCTCGCTGGTACTTTTGTACATACATTTTTATTGACTGTACCAAACTTTGGTTTTGGCGTTCTACCTGACCCTGTGTAGTAGGTTTCCAGCTACTACTGAATACCTGCTGTATTCCAAAAGCCTTACAAAAAGATGTGAAAATTACACTGCGGAAATTTGAACCATTATCACTGAAAAGCTTATTTGGGATTCCCACGACGCACAAAATGTTATTGAAAAACTCTTGTTTCAAAGTTGTGGCGTCAATGGCATGGGTTGCCCAAGCAAAACAGTACCGACTATATATATCCACAACTACGTGAATATATTTTCGGCCAGCGTTTGACTGAGTTATTGGTCCAATAGTGTCAATCATCAGACAAGACATGGGTGCCGGTGCTGGGTCTCTCAGTGCCATAGGCAATTTATATGGATGTTTTGATTTCTTATTCCTTAGACACTGATCACAAGTCCCCACATAATCAACGATATCTTTTGTCATTAACGGCCAGTAAAATCGTGCACTTACTACGCTCAATAAGCGCACTGACCCCAAATGACCTGCCATAGGTCTATCATGTAACAATTCTAATACAGGCCGAATACAGGTGCCTGGCAACACTACTTGGTAGAGTCTTGCTGCATCCCTAATTTTCGTACCTGTAGGCAGTCTGCATAGCATACCCGAATTCACAAAAAACTGATCATGTGTGAGTAAAATCTGTCTAGCCTTCGCCGCATCCTTAGGCAGCGTTTTGGAGCCAATGTAGTCTAATATACCAGAACAGAACTCGTCTTCCCATTGGGCTTGTATAAATTCGTCCTGAGACAGAGGCATCCCCAGTTTTTCTTGTAAGTCACCGAAAAATGCTCTGTCAACTTTAGGTACTTCATTAGCTAACGCCTTTCTTTTAGCCACAGCCCTACTTGGTTGGGCGTGCGACTTGGCTATCCCTGATTTATTCACTGTTTTTGTTTTAAATTTCGGGGTTCTTATTTTAGCTGCTATTTTCCTGTCTTCCCTCAATTTCTCAGATATTGCAGTTTTCTGCTTAGTAGATTCCCTTGTCTGTGCCACGTTTATAGTATAAAACGATTCTTTCTTACCAGCAGGGCGTCCAAATCTCTGAAAAACCGGTTCCAACACAGCTACCTTCTCATTACATGAATCCCCACATACAGAAACACTGGCCAAATGATGAACTGTCTCCTGTCTCCCTGAATTGATGTCAATAAAAGGTATCGTTGTGTCAGTAAGTGTATCTACTAACACTGATCTTACTAATGCATCTTTTACTCTGGGATAGGGGGTTCCACCTTTCCATCCCTTGAGAATAGGCCTATTACGGATTTTCAAGATGGGATAATTCTCGCAACAGTCCTCCTCATTGAATGGTTTGACCACGTCTATAGGATTGAAAGTCACGCCCTTTTTCTTTGGGGCGTCCAATCTCTCCTTTTGCTCCTTTATCGAGAGAGGGTAATCTCGTCTACTTAATGAATCTGGGACCAGATTTAATTTACCTGCTACAAATTTAATCTCATAGTCGTACTCCATTATCTCTTCTAAAGAGCGGTACATTCTTCCAGATAGGTCGCGTTTAGAATTTAGAGCCAACAGGGCCGCATGATCGGTGTATATAGTACATCTATTCCCTAAGAGGTAGTGTCTAAACTTCCTTAATGCGAATTTAATTCCAAGTAATTCCCTGTCAGTAGTTGAATATCTCGATTCACATGGCGTTAACGCCCTACCTGCAAAGGCTACTGGTCTAAAATTTCCTTCATTATCCTTTTGACTGATGCACGCCCCAAGCGCAGTGGACGAGGCGTCACTTGCGAGCTCGAACGGCTTCTTATAGTCTGGATAGTGTAGTAAAACCTCTGTACAAATAGTTTTCTTAATTTTATCAAAGGCTTTCTGACAATTCTCGTCCCATTTAAAGTCCACACTCTTCTTTGTTAAGTGATAGAGTGGTCCCATTATGTTTGAGAAGTCAGGAATAAACGACCTATAGTAATTAGCCAGCCCATTAAACGCCCTTACTTGCTTAGGCGTCTTTGGCACTGGATAAGTTTCTATGGCTTCTACCTTATCTTGGTTAGGTTGTAAGCCTCTGGAAGTAATTTTGAATCCTAAGAACGGAACTGAATCCAAGCCAAAAAAACATTTCTCCCTTTTGAATTTAATATTGACTCGTCGGAATGCGTCAAATACCTGCGTCAGGTGTTCCATGTGTAACTTCCACGTTTTGCTGGCTATCAAAATATCATCTACATATGGCAATGCAGATGGTACTGACGCCAAAACGTTATCAATAACAGCATGGAAAGCCTTGGGCGATGTTTTCAATCCCATCGGCATGCACTTATAAACATAAATTCCGTCACACGTGCTTATGGCTGTGTGTTTTCTGTCTCTATCTCTAATTTTAATTTGGTGAAAACCACTTTGAGCATCCATCTTGGAAAAGTATTTGCCTTCTAATTCACCGACAGCCTCAATAGTTTCTTCAGCGCTAGGGAAAGTTCTGGCCTGGTCCTTTATCATAGAATTCAGCAACCTAAAGTCCGCGACAATTCGCCAGGCTTTGGCGGCGTCAGGACCGGTTGCCTTTTGCACCAAAAATGCTGGTGAGGCAAATTCCACAATCTCGTCCGTTTTCTCTAAAACTCCCTGGTCCACATGTTCCTTCAACAATTTTCTCATAACCTCTTTCATTTTAGGATTTAGTCTGTAAGGGTGCATTGCTTTAGGTTCATAGTTCTTTTTCAAATCTATTCTATGTTCATAACCATTGGCACTACCTATTCTCATATCCTTCCCAACAAAAACATCCTCCCTTTCCTCTAGAAATTGGATAATGTCGTCCCTCTGTTGAGAGTCTAGATTTATGCCCAATTTATATTGTCTGTTTTCAAAATATTCCCCTTCAGTCGATTTTCCAGTTACTATGTCCAGTCTGTCTGATTTTAAATCTGAAACATAGTCAGTAGGTGTGTCACTGTCTGAAAAACTCCTAAGTCGATCTGTGTTATTTTCCACTATATTGTCATTTTCCAATTTCGTCAATTCCTTAGACCCCTTCCCATTGGAGTCATTCGTGTCCTTGTCATAGTCCATCGGAGCAAAGTCATCTTCATCTGCTACAGTATACAAACCGAGTATTGAACCCTTCTTTACACTGTACCAAGCCGTACTTGAGTTATATACACAAATTCTGATCTTATTGCTTTGGGCGTCCGGCTTTACTAACGCCCTTTTTACCAAATACGGGACTGGTACCTGTCTCTTGGCATTATCTGTGACTCCCACTGTATCAGAGATATCTTCAGGAGCCACTACTGAATTTGTGAAATAGAATTCCGAGCTAGGTGGGATTTTAAAATTTCTGTCTGATCTTATGGCATATACCCCATTCCGATCTAAATTGAAGTTTATCTGAGCTCGAAACCTTCTCATAAAATCAACCCCCATTATCAGAGGGCACGTTAAATTTGGTACCACATCAAACCAATGTCTAAAAGTACGCCCATACATAGTTAATCTTAGACGCACCTTCAAGTCTATCTGGCGGGAAGAATTATCAGCCATGAAAATTCTTTTCCTGAATTTCCGGATAGGGATGTCCCCAATTTGTGCAATTATACCTTTAAACAAAGTCTCACTAACACATGTGCAAGTCGCCCCAGTATCAACCAAAAAGGGAATATTGGTAAACTTACCCACGGTAGCACGCACAAATCCGTCCTTCACTGGCAGTCTGATTCTGTCTACACTCTCGTTTTCCTCCTGAAAAAGAGTGACTAGATCATAAGAGTCACCCTCCACATTGTAAAAACCTTCAGCGGGGTCCACAGAATGCTCACTAGGGATTACACGCCCCTTACCATCCACTCTGGACAATCTCCCAACTCTATTCTTTCCCACCGTGCGTCTTCGGCGCAATGACATTTTATTCTTCATCATTGTTAACATTGGTTTTCTTCCTGCTTGGAGCAGGCGTGAGTTCGCGCTTTACAAGTTTTTGCTTGCGCTTTTCTGAAGTGGTGGCCCCTTCATGGCCCGATTCCTCTGCCTCTGTCTGCGTTTCAGCACCTGAGCTTGGCTGGCTCTTTGGCTTAGGCTTAAACCACTTCTTCTTGGGGGTACTTGACGTTCCACAATTTCCACACATATGAGTACCTGCCTTTGGCGTCACTGACTCTACACTGCTGTCTCTCTTTATGAATTTCTTAGTGAAAGGCTTTTTGAAACTCTTCTTCTTGAAAGACACTTTCTTGTCTTCGTCGTCAGTAGTTTCCCCAGCTGCCATGTTCTTTAACAGGTTGATTACCGCCGTAGTAGAGCCCTGGTGCTCTTCCTCTTTAGCCTCATCACTAACAGCATGGCGATTCGCCGCCTCCATGGCCTCATCCAAGGTTTTCGGATTATCGGCCATGACTCTCTTTGACAAACTGGGCTTAAGATTTGTTATGTAAAACTTCATCTGTGTCTTGTCATCGACACCAGATTTAGCCAAAAGTAGATCCATTTCGGCATCGTACTCTTGTAAGGATTCATCTTTGCCCTGTCTGCGGCTGCTGTAGTCCTTCATGCGTTCGTGATAGGACAGCTTCTTAAACTTTTCCAGAAATTTTCTTTTGAAGGTCTCAAATCCTGACGTAGGATTCCTCGACCTATACTGTTTATAGAAGTCTAGGGGCTTACCCTTCAAAAACTTCTTTATTCCCTGTGCCTTCAGTGAGCTAGACGCCCCCAAGGAATCAGTATATTCTTCGTAGTCGGCCAAGAACTGCGCCGCCGACATTAACGTCGTTGGCGCTGAAAATTTCTCGGGCGGTGCTGCCAGTGTTTTGGCGACTGACGCACTATCTTTTGTCACCTGTTTCACCGCCCTGTTGCTGATCATTCTGAGATGATTTTTGCTGTCTTTCTCGTCATCTGACGATGACGAATCCGTCAGCCAATCATCCTCCCATTCATCTGAATTGTCATCCATCTGTTTTTTCTGGCGTGACCTTCTGTGTGCTCCCATGGGCATCTGTCTCGAGTGCCTGACTCTGCCCCTTTTGAACTCGTCATCGCCAGGGTCTTCCATCTCCCATTGGCGTTGGACAAGATAATCATTGTTCTGACGCCCCACAGATCCTATTTGCCCATGTGTGTTGTAACCTGGACCTTCTTCCACGTGTACACGTGTGGGCCTCGGCCTTATTGGGCTTATTCCCTGCACTGGGAAGGGATCTCTGGAACTTTCTCGTCCTATTGACTGCTGTGGGACATACACACTGTGCCTACTCACGCTTTGATAACCATCCAATTTAAGAGGCGCCGTTGGCCTTGGAATTTCTCGTCCCAAGTCTCTTTTGTACGCCGGCGGTGGCGTGTTTTGAGGGATATCCAACCTGTTGTTTAATCCCCTTATTGATGGTGCTGGAGGCATAGCTGTTCTGTAAATGCTACCATATGAATCGTTTATGTCAAAGTGTTGACCTGTCTCTTCACCTGGGAACTGTTGTGGCCGCGGCAATTCATGCTGGATTGTCTGAGTTGGTCTATCCATAGTGGGCACTTTCGGCGTAGGTTGATGCACTGCCTGAACTTCCAGTAGTCTGTTTCTTATCTGCAGCTTTCTTATTACTTCCCTAAGTTCGTTCACCTCCTGCCTATGGTCTATCTCCATCCTATCCAGTTCCATTGTACAGGTATGCACCAGTTCATCACTTTTGTACCTGCACATATCTAACTCTTGCCGCACAACATTGTTCTGAGTTTCCAAGTCAATCCGGTCCTCTCTGAACTGTTGCAATTCACATTCCAGATCTTGAGCCCTTTTCTGCTCAAACAGAATCAGCTCATCCCTCCTCTTTAGTTCCTGGATGTACTTTCTTTGAGGATCCATCTGTGGCACTGCACCTGCTCCTTCCAGGTGCATTGTAGCGTACGTTCTGAATCTGTCCCCTGCAGATTTTGCCTCAGGCACACCACCGGTCGCACCTAATGCTTCAGAACCCCTACCTTCACTATCCTCTTTCGACGCCATTATGTTTTCATAAGTCTTAGCAGGCCTGTTTACCTTCAGGGTGCCATCACCATTCACATTAGAGAGACTCCAATCTGAGAATGAAGATAGATCCAACCGATCACGTTCCCTATTGTTCTTTGTTTGTGGGACCGTCAAGTGATCTTGTTGGTTTCCCTCACTCTCATAGCCCCTTCTATTGGGATCCTCCCTGAACTGTTCTCTGCCAGAATTGTGATGTTTTCCTGGCGTCAGCACTGACTTATACTTGGATCCCGACAGCGTGGATTTCTCAGAATCCCCGTCGTCGTCATCCGGACCTTCTTTTAGGGGACCTACAGCACCAAAGCCCCCTGCCAACTCATTGTCTCTTTGCCAGTGTCTTAATTCCTCCAACTCTGGATATTGTACTTTGGTAGGAGTACCCAAAATATCCACAGCTAGCGCCCCTTCATCCCCTTCTGTCTTGACTTTCTTATCTGCAATTGGGGTTGAAGTAGAGGGTTGGACGCCCTCAGCCGTTGATGTTGACGGTTGGGCGTTCTGACGCAATGCTCTTACTTGGTCGTGAAGGAGTGGTTGCTCTTGAATTTCATTCTCTTCGTCCATTTGACCACGGGGAAGCTGAACTTTAGCTAAATAGTTTCCCCCACTCCTTAGACGTTTCCAGACATCAGAAAACATGTACCCCGGTCTAGGCTTCTTTGGGGCCCTTGTCTTCCGGGTTCCCATGATGGACATTCATGGTTCCCCTAAGTCCTCCAGGCTATACATATACACTACACATATGAGATCGATGGTAATGATCTCACTTTCCCATCCCCTGGATTCGGCACAACTTGATAGTTTTTAAGCTTTAAAATCCTTTGTTTCGGCCAATTCAGCGTCCCAATCTTCGCCTAACCAAACTGATGGGTCAGAGGCGGGTATTTTGGTCGCCTGGGTATTATCCTTAACATTATACCAATAGTTTTCCACAAAGTTCTTAGTGATAGCCTCCAAGATAATTTCTTCCTTCTCCTGTTCTGAAAGAACTCTCTGGGCTGTTGTGATGGCCATGGCGAGATGCACTGTGTAGTTGGATGTCTGTCTATCTTTCAGTCACTCAATGTAGGAGTCTGTTGTATCTTCCTCCCACATGACTGCTGCTTACTCCTCTCAGGTCTCCTTACACCCAGAGAAAGCTGGCTTGCTTTTCCCAGGTGGGCTATCTTTAGCCTCCCTGACTGGAGCTTCTCTACTCACCAGGTAGTGGAAAGGTTTGCTCAATTTCAGCAAACTTTCCACCCCTTAAGTTAGGGGATAATTCGTGTACAAAATACACAATTAACCACGATCTTAATTGGCTTCTCCACCAGTGATATAATACTGTGTGTCCCCAGTATTAATGCTACAATAAAGGTAATAGTCAATAGACTATCCTACAGTTTTAAATTTTGAATAGATTCGGTGAGAGAGAAGAAGTGCAGACACGGCGACTGTAATATCATAAGTGAGTAGAGACGAGCCCACTCAGTGTATTTATTCCAAGGTTCTAGTGCTGCCCGCGTGGGCGCAGCCACGCCCCAGGCCTCCCGAGCCTTCCCAGAAACCCACTACTGTAACAGAGTGCGAAATTAGCACCCGCCCGCCGCCAAATGTGGGTAAAAATTTGTGCGGGTGGGTAAAACTGCCAAGTTTCCCGCCCTCTATGGCAGGTTAATGATGCTACACATGAATTGAGCTACACGTGAATTGATATGTCGGCATGAGTACAAAATATCCACCTCTAGAATCCAAAAATCTGACTGGTCCTCTCCCTGCCTTTTCCACCCTGTGACCTAGCACCTGGTCTCTACATGGCGTGCTACTCAGGCCTACCCCCTTCCCCACTTGGGACTTTTTAATTCTGGCTCATCACAGCCCAAATCACTCCTCTGCATGTAGTTAGGTCCCCCTGGACGTAGGTTGTGGGAAATGACGTAGTATCTTACAGGGGCTTTCCCAGGCTATAAATAGAGTCTAGAGATCGCAATTTAAAAAAGGCTTCAAAATCACATTTTCACCCCAGATACCTTCACAAACCACATGTAAACCTCCAGAGAGGGTGGACAGAACTCTACAGATGAATAAGATGGTTTGTAAAACGACAAATTCCGAGAACATGTGGGACAAAGAAACCCCTCTTTTCCTTATGGATTTCTACCTCTTTTCGTAGAAATCGCTCTTCCCGTATATTATATGGATTATGACAAATTTATTGATACTCACTAATGCATTTGTTGATAGAAAATAACAACTTCAAAGCGACATAGCAATTATTGCCTAAGAACATTTTGATTTTGCCTTTTACTAAGTTATATGCTTTGGCTTTGGTAAATTGATGGTCTTGACTGAGAACAGTAGACGTTTGTGAATAATTTTAATGAAACAATGAACTAAAAAAAAATAGGCTTGGAGCTACAAATGCCCATCTTTGAATGACATGTTAAACTCCGACAGATATTAGAGAAGGCATAGTCTCTACTTAAGTTATTTGATTTTTTAACAGACACGTGGGGCCTAAAGTATAGACGTTAGTTTTGAAGTTATGTATACCATACTTGACTTAAAAGTGGAATATTTTGGAATGCAGTCATGCATGACCTTGTCCTACTGAAAGCTCTCGTGTAAACAAAGCCAAAATAAACACTATCAAAAGCTACTCATGAAAGTTGAAAGCTTGTAGGATTTTGCATCCTTGTCTGGACATGTAGAACTTGGTGCCCTGCAAAGTCAGTCACTAATCTCATCTCATTTCACTAACCCTCATTGCCGTGAAAATGATTCCACTTAGATGTCGTCATGGCATTAAGCAACCATCACTCACTCACACAGTCACTATATTCAATAATTATACTGTTGTCTATATTGCTCTGAGAAAAGAGCAGGGGGCAGCGATAGAGGTATATATCATTTAGTCTCGTTCCGACCAATACATGTTGGTGTGCACCCTTAGTTAAAATGGACGCAGGGTGCAGGGTTTTTTTTATACTGGACGCGGGATGCAGCCCCCTAGTGGGCGCAGATGCAGGCTGGTAAAAAACCTACTTCCAGGTTAGGAAAACCTGTTGTCAGAGTCCCTTGACTTAATTAGCGCCGGGGAGGTGCCTATTCAAGGAAATATGGTACATTGGTAGTTGAATGTTTTCTTAATGATTTACAGCTTGATTCTGTAAAATATCCCTAAATATAGGCACTAAAAAGTATATATTATTCATCTCAAATGCTCCAGAATGCACCATTGAAAGAGTATGTGTTAAAACAAAATTCGGCGGGAGTTGGCTTAGATCAATAAATATCCCCTGCTCTGACAAAAAGTTCTGGTTAGATTATTGAACTTATTTATCACCTTTTACTGTAAATGTCCTCGATATGAATTTAAAGGTATTCTGTATGGCATGTTGCAGGCAAGCTGATGAGTTGAAGGCCAGCGTTGCTGGTAAGTAGGAAAAACTTGACAATTCTTTAAAAGAAAAACATGATCATTCTCTTTTCGGATTTAAGGAAGTAAGAACATTAGCCAAATCATTTCTTTTTTTAATCGGTGTAACTTGTAAAATGTAGACTTGTAAAAATTATTTAATATTTCTTCACCGATTAGCAGAAATACTATTGATAGTGTTTATTTGATAATGCAGACACATCTAGTGGCTCCAATGAAGCTTGGGTGGCGCGCCAGGCACTCCAGGACCTGTACCAGAAGCTTCTGGTCATGGACCTGGAGTTTGCCCTGGATAAGAAGGTGGAACAGGACCTGTAAGTTAATCTTTATTTTTATCATATGATACTATTTTTTTTAATGAAATTATTATTGCATCCATACTGATTTTTTTTCTCTGTCCCTCTTTTTTTCGAGGAGGTTTTCTGAATTTTGACAACTGAGCATTTTTTATGGATAGTATATGCTGTACGTGGAATGCATGGAGTGTATATACGTATGTTTGTATAATGTTTATTTCTGTAATACGTACATAAATAATACAGTAATTTTACTCCTGAATAGGGTGTCTCTTCTTTGAAAATTATTCTTTGTAAACCAGAACTCGTCCAGAAATTAAGGTAAAGAGTATGTTTGTGTCTTGGCTCATTTCAGGTGGAATCATGCATTCAAAAACCAGATAACGGTCCTCCAAAATCAGGCCAAAGATAAACAGGTATTGTTTTGCAAATATTTCTTCTCTGAATCATAATTATGTCTCAGACCATCCGCAAAAATGGAGAAAACTTTAAAAGTTTCACTGGACAGGAGGACCGGTGAAAATGTACTTTCACTGGTCCTCCAAAGGTTCTCCATAGTTTCATAAAAAAAATTCACCGGACAGTCGGACCAGTGAAACTGAAGTTTCACCGGTCCCACATGTCTTCCACCAGTCAAGGACCATTGTTGGAGCACAAGGTGGAGCACAATGTTGAAGTGATTGGAGTTAACAAGATTGTGTCAAAAGAGTCGTATTTTGTCAGGTCAAGCATGGAGACGTTATTTGCAATTAGCGTCGGTTACAAAAAGGAGGTCCCAGTTTTGAAACCTTGGTTCCAAGTCTTCCTGTGGGTTCCTGGTACATTTGATACATACACAAATTATTCGTACAGTTTTAGACTATGATGCTTTTACACCAATACATATAATTATATGGTCAATTCTCACGAAATGGGGGCAGTGGGGGTTTCCAAAAGTAATTTTGTCAACTTTCTAAAAATTCAGGAATCATTTGTGCATTATTAAATAGGGTAGTTGGGGAATGTTACCTGTGAGGCACTACTGGGTTGGATAAATATTTCTCTCTCGGCATCAATTTGAATCTTAACCTAATTTTTCTTGGGTGCCTATGTCGGGGTAAGCCTTGTTGATTTATGAGCTAAAACTGTGAGTAATTACTGCCCAATAAAAATGGGCTTTTACCATTATACAATTCCCAATATATCGGATGACGTATTTAATGAGTTTTGAGAGGGTCTGCATCCTTCAGTGCAGAGCTTTACTCCTTGCGTTCCTGAGTCATATGCCCTGCAGCATCGTTAGGACTTTTCGGGGATTCATGAATAATTGATCACCCCTCTCATCCAATCACTGGGCTTGCGTCAAGCTTTCTGTACGCACATACGTTTTAACTCTGGTCACTTGACCAGGCCCTGTCAAACCCTCCTTCAATAGGGGAATTGCATGTACCACTGCACAAGTCAGGGAAAGATGGAGGTTCAGGCCTCGAAAAAAACCTACCAACTTCACTTGCCCATTGGGCAAGTGGCAGCCAAGATTTACTTGCCAAACATCATTTTTCACTTGCCTAAATTTATTTGCAGAATTATAAACGAAATCACACTATGTGTATGCATCTTGCTTCATCGTAATTAGACATCACAACAGGGATTTGAAATCGGTGCTGTAGAGATTTTTACTTGCCCAATCGGGCAACTCACATCAAATTTTCTTGCCCATGCCAATTGGTGCTAATTAATTTATTTTCATATATTCTTTTTTTCATTTGTTAGGTCGGTAGGGATTTTTTAAATTTTTCTATTCCTCGGGGACCGGAAACAAAGTTAATATTCTTTTATACCTAACCTTTAACACCACACATTAAAAATTATCAGGCTAATAAGATACAGCCATAAATCACTAATTATATAATTAATACAAAATAACTCATTAAGGTCAAATAGGGGTCTTAGTTGGGTTTCTACTTTTGTCTACATATATTTATGTGCGGTGTTCATTACAAATACAGCCACAGTGGGGAATCAAATAATGGCTTTCTTAACACTACAACCATAGCTGCAATACCTAACTGATATCGGTAGATATCATAGTATGTAACTATATTATGTTTGCTTGTTTCTTTAAGAATCCAAAACGAAGTGAGATTCAGGCAAGTTTGAACCTATTCCTTGAGACAGCGAGTGGGTTTTACCTACAGGTACGTCCCCCAATCTTTGCATTTTTTATTTTTACAATAACGGATGACATTTATATTACTATAGTGACACGTTACTAC
Organism: Sthenelais limicola; assembly: GCA_942159475.1. Classification (NCBI taxonomy): domain Eukaryota; kingdom Metazoa; phylum Annelida; class Polychaeta; order Phyllodocida; family Sigalionidae; genus Sthenelais; species Sthenelais limicola. The sequence goes on from OW804096.1 coordinate 112,403,987, forward strand.
TAATGTTGTCATTGGAGAGTATATCCGAGGATTTGCATTCATATGTATTTCAGCTCCTGCAGGAGTTATGTAGCGCCTTCAAACTCGACCTCACTTTCCGAAGGAAATCATCTCACTTTGGTATATTCAAAGGTAATTTCCATAGCCCTAATATATACTGGGTATGCACATGTATTAATTTTGGTGATTAGTGCCAACTATGTGTTCCAAGACCTATTTGTTTTGTGTCATTTATCTAGGATACAGTCCACTCCATCATTCATTCGGTTTCTGTCCTGTATCTTTGCGATTTCTTAACTACCATCCATATTGTCCTGAAATTAGTTCTGTTCATTTTCAACATCTACAGAATATGGCCCTATCAATACCAAGATCCGCATGCCAAAGCTCAGTTCCAGCATGTACATCTGCCAACACTGCCTGGTTCATCTTGGAGATATTGGTGAGTCACATTCACCGTTGCTCACATCCATATTACCAGGGATAAGGTTGTTACTTTTGATTTTGTGTGTATGTGTTTGTTTGAAACATCTACAGATTCACTATCCTATTAATGTTTCAGCTCGTTATCGACAGCAGATTGAGCAGGCCCAGTCTTACTATCGACACGCTGCCCATCTTGTTCCCTACAACGGTAATATAAAACACTTAATTAACGTTGGGTCCCGTCTCTTGGGAAATGGTTGCAGTTTAACTGCCTTTATGTCTATTGAAAGATTGATCTACCATTGCCTTTCACTTTAAGTGATTTATCGTCTAAGCTATGTTAATGCTAGAAAGAAGTATGTGTAATGACCCTTGGTTTTTTTAGGAGAAGAAACAATAACTCAGACAGGCGTCTACTATTTCTATTCTGTTTTTAATGAAGCAAAAGGAAAGTACTGACTTTTTTGGTCAGCCATATATAGTAGTGTGTACTGTTGATAATGACATGGTAAAAGTATAACATGGAAATGTAGTAAATACTAGATCCTGGTATACAAGTCCATCCAAGATGCATGCAGACCTAGAAGTCCTGCATTCGCATATTAGAGAAATAGATTGCAGATGCAAGATATATTTTTGTAATTAATTTTAATCATTAAATCGCCTGCAGCTAAAACAGAGACCTTCAAAATGTATTTCCCCAAACTCCTCATTGCCCATGAGGAGAATGGGGGATTAAAGAAAACCTAAAATGTGATCCATCAACGGCTATGCCCAGTGTTATAATATGCATAATCTCGAAGAGTCCCCTATGGTCATGTGGTTAGCATCTATGACTGCTAATCTGGACATTGTGAATTTGAATCCCAGTGAAGGCAGCCTTTTTATATTTGTCTCATTTTCGAGTGATTTTATTTTTTAATTTCACTAATATCTTCACATCTGGGACTCGGATTTCTTTTAAACTCACACATGTAGTTATTGATGCAATTCCCTTTCAATTGGTGAAAGAATCAGAGAGTCTAAGATCGAATTAAGGGAGAAAAGTCTGTTGGATGGGGTTTGGAGGTACATAGGTTCTCTGTTATAGAGGTACTATGTAGGCCGAAATCTCCAGCATGAGGGAGGTTTACAAACCGGCCGTTGTCCTTTACATGCTATAGTAGATAACAATATCACTTCTGTCAATGACTGGAAGTCACCATCTACTATTTATAATATGATTCTTGTATTATTACAGTTGTGTACTTTGATGTGGCATAATTATTACAGTTGTTATCTCTGATAAGAATGGGATAATTACATTGCAGTTTTCCTTAATCTATTCTTTGAGACGGCCTCCGCTCATCTGGTCATGTGACAGTGCATCCACACGTCTAGGAAAGAACTGATTTTGTGCAATTTTGAACAATTAATCATATATAATATTAAAATCCATATCATAAAATATATTCATAATGAACATGAGCAACATTTCCGCAACATTTATTGCCTAAAATCGACAGTAATGCTGAGATTTTCCCCATTGTTTACCTTCACCCCACTGCCAGGCAGTGAGCCGGGACTTGGGGGAATCCGGCCCTTGACGACCATAGCAACCAAGCTTAAAATCTCCAACTTCCCCCCTCAATTTCTTAAATTATACACAATTGTCGGAAAAACAGAACCAGCGACTGCAATGTAAGAACACTACTTGATACATACATGTACATGCTCATAGCATTTTGCCCCGTTTATGTAATATTTCAAAGGGAGTGAAAACAGCTACTTTAGCATTGAAGTGAATGGAGCGCAGCTGTTGTATTCACCCTAGTATTTGCTGCCGATCGTAGCGCAACCTGTAAATACCCGGATTCCCGTCTCAAAGAATAAAATTGTCGTCTAACCACATCACATCTAATTCCCCTATGTGGTTGGGGGTATTGAGGTGTGGCTGTGGTGTCATGCAGCGACAATGATATAGTCCTCAACACAAAAAAATAATAATATAGATATCCCATCATGCAAAGTGTCATTATAAAAGCTGTTGCAATCTGTGAACCAGTCATTCGGACTAGAGCCCTGATGAAGGCACGAAAGTGTTGAAACGTTGGCTAATGTTATAGTCCAGAAAAATAAATAAAAAAGTGAAAATACATATTCCTCAACAAAAGTCTTTATTTTCAACCACTCAAGAATCAACTTTTCACCCTTCCCAACGATTAGCAGTTCCCACCACAAACATTTTCTTTGAAATTATTTTGTTTAGAGATCTGGTCATTTAACAATGACTACTATCTAATATATAAAGCTCAAGAAGGGTTTTTTTGGAATATATGAGATTAACAACCGTTTTTCTGGTCTGTACAGTTCTGTTGTCCCTTTCCACAGGACAATATATGTGGTTTGTGAAGTTATCTGGGTTGAAAATGTGATTTTGAGGCCCTTTTTAATCAGGATCCTTACACTCTCTTTACACTCGCCTGGGAAAGCCCCTGTTGGGAACTAGAAGAGATTGAGGTTATGCCTTTATGTCCCACCGTCCTTGGCAATGTGGGATTCCCTAGCAATGCGTCCTGTGAGAGTCCCTAGCAACAGGAAGGAAAGCTAGGGTGAGAGATCCGAGGGGGAGGGGAAGAGCGAGTAAAAACAGAGGGGGAGGTGGGGGAGAGATCAGAGGGGCAGGGGGAGAGCGAAGAAGCAGAGGGAGAGGGTGGGAGAAATCAGATAGGGAGAGGGAAAATAGGATAGAGAGAAGTGGGGGAGGGGGAGAGAAAGATGGGAAGGAGAGGGAAGGAGAGAACGAAAGAAGCTGAGGGACAGGGTAGGGGAAATCGGATAGGGTGAGGGACAAGAGGATAGAGCGAGAAGAGGGGGAGAGAGAATAGGACAGGGGCAAGGAGAAGGTGGGTAGGGACAGGGAGAGAGAGAGAGGGGGGAGAGGCAGGGGGAGAAAAGAAGGAGAGGCAGTGAGAGAGGAGGGGAGATACAGTGAGAGGAAGAGGGTGACCGTCCGGAGGACGGGTACTTTGCTAGTAATTATATACGATGAGCTACTACATTTCCATAATGCTTCACATAATTGTCTAATATCTGATTCTTGGTGATGGGATTTGTATGTAATAACGAAGTGACAACTGATAGTATAGTTGTTGTATTTAGGCAACGCATTAATGCATCGATGACGACAATATGCATCCTTTTCCTCTTATTATCGAATCTACTGGCCTTTGTTTGTAATAATACAAAAATATACGAAGTCAATATCACTGGGATATTTTTAGATAATACATGATTGAATCATGCATACAGAGAGTGTGTTAATAGTCGTATTTTGATGTGAATTCCTTTTGTAAATATTTGCGATATAAGAAGAATTGTTTTTTTAGTAGTAGTTGTACTGTACTATATCTGTTCTTATAGGCACTACACGAAAGAGATATGCGTTTTTGACTAACTGATTAAATATTGCATTGGCCTTAAATGAAATTTTAAAAATATTATCGTTGAGAGATGGTTGAGTCTTAAAGGCTCGCTTAGCTATGCACTAGGTATTTTAGACGTGGGATATCCAATCTGGTAGGTGAATTGTATCTAAAATTAAATAAGTTGGTAAAAGAGAAAAGGTTCCTATAAACGAAAATTTAATAATTTAGCCTTCAAGTGAAGAGCAAAAATGTTCAAATCTTATAATCTATTAAATATTTCGAAATAATGAATAGAAACAGGGTTGAACATTTTTACTACCATATTGTGAACATATTGAATCTCTATGCTATCCTGATATTCACAGCAGTGCGGGAATATAATGAATGTAACCATAATCATAAAAAAGGCAAAATCTAGCAAAATAATATTCCAAATATGATGAGAATGATTCGCAAAATATAGAAATGTAGAGAATATAATACCTTGAGCAACTTGTCATTATATAGAAATGCAATAGTCGACATAAAAAGTACACAAATATCTATGATAACAAGGACACCAAACCCAAATTATATACGTAAATGGGTTTGCTCCTATTAAAATCAAACTCACTTTAATTTTTCGGGAGCTCTCCTGTAAAGCCCCCGTATTACATATGTATATTGTGATTTTGAAAGCCCCCTCCTGTTTTGCAGGTCAACCATACAACCAACTTGCTATCTTAGAGGCCGCCAAGAGTAATAAACTGTCGACTGTCTACTACTACACTCGGAGCATTGCTGTCAAACATCCTTTCCCAGTGGCCAGCACAAATCTGGACAAGTTTTATACAAAAATCAGCAAAGAAACGTGAGTTCCATCCTTTTTACTGGAGTCACTCGACCCCAGTTATTACTATAGCTTTGGATTCCAATACTCAGACCGTTTCACCTGCCATTTGCAGAACGTAAAATAAAACTGCTTTCTGAGCGATTCGAATGCTTTTTTCACAGTAATTCTTGCATATTATGTGAAATCTCGCATACTCAGTATTACGTGAAATATATATGCTAAACTTAGAACTTTCTGCTGTTACATTCAATCGATGGTGAATTATTAGTTATTTCCAAGCGTTTTTCCAAGAGTTTTGCCTCCAGGCTTGGCGAATCTAAATCGGAAGCTTGCTCGTTCAGACATGCATGCTCATTAGGCGAAAACAATGTGAATCAAGATGGCGGCTTCTCCACACATCTGCCAACAAACATCAAATAAAATAAAAATCATGCGAGACATGCTGAATTCAAAATCACCCAATTTAAAAAAGGCTTCAAAATAACATTTTCTCACCAGATACCTTCACAAACCACATATAATGTCCTCCCCAAGGTCGACGGACCTGTACAGACCACAAAAAAAGATCGGGACATCCCAGATTCCCAGAACATGAATGACAAAAAAACCCTTCTAGATATTAGATATTGTGAAGGAGGGACGACATTGACCACTTTTTTGTTGAATGTCTACAGGTTAATATCTTCTGGGGAGACCTAACACTATGGCTCTCTCAGGATCTCTCCGCCAAGAATATCCTTTTTGGCTTGGAGGGGGTTAACACTAAAATAAAATGAAATGACTGAAAACATGAGCATGGCTGGTATTTTTAAGTGACTGACCTTACGATAATGTATTGGTTTGGTCCTATGGTCATGTAGTGAAACAATATTTCAATGTGAGCTTCTTATTTATATATTTATTCAGACTCGACTATCGTGGGAAATTATCAATGAGTGAAACGGTATCAACTTTCCTGCAGTTCCATGCGTTTGTCCATCTCGATTCAGGTATGGATTGTTTTATTTATCTATTGACCCTCATATAACAGTGCTCTGTCCTCATATAACAGTGCTCTGTACCGAAAAATATTAATCATAGAGTTGAATCCTGCAATAACTCTTTTCTTGATATCCTTTTTCTTTCAGTACGAAGAAATATAAAGAAAATGAGTGGGTGAAAATATAAATGTTTTAGGTATTTTCGTATTTTCGGGATATGTTTTGTTGTTTGTGGCCCTTTTCTTCTCATGATTTTAAAGATTTGTTTATTTGATTTCACTGTTTAATTTATATACTTGAAATAAATACCAATGGTAAACAGTCTCTCTTTAAAAAGTCTTTGATCAGCTGAAGATATTTTCACAAGAAGGAATGAAAAGGAGTAAGAGTAAGTAAAATTCGAGGAACCTTACATAAATCCACCGCTTAATCATCGCTCAGTTTTCTTCTCAGATGTGAAGGAGCCGATTAGAAAATACAGCCCTTGACTAAATCTCACAGGCGTGGTGGTTCACAAGATGCTTTGAGCTTGGATAAATAAACCTGGACCGATTAAAATTGAATTAAATGTTGCATAGTATTATTGTATAATATTATACCGGGATGGAAATCTATATTTTTTTATTCATTTGTAGATGAACAAAATCATTACCTGAATCCATAATGGGCTACGGTGGCACATTAATTTGCCAACACCAATATTTTTCATGAAATAATATACTTACATAATATTATTAACTACCTTAAAAGTCTTGCATACTTTGACGAGGGAAACTTTATTTTGCATGGTTCTTAACCCAGCTTAGCACTCGATTCACAGACCCTTAAACCAGGCATGTCTTTCATAGTTGAGCTACATCTATGTAGTACATTAAACATTAATAAAAGATCTGTGACCTAGTAAATGATATTTCCGACGTAAATACCCCAACTATTTCTATGTTGAGTAGCTCATTCATCTCTGATTTAACCAATCTTACCCAAAAAAATATGAGGATTGCTTTTTAGGGGTAAATGTGTATTGAATTATATAAAGTCTCTTTCTATTGTAGCTCCTGATAAGGCAAGGAAACATGGCGAACGTTTAATTGCAAGCTTGCCTACACACATCACTTCTATGAGCTTCAGTTCCTACCAACTAGTGCAGATGGTGGCCATTAACCTATTTGCCCTTTATCGGTCCCGCAAAAAGCAGGGAATGAAGGATGCCAATGATAATGCTGATTCAATTGCACAGAGTGAGGGAAGTCGAACTCACAGCATCGTCCTCAACTTGACCGGTAAGTTTCTGTCGTATCCATCACGGCTGGCAATAGCTAAAGCCAAAAGGGCTGTCTATCTCGACCTGTGGAAGGCTTTTGATACAGTCGACCATGTACCTAATTAATCGCGCTGTTACGACAACAAAGTCTGAAAAACTCCCAAACTTTCTGCACAGCTGACTTTGGCTTCGAGTGAGGTGACCACGGCCTTCGTTTCTTCCGATTAATTGGCAACCCAACATTGGTATTTGAACTTAAATGCGCCCACAAATTTGGCGACGCAACATCGTCAATGTAGAAACCTGCCTAGCAACAAGCCTTACATAGAGTTTGTCCACTGTTTTCTTGCACACTAGAGAAGGGGAAGGTTGGGGAAGGGAGATGGGGGGAACGGGGTAGCCCGGGAGGGAAGACAACTGGGGAGAAATGGAGGGGAGGAAAGGGGTTTTGTGTGTCACCTCTGCTAGGCATTTTTTATTTGGATTTCTTACTTTGGAATTAATTTATGAGGTGAAAAATGTGATGTGAAGAGGGGAGAGTGGGGAAGAGAGAGGTGGAAGACGGGTGAACTGGGAGGCAGGAAAGGGGGATGGAGGGAATGGGGAGATGGGATATCTACCCCGTCATAAACGGGGAGCAGTGTCTACTAACGTATTAAAAACAAATTAAAGTGCCTAGGAATAAAAAACTAAGAATATCAGTGGTTCGTAAATTACTTAGAAAACAAAACACAAATTGTTCATGTAAATCATTTCATATCAAAGAGTTCTAAAGTAGCCTGTGGGGTACCACAAGGAATAACCCGCGGAACGATCTTGTATTCTATATGAACGACTGGCCCGGGTATATAAAAGAAATGTGGTATTCAAATGTTTGCAGATGATACAATATATTATATTGTATTTTTCACATAGAAACATTAATTATCTAACAGAAATTATTCAAGAAGAATTGCTGAACATGCAAACATAGACTTAACGAAATAAAATATCAATAAACGTGCCAAATACGAACATTCAAACGTTTTAAAGGTAAATTTATGCTAGTGTTTAATAAAAGATGAATGAACCGTCCCCCCCCCCCCCCCCCCAAAAAAAACAAAAAAACAAAAGAAAACATGTCATTGGATTAGTTTCTATTTCAGAAACCACTGAAATTTACTAATGTTCACGGTAGGAGTATGGGAAAACGGGTATTTTCTGCATTTTGCCCAATAGCAGACGATTGAATCATACGATTTTCTTTAAAATATGCATATGGGCACTTCTCATGAAACGTCGACAGAGTTCCTAGACCTGTATTTCATGATAATGAGTAATTTAGGGGGAAAAAATAGCTTGGTATCCGACTGGCCCCTATTTCACCCAGTGCTAGATTCATATGGGCACTGAATGTAGGCAAAAACGAGAATTTATATTTGTTTGGCTTGAAATGGAAGGAATTGTCAATGATTAATAGTAAAGGATACTGTTTATTTTTAAAAATAAATTATTTAAGATTTTTTGTGTGTGGGTAGGTAAAGAGTGGTCGTAGGTGGTCACAATCAGCAAATATTATGACAATGCGATGAGAACCCTAATAGTTATGCAGAACAGTAAAAATTGATTAATTAGTAGAATACCCAGATATCATAATAAAATAAAATAGAATAGAAAAACATTTGATTTCAGTCAATGACTGAAGTCAAGGGAATGTCTCCGGCAGATGGGAGGTATTCTTGCCCCTCGTGCTGTTTTACAATATCGGTAATGTAGAAGCGGAACAGCTTGGAATTAAATTTACTTGCACTAAACATCCGAAGGAGACATCATATACTTACTATGGGACAACGTAGAGCAGGAGACCAAAAAAACCTTGATATGAGAGACCTTAATACTAGAAAGTGGAGGAGTCATACTACTAACTGGGGGTTGAAATCCAAATATTGGCTGTTGGTTTGATGAGTCTTAGAGAGACAACTTTTTTTTAATTGGATGATGTAACTTTATTCTTTTCCAACTTTTCGGAACTCTTTGTTCCTTCCTCAGGGGATTTTGTGTTAATACTAGAAATTAGGCAGGGAATTGGATAGCCAATTCCGGTGCATTCAATGAAGGCAAGACCTGGTGTATATACACACTACTATCAGACTCTGCGGCTACCACCTCAATCTGCACCATACGTTTTCTATTAAAGTTAGGTAAATATAATAGTCCTAAACATTGCTTTTGCAGCAACTATGTTGGAGCAGCTGGTTTACAATACACCTAAGCAGGAGCAAAAGGCTAAAGATTACCATACACTCCCAGCGCTTAAAGTTCTCCTTGACTGGCTCCATACTGACACCTCTCACTTAAATGAGGAGGCTTTCCGCACTTCTGGGTAAGGACTACATACATATATATATATTACTTTTCCCCTTTACGGTAACGTTGCCACATTACTACTGTGGGTTGGAACCGCAGAATTGATGTCATAAGCCTATCACAAGGGATACAACGTCATTCCCCTGTTAGCACGTAGCTGAGATAATAGCCATTTTCTTGTCAGAAACGTATTATTTTATTTGCGAGGAGTTAATGAACTATCTGCATCCTCTGAACTCCTAATTTATTCAAAATTAAATCCCACTTTTCAAAATTGACCACGAAAACCACATTAAGAAAAGATACTGTCATTTGTAACTAGTATATCATATCAAGCTGGCAATATGGAAAAAACTTAACTCAAACGTTGCTTATTCACATATGGAATGTCCTAATATAAACTTGTAAATTAGCTTTTTACACTTAGACCGTATCTTATATTGATCTCCATGACTCACTTTCGCAGAACCTGGCCCCACCTGTGCAAACTGCTCAACAATCTCCAGTTCCATGGCGGCCAGAAGGATCAAGTATTTGACGTTGACCGCTATACATCTACCCCACTGCCTGAGGACTGTGATCTGCAATGCTTCCTACCCATGATTAAGGTCCATGCTCACCTCGACTTCTCCAAGGCTAATTCTGAAGTGGTTTCCAGCGATGTTGAAATCAGGCTCCGATGTCATCAGCTCGTCCAGCATGGTAAATGGATAGCTGATGAGCTTTCTAGGTAAGCTGCAGATTCTCGGTGAAATGAACATAACAGATTAAATACATCCTCTTAAGTGTTTATTGCCTACTGAAAACAACGAAGTCCTTGAACATTTTTTCTTCAAAGACTTTGAATATTCAGAGTGAAATGTTTAGAATGCAGAAAGATTTCAATTAAACCGTTTTTATTGTTAACCTCGATGATGTTCTTTATTTCCTTCTCTGCATATCCTTTAAAATTCAACTAGACAAGTCAGTTATTAATAATTTGGTAATATAATTAATTGTCTATTTCTCTCACTTCAGCCTGGGTCTGCTTGCCTACACTCGCCTGAAAACAGGACGTCTCCAATTCAGTGCTCCCTCGGGATCCATCAAAACACTAAGCGGTGCAGAAGGAGACACCCAGCCCGAACGTAAACATGTGAGGCAGAACGTCGCAATCCAAGTATAACTTATCTCCTACTCTCACTTTATCTGCATGCTATATGTCGTAAGGTGGTGGTGAGATAATGTTGTGTGACAAGGAGATTTGCCATTCTGGTGGTCACTTCACTTTTGAATGACGGTCGCTATTAAGTTCCTCAACTTGATTAAGTATAATAGATACAATTTTCATTGATATACTTATTCTCTGAGAATGGCAACTCTTTCTTGAATTTAAGGTGTTTTGTGTTTTTGTGCATGTTACTTTTTTTAATGCCATTTCACAGCCATTCCGACTTAGTATCCTCAGCTGTAAAAGGTGGAAAAGGATTATATATTTGCTCAAGACCAACATACATGTATATTTTCCCGTCGCTGAAATGTTACTATTGATTACAGAATTTACACTTCAAATACGATTAAATAAAGTGATATGTGTGGAGGAGAAGCACTTGATGGGCTTTTCCTATCTCCTATTGCCTCTAGTGAAGGAGTGTTGTCCAGAAATGTAACCGCTAGATGTTTATTTTGATGTTAAGTCTCGGGAAGTCTTAAGCTATTTAATGGTATACATATGGATTGTTTTTCTCATTTTCAATGACAATGCCATCCACCCGCCCTCCTCTCCCTCCCTCCTACCGTCGCATTAACATCCATTGGTTTTAGTGGCTAATCTGTGTGCACCCTCGGCAAGGCTGCACACAGGTAGGTCTATGCAGTGGCGCTAGCGGCAGTATCAGGAGAAACAATATCACAGCGGTCCTGGTGCTATAGGCATGAACTATGTTGGTCTGGGAAGAACGGTGTGGCCAATCACAATGGCGACATGGCTACTGAAAATTGGTCTATGGGTTACGACTGACTGTGTTGCTAGAGAGAACGGTTTGATAAATCATACTGAGGTAAAGTGTAGTAAACTGGCCATATAGACTATTTTCAGTAATTAGAAATTATTTCACCAGGAGAAATGTTGCGAAAAGGTCGAGAATAGAGAGTGCTACATAGTTAGAATGTGAAGGATACTGAGGGGTGTTGCGATGGGTTCAATTGAAAAGAGAAGTCATTCTGCCTTTTTCCCCTAAGCGGATCATCATTTTGATGGTTAAAAATGCAGGGTGTCCCCCTGACACGACAAAAGCTATCCCAAATTGATGATGCCCACCTTATGGTGTCTCACTAGGAGGCGTCTGTGTAGGCATGGTCGCATAGCCACGGGAATATTTTCTTTTGTTTTAATTATTTATTCAGGCGTGGTTACATTTACATCGGTTTTTAAAAATTCATTAATTGAGATGGGGTGTATCACCTTGCGGTGGTCTTCCACTGTTGCCTGGCATACTTGCTTGACATACTAGCTGGTGAAGATCCAACTCCCTAAGTCAGGATCACCACTCAAGACATTACGATATAAACCTTCTTAGTTTCTAAGTATGAGATTCTCATCATTTCTATCATTTACTTGCAGGCTATAATGCAGAAGCAACTCCAGAACGAAAGTCTAGCTAAGGTAAATTTATCAAACCTCATAGGTTGATTTCCCTCTTAATCTTAAGCCGGTTAATATGTTGATTATACAAATGCACCATCGTTATTTCCACATGATTCCATCGTTGGTATCAGTCTTTAATTGGCATTGTAGTGTCTCCCTCAGTAGAACACCTTTTTTTCACTAAAACAAACAAAAAACTCATTAATATTATCACCCAGATTTTAAAAAAAAATAACTGTGAAAGTCGTTTCTATTGTAGTGTCAGGAGGACTTGGCGCAGCCTCGACTTGGATCAGATTCTCAGCAGCATCCTTCTATCCAGCGGCAGTACAACCAGTCGCAAGCGCCTGTTCAGCCGTCACAGCAGCAACAACAACAACCACAACAGCAGCAGCTCCAACAGTTCCAACCTTTTCCCCAGTCTTACAATCAGTACCACGCATACCAGCAGTCCGGTTCAGGAGTTGTGGGTATGGTGGGGGATGGCCCAATACCTAATCCACAGGTTGGGCATCAGATGGTCCAACAGAACAATGTGATTGAGTCACACTCTCCCCGCGCACACACTCCCATTGGCGTACCACCTCATGGTCAGATAGGTCCCCATCCAGGCTATAACCCAAATATGGGTCCTCAACTCTCCCCTCAGACCCGACCTTCTGGGATGATGCCTATGGGACACCCTCAACAGGGAATGACAAGGTATGGCAGTCCGAATGCTAGCATTCAAGGTTTAGATGCAAGTGTGGTAGGGGGTATAGGACAAAAGTCTTTTCAGCAGGCTCCTGGAGCTGTTAGATTACCTGTAGGCCCAACCAATGGATCAGTTCAAGGCACACAATTCTCCGACCATAAGACCCCACCACCCATGCGCCCACACCAGCCCTCAGCCCTTAGTCAGAGTCCCTCAAGTGGACGACCAATCCTGTCAAGCCAGTATGCCCCTTCTCCTAGTTATAGCAACCAGAGCTTTCAGCCCTCTTCACCTTACTCTAGCAACGCTAACCATGGCATGGCCAATGGGAATGGTGGTTTTACTAATAGTGCAGTCGGTGGGATCGCTTCCCATCAGCAGCCAATGTCCAATCTCCACTACAGTTCTTCGTTCCCACAAGCCAGGGCCCCCTCTCCACAAGGGATCAATTCCAATGCAAACCCTCTCCTTAGCCTCCTGGGCGGTTCTAACCTCAGCCCAGAATACCCACTCTCACAGGCTATGCTGGCCCTAGCCTCTTCCAGCTCCAGTATACCAACCAATAGGTCGGTTATAGCGCAGAATGCTGGCAGTGTGCCATTTTCTCAGTTAGTGCCGGATGACGGGGCTGGAATGAGGTATGGATACAGCAATGTTGGCAGGATCAGCCTTAACAATGATGGCAACCAAAATATGATGTTACCGAGGGAGGCCTTTAACAAGGAAGAACCTGAACTAAGGTTTGCCGACATGAGCCTTGATGTGAGTAGAATTATCGGTGTACATACGTTCATACATTCCTAGTGTTTTAACTTGAAGCTATATCCTTCCGATTTGTGTATTTGACTCCAAGTTAGATAGGAAGCATTTGCCTTCAAATATGAATGTATTATTTGTTTATTGCCATTATTGTACACGACATTCCTGAGGAAGGATACTAAGATATCCGAAACGTTGGGCATAAATAAAACAACAATTCCGAAATACACGAATCCATCGTTCTTCCACGAAAAAAGTGATCAACAAGTCAACTAGGTTTTCAAGTTCAGTTAGTAGTGTAAGATCCCACCATTGTATATTTATTTAATTCAATTTCTTTTGATATTTTTTTCTATATAGCCTAAAGGTTTCCCGTCATCACCTGGCCTTAATTTCTCGGGACTTTCTCTTGGTGAACAGGTAAGTCAATGTAAATATATGAATGGAAGCTAAGATGTTAAATACTTAATCTTCAATCCCTATTGATTTGATATTTTCCTACCAATACACTTGTGTCCTAACGAACATGACTATTGATTGTTTTTAATTCTCTTCCTTCTCTGCGGCATGGCGGAGAAGAGAAGATTGACCTTTTTTTCTCTCTGGCACATTGTAGGAAAAAAGATTTTACAGGCTACGGCGAACCAAGCTCCGCCTACCTATTATTAAACATGACTATTGAGTTGTGAAAATAATGTAGCCAAAATGTATACAGCCATTTCGAAATACATGTACATGGAGGCTGGTGTATTCAGGCTTTTACTGATATATTGTGGGCCTCATTTAATTTATCTCTTTTTTGCTTCAAGGAACCAAGCATTACCACAGCAGACTCCCCAAGTACGCACTCTGGTTTGAGGTATGTAGAATCTAGTACTAGAAATAATTGCATTTCGCAGTTAAGAATTCACCACTTCGTTTATAATGTGTCCTGGTATTCCAATCTATAATATTAATTCTGTAAGGGAAAAGTGTAATTCTCGGCATCTCCACCTAAACCGCTGGAGGGATTGCCGCGGTTTTCATGGTGGACATACTTTGGCATAGTGGGAACCAGTTCGACTATGAAAAAAGGGCTTAAAATTCAAATTACACCCCCTTCTTTTACGCCCATCTATTTACGTCCTACTTTCCACAAGAATGCAGTAAATAGACAACCATGAATAAAAAAGGTTCAATGCTGTGTCACAAAAAAAAGTGTTGTCATAGTAACAACGGCTGCTCCCTCCTCTCCCTCCTCCCCCTCCTCCCCCCCCCCCCCCACACACACACTCCACCCTCCTCCTCCTCCTCCCTTCTCCACTCCCTCCATCCACACAGAGATTGATTGAAAGTTTGCACCTCTTTATTCCTGTTTTGTCTTTATAATTACTCTTAATTCTCGAGGCGTGGTATATTAAGATATAAACTATTTAAGCAGTTAAAATGACCCCGGTGAGAGGTGTCACATTATTTCAGATCAAGAATTTGACACTGGCATGACCTCCTTGTTTATTGTCTGTTTTCAGTTCTCTATTCCCCTTCTCGAATGAGAGTGGACTTGGTAGCAATATACCACAGGACAATACATACTCTCTCTTCAGTAAATCGCCATGGACCGTCCCACTACCGAAGTCTGAGTCAAACAAAAGTAAGTCAAACTACAGAAACTACATCTATTTTACCTCATACGTAGTTTAGATAATACTTTTATATATATGGATAAAAACATGTAGTTTGATGTTTTGTCACAACTTTTTTAATGGGACCATTGTCATTTGTTCAGTGCTCTGCATGCTTCATAGCTTTCTTCTGCTTGCAGGTCTGAGTTCTTCTCCATTTGGATCAGGTGAAGACAGTCTGCGCAACACACCGGATCCTTTTGGGGATATCAACGACACCCGCACGCTCACCTCAGGGTTTCCACTGGGATACGCTTTTGGATCCTCAGATGGTAACTGGGCAAACCCACCAAGTCCAGTCCCAACTGAAGAAAATTCCACGACAAAAACACTTCTCTCCAGCAGTATCCAGGTTGGTACTTACATTAAACTTTCTTTACACAAGGGGTCTAAGGAATTAAATGGAAAATGTCCAATTTGGGTAATTATTTGGATAGGTTTACTGTGAAAAGCACCAGACCCTCTGCGCAACTTTTCACAAATAACCGGAGTGTGGGCCTTTCGAGATGCGCGGACCCAGTCACACCCAGAGGACCCGGTTTTCCACCATTTTTTCGCGCGTGGACGCATTCCTTGACATGTCTCAGAGAGTGAGAGAGGGGGGGGGGGGGGGGGGGAGAGAGATGAGACTGAGAGGAAAACACAGAGCAGGATGGGAGCGGATTCTGTTTCTCCTATATGTTACAAACTTACATTTATGGAACTCGATCCTCTATTATGCATTAAAATAAAAGCTCTATCTTGTCATGATACATTATAATATCTATACTGTCCCTCTCCTCAAACGGGTAATTACATGATAGCAGTTGAGCAAGGGAGAATGTATACTACCTCGTATGAATACGTTGTAAATAACCATTTCTCAAACGGATTGATACATTGCCTATATCTCATTAGTTGTGTTGCTTTTCTAGTCTCTTTGGTCGTCTGGGCCATCACCCCTCGAGAAACTCCTCGAGCAGCAGAAACAGCAGCGTCATGGTGACCCACTCTGAAGAAAATGACTGGAAATCATTCTGGATCTAAGCTTCTCCGCCATTGGCTAACACAAGCTTCGTCATGGGCAACCAGTCGCCATGATACATATGAATGATGCACCATGCATCTCCAGCTGCCATTGGCCAGGACAAGAATCTGTGGACACGCGTCCTCTACGTCATTAAGCAGTGTTGTGGTGATGACGTACTGGCGTCATCACCTTACTCTACAGAAAGC